>JAPQWN010000007.1:20000-1220000 GCA_028538565.1 Umbellularia californica | reverse complement strand
CAAACCATGATCTAACATAACAATTATTAACTAGAAAGAAAAAAAAAAGTGCCCGTTTATTCATTTCCAGGGCATGGACCAATAGTGGGGAATTATCCAATCTATGTAGCTTGCCTTTGAATGGTTGCTAGTCTAGAGACCCATAAAAAAAAAAAAAAAAATACAAGGCCCCGAGTCATTCCATAAAAGCAGTAAGCTACCCTTGTGAGTTGTCTACAGAGGAGAAAAGGTAGAGAAAACCATTCCAACTTCAAATTTAAAGAGTGGGCAGTTTTCCCCTTGTCCAAGGGACCAATTCGTGTACAATTACTGCGATGCCTAGTGACTAGGTATGAAAATCAAACCTTCAGTTTTCACAAAAGCGCGCATCATCAATTTTCTTATGCATGAAGAGTGTTCATCAATTGGATAAACAAGGCTTTGCCAACACACTCATGGTTGATTGGTGTTGGCAACTTTGTACCACACAAATGCCTATTAATAAATTAACAAGGGTTCCTCTGCAAACTTTCAATTCTGGGATAGCCACTTACAGTAGCTGGAATGAAAGGCTGCATGAACAGCCAGATTGAGCAACAGATCTATACTCATAAGCATTCAAATTATTGACTGCCACGAACACAGTTAAAACAAAAATCAAACCTCAAATCCTGGAGATATGGACATATATATAAATATATGGTGATGAATAGGATTGTCACGTGTCACTACTGTTGCATGCAATGACCGAAATAAGCACGAGATAACCTTCGTGCATGTATCAAGTTAACGGGCATAGGCTAGGAACTTCTACAGTTATTTAACTATACTTGTTTTACTTTTACCTTTATAGTGATTAGGGCCCGTTTGGTAATTTTACTTATAAAGTCAAGTAAAGTTAAATCAATTTAAACATCCCATTAAAAGCACATTTTACCAAAATTCCCTCCATCTTTTTCCAAAGAAGTCAAAAAGCAACTACCTTTACTCACTAAAAGACAAAAATACTCGACTTTTCCATACAAAAAGTCAAAAAGATTCCACAACAAACAGCTAAAAATAAAATACCATCATAACCCATTTATATTTTATTCTTTCTTCAAAATCAACTTTACTTCACTGGACTCAATTAGTAGAGTTACCAAACGGGTAGGAACCACATGCGTATAAATCTTAAATTCTCAATTTCATTGGAAGGAAGTAGCCATTAGCTATCATTCTTGAACATGAAATAGAGGTAAAATATGAAAAACAAAAACTGTTTTCCTGAGGGTGCAGCAGTTACATATGGTGAATGATACATGCTTCTATCTAAGAACTCCTGAAGATTTTGATTTTCTCATACGGAAACAAAAGTAACAATTGATTAAGTCCTACCCATTTCTTGCAAACATGTTCTCAACACCCTTTTTGCTTCTCAGAGCTCATAGGTAATCTCCACCTAACTTTTGAACAAACATCATGTACCTTTTCTATAAAAATGCTTATAGAACAAGAAATATACTGGACAGACCGATATAGATTGCCTACTCACACTTGATAGACCGGTATATGTGACGAACAAACAGTAAAGAGGCGCGGAACCCTACAGTCCCTAGCATGAGGAAAAACCCATAGCAGATGCAAGCCATGTACCCAAAGAAGAATGATGTTTGCATGAAACCAGACATATCCGATCGAGCATAGTAGTAGTATAAGCAGTAGCTGTAAATAAATAGACCAGTCGATCCTCCACAAAGGAAAGACCTGTATCAGACAAAGTAGAATGATCAGACGGTGGAAGGAATTCAATATTTCACTCCCATCAGTAACAATAATGCACTATTAAAATAAACTAGAAGAGTGGCAGCAGTGTGAAGCAAATAGACTCAAATGTGCACCATAATACTAACCAGAGATGAAAACAGGCACTCTGAATACTTCGAGGGCCCAAACATATAAATATGGATTCCATATCTAAGGACACAAATACCTAGCAGTTGACGCCATTATCATATTATTAAATATTTGTATAAACATAAGTATATTAACTGCAGACTAATTTTCAGTAATGGCAACGGGAAAGACTTCCTAAGCTGCTGGTGGGCCCTCATGATAATCTAAGCCCTTCACACACATGGACTGATGGACATGCTTAGGGTCGGACTGAATGGTGTCCTTTGTCTTTTGCACAGAAATTGGTCATAGAGCGATCTTTCTTTACCCCCACTGCATAAATTCTTCCACTGGAACTCATCCAACACCAAGAAAGGAAATATTACAATTTACACGCCTAAATCACATCTAAAAATTCTAACCACTATTCACATAACCATTCCAAAACACAAAACCAGCATAACTGATGGTAGTTTCTTTAAAGGTTTTAGTTAGAAAATAATTGGTGAAAAAGTTGGATCAAATTGAATCCACTTTGATAATAATCGATAGCCTCTATAAGGATATTAATCTGATAATGATAATTGGATCAAACTTTTTATCTTTATTGTGTAATCTCCATTCCACCTTTTCAACGGTCTAATAAAAATGTTGTCTTCCAAAATAACAACCAGCACAGCAACAATACTGTTAATAATAATTGGATCGAATTAGTTTGATTCCATTTGGAACTCTGTAAGTTTTATATAATCCCTTATTAGTTATTACCTGTATTGAATGTGAAGTTTATGTATTTTAAATGCATCTACTTACAATTTACAAAAGGGAATTTGATTCCAAAAGATGTAATCAAAGGGTATACCAGTACTTACGCAGACCAACAGATGAACTTTCATGAGGTCATTTAGACTTCATATATTAGAAGACAGAAAATTATATGTTGGAAGGTGCCATGTGTCTTAAAATGCAACGTGTGTCATGCCTATTGATAAGTTGAATTGGATCTCCAAACCCAGCAACAATCAAACTCCACTGAAGATGAAACTGAACACATTTTGTCGAAACTCAAACCAATCAACCAGAACTATAAATTGGGAGAACTAAAAATGATTTGGCAAATTATGCTAGGTATTGAATCATCACTTCCGAACTTGAAAAAGAATCATTATAGCCACAGGCTAGGCAACTATGCTCCAGATTATAAATATTAGCATGAGAATCTCAATATTCAGTCCTCTATTTTAGAAGAAATGCATCCACTTTATCTAAGTTGCAGTTCATACAAAATGCAACCTAAGCCAAACAGGATGCCTATACTATTAAATCCTCACCATCAACAAAGCCCTATACTATCCATTTCAAAGTCGGCTCTTTAAGTTCTACTTTTCCACTCAATCTTATTTGCAGCCATAACTTTCAGTAACACAATCAGAGATGCCTTTTCCCGCAACTCTAAAAATGTTAAGGAAAGTGGAAACAGCACTGCAGAGGAACTAACCACCAGAAATAAGGTCAATGGGAAATATCTAGCATTAAAAATTCAAAACCTCAGAGGATAAGTTCTACTATGCCACTAAAAATTAATATAGAAAAGAGTGATAGAAACTCCAAAAGGAAAGTGGAAAAATTATTCACCATAAATAAAAAAAAGAAAGCAATAAAATGTGCACAGTTTCAATAAACACAATAAAATAAGCAAAGGAACCAAGATAAAAGTGAATAAAGGAAGAAAGAATGAACTAGAGAAATAGAAAGAAAACAAAGGAATTATAAATGACATAACTGAATTCACAGACCTATGTAAACCGAAACTAGTTGAACACAAAACAAAAACTCAAGCTTACCTCCACCACCATTCATGGTCTTCAGCAGCAAGCTGAAAGTATGTAAGGGCCACAGTAATGAAAGCAGTGACGATGAGAAGAATGATGAAGACGATAAAGAGAATGCTGTATATGGTGTAAATTCTATGGCCCCAAACACTGGCAAATATGTAGTAAAGTTCAATATATATGGCACTAAAAGGGAGAAACCCAGCCATTGCCATCTGTGGAATAGTCCCTCGATACCAAGCCAACGGTGGAATCTCTCTGGGATACTTAGTTGTGCGACATGGAGCTTGGAACTCAGCCCTACTGTTTTTCCCAGCAATGCCACCCAAAACAAGCAAAGGAGACGTTACAAGCGTCCATATGAGAACAATAACCACAATTGTGCCAAATGGCAATGCTGCAGTGGCACTGTATGCTATAGCAACAGTATTAAGGAAGCAGAAGGTCAGGAACAGTGGCCCACAGAAAAGGCAGCCTGTCAGTATTAGATTCCTTACCTGTCAAAACAAAAGGTGAAAGTTCAGACAGCTTCAGGAAAAAAAATATATTGTCCAATTCAAACTCCTTGAACAGTAAATCAATGAAAGGCATACCCAGTTTGTTCCTTCAAGTTGGCAATAGAAAGAGGTTGCAGTATAACCAGCAATGCCTGATGTAAGAGCATATATAACAACCAATGCAGTGAACAGAGCTCCTCGGTTGTATGGGTAGAATACCCCAACTAAGGCAAGAATGAAGATGAAAATGGTGCTGGAATACATGAACAGAAGCAAGGCATTATGAGATCATAGAAAAAGGTGCAAATGACTAAAAATGGCTCTATTTTTTATGTGAATCTTAGTGGACAGGAGCTTTTACAGAAGCTCCTGTAGCTGATTTTTCTGAATCCGACATATTCCAAGAGAAAACCTCTGGTAGCCTTTTAACATATTAGAAATGATCAAAATCAGATAAAAACAAGCTTCATGAGAAATACTTACAGTGTGAACAACTGAGTACCAGAACCAAGGGCAGCAGCAAACAAAGACTTGTTCTTTGGGTACCTGAAGACATCACCATGTATGTACTTCCATCCAGTCTCCTCTTGGTCTTCAGCAGACTCCTCATCATGGGCATACCTTTCACACACATTAGGGTGCAGGTCATTCAACCAATTTAACAGCATAAGATCAAGAAATAGATAAAAGAAAATGTCAGGCTCTAATAGCATTCCCCTAATGTTATCAGAGAATACCCCCATATACATTTTACATATAGAAGATCCAAACTGGTCCCAGGAAAGACACTTGTGGCTGGGTGTGGGTTTGATGGTGCATGTGGGTATAAGAGGGTTTGTACAAATTTACCCTTTTTTTTATTGTGGGGGAGGTCTGCATGTGGCTGCATGGTGGTATAACAGGGTCGATGTTTTGGGGGAGGAAGCAAGATGAGAATTCGGATTCATTATAAGGTTGCCGGCATGAAAACGTAGTCCTCATAATTGTGGAAAAAAAGATTATTAAAAAATATGGGGAAAAATGTGCCGCTCAATTCCAACTCATGAAGAAATCATAGATCTGAAAATGTTCTTACTTAACAAAATCATTCTTCAGCACTCGCATGAGGATTGTTGCAAGAAACCCAGTCAGGAGAAGAACTGTAACACAAGAGTTTATTATCGAAAACCAATGGATCTCCAGGTGATGTGGATATGAAGAGGACCTTGAGTACTTCTCCATCCTCTTGTCAAAAGGCAGATCAGTTTCCCTCCATTTCACTGTATACGTGAACTCCACATTAACTTCCTTGTCCTCAGTAACATCCACCATGGCGTTTGGATCGGTGTGGACGGTGATTTCAATAATACGGTCCTTGTTGTATAGAATTTCAAAATGGATATGTTTGTAAAGGAAGTACTTGTATTCACTTGGGGCTTTCCCTTCCTTATCAACCTTTCCAATAAAACCCCAAATTGGCAAATCATCATAGTACATCTGAAAGTAGTAGTCCTTGGTGACAGCATTCCGGAACTTCGCAACCTCCTTTTTTGACAGCTTCTTTTTGCAGACTACTTCAGAGTCTCTGTCAACTAGAAAGTCCAGCTTGTATGGAGCAACGACCAGACGGTCGCCATTCAAGACTTCACCCAGAGCTTCTTTTTTCTCAGTCACATGAGCTGCAATTTAGTTCCAATCAAAAATCAAATTGCATGGCCAACAAGAAGTAAAACACATATAAGAAGTGCAATATACAACACCTACCTGGCAAACAGAAGGGCAGATCAAAATAACGATATGTCTCACTGAAAAAGAAAAACATGAATAAGTCAACAGATAATTGAGGGTGCATCTAGATTTCCATGCAACAACCAATTAGTATGGAACCATCACTTTCATGAATTAGAATGTGAAAGAAAAAGAACACTGGGCAGTACACATGATTTCAATTTAAAATACAGAAAAGCGCATTACTGCCCCCATATGATGAGCAGCACCATATCTTGCAAAAATAGAAACAATACCAAGTCCGAACAAATCAGAAAGCTTCAATTTTTTGCCATTTCAATACACCAAATGGATCCCAAACAACCAAATTCTCAAATTGGTCTTCTGGATGTGGAGAAAACAGGCGAACAAAAACATCCACAGTAAAAATTTAAATCATGACAGTTTCCTCCACATCCGTTTTCTCCACCTTTTCTCCTCATCACCTATTTGGTTTAGGAGAAAAACTCCTCTCTAGGAAAACCTCTTCCCCCTAGTTTGTATTTGTTATAGAGGAGAAAAGTAATTCTGCTTTCAACAAGTTTTTGCAATGTAGAAAAAAATGTTTTCTCTTCGAGGACGCAAAGCACCCTTTCTCTAGTGAAATTGAATCTATTATTAATGAAAAGTAACATGTAATCCCTGACTGCTTACTTTACTGCTTAAAGAACATTTTTTTAAGTTCTCCTGAATTGGTTTTTCCATCAAATCCAAACACAGTGGAGTATATCACTATTGGAGAGAAGTGGCAATCTCCAAAAAGGGGATTCTCTTCATTTCTCCACCTAGTGGTGAATCAACTTTTTTTCCATTCTCTCCCATCCAAACTGGCCCTCAAAATACCAACAATCAGATCGCATTGTCAAACATGAAAACACGCATTATCTAGCCACAATATCTGAATATTCTTAAACTTCAAATATTTTGCCGATGGAGATAGATCTCAACACCCTACCACCAAGCTACCTTACAGGGACAATCTCACCTCGTCTTTTATCAAACAAATTCACATAAACTGCCTTTAAAGCACAACCATCAACAGAATACACCCCAAAATCAAGTAAACAACCACAGCATCAACACCAAACATACAACTCTCTCAACTTACAATCTAAATCACCAGATCCTTGAATTAGAAAACATCCATATACTAATATTGCCACATGAATCAACAAACAAACTAAGGAAACAGCAGATCTTATGAAAAACCCTAAAAACTCAGAGATTCATATGAAGATCAGGATAAAAAACCCAAACAAACTGAAATGAGCGGAAGGGATAGAGAATCACCTAGGGTTGTGGAAAGGGCCGACCTTGTTCGCATAAAGAGGGACTGGATCTGAGGACTTGTACTTGTGATCTGAGCCGTCCGATTTCACTCCGCTCGACATATACAAGAAGAGAATCGCCATTCCCACCAAACCCATCTTCATCTTCTTCTTCTTCTTCTTCTTCTTCTTCTTCTTCTCTCTCCTTTGAAGGGCAGAGATATGGATGAAAGAGAGATAGAATGCAAAATGCAATAAGGAGCTTCGGATCAGAAAGGGAATGCGACTCTGTCCGCCATTTAAGCCCTCGCGAAAGGGTAACGACAGTGCATACTGTAGAATGTGGCCGTAAATAATGTCATAGGTGGGCCATGTGTCCAAGGATCTATGCATATCTCACCCATCCATCTTAAGCCCCCCCCCCCCCCCACATCAATTCAATCTAATTTGTACTGGGTTTATCTTTGCTTTTATCATGTAATCAGTTTCTATTTTTACGCTCCAGCTGTAGTTTAAGTTTTATGCACTGGGGGGATTGATCATAGCTTGGTAGGTTAAGATAATTATGCATTTACAGACCATGGCTTGTGCCAAATATATTAAGCCATGTGTATTAAGATCAAAGGTCTTACAACTTTTCATTTAACAAAAGAGGGTGTTCGAGCACTGCATTTGACTAATCCCTACGAGCCAAGGAGGAGCCGGATAAATCCCATGTGACTCCAGTGTGATAGTGCATAGAGAGCAAATCTTGGTCCTATGCCAACTGAGTTATCCCTCAAGATTAGGTCTTACACCTGTATGCCCAGCCTAAATACTTAAGCGTAGAGTGAGGGCGGCGAAGTGCTAAGTTTTAAAATAATTATATATCCAGAGCGCATCCGAAGCACTTATACAACATAATGCTTGTGGGTTTATAAACAATTAACTAATTTGCACAAATATATCTTATCCATATATTCAAGTATAAAAAATAGATAAAAAATTAACTTTGTAATTTGATCACATAAAATAGACAATAGCTAAAAAGTCAAAAAAAAATTATTCGTTCAAAAGATAAATATAAAGCTTATAGAAAAAGAAAATGCACAAAAAATTTAAATTCTATACGGTTCGCTTCATATTTAGTTTAATCGCGCTCCGAGGATAGTCGAACCGCATCCGAAAATGATTGAACCGCACTCTGAAGACGGATCCTCTCCGAAAGCGTCGATCCGCATTTTTTGAGCGGGTTTGAGAGGGCTGAGAAGAGGTTCCGGGCATTTAACATTGGGCCAGATGGTGGGGCACGCTAGGATTGTACGTTTGGATTCGATTAGATTGAAGCGAATGCCCATCATCGCCCTAGTAATTCAATCCATAAGAAAGTAAATGTCTCATTTACATCTCGACCTTATATTTTTCACTCATTACCTCAATCCTTCAATGGCCAAGATTCCAGAGGCTTTCACGTGAAGAGATCCTGTAGAACTCTACAGTAGGGGCCATCTAATAAAAAATCCAAATCACATAAAATAAATGCCTACCTAATATATGGCACATTCCCAAAACTAACTCTAATCGGAGATGGTTTCATTGTAAGTCTAAAAGTTTAATAAAGACGTGACAAATGAAAGGTATGTAAAATTATATTAATCACGTTTGTAACCAAACCATCAGTCCTATGTAGCACAACTATTGAGATAAAAATTGGTAATGACCCTTTCGATTGGGTGAGAGTTTATTTTGCAATGGAGAGGTCTACTCCTTCAACTCAGGATTGCTCTATCCAAGTCAAAGCCTGAGAGGATCTGGGGGTCAAAAGAACCTTAACATTGGAGTGGGTTCTAACCTAAGATTGGATTGGGTTCGAATCAATCATATGAGGTTTGATGATGGTAAAATGGCATTGAAGGAAGGGCAGAAGAGTCTAAAATGATAGGGACGGTGTGCCTAATGTGCGTTAGATGGTTGGACTCCGTGCACATCACCGACGCTACCGGGTGCCAAACGAGGGTGCGCACTGCGCACGCAAACGCTGGTAAATGAATCATCTGGGTTGGTACATCTGCACCGTCTGTTGGTTTTTATTTTAATGATTGGAGTGATGGCATCCGAGTCCTCACCCTCGTGTTGGTTTTTATTTTGGGCTAGTTTTGCACTTTATTAATATAGTAAAAGTCAAGTTAAAGCTTTCAATTTTCAAATAAAATGTCACATTAAAAGTACTTTAACTCAAAACTCCCTCAATTTTTTTTTAAAAAAAAAAGGTCAAAAATCAATGACCTTTATCCACTAAAATACCATAAAAATCACTTTCTCATACAAAAAGTTAAAAAGTTTCTCTTATAAACAACTTAAAATAAAATATCATCATAACTTACTTATATTTTATTCTTTTTTAAAAATCAACTTTACTTCACTCAACTGAAAGGCTTTGACTTGGATAAATCATGAGTTGAAGGAGTGTACCTCTACAGTATGGCCCACCAATTAAAAATCCGACCCACTCAAAATAATATACTTAGATCTTAGTATCTTACACCCAGTGGTACTTTAGGATTGGTTGTTAAATAAAATTTTAATTAATGAATAATTGAGTATGCATAAGATTGTATTAATTATATATATATATATATTTTATCAAACAATCAATGTTAAACTGGGATCAACTCTTATTGCGATGTAATATGAGGGCGTTTATTTTTAGTGGTTCAAATTTTCAAGAGATTAACTCATTCAGCTCAAAAAAGAAAAAAAGGTTAATGCCTCGCACGATCCAAATTTTCTAAGTTAATGCCTCACACGATCCAAACCAGTTGTATATGGGCAGTCCACGCGTGCGTTTTGCACACTCTTAAGTTGATTATGCTTGAAGTGACAGAAAGGAATTATGGACTAGATCTCAACTTCAAGAGCTTGACATTGAAAACTAAAGCGAATTTTGTTCTAGGAGGTTTCTTTGGATCTAAGTATTTAGTAACTCCATGTAGTAATTGCTTTTCTTTTTTTTTTTTTCTGTGCCCTTGGCTGTTACAGTTCGTTAAAACATAACTCCTTGTGGTGCAAGAGTTAGTAGTAAAGTACCTTTTTTGGTCCCTAGCTATTACAGCTTGTTAAAATATAGAGACAATTAGCGAAAGGTCCTTAGAATTGAATCTATCCAGCCTCCAGTCCAAGCAAATTCTTTTTTTTAAGGGCTGTGGTCCAAGTAGCTAGACTGTTTGCAGCCAGAGGTCCCTGGATACAATTTACATGACTAATTTGCCCTCTTTCAAATGTTTTTGCATCTAATTTTGATTTTTAAAATTTCAAATGTTCCATTCTCCCCCTCATTATAAGCTGGGCCACGATTGTTGATTGGAGAACATCGTTGATTTCTGGGTTGGAATTGTCATTTGGGTTTCGAAACTAGGGTTTTGAAGATGAAGAAGGCGAAGATAGATTTGGCTCTCTCAATCAGCAGGCAGAGATCCTTTCATCTCATCATTGCGATCGGAATCCTCTACCTCATCCTTGTCACTTTCGAGATCCCTATCGTCTTCCTCGCCTGCTGGGTCGATTCCAGATCATCCTCTACCTCCCCTTGTCCTGTTTTCTGTAAGTTTCAAAAGGATCTGGTTTCTCAGTTCCGGATTGAAATTCAAAGTGGGCCGCAACTGCTAGATCGGAGAAGACGCATAGATCTCTTTGCAGTTCGAACCGGAGAAGGCAACGTTCGTCGGTTTTGCATCCGATAGCCTGATCACAGCAGTGGGCCACAACCTTGATTGGTCAGAGGAGATTAGCCGGACTGCGTTTGTCGCCAGAGGTGAGGAGGATATCGGAGCAGCACGGAAGTTCAGGATAGATCTTAGTGAACAAGGTCGTTGCAGAGAAGAAGCAGCCTGAGGCTTGGCTGTCGCTGCGAAGAAGATAACTCTTCACTAGAACAGTTCAAGCTGGGTCGATTCCAGATCAATTCCAGGTCAGTTTGACCGGACCCTGTTTAAAAAGCCCAGTTCAGCAGAGTCACGGCAACAGTATGGTCAACGGCCAGAGTTAACCAAGTTCAACCCGACTCACTTTGCAGAAGCCCAGTTGAGCAAAACTTAGTTTATTTGAGTTTTTGTCAAATTTATCTGAGTTCCAGTGCAATTTATCAGAGTTTTTGGCAAATTTATCTGTAATTTTTCCAAATTTATCTGTGTTTTTGTCAAATTTATCTGAGTTTTTGTCAAATTTATCTGTGTTTTTGTCAAATTTATCTGAGTTCTTTTTTTTTTTTAATTTATCTGAGTTTATGGAAAATCTATTTGAGTTTTTTGAAAAATTTATTTATATTTCTTGAAATCTATTTGCATTTTTTTAATTTTATTTCTGTCTTTTGAAGTTTATTTGTGTTGTTTTAAATTTATAGTTTTGGAAAAAATACTTGAAGTTTTTCTCTAAATTTTCCAAAATTTAGAAAATTGGTTTATCGTAGTTTTGGCAAATGTATTTGCGCTTTTTGAAATTTATTTATGTTTTTTTAATTTTATTTATGTCTTTTGAAATTTGTGTGCGTCTTTTGAAATTTATTTACACTTTTTTAATTTTATTTGGATATTTTGAAATTTATTTACGTCTTTTGAAATTCATTTCCATTTTTTGAAATTTATTTGGATATTTTGGGATTTTCTTGTGTCTTTCTAAATTTATCTTCGTTCTTTTGAAATTATTCCCTTTTTTGAAATTTTATTTACGTCTTTTGAGATTTATTTGCGTCTTTTTAAATTTATTTACATTTTCTTAATTTTATTTGGATCTTTTGAAATTTATTTGTGTCTTTTGAAATTCATTTCCATTTTTTGAAATTTATTTGGATATTTTGGGATTTTCTTGTGTCTTTCTAAATTTATCTTCGTTCTTTTGAAATTATTCCCTTTTTTGAAATTTTATTTACGTCTTTTGAGATTTATTTGTGTCTTTTTAAATTTATTTACATTTTCTTAATTTTATTTGGATCTTTTGAAATTTATTTGTGTCTTTTGAAATTTATTTATATTTTTTTAAATTTATTTGGATCTTTTAGATTTATTTACATCTTTTTAAATTTATTTGTGTACTTTTGAAATTTATTGCGGTTTTTTGAAATTATTGCGTTTTTTGAAAGTTATTTGCGTTCTTTTGAGATTTATTTGTGTTTTTTAAATTTATTTCATTTTTAGAAATTTATTTGAAATTTGTTTCCTGTTTTTGAAATTTATTTGTGTTTTTTTTTAATTTATTTGAAAATCTCATTAGTGGAATTTTATTAATCGTAACTAATTTAATGGTATTTGACCATTATTAATGGCTTATCCCACTAATCAATGGATATGATTTGAAGAAAGGGTAAATTAGACATTTTAGGTTTTCAAATTTGGAAAAATGACCTACCACATTATAAGAAAAGATTGTGGACCTAAGGCAAGAAAGTGAAATGTTTAGGGACCAGTTGCCGAATGCCCCTAAAATATAAATCCTTGGAGGTGAAAAAGTTTTTTACTTCATTGTTTGACATTCAAAACTAAGATTTTGAAGCCTGGAATGTATCATAGCAGTAGGGTGGCCATTCACAGGTCTGGGTTCGGTTCCACCTTGGTTTGGACCCGTCAACCCGATACCCAGCATATTACCTCAATTTTCTAATATCTCTTCTAAAAACCATATTTTTTTAATATCATTCTCTACCTAAACCCAGACCCGGATCCAGACCCATCCCATAAATGGTTCTGGTTCCGGTTCTGTAACCAGTAAATCGGTTCCAAACGGTTCCGAGTCTGAATCCGGTTCCACCTTCTTGTTAACGGTTCTGGTTCCCTGTCCACCATGGACTCGGACCGGAACCGACCCGTTTACAACCCTACCCAGGACTTGGTAAGAAACTCATTTTCCTGTCCTATATGTCTAACATTGGCCTGGCTCGAGCTTCATCATTTCCATGCGGCCTGGGTTCGGGCCAACAAGTTCAGGCCTGACTCATGCATGGGCCAGGGTTAGGCTTTTAGTTCAGGCGTGACTGTTGGACATTTGTCGGAATAGCCTTGCCTTGACAATGAACACCCCTAGTCTTTTTTATCATTCACCCGTATGAGAGAGTGTCATTTTAACCTTGTTTTTTTTTATGGAGGAGATGGTATTCGAAACCTAATATTTTTTTTATTTGACCCTCTCCTTTTAATGTCTCTCGTACTAGCCGTTCAATTTTATGTTAATTGGAAATGGAAAAGTCTTGCGACTTCTTTTGGACACTCACACAGCCTTACCGCATCTGGCTTGGGCTATAAAGTCGCATGTTCCGATTTTCCTCCTCTTTGAGAGGAGGAACTCCGGAAATTGCCTATACACCGCGGATTCTTACGGCGGAAATACAGCAAACCTATTTTTTTAGCCTTTTTTACCCTTCTTTTACTTGTGGCTGGGTCATGGGTCGAGGCTTAGTTTCCAAAATGATGGATGGACATCTGTGAATAACAATGGGATGAAATAATATCAAATAACGATAAACACACAGTAAATCGTAAATTTACTTTACCGGTGAAGTGAATTGATTGGTCACTATGAGAGAAAACAAAAGTAAGGGTGTAGTAGAATCAAAAGGTGAGAGAGTAGCATCTTTATTTTTTTTTCTCTTAAAAATAAGAGTTTTTTTTCTGTAAGGGAGCTCATGGATAGGGCTATGGGCATAAGGCTTAGTTATTAATTGATGGGGTTGTGCTTAGGTTTATTTATTTATTTTTTTATTTGCACTTAGTGCTTGAGAGCCAAAATCACCATTCGGCCCAAATATATATATATTTATAAGGGAGGGAGGGAGCAATAATGCGGGGTCTGAAACCCATGACCTCTCACAACTAAGCAGGCCTAGGACTAGGGATGTAAATGGGTCCCCGATTCTCCGATTACCCTTAAGTTTGGACCCGTTAAGAACCAGGTTTGGGTCCTTATTCGGGGCCCGATGAATAAATGGGTCTGGGTCCGGTTCCACTTGGTTCGGACCCGTCAACCCGATACCCAGCATATTACCTCAATTTTCTAAAATCTTAATCATATTTTTTTAATATCATTCTCTACCTAAACCTGGACCCTGATTCAGACCCGTCCCATATATGGTTCTGGTTTCGGTTCCGAAGCGAGCAAATCGATTTTGAAATGGTTCCGGGTATGGATCCGGTTCCACCTTCTTCTTAACGGTTCCGGTTCCCCGTCCACTATGGACTCGGACCGGAACCGACCCGTTTACAACCCTACCCAGGACTTGGTAAGAGACTCATTTTCCTGTCCTATATGTCTAACATTGGCCTGGCTCGGGCTTCATCATTTCCATGCGGCCTAGGTTCGGGCCAACAACTTCAGGCCTCACTCATGCATGGGCCAGGGTTAGGCTTTTAGTTCAGGCGTGACTGTTGGACATTTGTCGGAATAGCCTTGCCTTGACAATGAACACCCCTAGTCTTTTTTATCATTCACCCGTATCAGACAGTGTCATTTTAACCTTGTTTTTTTTTATGGAGGAGATGGTATTCGAAACCTAATAATTTTTTTATTTAACCCTCTGTTTTTAATGTCTCTCGTACTAGCCGTTCAATTTTATGTTAATTTGAAATGGAAAGCTTCCCTTGACTTCATTTGGAGTTTCACGCAGCCTCACCGCATCTGGCTTGAGCTGTAAAGTCCCATTTTCCAGTTTTCCTCCTCTGTGAGAGGAGGAAATCCGGAAATTGCATATATACCATGGATTGTAACGGGGGAAATCCTACAAACCGATTTTTTATAACCTTTTTTCCCTTCTTTTGGTGGGTCATGGGTCGGGGCTTAGTTCCTAAAATGAGGGATGGACATCTGTTAATAACTGTGGGATGAAATAATATCAAATCACGATAAACATACAGTAAATCGTAAATTTACTTTACCGGTAAAGTAAAGTAAATGATCAATATGAGAGAGAACAAAAGTAATGGTGTAGTAAAATCAAAATGTGAGAGAGTAGCATTTTTATTTTTTTCTCTTAAAAATAAGAGTTTTTTTTTTTTTTTTTTTTTTTTGTAAGGGAGCTCATGGACAGGGCATTGGGCATGGGGCTTAGTTATTAATTAACGGTGCCATTCTATATTTTTTTATTTGTTTATTTGTGCACTTAGTGCTTGAGGGCCAGAATCACTATCCGGCCCAAATATATATAAATATATATATTTATGAAGGAGGGAGGGAGCAGTACTGCACGAACTCAAACCCATGACCTCTCACCGCTGAGCAGGCCTAGGACTAGGGATGTAAAATAGGTCACCGATTCTTCGATTACTCGGAGGTTCGGACTTGTTAAGAACCGTGTTTAGGTCCCTATTCGGGCCCCAATGAATTAATGGGTCCAGTTCCACCTTGGTTCGGACTCGTGGACCCGATACCCAGCATATTACCTTAATTTTCTAAAATCTCTTCTAAAAATCATATTTTATTAAAATCATTCTCTACCTAGACCCGGATCCAAACCCGTCCCATATATGGTTCTGGTTCCGGTTCCGGAGCCAACAAATCGTTTCCGAAACGGTTCCGGGTCTCGATGGGTTCCACCTTCCCCTTAACGGTTCCGGTTCCCCGCCCACCATGGACCCGGACCGGAACCGACCCATTTACAACCCTACCTAGGACTTGGTAAGAAACTCATTTTTTTGTGATGTATGTCTAACATCAGTTTGTTTATATGGACAAACTCATGGACAGAATTTGGGACAAACCATCCACGTGGCGCAACGTGATTGGGACAATGCATTTCAACTTTTGAAAGAGCCCAATCACGTTGCGCCACGTGGACAGTTAGTCTCAAATTCTGTCCATAGAGTTTGTCCAAATAGACTTTTTGGTCTAACATATGCCGGACTCGGGCTTCATCATTTCCATGCGGCTTGCGTTCGGGCCGACAACTTCAGGCCTGACGCATGCATGGGCCAGGGCTAGGCTTTTAGTCCAAACGTGGCTATTGGACATTTCTTGGAATAGCCCTGTCCCGTCAATGAACACCCCTAGTCTTTTTTATCATTCACCCGCATGAGAGAATGTCTTTTTAACCTTGTTTTTTTATTTTTTATGGAGGAGATGGTATTCGAAACCAAATAATTTTTTTATTTGACCCTCTCTTTTTAATGTCACTCGTACGAGCCGTTCAATTTTATGTTAATTGGAAATAGAAAGCTGTTCTGACTTCATTTGGACACTCAAGCAGCCTCACCGAATCTGGCTTGGGCTGTAAAGTCCCATTTTTCAGTTTTCCTCCTCTCTGAGAGAAAGAAATCTGGAAATTGCAGATATACCGCGGATTGTTACAGCGGAAATACTGTAAACCGATTTTTTTAGCCTTTTTTCCCTTGTTTTACATGTGGGTGGGTCACGGGTCGGGGCTTGGTTCCTAAAATGATGGATGGACAAATGTCAATAACAACAGAATGAAATAATATAAAATCACGATGAATATACAGTAAATCGTAAATTTACTTTACCGGTGAAGTGAAGTAAATTGTCAATATGAGAGAGAATAAAAGTAATGGTGTAGTAAAATCAAAAGGTGAGAGAGTAGCATTTTTATTTTTTCTCTTAAAAATAAGATTTTTTTTTGTAAGGGAGCTCATGGACAAGGCTTTGGGCATGGGGCTTAGTTATTAATTGATGGGGCCATGATCTTTTTTTTTTTTTTTTTGCACTTAATGCTTGAGGGCCAGAATCACCATCCGACCCAAATATATATATATATATATATATATATATTTATGATGGAGGGAGGGAGCAGTAATGTGCGGACTCAAACCCATGACCTCTCACCGCTGAGCAGGCCTAGGACTAGGGATGTAAATGGGTCACCGATTCTTCGATTACTCGGTGGTTCGGACTTGTTAAGAACCGTGTTTGGGTCCCTATTCGGGCCCCAATGAATTAATGGGTCCAGGTCCTTTTCCATCTTGGTTCAGACTCGTGGACCCGATACCCAGCATATTACCTCAATTTTCTAAAATCTCTCCTAAAAATCATATTTTATTAAAATCATTCTCTACCTATACCAGGACACGGATCCAGACCCGTCCCATATATGGTTCTGGTTCCGGTTCCGGAGCCAGCAAATCATTTCCGAAACGGTTGCGGGTCTGGATGGGTTCCACCTTCTCCTTAACGGTTCCGGTTCCCCGCCCATCATGGACCTGGACCGGAACCGACCCGTTTACAACCCTACATAGGACTTGGGAAGAAACTCATTTTGTTGTGCTTGATGTCTAATATATGCCGGGCTCGGGCTACATCATTTCCATGCGGCTTGTGTTCGGGCCAACGACTTCAGGCATGACTCATGCATGGGCCAGGGCTAGGCTTTTAGTTCAGATGTGGCTGTTGGACATTTCTCGGAATAGCCATGCCTCGTCAATGAACACTCATAGACTTTTTTATCATTCACCCGCATGAGAGATTGTCTTTTTAACCTTTTTTTTTTTTTTTTGTGGAGGAGATGGTATTCGAAACATAATATTTTTTCATTTAACCCTCTCTTTTTAATGTCTCTCGTACTAGCCGTTCAATTTTATGTTAATTGGAAATGGAAAGCTCTTGTGACTTCATTTGGACACTCACGCAGCCTCATCGAATCTGACTTGGGCTATAAAGTCCTATTTTCCAGTTTTCCTCCTCTCTGAGAGGAGGAAATCTGGAAATTGCAGTTATACCGTGGATTTTTACAGCAGAAATACTGTAAACCAATTTTTTTAGCCTTTTTTCCCTTGTTTTACATGTGGGTAGGTCACGGATCGGGGCTTAGTTCCTAAAATGATGGATGGACATATGCTAATAACAGTGGGATGAAATAATATCAAATCACGCTGAATATACAGTAAATCGTAAACTTATTTTTTCGGTGAAGTTAAGTAAATTGTCAATATATGAGAGAATAAAAGTAATGGTGTAGTAGAATCAAAAGGTGAGAGAGTTGCATTTTTATTTTTTTCTCTTTAAAATAAGAGTTTTTTTTTCTTGTAAGGGAGCTCATGGACAGGGCGTTGGGCATGGGGCTTAGTTATTAATTGATGGGGCCATGCTCATTTTTTATTTTTTATTTTTTTTGCACTTAATGCTTGAGGGCCAGAATCACCATTCGGCCCAAATATATATATATATATATATATATATATATATATATTTATGAAGGAGGGAGGGAGAAGTAATGTGTGGACTCAAACCCATGACCTCTCACCGCTGAGCAGGCCTAGGACTAGGGATGTAAATGGGTCACCGATTCTTCGATTACTCGGACGTTCGAACTTGTTAAGAACCGGGTTTGGGTCCCTATTCTGGCCTCAATGAATTAATGGGTCTGGGTCCAATTCCACCTTGGTTTGGACTCGTGGACCCGATACCCAGCATATTACCTCAATTTTCTAAAATCTCTCCTAAAAATCATATTTTATTAAAATCATTCTCTGCCTATACCAGGACCCGGATCCAGACCCGTCCCATATATGGTTCTGGTTCCGGTTCCGGAGCCAGCAAATCATTTCCGAAACGGTTGCGGGTCTGGATGGGTTCCACCTTCTCTTTAACGGTTCCGGTTCCCCGCCCACCATGGACCTGGACTGGAACCGACCCGTTTAAAACCCTACATAGGACTTGGTAAGAAACTCATTTTGTTGTGCTTGATGTCTAACATATGTCGGGCTCGAGCTACATCATTTCCATGCGGTTTGTGTTCGAGCCAACGACTTCAGGCTTGACTCATGCCTGGGCCAGGGCTAGGCTTTTAGTTGAGACGTGGCTATTGGACATTTCTCGGAATAGCCATGCCTCGTCAATGAGCACCCATAGTCTTTTTTATAATTCACCCGCATGAGAGATTGTCTTTTTAACTTTGTTTTTTTTTTTTTTTTTTTTTTGTGGAGGAGATGGTATTCGAAACATAATATTTTTTTATTTAACCCTTTCTTTTTAATGTCTCTCGTACTAGCCGTTCAATTTTATGTTAATTGGAAATGGAAAGCTCTTGTGACTTCATTTGGACACTCATGCAGCCTCACCGAATCTTTCTTGGGCTGTGGAGTCCAATTTTCTAGTTTTCCTCCTCTCTGAGAGGAGGAAATCTGGAAATTGCAGATATACCGTGGATTGTTACAGCGGAAATACTGTAAATCAAATTTTTTAGCCTTTTTTCCCTTGTTTTACTTGTGGGTGGGTCACGGGTCGGGGCATAGTTCCTAAAATAATGGATGGACATATGTTAATAAACGTGGGATGAAATAATATAAAATCACGATGAATATACAGTAAATAGTAAATTTACTTTACCGGTTAAGTGATGTTTTTTATTCAATATGAGAGAGAATAAAAATAATGGTGTAGTAGAATCAAAAGGTGAGAGAGTAGCATTTTTATTTTTTCTCTTAAAAATAAGAATTTTTTTTTTTTGTAAGGGAGCTCATGGACAGGGCTTTGGGCATGGGGCTTAGTTATTAATTTATGTGGCCATGGTCATTTTTTTTTTTTTTTTTGAACTTAATGCTCAAGGGCCAGAATCACCATCCGGCCCAAATATATATATATATATATATATATTTATGAAGGGAGGGAACAGTAATGTGCGGACTCAAACCCATGACCTCTCACCGATGAGCTGGCTTAGGACTAGGGATGTAAATGGGTCACCGATTCTTCGATTACTTGGAGGTTCGGACTTTTTAAGAACCGGGTTTGGGTCCCTATTCGGGCCCTAATGAATTAATGGGTCCGGGTCCAATTCCACCTTGGTTCGGACTCGTGGACCCGATACCCAGCATATTACCTCAATTTTCTAAAATCTCTCCTAAAACCATATTTTATTAAAATCATTCTCTACCTATACAAGGACACGGATCCAGACCCGTCCCATATATGGTTCTGGTTCCGGTTCCGGAACCAGCAAATCATTTCCGAAACGGTTCCGGGTTTGGATGGGTTCCACCTTCTCCTTAACGGTTCCGGTTCCCCGCCCACCATGGACCCGGACCGGAACCGACCCATTTACAACCCTACCTAGGACTTGGTAAGAAACTCATTTTTTTGTGTTGTATGTCTAACATATGCCGGACTCGGGCTTCATCATTTCCATGCGGCTTGTGTTCGGGCCAACAACTTCAGGCCTGACGCATGCATGGGCCAGGGCTAGGCTTTCAGTTCAGACGTGGCTATTGGACATTTCTCGGAATAGCCCTGTCCCGTCAATGAACACCCATAGTCTTTTTTATCATTCACCCGCATGAGAGATTGTCTTTTTAACCTTGTTTTTTTTTTTTTTTATTTTTATGGAGGAGATGGTATTCGAAATCTTATAATTTTTTTATTTGACCCTCTCTTTTTAATGTCACTCGTACTAGCCGTTCAATTTTATGTTAATTGGAAATGGAAAACTGTTGTGGCTTAATTTGGACACTCAGGCAGCCTCACCGAATCTGGTATGGGCTGTAAAGTCCAGTTTTCCAGTTTTTCGCCTCTCTGAGAGGAGAAAATCTGGAAATTGCAGATATAGCACGGATTGTTACAGCGGAAATTCTGTAAACCGATTTTTTTAGCCTTTTTTCCCTTGTCTTACATGTGGGTGGGTCAAGGGTCGGGGCTTAGCTCCTAAAATGATGGATGGACATATGTTAATAACAGTGGGATGAAATAATATCAAATCACGCTGAATATACAGTAAATCGTAAATTTATTTTTTCGGTGAAGTTAAGTAAATTGTCAATATGAGAGAGAATAAAAGTAATGGTGTAGTAGAATCAAAAGGTGAGAGAGTAGCATTTTTTATTTTTTTCTCTTAAAAATAAGAGATTTTTTTCTGTAAGGGAGCTCATGGACAGGGCTTTGGGCATGGGGCTTAGTTATTAATTGATGGGGCCATGCTCATTTTTTTTTCTTTTTTTTTCGCACTTAATGTTTGAGGGCCAGAATCACCATCCGGCCCAAATATATATATATATATATATATATATATATTATTTATGAAGGAGGGAGGGAGCAGTAATGTGTGGACTCAAACCCACGACCTCCCACCGCTGAGCAGGCTTAGGACTAGGGATGTAAATGGGTCACCGATTCTTCGATTACTCGGAGGTTCGGACTTGTTAAGAACCGGGTTTGGGTCCCTATTCGGACCCCAATGAATTAATGGGTCCGGGTCCAATTCTACCTTGGTTCGGACTCGTGGACTCGATACACAGTATATTACCTCAATTTTCTAAAATCTCTCCTAAAAACCATATTTTATTAAAATTATTCTCTACCTATACCAAGACACGGATCCAGACCCGTCCCATATATGGTTCTAGTTCCGGTTCCGGAGCTAGCAAATCATTTCCGAATCGGTTCCGGGTCTGGATGGGTTCCACCTTCTCCTAAACGGTTCCGGTTCCCCGCCCATCATGGACCTCGACCGGAACCGACCCGTTTACAACCCTACATAGGACTTGGTAAGAAACTCATTTTGTTGTGCTTGATGTCTAAAATATGCCGGGCTCGGGCTACATCATTTCCATGCGGCTTTTGTTCGGGCCAACGACTTCAGGCATGACTCATGCATGGGCCAGGGCTAGGCTTTTAGTTCAGACGTGGCTATTGGACATTTCTCGGAATAGCCATGCCTCGTTAATGAACACTCATAGTCTTTTTTATCATTCACCCGCATGAGAGATTGTCTTTTTAACCTTTTTTTTTTTTTGTGGAAGAGATGGTATTTGAAACATAATATTTTTTCATTTAACCCTCTCTTTTTAATGTCTCTCGTACTAGCCGTTCAATTTTATGTTAATTGGAAATGGAAAGCTCTTGTGACTTCATTTGGACACTCACGCAGCCTCACCGAATCTGGCTTGGGCTATAAAGTCCTATTTTTCGGTTTTCCTCCTCTCTGAGAGGAGGAAATCTGGAAATTGCAGATATACAGCGGATTGTTACAGCGGAAATACTGTAAATCGATTTTTTTAGCCTTTTTTCCCTTGTTTTACATGTGGGTGGGTCACGGGTCAGGGCTTAGTTCCTAAAATGATGGATGGTCATATGTTAATAACAGTGGGATGAAATAATATCAAATCAGGCTTAATATACAGTAAATCGTAAATTTATTTTTTCGGTGAAGTGAAGTAAATTGTCAATATGAGAGAGAATAAAAGCAATGGTGTAGTAGAATCAAAAGGTGAGAGAGTTGCATTTTTATTTTTTTTCTCTTAAAAATAAGAGTTTTTTTTTGTAAGGGAGCTCATGGACAGGGCTTTGGGCATGGGGCTTAGTTATTAATTGATGGGGCCATGCTCAAAATTTTTTTTTTTTTTCACTTAATGCTTGAGGGCCAAAATCACCATCTAGGGATGTAAACGGGTACTTGATTCTTTGATTACTCGGAGGTTTGGACCTGTTAAGAACCGGGTTTGGGTCTCTATTTGGGCCCGAATGAATTAATGGGTCCAGGTCCGGGTCCACCTTGGTTCGGACTCGTGGACCGGATACCCAGCATATTACCTTAATTTTCTAATATCTCTCCTAAGAACCATATTTTATTAAAATCATTCTCTACCTAGACCCGGACCCGGACCTGGATCCAGACCCGTCCCATATATGGTTTTGGTTCCGGTTCCGGAGCCAGCAAATCATTTCCGAAACGGTTCTGGGTCTAGATCGGTTCCACCTTCTCCTTAACGGGTCTGGTTCCCCGTCCACCATGGACCCGGACCGGAACCGACCCGTTTACAACCTTACCTAGGACTTGGTAAGAAACTCTTTTTTCTGTGCTGTATGTCTAAAATATTCATCATTTCCATGTGGCCTGGGTTCGGGCCAAAGACTTCAGGCCTGACTCATGCATGGGCCATGGTTTGGATTTTAGTTCAGACGTAGCTGTTGGACATTTCTCGGAATAGCCCTGCCTCGTCAATGAACACCCCTAGTCTTTTTTATCATTCACCCACATGAGAGATTGTCTTTTCATCGAAACCTAATATTTTTTTATTTAACCCTCTCTTTTTAATGTCTCTCGGACTAGCCATTCAATTTTATGTTAATTGGAAATGGAAAGCTCTTGTGACTTCATTTGGACACTTACGCAGCCTCACCGCATTTGGCTTTGGCTGTAAAGTCCCATTTTCCATTTTTCCTCCTCTCTGAGAGGAGGAAATCCGGAAATTGCAGATATACCGTGGATTGTTATGGCGGAAATACTGCAAACCGATTTTTTTAGCCTTTTTTCCCTTGTTTTACATGTGGGTGGGTCACGGGTCGGGGCTTAGTTCCTAAAATGATGGATGGATATTTGTTAATAACAGTAGGATGAAATAATATTAAATCACGATAAACACAGAGTAAATTGTAAATTTACTTTACCGATGAAGTGAAGTAAATGGTCAATATGAGAGAGAACAAAAGTAATGGTGTAGTAGAATCAAAAGGTGAGAGTAGCATTTTTATTTTTTTCTCTTAAAAATAAGTGTTTTGTGTGTGTGTGTGTGTGTGTGTGTGTGTGTAAGGGAGCTCATGGACAGGGCTTTGGGCATGGGGCTTAGTTATTAATTGATGGGGCCATGCTCAAAAATTTTTTTTTTTTTTTTTTGCACTTAGTGCTTGAGGGCCAGAATCACCATCCGGCCCAAATATATATATATATATATATATATATATATATGAAGGAGGGAGGGAGCAGTAATGCGCGAACTCAAACCCATGACCTCTCACCACTGAGCAGGCCTAGGACTAGGGATGTAAATGGTTCCCCGATTCTCCGATTACTCGGAGGTTCGGACTTGTTAAGAACCGGGTTTGGGTCCCTATTCGGGCCCCAATGAATTAATGGGTCTGGGTCTAGTTCCACCTTGGTTCGGACTCGTAGACCCGATACCCTGCATATTACCTCAATTTTCTAAAATCTCAATTTTTTTTTATGTAATGGAGCTCATGGATTGTGCTTTGGGCATGGAGCTTAGTTATTAATTGATGGGGACATAAATGCGTCAGTTGGCGTGCTTTGGTTCGACCCCAAACGTGGTAGAAAAAAAATATATAGAAGGGAGATTATGGATGATAATTCTTGGGCCCATCCTGCCAGCCTCATTACCAGTTCTTTTTCATTCCATTCTTTTGAATCATGTTAGTTGGAGCACCATGATTAACTATCATGCATAGATGCTACCAATAACTAAACCAAGGTTCGGTGAATATTTCAAATCGAACCGAACTCAAGAGTTAAAAAGGTCAATCGGAAGACTTAGTTTAAATTCTTGTTGAATTTAGCAAGATTGGTCTCATTGTTGGCGAGTTGATTAGCAAGATTGGACTCATTGCGACAATTATAATATATTAAGCTAGGATGTTTTGGCTTCAATTTTGACGGTCGATTATAATCTTAACCGACAATTATGTAATTATTTATGCAACTATCCATCCATTTATCAATCAAACCACTCATGTTTAAGTTGTTACTATATAACTATATTATTTTTGCTCCAATTTTCCTATTTCTATTTTATCCAACTTTTCCTATGAAAATAGGTAATTTTTTTTAATATGTGAATATTTATTTTGCATGCAGCGAGATACCGTGCTGAGAACGAATTATTGGGCTAGTATCCTTTCATTAATAGGCTAAGGTAATGTTTGGATCGTCTTAAGTTTGGGTCTTAATGTCTTGTGTCTTAAGCGTTAAGACAAAAAAACTAAATAAGATTGTTTGGTACGCAATAACAACATGTCTTAAGCGCTAAGACGTCTTGTTATTTAAGACGAAATTATCTTAATTCTAGGAGCTCAAAATTCAGCTCCTGGAATTAAGACCCCAACATCTTAAGCGGTAAGACATTTGAGGACTTTAAAATAATTTTAAAATTTCCGTAATAACCCCCACCAATATCAACGATTAGAGCCCTAATCTCTCTATCTCTGTCATTTCTATCTACCCTTACAAAAGAGGCAAAGTTGCCAAGTTTTTTCAACCAACCATTGTGGGGCCCACCCAAAGTATTATAATAAAATATAATAATAATATATTATTATTATATCATAATAATAATAATAATATAATATCTTTTTCACCCAACCATTGTAGGGCCCACTCAAAATATTATACTAAAATATCATAATAATAATAAAATATCTTTTTCACCCAACCATTGTGGGGCCCACCCAAAATATTATAATAAAATATAATAATATATTATTATTATATCATAATAATAATAATATAATATCTTTCTCACCCAACCATTGTGGGGCCCACCCAAAATATTATATCTATCTATCCATCTTATACAAACTTTTTCACTACACCATTGTGGGGCCCACCCCCAAATATTATAATATAATATAAAAATATATTATTTTGAGAAATTACAAAAATTTTCACTATACCTTTGTGGGGCCCACCCCAAAATATTATAATGCAAACTTTTTCACTACACCATTGTGGGGCCCACCTCCAAATATCTGCTATCTACTATCTACTATTTACTATCTACTACTATTATAAAAGAGTGGAAAGTTGCAAACTTTTTTCACTACACTATTGTGGGGCCCACCCCCAAATATTATAATATAATATCATAATATATTATTATAAGAAATTGCAAACTTTTTCACCACACCTTTCTTAGGGCCAACCCTAAATATTATAATGCAAACTTTTTCACTATACCATTGTGTGGCCCACCCCCAAATAGTATCATATAATATAATAATATATTATTATGAGAAATTGTGAACTTTTTCACTACACCATTGTGGGGTCCACCCCTAATATAATAATATATTATTCTGAGAAATTGCAAACTTTTTCACTACACCTTTGTGGGGCCCACCCTAAAATACTATAATGCAAACTTTTTTACTATACCATTGTGGGGCCCACCCCCAAATATTATAATATAATATAAAAATATATTATCATAAGAAATTGCAAACTTTTTCACTACACCTTTGTGGGGCCCACCCTAAAATATTATAATGTAATCTTTTTCACTACACCATTGTGGGGCCCACCCCCAAATATAATAATATATTATCATGAGAAATTGCAAACTTTTTCACCACACCTTTGGTGGGGCCAACCCCAAATATTATAATGTGAACTTTTTCACTACACCTTTTTTTATCATTTTGGTGGTCGTTATAGTGATGTGTCTTTAGTCCTTTTATAAGCGAACTATTATTAAAGTTTATGTAATAATGTTGGTGATTATGACGTGGAACATGCATTGTGATAGTTAAAACATGATTTTTTTTAAGTTTAAAAAAATGAGTATAGATTGTACTGGACATTGTCCGAGTCAAAAGAAACAAATTTATGTCACAGATGTTTTTCAGGCTTAAATCCATTTTTTTAAATGACAAAAATTACCATTGACTTAAGACATAGATAAGATGCATTACCAAACAGTCTTATTCAATTCAGATCTCATCACGTTCAGGTGTTGCCAAACGATCTTATTACAAAACAGTTAATCAGATCTTAAACTTGCAGCTCTAATAAGATCTTAAACTCACAGATCTTTTTCAGACAGATTAAGACATCAAAACATTAAGACGATCCAAACAAGGCCTAAGTAGTGTTAACTTGAAACCAATTACAAAGAATCGGGATCATTGAGGAGGCCCAATATCTCATCAGCCAAGGACGCCCATGAGAAACCCCTCTACTTTCATCTTTATTCCTCAGCCCATGGCCATTGCCCCAGTAGCCAAACCTCTTGCCGGCAAGAAGCTTTGTAAAAAGACTCTCAAACTCGTCAGGAAAGTTATCATATCATGCTCTAATAAATCTTTCAGTCTGCTCTTTAGCAAGTAACTTTGCAAAAAAGACCCCAGCCATGTCCGGTCATCCACATAGATTCCATGACTTGAATCACTATCTTGTTCTGCATTTCATAATTTCCCATCCAAGGTGGTATCTTCCTGCTGATTTGGTGTATTCATATAGATGAGACATTACATCAGTGTCTCCTTTGGTTGTTGAAAATTTTCTAGTTGAAATTCATAATGGCAGGTTCTACTGAGTTTCAAACTAGAAAAACACATCCTAGTTTCAGAGACGCTACTATACTTTTGTTGTTTGGCACCCTTTGCTTGACTTGTTCTCTTAACCAGACATCTCTAATTTACTGGCTGTATGCTCAGATATCTCAATTATGATCATATGAATGAAATCTTGTTAAACATGCAGTTAATTCTAAAACTTGGTCCCAAAAGAAATTCAGTCGAGTAATTCGTGGCGAGTTAGACCGAGTTTGTCACAGACCTGGTCGAACTTGTTTTGAGTTTGTGAACTATTAAAAACCTCTGCTGTTGTCTCGTCTCTGCCTCCTTCTTCCTCTATGCTGCATGAAGATGTTAACATTTCAGTTTTAATTAGACAATAGAATATAGGGAAATTCTATATGCACCCTTCCATTTGCCGAGCACACCTACATTCTAGAAAAAAAAAATCATTGTTCATAAGGAATGTGGGTGTGCTCAGCAAATGAGAGGGTGCATATAGAATTTCCCTAGAATATATAATTGCAGACTGCAACATTAACAGGGCCACCTGATCTCAGAAAAGTAGGGATCAGAAACTGACCCCTATAAATGGCTGAGCATAGCGATTGATGACGATTATACTTGAACGAGATGTCTGCATTTTCTTGCATATCGTGGTTTTGATAGTTTGCTTGATCCAGTTTTTGGTGCTTCCATATCTGATGTTTGAGCTGTTTGCTTGTGTTTTACTGTTTTCCTTTAGTCTGAATAAAAGTAAGCGAGTCATTAGGATTTAGGTAAGTTTGATTTAGGTTTGTTTTATTTATTTAACAAACAGAAGGGATCATGTAATACATAGTACTAGCAAAATTACCAGTGCTTAGCACGGATATGGCAAATGTTGCAATTTGAATATTCATGTATAAAAAATACATAAATCTTTTAGGAAGAAAGCAATATATATATATATATATATAAATATGTATTTATATAATTGAAGAATTGGTATCATAGAATAAGAAAATGAGAATTAGAGTAGAAGGAGAATGATAAAGTTTGGATTAAAACAAAGTCCATGGGAAATAAAAGAAAAGAAAAGTGGAGAGCAGTAGTTATGAGTAGTTATTGAGTGGATATGATAAAGAGATAAAGAATGTAGATGATGTAACTTCCGGTCAAAATTGGATCAAAACCCTCCTAGCTTAATATATTATAATATGATCATCATTGAAGATTTTTTAGTCTCTCTGTTGCTAAGTGATGTTGGTAAAAGTCTGGGCATGATGAGCTGATGGACCAAAACACTATAATGATGAACTTGACTTAGACCTAACTATTACAATTAATCTTATGGTATATATTCTAATATTAATATTAGACAATTACATTACAATCATGGACCCAGTTTTGGATGTAAGTTTGGGTACATATGAGAGGGGGATTTGGATCCAGAACCATGCACACAGGAATACACGATCCAGAACATTCGGATCGAGAATCAGATCCTTGCATGCTCCAACCCAATCCAAAAATATATTAAAATTCTAAATAGGTTCTAAGGCTTCACATTGCTCCATTAATGTTCATGTTTAAGCAGGGGGACATTCACGTGCATCAATCTCTCAAGATAGGGTGAGGGACACTTCTATGGCTTTCCTTCTTTGTACATAAACATTCTTTTTCCGCATATAACCATGTATGACTTTTGCTCTTTTGCACATGAATATCTCCAATTATATAAGGATCTCTCAACTTATGGTGAGGGATGGATGCACATGAATATTCCCCATTTAAGTATAGTGTATTTGACTTTAACTATATGCGTATTAATGGGAGATGATCATGTAAGAGCATCTATAACCTATCATGAAAGATAAGGTGGGGGCCCTTATATCCATATTCAATGCCAACAATTTAAATGTGACGGCTCCCACCTTATCTTTCATACTAGCATCTCCCCCACTTAATAGTCTCACCTTATATATATATATATATATATAGAGGGAAATTCTAAAAAACTCCCCATTTCAAAAGGGGTGTTTTCACCCCTTTTGATTTGTCCAATGAGATAATGCCACGAGATGTGAAAGAGAGAAAATACGGAGATTTGAATTTGAGAGAGACTCTGTTGAAGTGCTCACGTGGATATAATATGTCATTTAGTTGCCTTTTTAGCCCTTCTTTATCTTGCAAAGTGGGGCACAACATTTGGATTAAGGAAAGCCCTTTACAACAAAAATAAGAGGGTCCCATTGCGGGTTCACATGATGATAACCCAAATCGTTAATCTTGAATCCCGACCCCTACATGAATTTATCATTCAAATCTTATTTTAATATGAGCGAGCTCCACCGTATGATTGAACACATGACATACATAATCGATGCCACGTGAAAAAATACGATGGATGTCACAAGACACATACGTGATTGATTGGATTTTGAATATACCTACTTTACAGGAGAAATTAATTAAGATTGATTTGACTAGCTACTTTTAAGGATATGAGATTGGGTAAGTAATAAGAGAAGAATCAATCTCTAACTTGCCATTGTGTTAAATCTCATTATCTTTATTTAAATTAGATGACATGACACTTTCATAGGCTCAGAAGAAGGGGCGTTTTCTTGCAAATAATGCCCGGGAAGTTTTGTAGCGTGACCCGTATATATATATATATATATATATATATATATCATCTTTTATAGCCCTTTATCTACAACCAAATCTATATATAAAGGCGCATCTAGGTCTCAGTCCAACTTCATCCTTTGTTTCTTCTTAATTAAAATAAAATTTCCAGCAAGCCAAACCAAGTTCTTAAAAAAAAAAAAAAAATGAAAAAATGCAGAGGCCTTCCCTTTGAGGCCACATAAGGAATTTCCATAATTCCAGGGGCACTTCCGATAATATTTCAATCTGATGATTTCCTTCCTTCATTCTCACTTCTCAGGTAAAATGGAGCCTTGTCTATTGCCTCTTATCTTGGAAAACTGAAAGGGTAAGAAGGAAACAGGGCCTTGTTAGTGGGGCCTTTTTGGCCCCATCAAACATAAGGGTTTTTATTTATTTATTTATTTTTTATGTTAATGGCCATTTAAAGAGACATGCAATTGATCTGCTGTAACTAGATGGCTTGAGTGCAATCATGGGTTTTTTTTTTTATAGTTGGTTAATCAAAAGGTGAGCCCTTTTGTGTGAAATGGATCGGAAGACAACAACTCAGCTTGACCATTGATCTGATATATATTTCACCCTGCCTGAACCAAGTGATTCTTAGAAAAGAAAAGAAAAGAAAAAAATCTAATCCGCTGATTCAAGGTTAGACAATTAGTGACTTGAAGTGAATTCGGTCCAACTTCCAAGGGGTAGCTCAAGTTAGCTTAGGACCACGGTCTACATTCGGAGGTTGTATGTTTAAAACCGCACTACCACACTAGGGCTACAATAATGGAGTTTATTTGGCTTTCCTTTTGGCCCGGAGGGATTAAACCAGTCCAAAGGGTTGGAGACCCTTCCATCGGCCCACTAAAAAAAAATGAGAGAGAGAGAGAGAGAGAGAGAGAGAGAAGTACACTTTTGTACATAAATAGTTTAAAATCAAATGGTTCAAAATGCTAAAAACTTACTGGAAAGACGTGGCCAATCCTGCATTTGACTCAAATCTTTCATAGATATATGCTGACCACCTATTGTCAGTCTAACCCCTTTGAACACACCTACCTTCATTGGATTACCACCGATCCTAACTTGACAATGATCCAACAATTATCAACCATTCCATTTATTAGAATTCCCACAATTTAAGGCAATTGAATTTGATTCCCTTAAAAATAAGGGTTAATGTCATTTGATTACAGTAGTCTTAACTCTTAGCCATATGCCGTATCAAAACATTATATCTTTGAATGTAAAATTAGGACACCCAGTGTTACAGATAAAGACCCAGCTTTATGGTATATCTGTAGACATTTATAAGGACTTATACGGGCAAGCCCCTAAGGATTAAAAGAAAAAACCAACAACAAAGTTTACTGTTCATCCATCGCGATATTATTAGAATCAATGGAACCTTTTAAAGATGATTACAAAGGGTATTCCTTTGGCAATAAGACCATCCACAAATATCCAAAGCTCTTACTGTGCAAATGCAGCTGGAAGCCGTATTGATCAATGAAAACAAGCTAGTACAAAAAACAGGAGGATGTGCAGATGGAAATTAAGATGGGAATCTTTTTTAAGTTCCTTTCTCATTGGACTGCTTGAGGTCCACAAATATGGGATGCTCTTTAGTCTTCATCTGCTATATATGTCTAGGAATTTTGGTCTGTACATACTGCTTGATGTAGTTTCTCATCAAAAGGAACGTAAAAAGATTAGCATTAGCATAGAAATGATCGAGAGAATTTGTTTTCATATCTCAAATATGAACAAAGCTCTCATCTTCCACTCAAGTAATATGCAAGGCTCTAGACAATGAGAGAAATATACACTTGTCTTTTGAAAAGAAAAACAAAAGAAAATGCAATACTATTACCATGCCATACAATCAACATAAATTTAGGCCAATCCAAACCATCAAAATTAGAAGATATCAATCAGTCAATCAATTTGATTTTTTTTTTTTAATTTGCCACTCACTTGTAACAAAGGTACAATCAAACTTTATGTACAAGTACGTGCATAGGCAGGTGATTTTACACTATGGTCTAGTTTGTTTCATGTGATTAAATTCCTAGAAATTTTAAGACTTGTATTTTTAAAAATGGGTAAAGTTGAAGAATTAAAAGTAAATGGCCATAAAAATACTTTCCCCTCCAATAGAATAAACCTAGGAATACGAGAAATGACTATCCGTCTATCACCTTAGTAATATAAATCTTAAGAAAGTCATGGTTTGCATGTTCATGTTATATGTTTTTTTTTTCCTCTTTTGCTATGGGTCCATCTTATATCCTTTTGCGAGTCACCTCTTTAATAATTCTTTCTAGAGCACATCATGGCCATCGAAATTTTGGGTATTCAATTTCATGCAAACAAACATGGCCTCCATGTTTGAGCTGTTGCTCCACTTAATGGACCAAGTTTGGACTGTGTCCACCTCATTTTGACCTTCGAATGAGTGTGCACCTGGATGACCATGTTTCAGTTGATGCCTAGGTTGAGTAGAATCCACACCTATGAGCTCTGTCCGACATGAATTTCATCATCAGTCGAACTCAACCCAACATGACTCCACTCACCAAATCGCCAAAATGTTTCACAATATGGCACATCCAAACACATTATAATAGCACTCCGTGTAAATTATATTATACATGGCTGGTCAGAAGCTGCTGCTAACAAATAGGCAGGAGAAGGAAAAAGATTTCATACTTCAGTATTAGTTGATGAAAGTAGACATTAAAATATCCTCAACTTGCAGTCTCTACAGTTTATATGGGGGCAGAAGCATCATTCTCATATGCTATCTTAAACTATTCTCATTGGTGCCGTCTCAATAGTTGCATAATTCAAAGAAATCAATGTCTTCAGTTATAAAAATATTGTATTCTTTGACATCACTTGTGATTCTAAGCCTACTTTCTTTAGGTTCAAAACCTTCATAATTATAAGTTTTGGAGGTTATTCTATAATCTATATCCTTCTTTCATAACATTTTATATTTCAATCTTCTTTACGCTGATTGTTTCTCAAAATCTGTCATTCATTTGGACTTGGATTTCGCCTCTTTGCTGCGGACTCTCTTATATAATTTCTCCACTATTTGTCTATAAGCAAGGGCAGAACCAAGAAATATGCATTGGGGTGGCCACTGTGAAAAAAGAAATTTTATTGGGGGATCAAAAACTATTGAAGTTTTCATTAAATTTTCAAAATTTCAGAGGGGCCATGGCCACCCCCTCCCCCCAGTTTCACCCTAGTTTGTAAGATAAGAGCATTTGAGTTAACGCACGCTTCTTAGCTTGAGAATTTTATTGGAATACCTATTTTAATGAAAAAAATCTAAAAATTAGTAGAGTTAATGATAAAAATTATATTAACCTATTTGTTCAACCACCACTGAATTTTTAAGAATTCTAAAATATGGCACTTATGGGCCAAAAGTGAAGGATCCAAATGTGCCATCAGATGTATTTTATGGTAATAAAAGAGTGGTCCACTATTCACTCTAGTAAATTAAACCATAGAAAGTAGTAGTCTCATTTTATGGAAGATATGAACTCCTGCAAGCAACAGGATGCGGGGAAACGGACCGGTGCCTTAATTGTGAACCTGCCTCTAAAATTTACGGGTGGCCCAAGTGGGTCTCCCCCCGTAAAGGATCGGGATGGGAACTCCCACATTCCACGTCCGATTGCTCGTAGGAGAATATTTTTCCTTATTTATATCTTAACCAAGACCCTTCTTTGAACTATGGTTTGCGTGACGGCCCCACCAATGACCCAAACAACATTGTGAATTGGGGTGGTTGGCACGGTCACCCAACAGGCAAAGTCTTTTGTTGTTTCAGCATCCCATGCCTTTCAACGTGCATTACACGTGCTTTCGCTATATGTGGAATTATACTACTTAGACTAGAATTTTCTCATACTGTTCTGTGTCCCTTTCAAATTAAATTATATGAATCTGAGTAATAATTATACCATGCCCTCAATGGAGCTGGCTGTCATTACCATGCACCCACCCCAACCCATCACATGGGTTCACCAATGATAGCCATAGTTCTAAAACTCGACTCACCAAACTTGGAAGGGCATTGAATCCAACAACCCAAGGCAATTCTTACTAATTTTATAGTCGACTCAGTTTACTTGGTGTACCTTTTGATTGAATGATATAAGATAAGAGACATAAATAAGACCCAACTTCTGTTGGAATTAATCTCCCCCTCAATCCATTTTCCATTAAAGGAATGATTATTTGATTACTATATATGATTCCTTATTACTCAATTTTAAAAATTCATCTTCTAAAACTATGATGAATTCAATTTTATGGTAACACACTGGCTCTTAATTTTAATTCTTTGAAAGATCATTTCAGGTTTAAGAATTTGAAACATATTAAAGGCAATTTCAAATCTACCCAAGCTGATTTGTGTGACACAACCAATAACCATGTTATCAAATAGGTTTTGAGAGTAAAAATTAAACCAACATAGAGAGGTTGAGGCTTTTGTAGGAATCTTGGGTGGAGCATTTGGAGAATTCTAAATGGCGTCCCCACAAAATAAAATTTCTAAATGCTACAGGGCAAAGTAGCAGTTATAAATTTAAAAGTCTGAGAACTGAACCAGCCAAAGGCAACACATTACATGGCTAGCTCAATTGATTCTCACCATTCAAACCTAATTAAATAGAAAACTTGAAATTTCTAAAGACAACCACTGTAGTCCTTTCAGTGATTCAAATGCTCTCATCCTTTAGGACCCGTTTGTGCGGCCGTTTATAAAAAAAGAAAACCACAGAAAGTGGAAATGATTTTTCACAATACTTAAAATTCCACATGTGTCATGATTGGAAAAGAGAGAGAGAGAGAGAGAACTAATTTATCCTCAATTCCATGGGGACAAGGTAGGATTTGACCGAATTTTCTACAAGAATTCAAAAAAGTCATCTTCGGGATCAGTTTGCACGTGTCTATAAATGGCTTATTTCTTTGTTAGAATTTTAGGAATTCCTGAATTCTTAGATATAGTGAAATTCGATCAGTTTGGCACTTTACTAATACAACACAAGTCAAGTAATTTTTAGACATGATGAATTTTTGAGAGAAATTTCACTAAAAAAACAAGATCTAAAAAACTTCCTTAGGCCAAATTGAAATTTCATAAAAGGATTTTTCCTACAATAACATGGCAGATCTCAATTGATTTCCTCGCTGTCACCGAGGGGAATATCCTCAAACGATCCGGACTCGTCTTATGCCTCCAAACACGCCAGATTTCAGCTGCTGAAATTTTAATAGGTGGGCCCTATCCTATAGTTCCCCCCAAACTCTAATTTTTTTTATTTTTAAAAACACCCTCCAAACAAATATTGTGATGTTTTAGTTAAGGTGTCGTCATTTCGTCCGATGCAGATACAAATAAATACACACATGACATGACACAATGACACAGCTGAGCGCGCTCTCTCTCTCTCTTTACACTGCAGCAACCGCAGCACAAGCGATGTAAAACGGAAGCCAAGGGAATGAAAAAAAAAAATGCTGTCTTTTTTCCTCTTCTTGTTGTTTCTGTTCTCTGCTTCCTCACCTTTTCATGGCGATGGAATCCACAGCAAATAAACTCCCATCATCATCTTCTTCCAATGCTCTTCCATTCTCTCCTTCTTCGATCTGTAAGTTCTCTTCTTCTTCTTCTCTTTCTTTCTTTATTTGTTATCTTCATCTTCTTCGATTCGAATCAATTCGATTTTCAAAAGCTTCTTCCTTCAATACTCTTTCAGTTTCTTTGATTTTTAGGGTTTGTAAATGCAACCGATCTCAGGACCACTGCCTTTTAACTTCCTTCCCTTGTCATTCTGAAAGTTGGGATTTTGGCACTGGCAGTTTTTTAGGGTTGCTGAGTGGAATAGGGTTTTTGAAATGACTTCATTTTTTTTTTTTTTTAATACCCTTCTGTTTGTAGTGTTGGATTTCCTTTTTCATGGATTTTACATCATATGGAAATCTGGGTTGAGTACTTTCCGACCTGGACCACCCAAAAGATGCGATTTTTAGGGCTGAGCATTTGGATGGAAACTTGAAATTTTGGGTTTAGAAATTCAAAACCAAGTCAAGCTCTTATCTTGCTTACGATTTACCCATGAAGGTGATGGATTCATATTTCTAGTTCTATTTGTTTTCAGGCGGCATTGGGTCTGTTTTCTAGCTTCTTCTTGGTTAGTACCTACTGAAAGATGGCGGACTCTGTGGATTCTATTTTGAATTTCCTGAAGCTGAATGGATTCACAGCGGCAGAGGCTGCTCTTCGTGGGGAGCTCAGTAATCGCTCAGAGTCTAATGGGTCGATTTCGAGCTATGTGATGGAAGGAGGAGAAGACAGCGTTATAAGAGTAAAAGACCAAAGTAGAGGTAGCAGAGATTCTCAAAATGGAGAGATTTCTAAAGAACTTATAGTGAAGGAGGTTGAAGGTGGCACTGTTACAAATGGTTCCATTACTAAATTGAAATCTGTATCTGTTGGGGAAAGGAGTAAGGGTGGTGAGATTTTAGGCTTGGGGGAAAAGAGCGCTGAAAGTGCTTTCGGAGATTTGTATTCATGGAACATCAATCCTGGAAATGGCAATGTTGATCCATTTTTAAAGGATGACATCGCCTTTGCGAACAATTTCTCAGAGCTTCAGATATCCGAGCAATTGAAATGCTGTTCTGGTCCTGTTTCGGATAGAAAGAATTCTACTGGGGTTGTAGCTTCTAGAGAGAACTGCAAAAGTGAATCAGATCCCATGGGAAGCATGAGTAGGCCGCCAATTGATGTCATGCATGAGAGAAATCAGACGAGGGATCATATTGTATTTGATCAGGCGTGTAAACCCACCAATGCTTGCTCTAAGGGTAAATTATTGGATAATCCATGGTCAACAAGTGCGGGACACATGCAGTCTTCTCTGGACTCATGGAAAGATTGCTCTGTCAAAACTATTTTACCTTTCCCCATGGCTGATTCATCATCCAATTATGATAATATATTTGGTTCTGGTAACGGTGTTAAAGAAGGGAAGCAGAAGTTGGGTAGCAATGATATGTGGGCGGCAAAAAAAGAACATATCATTGAGATGGATCAACTGTTTGAATTGGGCAAGTCTCAAGGGTGTTCAAATTTGAGGGATATTGGGAGCGTAAGTTCACACTCACAGATTGTGTCCGAGAGTCAAAAGGAAGAACTCCCACAGTTACCTCCTGTTAAGCTCAAGTTGGAGGACAAGTCAATAAGCATTCACTGGGATGAAAAGGTTGATCACCATGTATCTGGAACAAAGATAACCATGGAAGATGAGTCTTTCTTCATAGGATCATATCTTGATATTCCTATTGGGCAAGAAATCAACTCTTCAGGTTTGTTTATGATTCATTATAATGTTTTTAGCATAGTATTGTTCCTTCTTAAGAGTAAACTGCTGGAGTTTATTAAAGCCATGAACACGTTTTTTTGAGATCAATTCTGAGCAACATTTTCCTCATTACCTTTTTATGTTTGCTGTTCCTGTAGTCTTACTGTAAAGAAAAGTGGTGTTGCTAATTGTTATTCTGGATTTTGTGCTTCTGTCCTCACTCCTCATGCACCTTGATATTATCAATAGCGCCTCCTGTTGACTGAGGGTGTTCTGTAAATGTCCATTAAGCATTGTTTTGAAACTCCAACTTAGTTGGGGTTGTTTTCCTTTCATGGATGGGATAGGAAAATGGATTTTACATATGTAAATGTTACATATACAAAGTGGGTCATATATGCAAATGTTACACATGTGAAACTCATTATCAGGTTTATCAAAATCACCATTTTCTCATGAGTAAATGAGTCCATCCAACGGTTTTAGATTTGTTTGGATGTTTTTGATTTTTTCACAAATTTCTTAAAATTCATGAAGCTTTAAGATATGGAACTAAATGTCTTGATGCTTATCATTAATATGAATATATGGAATGGTTTGTACCATGAATTGGGGGGTCCGCAAATGTGCAGAAAATTAGATCAATAGGTTGAAGTTTTGTTTGGATGTTTTTTAAGAATTACTCAAAATCTATAAAGGTCTCGGGATTTATTAGTTCAATAATAAAAAATGAACGGTTTGGATTACAAATATGGGGTCCATAGGACTTTTTTTTTTTTATAAAAGTGGTTGATGGGATTTGATCCCATGACCAATTGCATAACCAAATGCAATCATCATGTGAAGCAAGTGTGGTGCCTTTGTGCAAGTGTGAGACGTGAAATAGTTTCATGACTGTTTAGGTATGAAAATTTTAGTGTGAAAATGGCCTTATATACACACCATTTTCACATTTCATTTACGCTTCATTGAGTGCAAACAAACATGATGATGCGTAATCATTATGCATGTGAATCATTTACACGTGTAAATGAGTGCGACAAACGGCCCTTTACAGAAAGAGTAGAGGCTCTGTAGGATGTTAGGTCCACTAATACATTATTGTTGGTTTTACTCTTTAAATGCATCCTCCATTCCGAGAGAGAGAAAGAAGGAAAAGAAGGAAAAGAAAGAAAGAAAGAAGGCAGTATTCATATTCCAACTCTAGAAAGTATGCCAAGAATCAACCAGAGACAAGTGAAGCCAACAGCAAAAAGTTTTTCAATTAATTAATTTATTTGGAATATTCTAAACTATAACACTTTGTTGTTGAAACTTGAAACTGCATAACCTTGTAGCTACAAAAATTACTTTTTTTTTTTGGCATAATGAAAGTGGAATATTATCACTTATTATTAAAGTCTTTCAATGGTTCATTACAGTATTTTGATGGATTTATTTATTTATGTATTTTAATTAAATATTTTGATCTGTTAATTTCCACTCTTGCGACTATGACTGGGCTCTTCCTTTCCATGGTTGGAGGATGAACTTTTTGATAAGTTTGCATTATGCAATGTGCATGGTCTTTGCTCCAGTACACTGCTGTGCGGTGCATTTCATTTTGAGCCTAATATCAGTTCCTTCTTTGCTGTATTCTTTGTTTTAAACAGGGGGAAAGAGGACCGTTGGGAGTAGTTGGCTATCTGTAAGTCAAGGAATTGCTGAGGATGCTTCTGATTTAGTGTCTGGTTTTGCGACTATTGGTGATGGATTGAGTGAATCTATTGACTATCCAAATGAGTATTGGGATTCTGATGAATATGATGATGACGAGGACGTTGGATACATGAGACAGCCTATCGAAGATGAGGCCTGGTTTCTAGCTCATGAAATCGACTACCCAAGTGACAATGAGAAGGGGACAGGGCATGGGAGTGTCCCAGAACAGCAGGAAAGAGGCCTGGTTAAAGATGAAGGTGATGACCAATCATTTCTAGAGGGGGACTCATACTTCTCTGGTGAGCAGTATATTCGGTCAAAAAATATTGAACAGGTTGCTGCATCAGAGGGTCCTACGGGTCTCTCAATGTCTGCAATGAATAAGAGAACGAATGAAAATGATTTAATAGTTCGGTATGATGGACAATTGATAAATGAAGAACTAAATTTGATTCGTTCTGAACCTGTTTGGCAGGGGTTTGTCACTCAGGCTAATGATCTCATTATGTTTGGCAATGGGACTGTTATAAATGAAAGTGAGCGACCTAGGGACAATGATCTTTGCGTAGGCGATGACCGACATGGTTCAGTTAGATCGATTGGTGTAGGAATGAGCAGTGATGTGGCAGATGTTGGCAGTGAAAGACGAGAGAGTCTGGTTGAGGGAAGTAGTGAAGGGGATTTGGAATATGTTCATGATAACGATGCTAGGATCCGGCGGTCCAGGCATTTACAACATGCCCCAAATAAGAGTTATCTTGAGCGGTCAAACAGGGATGATACAAGGACAGCTAAACTACTGGAAAATAAATATGTTGTTGGGCCTGAAAGTGGTGCTCTGGGAACAAATTACTGCAATGGAAACTTCTCTTTCCCACCTCCCTGGAGTTCTGGAGATGGAATGCAGGCAGACTCCAGCAAGGCATCATGGTTAAGCAAGGGTAATGCAGTGGCTCATGATGAAACAGATGCTTGTGTTAATGGTTTGATGGGAAATGATGACATTCTTGCTGCATTGAGGCAAAAGAGTAGTGATTCTTCTCCTGAAAAGAGCTCACGGGATGAAAATATTGCTGATACAGAGAGATCAATGAATTCAGCTTCATCCACGCCTTCAAATTATGGTTATACTGAAAGAAAGTGTGTCCAGAAAGGTCACGATGACAAAGCAAGTGATGCACGAGAAGAAGACCCAGTGACAACACAAGAAGATGAGGAAGCAGCAGCTGTGCAAGAGCAAGTAAGACAGATACGGGCTCAGGAGGAGGGATTTGAAACTTTTGATCTCAGGATTGTGCACAGAAAAAACAGGCATGTTTGTTATTATCATCTAAAAAGAATGGTTTTTGGACAAACCCAAATCCATGTTGTGACCTTTACATGCACCAACTTTGTGATATGGCATTCACCTAGATGGAACCCATTAGGGAATGAGGGTTGTTGTGACAGAACAATAGAGGCGTTGAAGATTTGAGCACATTTAGGTGGATGCCAAGTCATGAGGGTTCATGGGATGTTTTTTAGGGCGAATGTGGTAGGCCCATTGCACAATATAAATATGGGGTGTAACTTGTGGTTGGTTTTGTAAGTAAGAGCTCTCTCTCTCTCTCTCTATATATATATATATATATGTATATGTATATATATGTATATATCGAACGTGAGAGCAACTCTTGGGGTCCATCTTCATGGTTTTTGTGTGTGTGGATACTGGAGAGACTCTCTTTATGGTCTGTTCAGTAATGTCCTGTTCTTTCCTAACCTGCTTCTTCCATGATTCTAGGGATTTTTTGTTTGATTCATTTTGACTCGATTTATTTCTTACACGAATTTTTCATGTATATGTATATTTTTTGTACAGAACCGGCTTTGAGGAAGATAAGAACTTCAATGTTGTTCTAAATTCTGTGATTGCTGGGCGGTATCATGTTACTGAATATCTCGGATCAGCCGCATTTAGCAAAGCTATTCAAGCGCATGACTTGCACACAGGCTTGGATGTTTGTGTGAAAATCATTAAGAATAACAAAGACTTTTTTGACCAGAGCCTTGATGAAATAAAGCTTCTTAAGTTTGTTAACAAGAATGATCCTTCTGATAAATATCACATTCTACGTCTGTATGATTACTTCTATTACCGTGTAAGTGATTGATTGTGCTGGTTTTTTTTATTTTATTTTAAATACCTTCAAGTTGTTTCCTTTATCCATTTGTCTTTTACGCATGGGATATGAAAATGGGATTTATATATGTAAAACTCACATGTGTGAAACATATTACTATGTTTGTTTGGAAGCACCATTTTCATGAGTAAATGATATGGGGGCAGAAAGAGCAAGAGCAAGAAAGGACCTATATAAGTTTTGTTTATAATCTATTGGGGGCTCCAAGAACCAAAACTTTGGCAGTGAACAGTTCGGATCATGAATTGGGAGCTCACATAAGTGCAGAAAATTTGAAAGGGGGATTAAGTTGTTCTTTTCATTTTTCGCATATTTCTCAAGGTCCATAAGGATCTAAGATATGAAACTTCATGCATTGGGGTTAATTTGGATCATGAATTTGGGGCCCATAGGACTGCAAAAAAAAAAAAAAAGGGCCAGTTGATGGGCTTTGATCCCACAACTCATTGCAGGTGGAATATGAGGTGGAAGGTGTACTGGCACCTTTTGAGATGGAAGGTGTTAAATGTTTTCACGCTTATTGAAGTGCAAAAATTTTAGGCTGAAAATGACCCCCTTTGTACCATTATCACACCTCATTTACACATGTGATATGTAAATGAGAGCTCAAACATTTCTATGCTTAAGTGCTACACGTGTAAATGGATGCAAACGGATGACCCCTTAAATATTTTGTCATTTCCATTTTCTGCTAAAATCTAGTTTCAAGTCATACCTATTTTTCTTACCTTATATAAGTTAATCTCGCTCCTTATATTTAGCTAATTATATATTAATTTTCTTCAGGCTTGTCTCTGATAGACAAGTGGCACATGAACCGAGCCAGCATGCTTCCTCCTGAGTTTAGGTCTGTGAGCCTATTTTCTAGCTGGTTGTCAGATAGGTGTGGCCTCAGTCTGCCTAGAGACCCAACTAGACACCTGTACCTGGATATTTGAGACAAAGGGCCTATTTTCTGCAAATGAGCTGGGCTCTGGCCCTTTCTGAGATCTCTCTGGCCTATTTCAAGGGATAAACCAGCGTCAGATCCTACAGTTTAGGCCCTATTTTATTATTCTTAATACCGATTGCCACTTGTGTGGGTTCCTTTTCTTTACCTTTTTTCAATAAATTTGGCACTGGATCATCTGGATCTAGGTGCCTACCAACATTGGGACAATTGCTTTGCAGATTGCAGAAGCACTGTTTGGAAGTCTGGACTTCTTTTTTATGCCTGGAGTATGATCTTGCCTAGGAAAAACTGTTCTTTGTTCATTGCTTGGCCTCATTAAAAACATGTTGACTTGGCTTCAAGTTTGCTTGGTAGTGCAACTGGTTTAGCTATTGTGACAGCATGTTGACATTATAATTTATAAGAGAATGTGTACTTTGGAGTTTGGACTGATTTAACTTGGATGAAACCAGAATGAGTTTTTTAAGACTTTTGATCGATACTTGGGTTGTGGACCATTTTATCTTTATTTAAATAGTATCTCTTGTACTTAGTGATCAGCTATACATGCCTTACCGTTGTGCAGGCATGCTTAGAGGCCACAGTTCCACTTATTGATTTGTAAAAGGAAGGAAAAAAAAAAGAGTCATCACTTATCTGATTTAGAACTGGATTAGAAAGAGAAGAATATTACAATGCGTGTGACATATATCGCGGCCCGGTGGAATTAGTAGCTTGATATTGCAGCTTGTTACATTGTGGGATGATGTTAGGTATACACACCCTTCCCAATAATCTCATATATCTATGCACCTGTCTCGTGCAGGAGCATCTGCTGATTGTATGTGAGCTTCTTAAGGCAAATTTGTATGAGTTCCACAAATTCAATCGAGAATCTGGGGGAGAGGTTTACTTTACCATGCCAAGGCTGCAGGTTTGTGTGCAGTTAGACTTGTTATTGCTCAAAGCTCTTTGTCTTCAATTCTGCATTTGATCTCTGTGAAGTGCTGGATTATGAAAAATGTCATGGAATCATACTGGTGCAGTCGATTACTATCCAATGCTTGGAGTCACTTCAGTTTCTACATGGACTTGGCCTTATTCATTGTGATTTGAAGCCTGAGAACATTTTGGTGAAAAGCTACAGCAGGTGTGAAGTGAAGGTGATTGACCTCGGAAGTAGTTGCTTCCAAACAGATCATTTATGCTCATATGTGCAGTCTCGGTCTTATCGTGCACCTGAGGTTATCTTGGGCCTCCCATATGATAAAAAGATAGATATCTGGTCACTTGGCTGCATCTTGGCAGAGCTTTGCACTGGAAATGTAAGTCTGTTGTTTTGTTGTGTGGTATAAAATTTAAATTGATCTGGGTGCTGTCTTTCAGTATTCATTATCATCAGTAATATCAAATTGCAAATCCATTTACAGACCCCAGTAGACTCACCCATTGTTTTACCTCATGTAAACATGGAATGTCTATCAAGTTGAGCTATGATATATTACTTTGCAATTTGGTCCATAGGTTGGGTTATACTACATGCCATATAAGGGTGCGATTCACCTTTATTATTCTGCTTAGCTGCGGGTACTGATAATTGAACTGAAGCTACCAAACAATAATTTTCTTTCTTCTTATATCTATTTACTTGAGTATATTTTGAGTATCTGTAAAGACTATCATTATAAATCAGTATTTATGTTTTAAGGCCATTTGGTTTATATGGAAGTCAATTTCTGTTGATACTCACCATTGCTGGGAGCTTAGGAGTCAGTGTTCAGTTGGTGTCTAGAAGTTTGGGTAGATCTAATTTACAATGTGGCATTCACCATTAATATAAAATTCGATTTTTTAAAAACATTGGAATCCAGGATCCTATTTTGTACAATTCAGAATAGGCTGCCTCCTAAATTGGTTTTTTTTTAAATAGCCTAAAATTTAAACTCTTCACTAGTACCAGACATTTATGTTTCCTTCTACGTGTCCACTGCTCCACCTATGGTCTGTGCAAATTGGTGCTGTGGATTAATTCATTGGTGACCATAGAGAGGATGTAGATGTGGTTGGCATTTTTTTGTGATTTGTAGATCTTTTAGATTTTGCTGTCAATGCAATCCATTTTATTTATTGATTTAGTTGTGCCTAAATTGCTAAAATAATTCAGTCTGGTGCAGGTTCTCTTCCAAAACGACTCACCTGCGACGTTACTTGCTCGTGTAATTGGAATTATAGGTTCCATTGATCCAAACATGCTTGCCAAGGGACGAGATACTTACAAATATTTTACGAAGAACCACATGCTATATGAAAGGAATCAGGTATTGTAGTATCACTTTCAAACTTCTAAGGGCCCAAGATTGTCATTTTGTTACTTCTATCTGATAATGGAAATGCTTTATTTATGTCTTCCACTTTGTAATGTCTTTTAAAATTCTTGTACTTTCCATCACAAAATGATATTTAGAAATACATTTGTGTTAAGTACCGTCTACCAACCTTAAAAACCTGGCATCATTTAGGGAGGCTCCACAGTCCACACTTCACGTGTTATCATCTCTTACTTCTGTGAGACAGCATAGCAAAGTATGATGCTCAGTTGCACATATGGGAAGCACGGACACCTCTCCGGGGCCGTTGTGTCCATGTGCGACACGTGTCGGACACGGACATGCTCGGACACGTGTCGGACATGCCAAAAAGAGTATCCTATTTACTTTTTATATTTTATATTCCAGACATGCTTGGGACACATTAGGGACATGCGGGCCTCTTTTAATTGGAAAAAAAATATAATTAGAGTAAAAAAGAAAAGAAAAGGGGGGCTGTTTGTAAAATGTTTAAACTTAAAGGAAAAGGGGGCTCTTTTAATTCGTTCATCCAACCCTAAATGAAAGAGAAAAAACTCCATTCGTCCGTCCAGCCCCAACGAAAGAAGAAGAAGAAGAAGAAGAAGAAGAAGAAGAAAGAAAAGGAAGAAGGAAGCAGAAGAAAAGAAAAGAAGAAGAAGATCTGCTGCGGTACTGCTTCTGCTTCCTTTTTTCGCTTGTGGTATTGCTTTTGCTTATCAGGTATGCTATTTTTTTTTTGCTGCTGCTGCTTCTTTTTTTTTTTAATCTAGTTTTTGCTGCAAAAAACATTTTGTTGTTTTTTTTTTTGTTTAGTTTTTGCTCATGCTGTTGTTTTTTTTTTTTGGCTCATCAAATCTGTTTGTTGTTTCTGTACTATTTTTTTCAAATTTGCTGCTGTTGTTCTGATCATTAGATGTTCTGTTTTTGCTGTTTTCTTCATTGCTTTGTTGTTGTTGCAAACCTCCTTGATGCTGTTTTTTTTTTTTCACTGTGAATAGGCAAATCTGCAAATGTCCTTGCTGCTGATGTTTTTCATTTTTTGCTGCTGTTCTTTATATCAAATAATTCTTTTTGTATTTATCAGCTGCTTCTTCACCTCTGGAATTTAGGAATATGAGTTCCATTCCTTGCTCTAGCTCCCACCCTCCAATGAAGAAGATATAAATAAGCCTCTATGGAAATATGTAACCAAGTTAGAGAAACTTAATGAAGGAGGGGGAAATATTACCGTGGTACACTGGTAATTAGATTTTTATTTATTTGATTGCTAAATTGATTACAACGTTAAAATGATATTATCTTTTTTAGTATGTGATTAGATTTATTATTATTATTATTATTAAATATTAACGTGTCCCCGACGTGTCCGTGTCCTACTGTTTTGAGAAATGCCGTGTCGTCGTGTCCGTGCCGTGTCGGTGTCCGTGTGTGTGTTTCTTAGGACTTAGAGATATAGATGTGAGCAATGCAGATACAATTCTACACTTATGGGCATCTAGGGCATGGATGCAGATATGGGTTTCACATGCGACATGTCGGCACCATGAAAAATCTTCTGAGGAGTTTTACAATTCTGTGGAACTTGTATAAATTTATCTTGAGATCCTTACAAATGTGATCCTTTGGCTCCTTTACGTTCCCATTATTTGATGATCCAATTCCAAACCATGAATTTGTATGTCCTCTATGAATTTGGGGTCCCACAAAATACTTTCAGATTTGATGTTTATTTGATCATCAATCTTTGGCCTATGAATTGTAGTGAAGGAAATAGATGATGTAAAACTGTGGGACAGTCAAAGTACGATCATTTAATCTCGGTGGTGTTTGGGCCATCTTCTGCCCATGACAGGGTCCATCAAATCAATAAACTTCGTTTGTAGCTTTGTACAATATGGTGGAGTGACGAACCTATAAATTTGATTCTTTTATAGTGCAGCAGCAAATAACATAAAAGAAAGCATCAAATGGACCAGGCAAAAAGCAGCCTGCTGTTTTTGAGAAAACTTTGTATTAGAAATCGTGCAGACTACTTTGCTTATCCGCGGTTGATGACACGCTTAAGTTCTATCTATGAAATGATTAAAGATGCTCAAAACACCAAAATATTCAATAAATAATCATATTTCTTAATATTGGCATGTTGTGCTTTATCGCATGACAATTGGTATCCTTTTTTAGCCTATGATTGATCATCATCATCATCATCATCAAAGCCGCCTTGTCCCAACTATGTTGGGATCGGCTACACAAATTTTGTTTCTCCATTTCGATCTAAGCGGTTGGTGATATCTTATACTAAATATATCTCAATATTCTCTTTTCAGGATACCAGCAGGCTGGAATACTTGATTCCGAAGAAGACATCTTTACGGCACCGTTTGCCTATGGGGGATCAAGGTTTTGTTGACTTCGTTGCCCATCTCCTTGAAGTGAACCCGAAGAAGCGTCCGACTGCATCCCAGGCTCTTAGACACCCGTGGCTCTCCTATCCATATGAACCTATCTCATCTTGAAGTGTTGAGGAGAAGATCCCATTGTAGATCACATTCATAGATTGATTAGCACTCTAGTGTTTCTCAATATCAGAGGTGGGCCAGACAGCATCCCACACAAGCATGTCGTGCAGAAGTAGGGGGCAAGTTCTCCATTCCGTTGGCTGCTTGTGGTGTCGTCTCCCCATTTCTGCCACAAGGAAAGAACTTTCAGTTAGTGTCAACAGTCTCCATTCCTGAGCTATGCTTGTATTCTAATCATGTGTAACTTAATATGTAATTTTTGCATGCACTACCATATTTTTGGTAGGGTCCATGTTTTCAATGTGAAGGGGATCCCCCTGTTATGTATATGATGTGTTTATCATTTTTTTTTTTTTTTACTGAAGGCTTGTGTGTAATGGCTGCTTTCATTTTGATTGTGAATTCTGCAGAGCCATGGTTTCATTTCTGATTTCTTGGGAGTTTTTTTTTTTCCGTTCAGGTTGTATTTGTCGTGTTGTGTTCTTTTTTAGTTCAATCTTGAAGCATGCCAAATGTTGCAGTGGTGTTTGCATTGGTTGCTCGATTTGTGCATCACCAAATCAAGACTCTGCCTTGTCAGTTATCTAGGGGGCTTCAAAGTTTTGATGGGCTGTTTGCCTTGTCTTTTTTTTTATTCTTTTCTTCGAGATTCAGTGTAGGTGGTTGTGGAGTTGATTACATCAAAAGTAATACATCAATCGTCTTATAAACATATTTTGGAATTGTCTGCGTGAGACTGGGAGAGGCACTTCTCCCGTCTCCTACAGGAGAAAATTATTTTAGCCTTTGTGAGATTCACCTATCATCATTCATCAATCCCAAGTTCCCAACCCCTTTTCCCATTCTATCATCTCCAACTCCAACCCTGTCATGGCATTTCTCTCATTTTGATGCTTACTAGACCTATAATCAATGTTGGCCTGAATTTTCACTAGCTTTACATGAAAGGGTCATTTATTTCCACCCATTTACTTATGTAAATGATGCACATCAGTAATATTTTTTTTTCTTTCATATTAGGCTACTAATTCAAAAGTGATACTTCAACTTGAACTTGACGATTCAAAGACCAATCCGTGCGTTTTTGCCTGAAACAATGGTTCCAACACCACCCAATCACAAATGTGTTGGCTGGCTCACAAGAGAGCATTTATTTCCAGTGTTAGTGCTCATGAAAATGAAAAAAATTAGGCACCTATAAAGACGAAGAAAGTGTTACACATTTCCCCAACTATAAAAGTGCCTGGTAAGTGATGAGTCCAACAGGTCTCAATAGTCTTTTTTTTTTTTTTCAACTTTTGTGGGGTCCAAAATTTCAATTCAAACCATTCTAGTAATTCTACTGACATATTAAATCTCAAAACATTAGTTTTATGTCTTAGATATTATATATAATTTAAAAATCTTCAATGTTCCTAAACGAATATATATAATGGGGGATATTCATGTACATATTTTCCTCATCATATGGTGACGGACAAACTTAATGGGGCCCATATAGGGTCCAACTAATCATGGGACTTTTGGGGATAGAAAGAGACTTTTTGGATGGGCCTATATATCAAGTTTGGAGTCATTTCTACACTTCTAATCCCTTCATCTGTGACCCACAAATTTAACGATTTTATATTAAAGAAAAAAATTTGACTTTCGATCCAATGGTCCAATCCATTGGAATAGGTGAAAACTTAATTGAACCAGTGTAATTAAGGTGGTCCGTATATGTAGATGGGTTGGATGTATCATAAAGTTGGCCCCATAATATTATCTCTCACCATAATATGGCATGAGATTAATATGGCCTGGGATGAGTGTGCAATGAATATTATATATATATATATATATAAGGATAATATTGTGGTTTTGCAGGTTTACGCATTCAAGATTTACATATGTAAATTCGTACTCTGAACCCCAAAGGGTTGGTCGAGTGGTAAGAACCACGGTTCATCCCTCTTCCGAAGCTAGAGGTCTTGGTATCGACCCCCGGTTCCTCCCTCTTCAGGAACTGAAAGTTGAGTCCACTTGTGCTACCACCTAGGGGCCACAGGGATTTTACCCGGCTTTTTTCTGGATCCGAGGGAATAGTCCAGCCCAAAGGGTTGGTAACCCTCCCTTACATAAAAAAAAAAAAAAAATAAATAAATAAAAAATAAAGGAAAACTGTACTCTGAAGTGCTTGGGAAGTGGCCTACGGCCCAAGCTCACGCTCACGCGTGTATTCATTTCTAGTTGTCTCGCTCAGTTTCCATTTTGCTACCTTGAATCAGAAAACCCCGCAGCAACTTCGTCGTCCCGCTCGCGTTTCCTCCTCGATTCGCAAATGGCAGAAGATGCAGATGAAACTTCGAAAAACCCAATAATTGCAGGAGAAGGAGATGAAGAATCGTCTCCAAACCCCTCAATTTTCCCTCTCTTCCCTCTCTCCGACTCATCATCCCACATCAAAACTGCCTCCAATGATACTCAATGGCTCTCCAACTCCAGCTTCTCCTTCGATATCTCCTCCATTCAAACACCCACCCCTTCTCCCCTTCACATCGATGAACCCGACGAAGCCCCACCTTCCAAACCCCCCAACTTTGATTTTCTTGATTCTTCTCCTTCCGATCGAGAGAGGGCCGAGAAGAAGAGGATGAAGAGGAAGAAGAAGAGGAAGAGATCGAGAGAGGCAGAGGGTCGGTACTACGAAGTTTCTAGAAGACCGGGCGTTCATTTGTGGGCGGGTTCGGAGACGAAATCGGATAAGGGTTATAACATTGATACTCGCGGGGATTATGATAATTTGGTGTATGGATGCCTGTATAGGTATGTGTTTTTGCTTTTCTTTGATGGGTTGTTTGTTTCTTGAGAGAAATGCTTACTAGAGTTTGAATAAGATGCTGGGGGTGGGCGGATTTTCTTCTTATTAGGGTGCGTTTGGATGTGCCCCAATTGATATTGAGCTTGTTTTCTTATTGCTCTCTGTTGCGTTTTGTGGGTGGTGTGTGGGGTCGAGTCAAAATTTGGATTTTCTCAGATTTTGGCTCACCCCAGATGCTTTGTTCATGGGCGTTGAGTCTTGGCCTTCAGTTTGATGTTACAAACAGTCAAGTTGGACATTTCTCACCATTTTATCCTGCTAGCCTGCTAGGGCAGGGCTATTGGTAATTCCCCTCTTGTATTGGCATTAAGAGACCATTTATCAGACAATGGTAATGAGAAGGCTAAGATTTGCCGGATATGGGAATTTCCAGCATGCCCCCCACGTGCCATGAGTCTCTTGTTCTAGTGGTAAAGATAGTCCATCCAGTGGACCTCACTAAAAAGACCATTTGCCAAACAATAGTAATCAGAAGGCTAAGATTGCGCCTCTTGTTCTAGTGGTAAAGATTGTCCCATCCAGTAAACCTTCCTAGAAAGAACATTTGCCAAACATTAATAATGAGAAGGCCAAGATCACCTAATGTGGGAATTTCTAGCATGCCCATGTGCCGTGAGCCTCTTATTTTAGTGGTAAAGATTGTCCATCTGGTGGACCTTACAATGGATGGAGAGTGGACTTAGTCTCTTCTTCCACTGGCCCATTTAAAGGCCAAATTATCTCATTGAGGGCATTTTCATACAGCAAGGGGCTGTTGGATGTTAACTTATTTCAATGAAAACTTTTTCTTTCTTTTTTTTTTTTTTAAACCTGCCAATAATTGGATTGCTAGTGTTGTTCAATGTGCATAATTGTAAGTGGGGTCCACGGGATGAATGATTTGGGAGAGTAAAAGGTGGAACTCAACCGTATGTGATGCTTGTCTGAACAATAAAATACAAGTAGTATATTCTGAGAACTGTATATGTTTTCACCTGAACTGCCTCCACATTTATATTGAAAAGAAAATTAATTTAGTTCCAAACATCAAATTATTTCATCTTGCTTTCCTGTAAAAAAAATTGCAGAATGGATGTTGCACGTTACAAACTTTACCATTCACCAGATTCATCGGGGGTTTATTCGCGAGTTTTGCATCAGTGGAAACGAAGGACGTCCATGTTGGATGTTGAAAATGATGTTGATGGCTTGGACCCTAAGTTAAGAGAAGGGGGGCGGTACTTTTCTACGAAATATTCAACCTTAGAACGACATAAGAACTTCAAGCATGTGCGAGTGGTTGCTACTGTCAAGTCTTTGGCAGTCCCTGGAGAATTTATTCCTTTGACCGATTCCCCGTCTTCTCGTGAACAGTGTAACAATGAATCGGTGACAAAATTAGAAATTGAGGAGTCATGGGATGATGAAGTTCTTCGCAAGACAAAGGAGTTCAATAAGATGTCAAGAGAATTCCCACATGATGAAAAAGTGTGGGTAGCATTTGCTGAGTTCCAGGTGTGTTGTTATCACTTATGATATTGTGAAGATGAAGCTTATAATTCACAGCTGAAACTATCGATGTCTTTCTTTCTGCCACCATTGAATTCGAGTCTGGTCCACCTTTTAATGACCCAAATTGTTCATCTAATGGAATCTATGTGGATGAGGAATGCTGCAAAACATCGCTGGTGGCCAATCCATATATCGACTTAATAGCATGTGAGTTGGTTTTTGGAGAAATATACTAGTGGCTCAATTGCGGTGGTGAAAAATACACTAATTGGATGCTGTCTGATGAAGGACATTGATGAGTCCTTTGTCCATTCATGGTTTCACCAACTAGATACATGATCTGGACCTCTGATTGTCGGTCCCCACTCCCCAGTTCCAAATTTGCTGGCCAAAAAACTCGAGCCTGTTAAGTTTTTTATAGGGGTTAGGAAGTCAGGTGCAAAAATACTTGTAATTCTGGTTGTGCACCATATATGAGTTGGTGTCAGACTAACTTGTTTATATTTCATTACCATGATTTACTGAGAGCAGAATTTACTATCGATCACATTTTATTTAACCTTGTTATTTTAGTTGTGGTTGTGCCACTCTTGCTTTTTGATACTGGTTCACACTTATCAGAGGGGGTGGTTACTTTAATTGTGGCTGTGCCACTTTTGGAAAGTTTTTTCCCCATGATTTATTTATTATTATTATTATTTTTTTTCTGAGCTCAGGACAAGATTGCAGCTAGACAACGACAGAAAGCAGCTCGTTTGCAGATGCTTGAAAAGAAGATAAGTATACTTGAGAAGGCTGTTGAAATTAATCCAGATAATGAAGACCTATTGCTTTGTCTGTTAAAGGCATATCAAAGCAGGGACAGCACTGAGGTCATGATGGAAAGATGGGAAAAAATACTCAGGCAACAGTCTGGTAGTTGTAAGTTATGGAAGGAGTTTTTACTGATCTGTCAAGGGGAGTTCTCCAGGTTTAGGGTCTCTGATGTGAGAAAATTTTATGCTTGTGCTATCCGGTCTCTATCAGCTGCATGTAGCAAGCTTTGTAGGCAGGTTCTCTATTTTATTATTTCGTTATTTATTTCTATTAACCAAGTAGAATTTTCTTATTGAACTTTACAATTTTGGATTTGGTTTTGATTTCTTGTTGACGTCAGATGGCTTACTTTATTGTTCTGTTACTTGGACATGCACATATTAATCTGTCACATGGATAACAGATATTGGATGTAGATTCTTCAAGAAACATACATGCCTTATTTTCCTAAGATTTACTTAAATTAAAACAATTTATATATTACAGTTATTATGAGCAAAAGCCCCAAAGTGAAAACCATGCCAGAGTTCTTAGCAAAGATGTAATATATTCAAGGTTTGGACTTTGGAGATCAATGCTATCTTGGGGGAGTCCTGTCACATTGCTACCATGTGTGCTATCTTGCGACCACAAGGTCACATTTGAGATTTCTCAGTTATTTGGAATTCCCACTGGCATCTCTTTCATATGGGGAATATGCATTAAATAATTTAAAATCCTTGTCCTATATCAATTAGCACAAGTGCAATCATTTAAGGATAGTGGACTTTTATTTTTTCCTCTCTTTTTTGTCTTTAGCCAGTTCTTATATTTTGATTTCCTTGCATTGTCTATTGTGCAGGTTCATCAAACAGATAAGCTACAGTTAAAGGATCCTGCTCTTGTTCAGCTAGAACTTGGTTTGGTCGATGTATTTATAAGCCTTTGTAGGTTTGAGTGGCAAACAGGCTACCAAGAGATGGCAACTGCTTTATTTCAAGCTGAAATTGAGTACAGTTTATTTTGCCCTTCTCTGCTCCTCTCGGAGCAAAGTAAACAAAGACTGTTTGAGCATTTCTGGAATGGAAATGGTGCAAGACTGGGGGAAGATGGAGCGCTTGGGTGGTCTTCATGGCTGGAAAAAGAGGAGGAAAATAGGCAGAAAGCCATTAGTGAAGATTACTCGCAAGAAACTGAAGTGGGTGGGTGGACGGGTTGGTCAGAACTTTCATTTATGAATACTGAGATTAGCAAAGAGCCGGAAATAATGTTAGAAGGTGATGTTGGCGATGAAGAGATTGGAGAGGATCTTGAGTCTGAAGAGCTCAAGCAAGAAGAAGATGATATTGAGTCCATGATGAAGAAATTAGGCATTAATGTTGATGCTGAGGCTGATTGTGAAGTTAAAGACGCATCTACCTGGAAAAGATGGTCGGAAGAAGAGTCATCAAGGGACTGCAATCAATGGATGCCCGTGCGTGAAAATGCTGGTGCTTGCTTCTTTCTTTTCTCTTGTAGATTAATTATTTGTTTACTAGTTCTCTCATCTTAGATTGGTTCTGTTCTTAATGTTCATTTCCTGCTATCTTGTGGAAGTTTCACTCAGATAAACACTTCATGGACAATTCTTCCAGTTCTATTTGGATCTTGTTACTCATATGTGGAGGTACATGTGCCAATTCATGACATTTTCACTTAAACACTCGTGTTTTTTGTTTTTTTGATGACATTTTAGGTGGAAAAGATGATGAACAGCTCTCGAGGGTAATCCTGTATGAAGACGTCAGCGAGTACATATTTTCTTTGTGGTCGGAAGAGGCTCGTTTTATCTTGGTGGTTCAATTCATTGATTTCTTTGGTGGGAACGTTTCTCGAGGGTTTGTAATTTGCCTCAATGACTGCTCTTTTGGGAACTTTATCTTGCTAGTTGAGGTTTAGCATCTGCTGGGGGACACCATCTGATGCAGGAGATTGGGAGTAAAGGCCCACATGGATCATTTGGCCCCATACCCATGAATTTCTCAAATGCTGACTTTTGGAAATCCCATCACTTGCATCTCCACAAGGAGACTACCATTACTTTTATAGTTGGGCTCTTATTTGAGTTGTTTAATTTCCTTAAGTAGGACTCCTAGTGTGACAAGACTTGATTTTTTTCTTGACTTGACTTTGATCTTTATATTTTAACAGTGGTTAATACTCTAGAAGATTTTTGTAATTCTTTCCACGCTTTGAACAATGAAGGGCTTTTTGCCCAAGATACTCATTTTAAGTACTGATTTGTGTACATTTTATGATACACAATTATATCAACTTTTTGAGGTATGTTTGGTAGCAATGTAGGTTTTTGGCAACCATACCATACGATTTACAATAAAATATGTTTCTTCTTCATCATCTTAATTGAAGCCTTAACCCATCCAGGGTCAATTTTTTTTTTTTTTTTTAGATTTCTACTTAACCCTGTTTAAAGCTATGTCCTGTCACTGAACAACTTAATATGTCTTTTCTAATCACTATAAACAAGTTTTTATTGTCCCTTCTTTTCTCCGTGTCCTTGAACTTGTAACACTTATATTTGAGTCATCTGCAGATAAAATACAATTTACACGTGTCTAGTTCTATCCTTTATTGTTACTCCACATAATCCTTCTTAAAATGTGCCTCTGGCACATATCCTTATTTTCTTGTTGTTTCATTGACTCATTCAGTTTCATGCAGCAATGCAGGTCTAACTGTCATTTTATAACTGAAATGGTAGTTGATGGTTGCACTAGACTTGATCGGCTATTTGTGATGTCCAGCTCAAAGTCTCAAACCCTTACTTTGGTTTTATGGTTACTCATAGATGTAGAAATCTTTCACATTGCAGTACTAATTCGTTTTCAAATTTAATAAACTCATCCTCTCCACTCCCAAATCTGCTAAGCATGCATTCTATTCATTCTTTTTTCACTGTATTTAAATCTCAAACCATTTACCTGAAGCTTTTTCCAAAGTTCTAGCTTCTTATTTAGTTCATCTCTTGACTGAGTAGTTGGTACCACATTGTCTATAAATTATAAACCATCTACATCAAGGAACAAAGAATATCATTTCTTTAATAAATCCAACAAATATTTCTAATACCATAACCGATATTGTGCAACTGTGCTTATTTTCCAATGTGTGTTTTTGGGTTTTGCAATGTAAAATTGTGTCTTTCTTGATTTGAGAGATGGTTCATTATCTTTGATTTACTTGTTTTACTTTTATATCTTGCTTTTTTGTTTTTCATTTGATTGTTTGAGATGAGATTTTTCTAAAATTTCCCTGTTTGCTTTTTACAGGCTGTGCACGAACAGTACAAGTTGGGTAGAAAACACCCTCGGCTTAGAGACATTGCCGAGTTCTTTATCAGAAGATTTGAGAAAAGTACATGAAGTAGTAATGAGGACACAAAGCACTTCGAGTCATTTCAATTTAGAATTTCTTTTGGGCAGTTCAAATGATAAATGTAGAACTATTATCATGAAATTCCTTCGTAATGCACTCTTGCTTTGTTTAAATGTTTTCCCTCGCAATTATATCTTGGAAGAAGCTGTTCTTGTTGCTGAGGAGCTATGTTCAACACATGGGAAAACTTGTGCCGTTTCTGCCACCCCCTCACGAGCTCTAGCAAAATTTCTATTGAAAAATGATAGACAGGTTTGGAAAATTTAAATTCTATTCCTCATTTTTTTTATAAATTTTATGCTTTTAGTTACATGCACATGTTTTGTGATTGAAGGTGGTATTTTCTGTTCAATTCAAATGGGCTACTGTGAATTGTGAGTTTCCATGGTTTTTGGCCGCTTTGATTGAGTGGGATAGATCTATTGTGATCGTTGGGGGATTTTTCTTTTCCTGTTTTCTTCAAGATGCTAACCAAATGAGGACCGATTTGGCAATGGATGAGATTGATTTCCCTCACTGCCTTCCTGATGGGGGTGTCTCTTATGCTATGTTTCTTAGTTATGGCACTAGGTTTATCTTGAGTACGGCGTTTACACTTTAAACTGAAATCTCAGACTCGGGTCCTATTTCTATATCTGCCTCTCCAGATAACCTAGCTCATGTGCTAATTCCCTTTCTGATCATGTGGGGTGCAGAGGTTAAATAAGAATAAATTCTCATATTGTGGATGAGACCCATCTCTTACCATTTAAATCCCCTTTATATCATTGAAACAGTCTCTGAGATTATTGAATTTATTTTGACCTTTAACCTGTTTGGGCTGGAAAAATAATGGCTCATCTCATTGATGTCTTGTTGACCATGAGATGAGTTATATGGCATAATTTTATGCTGAATGAATGCTGTTTCATTGTTATTATTTTTTCCTTTCTAATCATTAGTTTCCATTCATCTCAATTATTTTTCCTGGTTCTGTATGTATGTTTGGGAAAAAAAGAGTTTGTGAACATGTTTATTTTTATGATAGGACTTACTACTTTGTGGAGTTTATGCAAGAAGAGAGGCTTCATTTGGGAATATTGATATTGCAAGGAAGGTATTTGACATGGCATTGTTTTCCACTGAAGGCCTTCCATTGGTAAGATTTAAACTACTTGTTGATGCTCTGGAGTGTATGTAGGATCTAGGCGCACATATATGCTATTATCGACAGCTTTACAACATATTTATGTAGGATCTAGGCGCACATATATGCTATTATCGACAGCTTTACAACATATTTGCTAGTAATTACAAGTATAAAATGACAACCAGTTGTGTTGATATTTTTTGTTTTGTTAGTGGTGAAAAATGTAGTAAGTAGTAACATACCATTCCCCAAAAGAAGAAGAAATAGAAGAAAGTAACATCTAAACTTGGATTTGGAAAAATGATTGAGAGATTGAATACTTGTTGCAATAAAGGACTTGCATTGCCAGGAATGACATGGTGGATTGTGACTTATGAGAGGGAAGAAATAGAATGTTTTAAGTAAAGGTTATTGAAATGACAAGATTCAAATTGGGATATGAATACTAGTGAACTGCGGTTCAAATGAGATACTGTATAAAATAGGTCCCAAAGATATGCTTGGGTAGTCCGAAGGGAAGAAGAACCATAGGTGCTAAGAAATTTGGTGGTAGAATGTGGAAGTTTAAAAGGGCCACTGATGAAGAGAACGACCTTTCTTAGGATTGGCATAAAACAAGACATCAAGAAGACTTAGAAAGCTGTAGCTTAGGTTAAGTTTGGAAACGGCCATGGATTCCTGCTTGTGGAATCCACCGCATATTTTTTCCATTGATGTCTTTGAAGTGAATTCCACACCTGCGGAATCTGCATTTTTTTTGGGTATAGTGGTGGAGAGAGAGGAGGGAGAGCGCACACTTTCTGCAGAAACAAAAGGTTCTGATCCTGCTTCATTGGACATCAAAATCCCGTTTTGAGAATTTTTGCTAAAACTTTTGTGGAATTTTTTTTTCTGCAAATATTTAGGTTAGCACATATCTGCGGGAGACCGGTGTTTCAGCTGAAATGTTGCTGCACAAACATACCCTTGGTGAAAAAAGTTGCAAAGACAGTTATAAGTAGTCAGTCAGTATGAAGCATATGCCATTTTCTGTGTGCCCTTTGGAACTAAGGGAAATAGAATATTCAATAAGCTTGCCAAGGTATGGAAAGGATGATTAGAGAACATCATGTAAGGTGCATTTAATGATGGTAATCAAATACTCTTGGTGAAAGAAGAGATACATGGTAGGTGGGATGTGCACTTCAAACTTTAAAGACTTTATAAGAGTATCCGGGGTAAATAGATCATATTATCTGTGACAATGATTGCAAGGAGCATCACTCTACCGCCTCAACATCCCATCCTGCAATGTCTTCTGTTGTCCTGACATTGCTCCCTCAGTTGAACAATACCAAGACCAGCCTCCATTACTGCCTTTCCCTGTCTGGGCCCACATGTCTTTTGTGATTAGCCATGATTGCTTCAAAAAGGCTAAAAACATCTTCAATCTAATAGGTAACCTTCACCTAATTCAAATCTCATCCCATAACCCACATGTTATGCACCATTGCCTCGAACTTCTCTCCTGACCAAATCTTCCATCAGACACTCTTGAACTGATTTTATGCCTTTCTTGTGGACTGATCTCTGGATCAGTCGAAAAAGAAAATCCCTGTCCTTTTTTTTAAATGCTGATAAATGTTTCAATATTATAGTTTCCTCAAAATAGGAATTGTGGGAGGCGTTTTCTTTATCTAAGATTTGATTTATAGTACGGTAGGTTCGGTTAGCCTTTGGAGGTCACGACTGACATTTTAAGTTTTTCTTCTCCTAAGATCAGTCTAGTGCCAATATAAAAAATTAATCAAATTATAGTATTGTGGTTAATAGCTATTGTTATTGAGATAATTTAGAAGCGTATTTGGTTAGAGTTAGCTTTTGTATAACCTTCACTCAGTATATCAAGAAATTCTTTATCTGCTTCTTTGAGAGCAGGACCTTCAAACAAATATGCCGCTTCTGTATTTCTGGTATGCTGAGATGGAGCTTACTGCTTGTACCTATGGTGATAACTCAGAACCAGCAGTACTGCGTGCAACACACATTTTATCCTGTTTTGGCAGTGGTGTAAAGTACAGTTCTTTCAAGGGTCAGTCATCAAGTACTCAACTATTGAGAGCACACCAAGGATTTAAGGAACAAATTAAAAATTTACGATCCGCATGGGCGTGTGGAGATATAAGAGATCAGTCTATTGCTCTCATCTGTTCAGCTGCTTTATTTGAGGAGTTGACTACTGGTTGGGGTGCTGGCCTGACTGTTTTTGAGGAGGCTTTTACAATGGCTCTTCCAGGTATTTGAACCACTCCTGGTTGCTTTTACTAATTTTGCTCAATGGGACTTTGCCCATCTTTAGTCAGCCATGATTCTTTTGAACTTATCATTTTTAATAAATTTTCATTTTATTTCCTTCCGTATGTTGACACATTAAGTGGAATCATTGAAGCATATGTTTAATGGTTATGCTCTTTGGGAAATGCATTATTTAGTATAGTACTTTGCATACCAACATTATTTGTAGTGCTCAAATTTTGGTGATTGAAAATATCTTGCATGGTACCTTTCAAAAAAATTTCTTGCATGGTCATTTCAAGAGGAATGTGAGTACTTCAATAGTTGAGCCCCATTGTGCATCAGATACTCACCCCTAATTGATCATTCCACTCTTTTCATTCAGACCTTGTTAACCATTAATTGTGAAATCCATCATGGCTTAGTTTCTCGTAAGGAAGTAGTAGGACCACCATATCAATGACCCATATTATAATATTGATAGCTGATCAATTAAATGCTGTTCTTTCGATCTATTCTCCATTTGTCTTCTTTGAGATTTTCTTTTGACTAATTCTGATGTTGCCTTGTTTGTATTGTGCTTGTAGATTTATGGGTTTTTTCGCAGTCTTTTGGCACATGTGTGTATAATGCATATGATCATGAGGATTGGGTGGTCTGATCCATCCATCATGAGCATAGATATAGTGTTCTGAAGTATAATGGTTTTGTAAAACTCAGATGAATACATATTTTGATAAAAAAATTCTCAACAGTATCAGTTGAATCAGTTTCAAATTGTGGGGGTGAATGCACAATTCATCAGCTGGGGGCGAAGGTTGAAGGGGTGCTGGTGGGGATGTAAAATACTTGAGCCCAAAGGACCACCTACCATCTAGGTGGGCCATATGGTGAATATTTATTATCATGTTGAGACTCTTTCTTTATGTGCGCGGGCGTGTGTGCACCTGCGCGCGCGTGCACACACCCATGCATTTGCTCTCACTGAACCTCTGCATCATAGTACATATACATACCGAAATGTTCACCTAATAGTGGATGGCATTGCATGCAACTGTTCATATGCAATCTAGATATATGGAGTCCATTTGTGCTCATCTTGATTAGTCTGCCCCCTTTACACTACTGCCCTCATGAATTGGCGCCATACCCAATTTGACATCCATTCAACCGTCACTCGCTGTTGGATTGAATTAAAAAAGAAAAAGAAGAGGAAAAAATAATGCATAGTTAAAGACTGTGAAGCTTTGAGGTTATTGAATCAAGGGTTACGATATTTTGATGCTGCTGATTTTTTGCCTAACCCTAATAAATGATGAGACCTTTTCATCCCCTTAACCCCCCGCTCATAGGCATACATCCACGTGTGCTTTGCGAGCTGGACCACATATGAACAGCGTGCTGTGTGCTTGTAGTTGAACATCAATATACGAGAGAATATCAGAGCGTTCATTTACATGGGATTACTATCCTTGAAGTTGCATGGTCATGGTGGACCTTGAGAAAAGGTTTAGGTGGGTGCAGTTACTAGGTAGGGCTATCCAATGTTGAATGCCCCTCCAGTCTGGGATCTGCCTACATTTATGCGTGTATCCTAATGTGCCTCTCTGTGTGTATTGTTTTTCCTTATCACTAATACCTCATGGCATTTGACCACAGAAAGGAGAAGCCAAAGTTCTCATCTCGAGTCCTTGTTCAACCACTACATAAAAATGCTCCAAAGGCATCTTAACCATATGAAACTCTCAAAAGCTTGGAAGTGCATCTTGCAAGGGTTGCAAATATACCCATACAGCTCAAAAGTTTTTGCTGCATTTATACAAGTCAGCTGCCTTTATACCGTGCCCAACAAACTTCGGCAGATAGTTGATGAATATTGTAGCAAGTAAGATATTCTCTTCCAACGGCATGATTTGTTTCAGTGAGTGGTTTGTTAGGTGGGATACATTTCAATTTATGATTTCAAATAGCATTACATTCAATGAATTGCATGCAACTTCAGACACTTCTAAATTTTACTGATAAAAAGAATGCACTAGAAGTCTAGAACACATTTCAGTTTCTTATTCTCCTTTTTTTTTAAAATATATGTAGTCATATTTTAGTTTACTTCTTTTCAGGTTTTAAACTGTCATCTTTTCAAACTACCTTCATGTAATCTTGGGAATATATTTTCCTCTGCATGCTATTAGTGTCCAGTTCTAGTTGGCTTTATTAATCAACTTATTTTAAAGAGGAATGATCGAGAAGGCTTTGACCATTAAATTAATCTAACACTGTTCATTGTATTTTGCTTTTCACATAAGTGCGTATGAATGGATTGGATAGGCAAAACATAATGTGCTCATGGCTCATAAGTTACCCTTATTGGCCGACATCAGCCATCTGCTGAGACTTGAGAGGCCTCTAAAATATAATGTTAAAAGGCTTTGGTTCAACCGCATTTTGTATATCCTTCATTGGATGACCATGATCACGCATGCATTTTTTTTTTAAACCACATTTAATTAAATGATGGATGCTTCCAATATATCACCCTCCATACATGCATGTGAGCCAAACTATGATGCACAGATACCGCATGGCTATGAACCGGACATGCCAGTGTCACCTACTTCATGAATAAAAGTAATGTTTTTAAAAATATAGGATATAGATATGTCATCTATTTTGTATCCATTTTAAAGTAGCCACTTAACCAATGCCGTTGGACTCCTTAACTATGTCATCTATTTTGTATCCAACAATGGACTCCTTAACATCTATGAATTTGGTGGTTGAGACTTGAGATTCACCAGTAGGTATTTCCCTGTGTATGTTGGTTCCTCATCTAGGCCACAGGAGAAGTGGTTTACATACACAAGGAACAATGATGGTTTTTTTTTATTTTTTATTTTTATTATTATTATTATTTATTTTTTCTTTGAATGATGACTGCAAGGGCATAAATTTCGATCTTGAACACAGGAATGGTGGTTTACACAAACACACACACACACACACACACACAAAAGAACGGTGATTCTTTTTATTTTATTTTATTAGAACACACTATATAAGCCATAGCCATTTCCATTCTGTCATTTTAATGGTGATGCTCCCTAATAACAAATTCTGCATCTATTCACAGGAAACCGTCTGTTATTGTTTGGATGTTCGCGCTGTCATTTGAATTAGCTAAATCAGGTTCTGAGCATAGAATACACAGTTTGTTTGAGAGAGCACTGGTGAATGATCGGTTGCAGAAGTCAGTAACATTGTGGCGTTGTTACCTTGCATATGAGGTCCACATAGCATGTAATCTTTCTGCAGCCAAACGTATCTTTTTCCGAGCTATTCATTCCTGCCCATGGTAAGATTGGTGCTTGAAGCAATTGTCAATTTTAATAGGTTACGGATAATTTTCTTCATTTGGGGTGAGGGAATTTGAAAAGGTTTTTGCAGCATAATGGCCCTTTGGAAATGTGAACTTGAATAGGGCCATTTATCATCCCCCCATTGTGACCAATCCAAAACCTAGCAAAAAAGAAAATGCTAAGTACCTAAACTCTTGCTCTCACCTGTATATGGTTCAGGTAATAGACAGGCTGTAACCCTGCTTGTACAACCGAGTGAGTAGGACTGGGCATTTTATTTTAGTGTATGGGTCGGTCATACTATAAAAAAACACAAAACCCATCCTTATTTGACATCCATATCCAAAGAAGCAGAAAAGGGTAGGATTTACCCCACCATATGCCAACTCGGAGGCTTGAGTGGCAGCTTCTTTAGCCAAGTACCCTGAAAACCGAAGCTTGGCATGGGATATAATCCTACTCCAGCCTACTATTTTGCTTTGGGGGAGTCACCTGCTGAGGTATGTGAATGTGATTTGACCTAGTTTTTAAATGTAACTATGAACTCATTACGCCCTGTTAACAAACTAGATTTTCTGCCACCAAGCCATGCAACTGTTAGTGTATAGTGAGGTTTAAATTTTCTACAAAGAGAATAAAAAGTTGTCACATTGTAATGCAGGCCCTTTTTTCAATCAATAATAATATGACCTATCATTGAAGATAAACTCATCAAACTTTAACTAGCTAAAATTGTGGATGGTTGGTTTCTTGAAGGCATTATCTGTTGAAGGAATAACACTCAAAAGTAACAAATGAAGCACATAAATGGTTAATACTTACTGTATCCATGCCATATCTGTGCACCTTAACACCTGGGCATGTGTCCTTGAAAATCTATTTGCATCTGTTACACAATTTACTTTTTAATATGGCACAAAGAATATTAGTAAATGTGACCTCCTATTTGGATACACACAGCCACACACGACACTATTAGTGATATGGGATGGAAAACCTAATGTAGTTTCTTATTTCCGTAACCTCGGCAGCATATTGGACACTTGTTTAAGGAACGCAAATTTTTGTACATCCATATGGATGCTTAATATAAATATTGCATTCTAGGCTCTGGTTCATGTAGTCTTCTGTGGATAGTCACCGGCTTTCCTCCAATCATTGGTAATCGGAATGATTGCCTGATTTTTTTTTCCTCAATCACTTCGTAGGTCAAAGAAGCTGTGGCTTGATGGATTTCAAAAACTGAACACAATCTTGACCGCAAAGGAGCTGTCTGATCTCCAAGAAGTAATGTCAGACAAGGAGCTACATTTACGTACGGATATCTACGAGATCCTTTTGCAGGATGAGGTCAATGCATAAGGCACGCCCCTCTTCTGAACATGGATTGCTGTATATGTATAGCAATACGCACTGCTTAGGTGATTAAATGTATGTACACTGCTTTTGCATTTCAAATTTTAGATGATTAGCAGATTTTGTTTTTTTACTAGAATCACAGGATTTTTTTTTTTTGCATTCCCTCCCTACCAATAGTTTTGTTCTTGATGATTGTAAATAGGAAGAAACTTGTACACCAAGTAGAGCTGATGATCGGTTTGGATCATTTGTAACACTATTGCTCAATCACTGTTTGAGTCATCTGTTACCTCTAATTTTACTTGTTGGAAACGGATTTGAATTCTGCTACCTACCTAACAACCTTAGATAAGGCTGGACGACGACGACGATGATGATGATGATTTGGATTCTTATTTTATTTAACCTACCTAACAACCTTAGATAAGGCTGGACGACGACGACGACGATGATGATGATTAACCTTAGATAAGGCTGGACGACGACGATGATGATGATGATTTGGATTCTTATTTTATTTAGTGCGTTCCAAATGATTTTACCAATCTTATTGTAGCTCCTTACTAAGTGATTGAAAACTCCACCTGAAAATCCTGCTTTGTTTCAGAATCCATTGCTGAGTGTGGCCGGTCATTTGGATTTGTATCTGATTGTCAATCGGGTGGGGCACGGATTGAGACAAGTCCGCACCTGATTGCCCTTAGACCCAAAATAGACTTGCGCGCGCATGTGCGTGCGTGCGTGTGTGAAAACTCTCGCCAGCTCCACCAAGCGTTATCCAATCAATCTATGAGGGTTTCTTTTGGAAAGACAGATTTTTCTACTCAATTCCATTTCAAGGCCATATTGTGTACAAACTCTCACCAGCTCCACCAAGCGTTATCCAATCAATCTATGAGGGTTTCCTTTGGAAAGACAGATTTTTCTACTCAATTCCATTTCAAGGCTATATTATTCTCTTTCAACTTTATCTTGCCTATAAAATCTATCTAATTACATTCAACATGTGACACTTGACATATGAATCTTAGGTTGCATTTTTGTAATTCCTCATTTACCGAGATTCAAAACCATGTTGGTCTGAATTTTGGATCTTGACCAAAATCCAGATTATCTAGAGATGACTGGATGCAGGTTGGACTTGGATCCCGGTTTTGGATGTGTAAATCATGTGCTGACACGTTTGCATCAATCTTGACCAAGTTGGGGTGACTAAATGAAACGAGGCCCAGACACAAATCAAAGGTTGATTTTATGAGGATAAGGTCAAAAAAATCAGATCAGGTGTATTTGCCACATCATGAGATAAAGACTCAATTTATGTAGAAGGAACAAATCAAGATTAGAGCTATAATAGCACAGGGTCAAATTTGAAACGTACGGTTTAAGTTTATGGTTGGGAAATTCATTCAAAGAAACTATGTTTATTTTCAAACAAAAAGTAAAGTAGTATTAGGATCTTGATGTACTCAAGCCGTTGCTTGGCAGCCGTCCATTGTGGATGGAGTCTTGATCTTTTTCTTCTATAATCAATGGCCTCTTCTAACCTTTATCATGTTGTTTGGGTCAAGGGCCATCTAGAAAAAGGTTGGACCTTACCCTCCGTAACTGAATACATTTTTCCACTACACGAAAGCAAAAGTGAGCTTGCAGTTTCCTTGCTCGGGTGGCATTTATGGCATGGGCATCTTATCTTTAACCCAATCAAAAGAAAACTGAACTTTCTCCCATTCTTTGGTTCCATTGCATTAAAAAGATATGCTAAGTGACAACACTGATAAATATACATTTATTTTATGCAATATCGAGACCGGACATGGGCCCATGCCCATTGCCATGCCTCTATTATTGCCCCTCCTTCCTTTCTTTTGAAAGATTTTACTTTATACAACCTAAAACCTTCTTGTGGTGCTCGGATAGTAAAGAAGTTTGTACAAGTGGGGCCACTAACACAAGCGACACCTACGAGTTTGTTGGTTGGCTTGCCTCACACTGTCTGTGATGGTCCTCCTTAAAAAGTGGAAGCCTCGTATCAAAACAAACAGTCTTCACACATAATAGAGCCTCGCAACTCTACTTTACCGATTAGATAGATTTCATGCTATGCATGATGAGATTGTCTCAGATTAAGATTTAGAAGTTAATCTCAAACTTTTAACATGTGATTATTCACCAACCAAAAGACCTATTGAGAGGAATCGTGGCCCATTTGTATTTGTTATCCCATTTTCACGAGGAGACCTCACTTGTAATGAAAGCACAGATGAAACCATGACTTTACATACATAATTACATATGTAACATGTCAGATTTCACTGCGGGACCCACTATTCTGACCAACTATAGATCGAAGAAGATTGCACCACTAATACAATAATGAAAATCTCTCTCTCCCCTAGTCCTAACCACATGTCCCCAGTCTTCTTCCACATCGATTTGCGCTTCCAATAGCGTCTTTCTCACTCTCTCCCTCTCTCTATTTAAACCAACTTACCGCTACCTGCCTTTCCCTCGTTCACGTGAATGAATGAAAAGAAGATAGTTTTCGTTTCATCAGAAACACAGGCACAGACAGTGGAAATTAACAAACTAAGAAGAAAGATGATGAAATCCAGCTCTCATTTCTTCTTCTTCTTCTTCTTGTTCTCTGCACTTTTAACAACAACAATAGGAAGAAGAGCAACAGGAGATGATGCTCCTTACAGAGATCCTTGCCTTCCGACCGAGTCCCGCATCTCCGATCTCCTCTCCCGCATGACATTGGCGGAGAAGATCGGCCAAATGACTCAGATCGACCGATCCGTCGCCTCCTCCGACGTCATTCGCGATCTCTCCATCGGTACTTTTTTTTTTTTTTTCTCTTCTTAGATCTTTGTTATAATTCAAGCTTCCTTCTTCTTCGACAAGAGAATTACAAAAATGAATCTGTTTCTTTTATTTCTCTGGTTTCAGGAAGTGTTTTGAACGGTGGAGATAGCGCTCCGAGCCCTGATTGGACGCCGTCCATGTGGGCCGACATGGTCGACGGCTACCAGCAATCGGCCCTGTCGTCGCGGCTCGGGATTCCGATGATCTACGGTACGGATGCTGTACACGGCCATAACAATGTTTTTGGCGCCACCGTCTTCCCTCACAACATCGGTCTCGGAGCCACTAGGTATAAAGAATTAGAATTTGTTCCTTTCTTGGTTGGTTGCGTTTGGATGTACAGCAAATTGCATTTTTGGAATCATCAATCAAGAGATTTGAAGCTGAGGCTGATCCTAATTTGACTTTTTTTTTATTTTTTATTTTTTATTTGGGCAATGGAAAGACATATAAATCCCAAACGAATCAATTTGTTGTCAGCTTAATTACCAAGTTTTGATGGATTTTGCTGTTGTTGTTTGTTTGTGACAGGGATCCGGATTTGGTTTTGAGGATTGGAAAGGCTACTGCATTGGAGATTAGAGGGACTGGAATACCTTACACGTTCGCCCCCTGTTTAGCTGTAAGTTTTCAATTGATCGAATTTCATATCATAGATTCATAGAAGCCGGGTTGAATAATTGGAGCGCAGATGGGACTAAGATAAATTATCCATTGAAAATTGGACATTTTTTTTTTTTTCCAATCGCGGGTTAACATCCAAACGCACACAAAACTTGGACGAGCTTATTTTATCATCTCCTTCACTTTCTCTTCTTTCTTGAATTTCCTTTCTAAATTTATAGAGTCTCCGATAATAATTTCCAATCGCCTGAGCCTCCAAGAAGCTTGTGTTGGTGGGATTTGTTTAACTCCACCGTAGGGCCCACCTATGATAATATGTATTGTTTAAAATGAATTCAATAATTCATATGCATCCATCCCTCACCATTTTTGGCGAGGGACACCCCAAAAGGAAAAGTTTCAAGTACAAAAGCGAGGAAGTACAAAGTACAAAGGTGTACTTCCTCACTTTTGTACTTGAAACACCCCCAAAAGGGGTGTCCCTCACCAAAAATGGTGAGGGATGGATGCATATGAACATTTCCCATTATTTTATTAGTCATGTGATTAATCTTCTTATTATTATTTGTTTGATAGAGTGGGTTCCACCTATAAATTAGCACTGGACCAAATGACGTTGTTCCCATTAATATTCATTATTGGATTTGGTCATAAGAGATATGCACCATAGAGAGTTATAAAAAATAATTGATCTGAAAGATATTGGACCCACCCATTTCTACAGTAAAATCTATCCATTCTTGACTCTCCTTAGTTCGCCAAGCAAGCCGGTGGGCGAAACTCAGGTTGGTAACTCTATTAATATAGTCAAGTCAAGTAAAGTTGATTTTGAAGAAAGAATAAAATATAAGTGGGTTATGATGGTATTTTGTTTTTAGTTGTTTGTTATGGAATTTTTTTGACTTTTTGTATGGAAAAGTTGAGTTTTTTTTTGGTATTTTAGTGGGTAATGGTTGTTGGTTTTTGACTTTTTATATGAAAAGGATGGGGAGTTTTAAATAAAGTGTATTTGATTTGGCATCTTATATGAAAAATGGAGACTTTTCTTGACTTTGATTGTATTAGTAAAGTATCAAATGGGCCCAAATCTTCCATATTTAGTCACATGGTTTGAATTCACGTCAAGGTTGTAGTAACGAGGGCCATGGCCCACGTCAACGCCCCAACCAAATTGTTGTTGTCTCAAGAGACAAGAAGGTGATGATGAATCCAACGTAAGAAAGTAACATGTAAAGGGACAACTTTTTTTTTTTTTTTTTCTACTTTGGTTTTGCCACTGCGTACACACGTTTGTTCATCATAATTTACTCGTTGACAAAGTAGTTTCATTTCCTAAAAAATTTACTTTATCATATTTGGTTGGTTCTTACAAGTAGAAAAGTAAAATTTCAACCAAAAGAGAAAAAAAAAAGAGGTTAGACTTTTGCTTTATTTATCATCCTAAAAAAAAATTCTATCTCTTAAAACACAAGTAAAGTGATTATTTTACTACTAAATGACTTTTCATCTTACTTTAAATTACTTTATTTAATAAAAAAAAATGTAATTTTACTTTACCAAAAGTATGCTTCACCTTTGTCGTACCATTTTTCTTTTCTAATTTCTGATATTTACTTTACTTTATCACTGTATAAATATATATAAAACAAATGAAGATCCATTCGCGAACCGGCTCTCGTGTCAATCTGTCAATAGGAGGGCCCATCTTGGAATGGACGTGTGCAATTGAAACAATTGTCCTTTCTGGGTGTTCTTCTCCCATTTCAATGATAAAGAAGAGGAATCATCTTCTGCTCCCGTCAGGATGGTGCTAATACGTACCTGATTTTAACATGTGTGGGCCCCACTATTGATTACAATTTACACAAACATAAAATAGCTGATTTAACATGTGTGGGCCCCACTCTTGATCACAAATTACACCTGTCGGTGTTCGGTGCCTCTGTTTTACTTATGAGCTAAAATCTACTTTAACATGAATTCTATTTGGTTAAAATCTGTTTGACAGGTATGTAGAGATCCAAGGTGGGGTCGGTGTTATGAGAGCTACAGCGAAGATACAGAGATTGTGAGAAGCATGGCCAAGATAATCATAGGATTGCAAGGCTCTCCTCCTCATGATCATCCTGCTGGTTATCCCTTCCTTGCTAGGGGGTATGAATTGAAATCCTCCTCTTTCCCCTAATTGGGTTTTACTATATTTTTAGTTTTTAGTATAAATATATAATTAAACACATTCGGTAACCCACCCAACCCTAGTCCAACCTCAACTTTCGGCTGCAGCTTAGTTGGACGGCAACCCCGGGGGCACCCAATAGGATTGATTCTTGGCTATGCCACTCTTTGTACATTTATAGCGATGTGGGCTACCTTTCCACTTAGTGTGGGCTACCTTGGGTCCCAGCTCCCTTACTCCGGTTAAGAAAAAATAGGACCAATGCAATCTGCAACAAACCATACTGTCCCCAGCCCAACCGGGGATTCAGGGCCAAAGTTGGTTAATTAAAAAATAGGTAAGATTGGCAAACGAGTTAGGTTTGGATTTAGTAAGATTCAGTGGCGAAGTTGGTTATTTAGCACATAACCTTTCCTTTGAAGGTCAACTGTACAGAAACAGGCTCGACCCATTGCTGCCCCATGTTAGAATGTGTTCAGAGTGTTTGGGATTGTCTGTCCTGATTTTGGCTGTACTTGGGTGGGCCTGAAATTGGTTCGGTTGGATTTGAGATTGGACCAAGAATTACTTGACCTGGGTCTAGGGCCTAAGACCCATTGGGGGTCCTAATACGTAGTGATGGAGGCAACTCAGATCCAAATATTTTCCTATTAAATAACATGAGTATTCATGAGAATGGCCAGGCTGTTAATTTTTTTGAAATAGATGATGACCTAGACTGTAGGGTGGACTTATTGTTCATTCTAGTTTCCACATTTACTGCCCTCCATGATTTGTCACTTGCCCCAGTATCACAGACATCCAAGATATATTTGATGGATTGATACACAACATGCACTCTTGTTAAATGCTCCCAAACCTAGGGGCGCTCATGGGCCGGACCGGGCTGGGTTAAAGAATATCTAGGCCGGGGCCAACTTTAGAAACACCGGCCCAGGCCTGACATGGTCTGTAAAAGTCAGACCCGAGCCCGCCCATTTAGTCAATCGGGTTGGGCCGAACCGACCTTTTAATCACTTTTGTGGGCATTTGAGAAACTATTTAGACTAATTAAATTAAATTACATGCATTCCTTACACGGGCTGCGCCGGGCTAGGCTTTGTGCTTTCTTTCACTTATAGAAGCTCAGCCCAAAGAGGACTGGGCCTGGACTGGGCTCGGGATAGACCCGCCCATGAGCACCCCTACCCAAACCAATTGAGGTGTGTCTCTGGCTAGGGAGCTTGACTGAAACCAGATGACTAAAGTGTGATGAATGTGAGTCACAGGGGAAGGAACGTGATAGCGTGTGCGAAGCACTACACGGGTGATGGAGGAACACAGAGAGGGATAAATGAGAACAACACGATTTCCACCTATGGTGATCTGTGGAACATCCACATTCGCCCTTACATTGACGCACTTGCTATGGGTGTCTCCACGGTCATGGTCTCCTACTCCAGCTGGAATGGTGTCAAGATGCACGGGAATCCCTACCTTCTCACCCGCGTCCTCAAACAACAAATGGGCTTCCAGGTTGGTCACACTTAGCTTTCTCTCCCTTGAGTAGAATCTAAAGTGTTTGTTTTGTTCATTGTAAACACTATAATTAATCAAAATCATTATCATCATCATTTTCATTGCACTCTTGTCTTCCCAACTCCCAACCATATTTGAGTCAGCTACATGAATTCTATTTCTCCATTCCATTCTATCCCGGGGCAAATCCTCGGATAGATTGTATGTACTTAGATCTATCAATATTACTTCTATCCAAATAAGAAAATAAAAATGAGAATTAAGAAGAAAGGAAATGAATGTGGCAGGGATTTCTAATCACAGACTGGGAAGGCATTGATCGTATGACAAGTCCCCCGGGATCAGACTACAAGAATAGTGTGAAGACAGCCATCAATGCAGGCATTGACATGGTCATGGTCCCCAAATATTATCAGAAGTTCATGACCGACTTGACGGACCTGGTGTCCACGGGCCAAGTCCCCCTATCAAGGATCGATGACGCTGTTAGGAGGATCCTCACAGTCAAGTTTGCGGCTGGGGTGTTTGAATACCCCATGGCCGACAGATCCCTCCTTGGCATGGTTGGCCTACAGGAACATAGGGAATTAGCGAGAGAGGCTGTTCGGAAGAGTCTTGTGCTGTTGAAGAATGGGGAGAACAAGGGGAGGAGGATGCTGCCATTGAGCAAAAATGCTCCTCGAATTCTAGTTGCTGGGACCCATGCTAACAATCTTGGCTATCAATGCGGAGGGTGGACCATCACATGGCAGGGAAAATCTGGACAAATCACCCTTGGTAAGCACACTAACTGACCTACATCTAAAATTAGAATATCTAGCCAGCCACCTGACAATCTAAGAATTAAAAGTGCTGTCCGTCATTGAGGAGTGCCTCGTTTATGTCCTCAATGTCCAATTACTTGGATACCGCTTAAGATTCTATATGTTCTAACAATCTTGTAGAGGTATTATCCTTCCCAAGTGTACCGAAATTGATACTTTATACCACCCTTCTGTAAATGACTAATAAATGAAACTGAATTTTGTGTTTAGGTACAACGATCCTTGAAGGGATCAAGGGGGTGGTGAGCAAGCAAACACAGGTGGTGTTTGAAGAGAAGCCGGACGAGCACTTCTTTGAGAACAATGGCGACTTCTCTTATGCTGTGGTGGCTGTCGGCGAGGTCCCCTATGCTGAGACCAACGGTGACAATGGGGAGCTGGGAGTGCAAATGGGAGGTGCAGAGACGATCGAGAGGGTATGTGGGGCGGTGAAGTGCGTGGTGATTGTGGTGGCGGGGAGGCCTCTGGTAATAGAGCCCTATGTGGAGAGGATAGATGCATTGGTGGCAGCGTGGTTACCAGGGAGTGAAGGTGGGAAGGGAATAGCTGATGTTATATTTGGGGACTATGAGTTCCATGGGAAGCTGCCAAGGACATGGTTTCGACGAGTGGATCAGCTGCCCATGAACGTTGGTGACCCACACTACGACCCTCTCTACCCATTTGGATTTGGACTCCGTATGAACCTACTTCCACCTCACAGGCCACTGCCATCTAATCTTCTTTCCTCTCCTTCTAATTATTCTTCTTCTGCTGCTTAACCTGTATAATATGTAATTTGTTTTGCCTCACTACTGTATTAGTTTAGAAGTAAATCGTTATTAAATGTGAAATGTATAAGCTAATCTGTAGGACAGTAGATGGAATTCAATCTGGCCTGTCCGATTAATATAAGTTAATTCTTAGGGTCTACAGCCAATATTTGTCTAAGATTTACATCCTAAATTCAACCTTTATTGCACTCAGGCCTTTATTGTGCTTGGCCCTTGGAGGACTTGGCCCCTCCTGGCCTCCTATAAGGCTATTACTCTTTTATCATATGGGCTCGAGTCCAGGTCTAATGGTCTGAATTGGACTTGGTCTCTGCTTTTGTCCCAGCCCCAGAAACAGCCCTTTGTGGGGACTCACCAAAGCTGGCCTAACCTAATAATCAGGACCTAATGATTCCCATTCCTCTGAAGGCTAGGCCTGGGTCCAGCCTGTAGCCAGAGCTATTATGCTTTTTTTTTTTTTTTTTCATTTTTTCCTGTTACCGTTGCCATGCTGATCTGGTTTGTCAAGGTGTTTAAGCGTTGATAAGTGATTGTCCCAAGCTAACTTGTCCACTATTGAACAAGGTGCAAGCCATTAGCTATTTTGAGCCCAGCGCGCATTGTATATGGGCTTCGGCTAGCTGGTCATTGCGCATTGGATAGCTATTGGGCTCACAAGAAAACGATATCCATGTTTAATCAACAGTCTTACAGTTAGCATTATCATTTCTAATTGCAGAAAACATCCCATTCTAGCATGGCCCTTCGTTTGATCTGTTTGGTGATTGGTCCAAAATGATACACGCACACTCTAGTGAAGAACTCTTGTGCTATATGTTGTTCTCATCTCAAAACGTAAAATTAGAAATAGGAAATGAACAAGATCACAACGTATAGCCCCACCAAAGGCCACAAGATCTGGCCCTGAATACTCAACCAGGCTACTTGTAATCAGCCCAGCAAGGACCATCGAGGCTGAACTCTGAAGCCATTCTCCCATGCCTATTTCCATTTTCGGACATACATGTGGCGTTTGGAAGGATGTTTGAGATTTAGAGCTGTAAAGTTTCTCTGGGCAAATGGCATATCTTGAGAACCTACCACTGTACAAAACCAGCATATACTAAATTTTATGAAAAGCTGACTGTTTCGGGGGTTCAACTAATCAAAGGCCAAGGCCCCCATAATTAGTTTAGCATACATCCAAGTGTTCTACATGAGAGGCAGAAATTCTGTGGGAGGTACCTATGGACATAAAATTCTCCATATTATTAGTCTTTTACACTCGGGCATCCTTAATTTTGGTGAAATCTTTAAACGGGTTACGCTAGCTTGGGCTTTTGTATGCTTAAAGGCTCAATCTGTCCTGACATATTCAACGCAGAGGCATAACAAATGGGTCGCACCTAGGTCTAGCATTTAGGCTCCTATAGGTTGGATTTAATGAGCCCAATTAATAAATGCGTATGGGTTATACAAGCTTCAGCGTAACCCGACTAGACACCACCCATCATCGCCCTCTGTATTTTGCGGAGTAGATCTCTTTTCCAATAATAGAAATTAATATTTATACTATAGTTTGCTTTAGAGAACAAGTCTTTGAGAATGACCTCTTACCTCAGTGGTAAGAGATGTCAGTTCTCGTCTAGGGTTGTAACCCTAAGCATGTCACCTAACCAGAGGACTCCATCACCTCACCAAGGCCTACTACCCTCACCCAAGGACGTAATGGTCCCAGCTCCCTATAACTGAGTACAAAAGGAAAAGAAAACATACTCTTCTTGTCTTTGATTTTAGTTTTTTAGTATTAATTTATGTGCATGCGCTTGTTATGTTTATATGGCCATCCACTAAACATCTTCTCTATTTTTTTTTTTAATGAAGGAAACAATCAAAACTTCAAGTAGAATGCTCGAGAATGCAAAGGAGAGAATCCAACTAAAACTCATTTCTACATGATAGAATCCCAAGATGAAAATATTCTGAGATATCATTTTAAAATATTTTCTATCTGGAACCTTCACCTCTAGCCTACAATAATGTATAATACAATGGCAAAAAGTGGTCTTGATGGAGCTGATTTATTAGTATCCTTATATTTATTGGGCCAGTGGGTCACTAATCCCTATTATCAAGGGCACTTGTGAAAAAGACCTCCCCGGCTCTAACAGCACCATCAGACTTCTCATACCAATCATTTGTATTGTATGCTAAAATATACAATACAACTCAACAAAAAGAAAGACTGTTAATAAGAGTCATAGGATCCCACAAGCCCCTTTAACCTTTTTACGAAAACGACCAAAATAGCTATCACATCTTACCAAACAAATAGATGATCAATCACAAATGTATGGCACTTGATTGCTGATACAGTTTCCTTGTTTTTATATTTTTAAGAGTTGTGGGGGTCAACCAGTGGTCCCGTTGAGATTTGGAGGGAGAATGGGAAGGGGAAATAGTATACCCTACAAGCAGACAACTGAACATTAATATGTATGGGTTGGCCAAATGTGGCATATTCTATCGAGGTTGGCAGTAGGCACCACTACGAGTCCAAAGGAGGGCCATCATATATTCTGATCTCAATCATTCATTTATTATGTGGGAACCACAGTGGGGGTGAGACAAATTACTTTTAAGTACTGTTTGTCCTTGGGAAGGTGGTAACTTCTTATTTACCATACACAAGGCAGTCATGCAAGGGCTCAAATCCAATGATATCTCTTTTTAGGGTATGTCCTTGGGAAGTAGGAACTTTAATTTGAAATATTAGCAAGTAGGAAAGTGGTATCTAGGAATTTATAGTAAAAAGGAGCTTGAGATATGCACCCGGTTGTTCCTCAGCTAGTTAAGGAGGTAGTGTAAGTGCATGTGATAGAGTGCATAAGTTTGAATTCTTATAAGAGTGGAAAAATGAAAAAAAGAGGTTGCCAAAAAATGTTACGAAAAAGGTGAGTAGTAAGAGGTGTATAATGAAGATGCCGATCAGACATCGCCTTCAAGGGAGGGTGCTTATTTTATATCAAAGAGGAGATTACTATATGGTGCCTTGTAGATCTACACTTTCATTAGGCACTTTCATTAAATTTAATAAAAAAGCATTTTATAGAAATCCAAACAATTTCAATATCAATTAAACAAGTAGCCTTAGAAAATTCCTTCTTTGTTAGGACCCTTCTTAATTTCTAGAGAATTAAGTTTGTGTACTTCGTATTGAATTTTCAAAATTTTATGGTAAAGTGGTTTGGAAAGGAGCATTGAATTTGAAGGCCTTAAAAGCGGTAGCAAGGGACATGATACATAGATGTAGATGCAGAAGGGATCCTCACCTTTGTAAGATTTATTTACTAGGATGATAACTGGATGTCATTTCCTACCTAAGGAGAGACTCCGATAGCTATGTGGATCTTGACCTCAACTTTCTCAAACTTATCCCCTTGCATAAAAAGACACTGTTTATTTGTTGGGATCTTAGCATTGGAAGCAACTAAAAGTAACATATTAGAAGTGAGGTATTAATATTGAAGATTCACAACAAACAATTATATAATCTTCCTTTGACAGGAAACAGTTACTAAAAATTAGATCCTACTTACAGTGAGAGCCCCATGTAGTTTTCCTCATTGAAGGCCTTTAGTATAAATTTAATATAATCAGGCTATCTGTCCTTTCTGAAATGACCTTGTTTCACGGGAAAAAGAAGAAATGATTGCCAAATAAATAACATTACTTAAGAGTAACCAGAATAGCCTAAACATGCTTCCAGCAATGCATTATTCTTTGACTTATAAGGCTATGGTATCTTTGTACGTACATACACATGCTGGCATATATACTATATACATAATAAGCAAAGTAGTAAACAAGCAACCAGAAAATCTTCCATGTAGAGACAAGCTCTCTTTAACTTCCTTTCTTCTGATAGGTAGTCATCTTTTCTTAGCCTCTTGTTCTAATGATGGTGACAGTACCTCTCCCTTGGGTGTGGATTCTTGTAAGGGCCACTACAGCTTTCCCAGAGAGGCCATGGCCATCAGCAGAAACACATGGATGGCTAGCAAATTCCCCAACTGGGTGTCGAACGGGCCGCGTGGGACGCATCAGGATCCTCTCGTTGATGTCGTCAAGGGTCACGTCCCCTTCTGCCCCACCTGGTTTCACCACTGCAAATGGGTATGCCACTCTCTTTCTGGCCGTAATCTTCCTCTTACCAGATTGCTTCTCTGAACATTAATCACCCCAAAAGTAAGAAAACATAACCAGTCAAAAAGATAAAAAGGAAAGTGACTAGTCATCATATCATGGATATAATTAGACCAAGAAACTTTTGAATGATAGCTTTCTGTTTGCAACAGTGTATAGCAAACAAAGCACATTCACCCAAACTTATACTGTAAATATGAACTGATTTTGCACAACTGGCCATCATTTAAGAGATTTGACCCATTCACCTGATGGGACCCACCTTGGATGAGAACACCCAGTTTTTTCAAACATCTCAATGGCTAGACTGCCCACTAATTAATTGTGAGATTTTGATTAATGGGTCATTCCTTCTGTATAGAAAATAAGTGCTCAGCTGAGATAAGAATGTTGAGATGAATTTGTTATAAAACATGTAAATATATAATTAGAAATAAGCGTATTTGGGAGCATTTAAGGCTAATATTAATAAGTGATAAAGAGACAACATTATTTGGAGATGTAGAGCTGGCCTAACATGGTTTTTAGGATAAGGCTTTGAGGATGATGGGTCATCAATACCAAGTAGCTTTGAGGGTTTCTGACCTGAAGATAATGGGTCCCTTGAAACAGATGTTTCATTTCCGTCTGGGTCATGATTAGTGACTGAATCCTTGTAGGAAGAAGGGGAAGGCGAAAGTCTTTCATTTTCATTTTCAGATGTCGCTTCTTGTGACTTGGCCTCCATAGATAGCGATGCTCCATTGCTAATCCCAGTTGTTGAGGAGCTTAAAGGGTCACCTGTTAAAAACAACTAAGCAGTTCGAATGAGAGAGATTACTTTAAAAAAAAAAAAAAAAAACCTAATCCCACTTCTTCTACATACAAGAGAGGAGTGATGAATGGTTTTTTCTATTTCATGAGGGGGTCAACAGCCGCACTGGCAGGTTCTTTACCTTGGCCATGGAGGGCCCCTATTTATCATCACTGTCAGAGTGATTAGTCTTATGTAAATAAAGGTATCCCAATGGACATTCTTTCAGCAAACCCAAAACATGTCAATGACAGATGTGGAAAGGGATATGGTTAAAATTTAAAAAAAATACGAAAGGATGATAGATCCAAGAGCTCAGACTCTTCTGTTGGACATGTAGGAAGCAATGATTTGAGATGTCTGCCTTCTCCACCCATCCACACATCTCAGTAGTCAGTCATAAAAAAACGTGATTGGGAGCATTGTTTTGCGCTTACCCACTTCAGCAAATATAGATTAAAGTAGTGACACTTGATTATATGTGTAGACTCCATATAATGTCTAACAATAAATAGATTATTGTATCTAAAGCTAGTACTCTCAGCGCATAAATTGTTTTACCTGAAAAAATTGTGGTGTTCTCACTCCAGCACCCATCATTTGCAAATGGGTCTCCATTGAAATTCCAATTCCAATAGTTCTGATGCCAAAGAAGATTAAAAAAAAAAAAAGAAGAAGCAACGTAAACCCCTATTGTAATCTCTTTTTAAGGAGAGACAAAAATACAAGTGAGAGCTTTAGCTGAGTTTTGAAATTACTTGAACAAGGTTGTCCGACTCTGTTGTTGTGACTCGTTGCCTTTTACACCGATTGCCCCATTCGGCTATGGCATCTTGAAGATATCCTGTGGATGACTCTGATACTGATAGGAAAGGAGACTCCATAGCTACAAATAAGGAACGCATCTCAAAATAAGCTCAACACATGAGAAAAAAAAAAGAGATAAAAAATGAAGAGAAGGATGAAGAAAGAGAGAGCTGTAAGTACCCAAAGGCATGTTTGCATTGAAAACTTCAAAGGTGTGGAAATCCCAGCCAAACAAGGGGCTGACAGTTTGTAGACTATATTCATAAGCCATAGCAGAAAGAGGTCTGGTCTCTCTATCTCTAGCTTCCCTCAATGGAGTCATGGAATTCGCGTGTATAAAAATAAATAGGAGGCAGTCAGTCAATGACAAAGATGGAGTTAAAGATAAGTGGTTGGTGGTTCTCGTGATTCGCTAGGTGATTATTCTCTTTTCTTCCTTCTGTTTCAAAAATCTACTCAGCAGTCCAAGTAACCATGTAAAATGGAAGTGCACAAGGGACATGTCAGCACTCAGCACTAGCCAAGTCCGGATATCAAAACCTTTCATTTCATTTGGTGGGTCCGGCTCCGTACAAGAAATAATTGTTGACAATACCAAGTAGAGAGAAATTTGAGGTACCCAATAATAATAATAATAATAATAATAATAATAAGATGGGGCATTTACCACGAAAATCTCTTTAAATAGGATAATTATAGTTAATGATCTTAAACTTTTATAATGACGGCCAATGACCTTCAGCCTAAATCATCTTTTTTTTTTCCTCTTTTTATTTTTTATTTTTTTTTTTTTGTTGATGTCAATATAATCAGTTCCCTATTCTGTCATGAATAATATTTATTATCTTCAATAAAAGATTCGTCAATATCAACATATAATTGTGTTAACATAAACAAAAATACTCAATTATTACAATCAGTGATCCTGTGAATTTGTTGATGTTGATAGGAGATTCATCGACATTAAAATAAAATTTTATTGACATCAATAAAATTGCTAAGTTAACAGCATGAGTGACCCTGTGAATTTGTTGACGTCGATAGAAGATTCGTTGATATAAACATAAAATTGTGTTGATGTCAACCAAAACGCCTAGTTAGCGTAAACAAAAATTGAGTTTTCCGTTGTTTAGGGTTTTGTTGACATCGAGCAATCTCTCTCTCTCACTGTGATTGGGAAAAAAGGGATAGGGCGTTGATCTCGTTCTTTTCCTTTCTCTCTCTTTTTTTTTATTCTACCATTGATGTTGATTTGGGGGTAAAGAACGATTTTTTTTATAAGGGTTATGTTGACATCAACTAACCAAGGGCAAAAAAGGAATGAAATATTGGATTTTGGGTTGGACGTCCTTGGCCGTCATTATAAAAATTTAGAATCATCGGTTGTAATTACCCTATTTAATGGGATTTTTGAAGTAAATGTCCCAAATAACAATAATAAAGAACATTTCGTTGGAAAATGATGATTAGCATATGGGGCCCATCCACGCAATGATCCAAATGGACCATCAGGATCATATATGACATGATCCCATGAGTTCGCATCAATCCAAATGTATTGGACATTGGACCAAGGGCCGATTTTTCTATATAAAGCCATTATACTTGTGGGCTACAAATTCACACAAAGATATTATTTAATTAGATGAATGTGTTTACACAAATCTAATCCCGGCTTAACTAATTGGACAGTCCGAGGATGGAAGGTGGACATGCAGGATTTGAGGATAGACACCCAGTACATTAGCTTGTATGCATGGCTCATAGTTTGAGGAACACCTATGGGTCACCTGATCTTGTTTTGAATTTGATGGTGTAATGCAAGTAGTGACCAGTTGTGAAGGGAAGAGGGGATGTAATAATTGCAAGGTATGATGTTATAAAACTACGTAAAGAGGCATATGCAAAGGCAGACATGCTTGCAGAATTCAAATGGTAACTTTTCCTTTTTTCTTCTTCCTTGCAGTGCTGCAGGTGGAAGTGGAAGATCTTTCTTTCTATCTAACAAACCGTTTGGCTTTTTCATGGACCCTGTGGACTTTTCCTTTAACCAAACTTTGGTGGCCACATCTTGCTTCCATTGTTGTATTGTAAAGGAATATGGGGCTCTTTTCGAGATTTTGTTGGTGGGTCCACCTTTGTCCTCCACAAGCTTGTCATGATGACGTGGGATGGAGGACTCTTGTTTGGTGTGGCCCACCTACACATCACTCTCATATCGTGATTCCAATTCAGACAACTTCTTTTACACCTATACTACTCACTTTCTTTTTAATTATCTGCCATTACTGCTACAGAGAGCCAAATTGGATGTTGTGCTATGATCCACATTGTGGGGCTTACTTTGCTTGGAAGTTCCACCGTTGGATCAACCCTCTTCCTCATGGATGGAAACTGCCTGTTCATCACACACATCATGGTGCTACTCAGTGGTGTATGGATATACAATGAGTAAATCACTCGAGCAGGTATAAAAAGCTGGCACTGAACATTATGGATATACAATGAGTAAATCACTCGAGCGAGGTGTAAAAAGTTGGCACTGAACATTATGGATATACAATGAGTAAATCACTCGAGCCACGAATAAAAACCTAGTAGAGCAATCATGGTCCGCTTAGATCACCGGAAAATGCATGCCAATTCACGTGGCTAGTGGTGCTTACCATACTCATGGTGATATGGTGGACCGTTATTGGTTCACTTACGATCACTATGGGACAAAAGCCTCATACGATCCCGACTCATAATATATGTACGCTTGAAGCATAATACCATATTTGCCTACAAGCACTGTTTCATGTGAGTTAATGTTGAAGTATCGAACGGATTGAATTACATATGCAGGATCTTCATATATTTAAAAAACTTTGAATATTTAAGATATGAAACAATTAAGTAATTTGGGGTATTATATGTCAATAAGCAATTTAAATAGTTTAGATTAATAACTTGAGGCCTATAAGAGTTGTAAAAAAAAAAAAAAAATTTTTTTGATGACAGGGTTCAAAATCACAACATGTCTAGAGTGGAACGAACTTATACTTAGACCTCTACTAAGTGTCAATGATTTCATACATCTTTATGTGGATAAAGTTTCATATTCTGAGAATAATCTCATTTACACAACATGCATTTTTACATTTCGTTTATAAATCACATGGTAAAGGAGCGCAAGCAAACATGATCAAGTGTAACCACTTTATATGTGAATCATTTAAATACGTAAATGATTACAAACAAATGACTCCTTATGTTAAAGTTACTTCAGATTTATTTCCAATCACTCTTGTATAAATTTAACTGTTCTTTAAAAAAAAAAAAGTAAATTTAGTTGTTTCAATTGAGCAAAGTGGGTCCTGTGTAGTTCTTTTGAAAATAATCCACTTTGTGTTGTCTTTAGATAAAATGGATAATTTCTGATTAAATTAAGAAACAAACAAGTCAAACCAACAGTGGTCACTTATGATCTCTCTCTCTCTCTCTCATGAATAAGCACAACTTTGTCCCATAATACCTGATTTTGGGAGGCTGTATCAGCTACAATTTATCTTGGACAAGACTAATATTTCCATTTGTTTCAGCCATTTTTTTTATTTGTAAACCATTTAGAAAATAAAAAATTGGAAAATTTAAAGCAAATATAATTTTGAGTTCCAATTCAATCTTAATAATCATAGAAAATTGTATATGGTCAGCCGTCTAGTGCAACTTTGCGAGTCATTGCCAGCTACATGATCTTACAACCACTCATGATGAATTTGGTAGAAATGAACATGTGAAAAGATAGGGACCCAATCAAGAATAGATTTCTTGTTTTAATGAGCATGTGATAAACACAAGTGAACTCCAAGGACTCACTCCAATCCAATGTGGCGTGCCATAGTTTTTTCTGGTCTTTGTTTAAATGAAAAAGAAAGTATAGTGAGACACTGTAGTCTCGATATTATTATATTCTCAAAAGTAATGCTATGTTGTGCACAGAACGTGCTGACACCTATCTTCCACAGCTGAGAAACACTGATGAGAATCCCAACATTCTGATTTGGGATCTCACCCACTTTTGGCCTGGATTGCATGAGTCAAAGGTGAGCCCCCTCTTGAAACATTTTCTGCCCTCATAATTGGCTCCCCAGTCCCTACTCACTGGTCATCTGCAATAACATCAAATTTTCACTATGTATTTCAATTACTCTCTCTCTCTCTCTCACTGGTCATCTGCAATAACATCAAATTTTCACTATGTATTTCAATTACTCTCTCTCTCTCTCTCTCTCTCTCTCTGTTACTATTTTGTTATGGTATATTCCTGCCCATTTCACTGCACGGTGGAACTAATTTGGGTCATACATAGAGTCAAGTATTTTTACATCCACTTACAATTATTTAAATCATTTGTCTTTGAAATTGGTTATCATTATTGGACAATCCATCACCACTCAAATATAGCCATCTTATCTTGGATGGCACGCACTTGCCAGTTGCCACAGTTAGGACATTGAAATTCTCATGAGGAAGGTGGGAGCGTAGGTACAAGGACAGAGGCATTAAAAATATATATATATATATATATGCAAAGTTACAATATAATGATTAAGATCCATATTGAATAAAAATGAAATCAGTTACTTAGGATTCCTTTTGTCAATGAGACTCAAAAATAGAGCCAACAAATCATATAATGCTAAGAGTGCGTGTGGATTAGTCACTAACAAATACTTTGCTCCAGTAAATTATGTAGGAGCTACAACGAACACATCCGCCGAAACTTCTACTGCACAATTCACAAAACGCGTAACCCGTCTCGAACACTAAACTTACCAGGCTCTGATACCACTTTTCGAATCTTACATTCTATTGAGTTACCACTTATCCCAAAATCAATTGTTGATGAAAAATGGCACAACAAATAATTTTTGGTGAGGAAAAGAGTTCGACCACAATTATGACTACTTAGAAGTGAAGGTGGACTGTGATCTCGACAAATTATAAAAGAAAGCTTATCATTAACCTGAAATCTGATAAACCCATAAATTACTTTTTAAGGTACTCCAGCAACAAGTCACTGCTGCTGTAAATGCATTGTCCCCGAACGCAATTTGTTTCTTCTCTCTATTGTTTGTTCCTCTGTTTTTTTCCCTTGTTTTTTCTCCAAACCTAACAATGAAATCTCCAAAGAGAGTGTGGATCCTTGTTTTTGGGACCACTTGGGGGCATGTTTTGTGCTGCATGGTTTTCAACATTTAATTCATCGTATAGTTTTGTCTTTCTGCTTGTATGCTATTTTTGTTTCCAGGTTCAAATGATCTATAGTTTGTCTATTTGGTGGGGTCCAGTGTTGATGGGTGGGTAATTATGAGCTATGGTGAATGAGACTTGTGTACCTTGTGTAAGACGTATGTACGTCTAATTCAGTTGGTCTCACATGACTACATATACGTCCTTGATTTGTATTATGAATATCACAATATCCTTGTTTCCTTGTCAATTAGAAAACTTAAAATTTCAAAGTCTTGTCAATGCTAGCTAAATATGATTTTTATGACATAAGACTTGCCACAAAAAGAATTTTCTACACATTTAATAATCTTGATGGATTAAAAAAAATCTTAATGCTAAGTTATAAATATGATTAGCTCGCCTGGCTGTTTCTTGTAATTGAATTCCTAGAAACTTGATTTTTTTTAAACATGTGTTTTACTTAAACATGTGGTTTACAGTGATCTTGATTGAGTGATAAAATTTTCCACTGTATTATGTAGGGTAACTGTGACTTTGGACATCATGGATATATATCATAGGTAGGGATGTAAATGGGTCCCCGATTTTCCAATTACCCGAAAGTTCCGACCCATTAAAAACTGAATCTGGACCCTTATTTAAGCCCCGATAAGTAAATGAGTCCGGGTCCGATTCCACCTTGGTTCGGACCCATGAACCCGAGACCCAACATATTATCTCAAATTCAAAAATATATTATAAAAATAATATTTTTAATATCATTCTCTACTTAGATTCGAACCCTTATTTAGACATGTCCCATATGTCGTTTTGGTTCCGGTTCCGGTTCCGGAGCTAAGAAACCGGTTCTAAAACAGTTCCGAGTCCGAATCCGGTTCCACCTTCTCTTTAATGGTTCCAGTTCCAGGTCCACCATAGACCCGGGCCAGAACCGACCCGTTTACAACCCTAATTCTAGGCGAGCCCATTTATATGCTCATATGGTTGGCCTTTTAAAAACACTTCTTTTACTATGGCCTCAAAGGATCTAAATTCCATTGAGTTTTCCATCCACGTGATTAAAGCTTATGGCTACCAACAAAAAAACCATAACAATTATTATAATCACATCTCACTTTAAAAATGTTCTATTTTTCATAAATTATCTATTATCTATCTACACAACATCTTTATCATAGGATCACCGCACTTTACTTGGATGCCACTTTACTTCTGTTTTCAACTTGATTATACCTTTCAGTAGAAAAGAAAAAAAAAAAAAAATCCTCTTAAGATTATTTGAACAGTTTAAAATGAGAATTCATACAGATAATAAACTTTATCACTTCACCACTCAAAATGATCATGGTATATTAAATAAAGCATCAATCTAGTAAGAAAAATCTTCAAAATCTTATTAAGCATTATTAATAGATAACGTTGATCCTTTATAGAGCCAGTTTGGCAACTCTACTGATAGAGTCAAGTGAAGTAAAGTTGGTTTTCAAGAAATAATAAAATATAAGTGGGTTATAATGGTGTTTTATTTTTAGTTGTTTGTTATAGAATCTTTTTTACTTTTTTGTATGGGAAAGTTGAGTTTTTTTTTGTAATTTAATGGATATAGGTGGTTGTTTTTATTTTTATTTTTAAATGGAGGGAGTTGACATTTCATATTATGTAGGGTAACTATGACTTTGGGCATCTTGGATATATATCATAGGTAGGGATGTAAATGGGTCATCGATTCTCCACTTACCCGAAGGTTCTAACCTGTTAAAAACTGGATCTAGTTAGGTCCTTATTTAGGCCCCGATAAGTAAATGAGTTCGAGTTTGGTTCCACCTTGGTTCGGATCCGTGGACCCGAGATCTAACATATTACCTCAAATTTCAAAAATATCTCATAAAAATCATGCTTTTTAATATCATTCTCTACTTAGATCCGAACTTGTATTTAGACCTGTCCCATATATGGTTCTGGTTTCGGTTCCGGAGCTAAGAAACCGGTTCCGAAACGGTTTCGGGTCCGAATCCGGTTCCACCTTCTCTTTAACGATTCCGGTTCTAGGTCCACCATGGATCCAAACCAGAACGGACCCTTTTACAACCCTAATAATAGGCGAGCCCATTTATATACTCATATGGTTGGCATTTTAAAAACACTTCTTTTACTCTGGCCTCAAAGGATCTAAATTCCATTGAGTTTTCCATCCACGTGATTAAAGCTTATGGCTACCAACAAAAAAACCATAACAATTATTATAATCACATCTCACTTTAAAAATGTCCTATTTTTCAAAAATTATCTATGATCTATCCACACAACATCTTTATCATGGGATCACGGCACTTTTACTTGGACGCCACTTTACTTCTGTTTTCAACTTGATTACCTTTTATTAGGAAAAAAAAAAAAACCTCTTAAAGATTATTTGAACAGTTTAAAATGAGAATTCATACAAATCACAAACTTTATCACTTCACCACTCAACATGATCATGGTATATTTAATAAAGCATCAATCTAGTAAGAATAGTCTTCAAAATCTTATTAAGCATTATTAATAGATAACGTTGATTTTTTATAGGGTCAGTTTGGCAACTCTACTAATAAAGGCAAGTGAAGTAAAGTTGGTTTCGAAGAAAAAATAAAATATAAATAAATTATAATTATATTAAATTTTTAGTTGTTCGTAATGAAATTATTTTTGAAATTTTGTACTGAGATGTTGTGAATGATGGGAGTTGCATATGAAAAATAGAGATTTAAAATTATTTTTACTGTGCTAGCATATTTTAAATAATAACAACCTTCTCTGATAAAATGGATGGCAGAGTTTTGTCCGATTAGCCACCTCGGAAGTTGGGATACATCAATATCAGCCGTTGGATGACCTCGTGATCAGCGACTTCACGGGGCCCGAAGTCGAGACCGGGAATAAAGGTGTGCTTTATTTCATCCCCACATCCTCCAATGCTATGGAAATTTGTAGATGGTGATGAAACCAAACATACTAAAAGCAAAAGGTCATTCTTTAGTAACTTGGACATAGAAAGGAGTGAAGTGGGGGCGTCTCTCTCTCTCTGCATCTTTCTTTCTCTTCTCTCTGTGGGTTTATTGATGCAAGATGATGCAGCCGACACAACTAATATCAAATCACATTGCAAGGATCGAAGGAGAGGGAGTGGTGAGAGTGAGACTGGACCCTTTGTCTATTTTAAGAATGGATAAGATCAAAGGTGGAGGAAGGTGGAGCCCATCATCAGTTGACCCATCTCCTTTCTTCTTCTTCTTCTTCTTGAAAAGGTTCTTTGGTTCTTCTGTTGTCCTGATTATTCCTTGGGGTTCTTTAATCTTTCCATTTTGAAGATGAACATTTCCTTGTCATGGAGACAGTAACCAATACTCCAATTGTCGTTAGCCCTCGGAATGAATTGGAGGGGGCCCACTAGTTGAATTCAAACTGCAAAAAAAAATATAGGCTCTTTTTTTTTATGAGGCCATATGTCACTCAAAAGAGAGCAAGGCCCACTGTTAAATTAGGGAAGTATTGTCCATAATTAAACTCCTCTTGAATCAGATTGTTGTAACGGTCCACTCAGCTTAATCTATCTGCATAGAAAACCTATTCTAATGAGAACTCATAAGTAAGGAAGGAAGGAAAAAAAAAAAAAAAAAAAAGAGAAAACTTCAGATGATCATGTACGCTCAACGTAAATCAAATTAAGACATCCGCAATGGGACCATGACCTCAGTGATGTGGATTATTGAACCATTGGGATACAGATTAAGCTATTAACCCACACAAGGAGCTCAAACTAAGCCAAGCCCATGCAGGAAATTGTATCATCATCTTCATGAAAGCCTTGTCCAAATATGTGGAGGTTAGCTGTATGAATTCTATTTTGTCATTCTAATCTATCATGCACTCGTGGGAACTACATTCATGCTTGGAACATTTTCTTTTTTTTTTTTAATTAATACACCACTACATCATAAATAGACCTTTCAATTCTTCTATTAGGATTGCCAGCATCCGAACTCAACGGCGGACTTAGGAAGCATTTGGTTCGCTGGAATGGTTTTACGAAGGAATGGAATGGAGAGTGGAATGAGTTTGGAATGGAATGAGGCATGAATGATCATTTTCATTCCAACGTTTGGTTAGACTAAAGAATCAATCTAATAATGGAATTCTTATTCCAGTTATTTTGTTTGGTACGCTGGAATGATGCACGGAATGGAATAAAATTTATAATAGACGGACCAAAATACCCTCCTCCTCCTCCCCCCTCTCAGTCGCCAGCTGGGAAGGAGAGGTTGCCGGCCTCCCTTCGCCCCCCTCTCTCTTCCTCCCTCTGCACCCACCCTTTGCAGATCCCCACCCTGCACAAACCCTTTTACTCAGAAGCATTGAAGGCCCACAATCTCTTGTTGTCTTCTCCGCACAACAAAAACAGGTCCGGATCCTCTGCAATTCCAATTAGGCCATGAGATCTGTAAATAGAATCCAGCCCTACTTCTTCTCCGATCTAACCGAACCTCGGCCTCAGATCTCTGTTTCTATTGTTCGACCACAAGGTGTGGCCTAGCGAGGATCAAGCTTGATCCTCTCTATTAGTATCAAAGCCCAAAAAAAACCTGCATGGGCCACTACACAATGATCGGGGTTTACTCGAAGTATGAAGAGAAGACCAAAAAAGGGGTGCCAAACTTCTTGTTGCATCATCGCTGCCACTCTTGCTGTGAATGGAGAAGAATAGCTGGCTGCCTGGGCTGGAGCTTTTGCGAACCAGAGAAGATGACCAGTTGTCAGTCTTGGTTGCAGCAGGACACGAGCTATGTGGGTTTTGGGGAGAAAGGGGATTAGTCTTGCAATTGTGGGTGTTTATTGATGGGTGTGTGGACTGCTTCAACCGAAATCGATGTTGCACCCCCCTCGGTAACAGCGCCAATCAGGAAAGGCCTTAACCCCCTTCTCTCCGGCATAAGCAGCGTCTCAGCCTTTGTCGAGGTGGGACTGGTCCCGGTAGAAGTACCGACCATGTCCTACCGAACTCGGCCTCACGCTGGCATCCCAGTCCGATCTCGGGTATAGCTGACCCCGACGCCTTCTCCAGTTCGGCCCCTCTGCCGAGGTGAACACCGGGCTTCCAGTTCCCATTATGAGATGGGACGGGTACTTTGTAGGGAGTCCCTGTCAGGTAGGGCGGCCACCGGCCATCGATAAGGGCTCGTTCCTATCAACAGATCACATCCACATTTATGTGAGGGATTTGAGGGGAGGTCTGATGGGACAAGTATCCTCACCTACCCCCACTAAAGATCCCAGGTGTGGGCTGATGGGACAAGTATCCTCACCTACCTCCACTGTGGAACCTTCCACTCTCCTCTATATATGCCTGCATGAAGAGTCATGAACAGGTACATGCAAGATACAGCCTGCACTGTTATTCTGCTAACATCCTCTTCTTCCCCACTTCACCCTAGTTCAGTGACTGCACTAACTCAGGCGTCGGAGTGCCTTTGGCTGACAGCAGCCTCAGGCCCTGACCGCTGTTTTCTCTTCCCTTTCAGATTTCGGATCGGCAGAGACGCTCCTGTTCAGCTAAACAGCCTCTCTGTAAACCCTCATCATCAACTAAACCAAGTCCGTAATAATTAGGCACACACAAATGGCGCCGTCTGTGGGAACGATCTGAAAATTCCATATTTTCATCCTAACAGCTATGCCTCCTAAGGCTCAGAAGGGAAAGGGCGTTGCTAGACCGTCTGGGTCTAAGCAACCAGAAACATTTCTGCCTCTTATGCCGCCTCCACTGGTGACAGACCAGGCAGGAGCGTTGGTGAAGAGCTCGCGAAGAGATACCAGGCAAGCACCACCCAACCCTCCTCCGAAAGGAGTGGGAGGAGAACCTGGTATGCGGAGTGTAGGTTCACCCGTCACGGTGACACACTCGTCGTCCAGAGGTGCAGCAGCGTTTTCTTGGCGCGATCCTGTATTAGAGCGGGCTCGGCCGAATACCTCTCAGGCGGAGCGTCCGCGCCTGGAGGTTGTTCTCAACACGCCACCTCGTAAGGACGTTCCTCCTCAGGAACGGCCCTTACGAAGTGGGGCTCCTGTGCAGTCTCCTCCTCGTCGGTCTTCTCACGGGGACCACATGGAAGAGGATCACGTCCACCTCGGTGATGAAGGTGACGACGACATGGTCCAAGAGGACGATGTTGAGGCCCAAGCCGAAGCCATCAAGGCTCAAAACCTCATCATCGAAGAACAGAAAGAGCAGATCCTCCAGCTTCAGCGGCAGCTTGAGACAAAGAGCCAAGTCCCGCCCGAAGCCTCTCACACGCCTCCACCTAAGCAACGAGCTCGTCTAGGTCCTCGGGGTCGACCAGACCTAAGGGATCAGCTGAATGAAAGGCGCGCCCGAGCTCGCGAAGAGGGCTCGAGTAACACTCATGCCAGTGCCGACCAGCAGCAGCGCCATAAACAAAGGCGGGAGACCAGGGCCGACCCCGAGATGGCTGACTACATTGATCAGCAGATTAAGCTGGCCGAACAGCAGAGCCTGGAGCAGGCCGGCCTCGCTCGAGTTCGGTTAACTACCAAACACGGTGACGTCCATGGCACGTCTCCATTTTCTCGGGAAATCAGAGATCATCCCCTTCCTGATAAGTTCAGCGTCCCACGTTTCAATCTCTATGACGGGACGTCAGACCCCGAGGCTCATCTCCGGCACTTCACCCAGAAGATGACGGTATTCAGCGGCGACGGCGACCTTGATTGCAAGGTTTTCTCCTCCAGCTTGGGCGACCTCCCGCTTCGGTGGTTCTATGCACTTCCCGAGGGATCGATTTCGAGCTGGCCACAACTCCGAAACTCCTTCGTCGAAAAGTTTCAAGCCCACCGGGTCATCCAAAAAACTGACGCCGACCTGATCTCAATCAAGATGAGGCCGACCGAGACTCTTACTCAGTTCACCAAACGATTCTGGACCATCTATAGCGTGATTGAAAATTCCAACGACGACGTAGCCGTTACTGCCTTCCAACAAGCTTTGCTGCTGGGCAATGAGCTTCGGAAGAAATTGGTACGTCGTCCTGCGCCTTCGGTAAAGGCTCTGATGGTCCGGGTGAACCAGTACGTCGAGCAAGAAGAGGACGACGTCCGAGCTCGAGAGAGCCATAATTTCTGGCAAGAGAGCCGACCGGAGGGCCGTCCCACGAGAAGAGAGAGGAGGCTAGCTAAGAAAGAGGCGGATTGGAATAAAGAGCCATCCAGCTCGGCAGTACGTCCTTCTCCCACCTCGGGAGGCAGCACGAGGCCGAAACCAAGTGGCGCCTCTTATAGAGCCGTCAATACCATCTTCAAGGAGCCTATCTACAAGCTCCTCGGCAGAATCCAGGCCCAGCCCTTTTTCAAATGGCCCCAGCCTATGAAAGGGGACGCCGCCTCCCGAGATCAGAGCAAGTTCTGTGCCTACCACAAAGATAGAGGACACAGAACCGAGGATTGCTATGCCTTCAAGGCGCACCTTGAAAAGCTCGTAAAAGACGGGCATCTCAGAGACCACGTCAGGGAAGAAGGCAGAGTGAACAACGCTCAGCAACGCCTCCCCGACGACCAAGACAGCGGTGAGCCTGTAGGGACCATCGACGTCATTCACCTGGCTCCTGCCCCCAGGGGCAGTGATCGAGCCCGTGCTGAGGCCAGGAAGGCCCAGCACAGCAAGCATGTGATGACGGCCGAGCTCGGTCCCTCGGCAAAGAAAGCACGTGTAGAGAGGCCAAAAATTTGGTTCTCTGACAAAGACTTTGCAGGGGTCCAGCTACCCCACAATGATCCTCTTCTTCTGACTATGAGGTTACATAACTTCAATGTCAAGAGGATCCTAGTGGATCCCGGGAGCTCCTCAGAAATCCTTTATTTTGATTGCTTCAAAAGGATGGGCCTGAAAGAAGAGGACCTGCAAGAAGCTCGCACCCCGTTGGTGGGATTCAGCTCCAAGACAGTATATCCAAAAGGGAAGATCTCCCTTAAGGTCGAGGTCGGAGGGGCCCCCACAACAGCCGACTTCCTGGTGGTGGATGCACGATCTCCATACAATGCCATCATGGGAAGAACCTGGCTTCATAACATGGAGGCCGTACCCTCGACCCATCACCAGAAGCTCAAGTTCCCGTTACAGACCAAGGACGGGGGCTTTGAAGTTATAATAGTCCGCGGCGACCAAGATATGGCCAAGGAATGTCTCATGGCCGTAGTCCCCGGAGATACACAGCCACAGCAAGTCCACATGACCGCGCTGGAAGCTGAGCTCGACGCTGTGGGCCGAACTCCCGAGCAGAAGAGCATTGAGGACCCCACCCAAGTCGGGATCGATCCCAGCAATCCAGAAAGGTTCTTCCTGCTTGGTAGCCAACTTGCTGACAAGGAGAGGGCCAGGATGCTCGACTTCCTGTTGCAAAATAGGGAGGTCTTCGCCTGGACCCCATATGAAATGTCCGGCATCAGCCCCGAGGTCATAAGCCACAAGCTGAATGTAGATCCCCAGCATGAACCTGTTGTCCAAAAGATTCGCAGGTCGGGTACCCAACAGGCAGAGGCTGTGACCAAGGAGGTCAACAAATTACTGGACGCTGAGGCTATCCGCGAAGTCCAGTACCCTGTGTGGTTGGCCAACACGGTTGTGGTAAAAAAGAAGGATGGGAGCTGGAGGGTCTGTGTAGACTTCACCGACCTCAACAAAGCCTGTCCCAAAGACAGCTTTCCTCTACCGAAGATAGACCAGCTGATCGACGCCACTGCCGGCCATGAGAGGATGAGTTTCCTCGATGCCTACCGAGGTTATCATCAAATTCCAATGCATGAGCCTGATCAAGAAAAAACCGCGTTCATAACACCCAGGGGCACCTACTGCTACAAAGTAATGCCCTTCGGGTTAAAAAACGCCGGTGCCACTTACCAGAGGCTGGTGACCAAGATGTTTCAGGACCAGCTCGGCAGGACGATCGAGGTCTATATTGATGATATGGTCGTTAAGTCTAAACGGTCACAGGACCACTTGACTGACTTACATCAAACCTTCTCCATCCTCAAGAAATACCAGCTCAAGTTGAACGCCTCCAAATGTGCGTTTGGCGTCGGCTCGGGCAAGTTCCTAGGCAGCCTAGTTACTAGGCGAGGAATCGAGGCTAATCCCGATCAGATCTCGGCACTCAGAGCCCTGCAGAGTTCGAACTCGATAAAACAGGTTCAGAGACTTACCGGGATGGCGGCAGCACTGAACCGCTTCATCAGCCGAGCTTCGGATAAATGCCATCCCTTCTTCCAGCTCTTGAAAAAGAGCTCCGGGTTCAAATGGACCCCGGAGTGCGAAAGCGCTCTCCAGGAGCTCAAAGTGTACCTTTCCTCCCCTCCTTTGCTTTCCACCCCAGTACGGGGTGAGGTCTTATACCTATATCTGGCAGTTTCGGACCATGCAGTAAGCTCTGTACTCGTAAGAGAAGATGACAGGCAGCAAAGACCCATCTATTACACAAGCAAAATCCTGCTGGATGCCGAAACAAGATATCTGCCACTGGAAAAGCTCGCATTAGCACTCGTTAGTGCTTCGTGTAAGCTCTCCCACTACTTCCTGACATATTCTATAGTGGTTGTGACCGAACACCCACTCAAGTCCCTCTTCAGGAGAGCAGACTTCTCAGGAAGAGTGTCTAAATGGGCTGTCGAACTCGGGCAATACGATATCCAGTATCAGCCCAGAACGGCCATCAAAGCCCAAGTACTGGCCGACTTTATTGTGGAATTCACCTCTCCTAGTTCGGCACCGAACCATCTCGACACCGAACTGCGGGGCAAGGAGGCAAGGACTTCGGCCGAGACCGAGCAGGATCGGTCCTGGAAACAGTTCCTCGACTCATCTTGGAAAGTCTTCGTCGATGGGTCCTCCACCTCCAAAAGGGCTGGCGCTGGCGTAGTCCTTCAATCTCCGGAGGGCCTTGTTATTGAGCAAGCCCTGACTCTTGACTTCAAAGCTTCTAACAATGAAGCTGAGTATGAAGCATTAATTGCAGGGCTGAGCAGCGCAAAAACCCTGTGGGCACAACAACTGGTGATCTTCAGCGACTCACAGCTGGTTACAAGCCAACTCAATGGAGACTACCAGGCCCGAGATGACAGGATGGCAGCCTACCTGGCCCACACCAAGCAACTCCTATCTCAGTTCCAAAAGGCTGAAGTCAGGCAGATAGGCAGAGACTCCAACTCTCACACCGATGCCCTTGCAAATCTGGCCTCTGCCGTCGAGACAGGAAGAAAAAGAACTGTCGAAGTGGAAGCACTGGACAGACCTAGCATACAACTTCAACCGCCTCGACAGATTATGTGCATTGACCTCGGTCCTAGCTGGATGGATGAACTTATCTCCTACCTCAAGAATGACCAGCTACCCGAGGACAAGGACCAAGCCCACAAAATCAGGCTGAAGGCAGCCCGATTTTGGCTCTCTCCGGACGATAAACTCTACAAAAAGTCCTACAATGGCCTTTACCTCCAGTGCGTTCATCCAAGCAAAGTCGAGGACTTCCTTTATGAAATTCATGAAGGGATCTGCGGCAGCCACATCGGAGGTCGGTCACTCGCCTACCGAGCTATCAGCCAGGGGTACTGGTGGCCCTATATGCAGAAGGATGCACAGGTCTACGCCAGGAAATGTGAGAAGTGCCAGAAGTTCTCTCACTCTCTCCATCAGCCAGCACACGACCTGAGCCCTCTTTCCAGCCCCTGGCCCTTCGCCCAATGGGGACTGGACCTCGTGGGACCACTCCACCGAGCTCCAGGGAACAAAAGATGGTTGATCGTAGCAACTGACTACTTCACCAAGTGGATAGAAGCCGAAGCACTCTCCTTCAACACTGAGAAGGATACCAAAAACTTCGTGTGGAGAAGCATTGTAACTAGATTCGGAGTGCCTCGAACCTTGGTCACGGACAACGGGACCCAGTTCGACTCCAATTTCTTCAGAAGCTTCTGCCAAGACCTTGGCATCAGGAACTACTATTCTACCCCGGCCTACCCCCAGAGCAATGGGCAGGCTGAAATTTCGAACAAGGTGGTGCTTGACGGACTCAAAAAGAGACTAGATCGAGCCAAAGGGAGGTGGGTAGAGGAACTTCCAAGTGTCCTATGGGCATACAGGACTACCCCGAGGCGCTCGACCTCGGCAACTCCCTTCTCCCTAGCCTACGGAATGGAAGCTGTAATTCCACTTGAGGTCGGCCTCCCCACCCTCAGGTCGGAACTGTTCGACCGAGGCCAAAATGATGCAAACCTCGCCACAGAGCTCGACTTGGCTGAGGAGCGAAGGGATGCCGCGGTCATCCGTCTCGCTTCCTACCAGCGACAGTTGGCTAGAGGGTACAATCAAAGGGTCAGAGAGCGAAAGTTCTCCCCTGGAGAATTGGTCTTGAAAAAGACTCTTCCAGCAGACAGGAATCCCAGCGAAGGAAAGTTTACGCCGAACTGGCATGGGCCATTTAAGGTGACTTCGGTAGCTGGGCAGTCTGCATATAGGCTTGAGGACATGGAGGGCAGAGAGCTGCCACGCCCATGGAATGCCACCCACCTCAAGAAATTCTATTTTTGAGATGTAATCAGATTCGGGAAGTTAATAAACTAGTTCTTTTTATAGAATACGTTTACTTTCCAAGTTGTCCCCTATTCTCGAAGAAATGGCCAAGTTATGGAACTCGGCATATACCTACAGCTCGGTCACAGAATCGACTTGTATTCTTTGTTCGGTTACCATAGTTAGCTACTTTGGCCCAGTCAATGGACCAGTCAAGTTCTGATTATAAAACCGGACTTAGCTTTGGTCATAGGACCAAGCGCCCTCAGTTTTACCGAGATCGATGCTCGTTATGGTTGCAAAATCAATACAGCACCTCGGGTTACAACTTTACTACATCAAATTCGGCTTCGACCGAACTCTTTTACTTTGTCTTATTTCCTATTATTTATTCTGGTTGTTAAGCCAAACGCATAAAGAAAGGAAAAAAGAAAAGAAAAATTCGCCACAAATGTTCGAAGTTGGAAGCAAAGCCAATTTCATTTCATAAATGAGAAAGGTTACAATTTTTCCCAACAAAAAGAAATACAGAATCTCCCTCCAATACAAGAAACAAAAACAAAGTTACATCATCTTTTTCAAGCCACGGCCCCCTCGGCGCCATCAGCAGCAGCGTCTTCCGCGACTTCGACAACCACTTGTCCGGCGTCGACGTCCGCGTCAAGTCCAGGGGCAGGGTCTTCGGTTTCCCTGACTGGGACTTCCGGAGCTTGGTTCGGTGCGGGCTGAGGAGGAGGAAACTGGGGGATCTCTGTATACACAGGGCTGTCCTCGGGGACCCCTGCTGCTCTCAACGAGCTTGTCCATCCCAGCCTCCAGGCCTTCAGGCTGACTCTCTTGACTTGGGCAATATACTGTTCGGTGGCCTCTGCCACCCCTTCGTCGAAAGCTTTGTCGACGTCAGCCCGTAGTTTGTCGGCATCAGCTCGGAGTTCAGCCTCTGCCTCCTCCCACCTCTTTTCGAGTTCGGCCGTTGCCTGAACTTGGTTTTCCAATTCCGCCCTGACCTTATCAAGCTCGTCTCTGAGGCCCATGACGCACGTTTCCTGCTCGGCTGCCTTCTGTTTTATTTGGCTGAGCTCGGCCTCGAGCTCCACTTCCCTCTTCTCAGCCCTCTCTGCCCGAGCGGTGCTCTGTTGGGCTTTCTCCGCCAACACCAGCCCCCTTTGCAGGATCTGAGGAAACAAGTGTTACGTGGGGGTCAATATCAGAAGTACAGAAATCAAAGAAGAAATGCAAAGCTCAGAAGAGGGAATTACCCTGAGGGCGTCGGCCATCTGGGCCACATCCAGCTCCACCTCGCTCATCTTCATGTGTTCTGCCATGTCTCCAGGCAGAGCGCAGGCGTGCGCGAGGGCACTGACAACAGAAGTGCCATCATTCAGCCGGCCGTCCGACGACAGCGACTGGCCATCCTCTAGCAGGAAACTAGGGTTCCAGATCGGAGGGCCGAGCAGCGGCGACTGCCGAGAAGCAGGGTTGGGCTCATCCCCGACTGGGTCCGCAACCCTGGGCCTTTTTCCCAGCCGAACCGAATCCCGACGAGATTTGGTGGAACGCTCGGTCGCTGCTGAAGGCTGAAGAGGAGATTGAACTGGGGGAGAGATGACTGTATCCTCCAAGTTCGGAGGGAGAGCGGTCCCCAAGGAGGTGGGCGAGTCTCCGAAGATGACTTCATCAAGACTAACAAGGGCCGCACGACGTCGCCCCATCTCGGCCTCTTCGTCCGATTCAGAAGATGGGAGAATCACAAGCTCCTCTTGCTGAACCCCCTCGGACTCGCCCTCCGACTGACTTTCCTCCTCGGAGTCGGTCTCTGCAGCGGTCTGGACGTGGGAAGGACCGGCTTCGGCTGAAGCTCCAGAAGGTATGGTCTCGGGGGGCACTTGCGCAGGCCTTTCGGCTGGAGCTGTTTGCTCCTCGGCTTTGGCAAGAGTTAAGACTTGCTCCCCCCTGAGGTTCTCGTGTCGTCTTCTTATAAAAGATCGGTACACGGGTTCGTACCCGAGAAGTGCTGAGGCAGATCGGGTCCGGTGACCCTTGTAACTATAAATCCTTTTTAACCAGGCGACGTTTCGTCGCCACCCGGAGTTCTTCCTCTGCCGTTTCCTCTCCGTGTGACCTGCACGACAAGCAATTAGGCATCAGTTCGGCAGAACGAAACTACATCAGAAGTTTAGAAATTGAGATATTTACTCGGTGGTTCTCCGAGACGACCGGGTACGTGGTTCACCCTGGGCTCTCCGGGGGCATACTCCCAGTTCCCGGTGACGTAAAGGCAGTCATTCCCGGCGTATTTTGTGTTGTCTTCAAGCTCGTTGATTATGGGAATCTCCTTCGACCGAACTCGCAAGTAGTATGCGTCGTCCTTTGGAGATCGACAGAGGTTATACACATCCTCAATGTCCTCGACGCCAAGGTCGGTTCCCAATATCCTATTGAGTTCGGCTATACCCATGATTATCTTGTAACCATTGGGCATTAGTTGGCAGGGGGTAAGGTTCCACCTCCTGAGACAAGCCCTCAGGAGGGGATGGACTGGGAATCTCACTCCGCCCTCGATTATGGCTACTAGTGGGAAGGGCATCCACCCCTCTACAAGAACCCGTGGTCGGCTTCGGTCACCAGGCCCGTCCGCCCTAATCTGGACGTTCTCTGGTATCTGGTATTGTTTCCTAAGCTCAGCTAGGGCAAGCTCTGTGTCTATCCAATGTCTAAAAACCCCCATCTTCCCTAGCCTAGACCGGAATACAGGTGACGGCGACGGAGAAGAAAGACACAGTATACACCCCCAAAAAAGAAAAGGAACCCAGAGAAGGAAAAATGTCAGAAAGGCAGAAAGGAACTCACTAAGACAGGGCCGGAAGGAATGTAGGGACAACGGAAAACTCTAAACTTCAGGAGGCGAACGGAGGGACTTCTCGGACGACGAGGCTTCAGGCAACTCTCAGGCGAAAGCTCCAAGCACAGTGACAGCAAAAGTGGTCCTCCTTCGAGGACCGGGGTTTTTATACAGGGATGGAGATCTCTTCGTATCCCGAAAGGCATGTGCAGACACCGCCTCGAGCACGCCACCCGTCTCCTCGATAAGACGTAATGGCCATCAGGGACCTGACACGTGGCGGCATCACAACGCCTTCATGATGATATGGTTGGGCTATTAAAACCGCCTCCAGACAGCCAGGCGCTATTAAAAGCGCCTCGGAAAGCGAAGCGGCACCCCACGCCTTTTTGTAAACTACAGGATCGGTTTCGGGAAAGTCCATCCTATCACTCCTAACCCCGTGGTCTCCTTGACCCCCCGAAGTCAGGAGCAGGGGGCAATTGTGTGGACTGCTTCTACCGAAACCGATGTTGCACCCCCCTCGGTAACAGCGCCAATCAGGAAAGGCCTTAACCCCCTTCTCTCCGGCATAAGCAGCGTCTCAGCCTTTGTCGAGGTGGGACTGGTCCCGGTAGAAGTACCGACCATGTCCTACCGAACTCGGCCTCATGCTGGCATCCCAGTCCGATCTCGGGTATAGCTGACCCCGGCGCCTTCTCCAGTTCGGCCCCTCTGCCGAGGTGAACACCGGGCTTCCAGTTCCCATTATGAGATGGGACGGGTACTTTGTAGGGAGTCCCTGTCAGGTAGGGCGGCCACCGGCCATCGATAAGGGCTCGTTCCTATCAACAGATCACATCCACATTTATGTGAGGGATTTGAGGGGAGGTCTGATGGGACAAGTATCCTCACCTACCCCCACTAAAGATCCCAGGTGTGGGCTGATGGGACAAGTATCCTCACCTACCTCCACTGTGGAACCTTCCACTCTCCTCTATATATGCCTGCATGAAGAGTCATGAACAGGTACATGCAAGATACAGCCTGCACTGTTATTCTGCTAACATCATCTTCTTCCCCACTTCACCCTAGTTCAGTGACTGCACTAACTCAGGCGTCGGAGTGCCTTTGGCTGACAGCAGCCTCGGGCCCTGACCGCTGTTTTCTCTTCCCTTTCAGATTTCGGATCGGCAGAGACGCTCCTGTTCAGCTAAACAGCCTCTCTGTAAACCCTCATCATCAACTAAACCAAGTCCGTAATAATTAGGCACGCACAATGGGGTTGTTACAAATCCCTTTATATGGACTTGGGTGATGAATTTGGAATTGGGTTTTATTTGGAGGAGGAAGGGATGAGGCTGGCCGAGGACGGCGATGTCAGGCTGGACTGCGATGTCAGGCTGGCCGACGATGGAGGAGGAGGGTGTAGGAGGGTGGAGGAAAGAGGGTGGAGGGCATTTTGGTCTCAAGAATATTTTATAAAGGAATGGAATGGCCATTCCTCTACCTCCCTAGTGGAATGGTCATTTCTCTACATAAATGAATAGTGATTCCGGAGGTAATGGTCATTTTGCCACTTTTTTGCGAACCAAACGCTGTAATGATCATTCCGTTGGAATGACCATTCCATTCCAACCTTCATTACAACGAACCAAACGCTACCTTAGGGTTTTCATTTGGGTGGTGCTTACAATGATCAAGTTAAGAGGTTAAATAATAAAAGTCGATTTTTAAGGTATTTTTAAAAAAATTTCCTAAACCTCAAGGGTGCGGTCACACCCTGATCCTCACGAGCTAGGATGAAACAGCCAACACCTGTAAAACGCCTGAGACCTCAAAGCATGTAGGGTGCATTTTTTTTTTTTATTTTTTTGCTATATAAAGGGATTCAAACACACGTAAACCCACACATGCACACATATCCCGACCAGCTGAGCCATACAGCTTTGGACATGTAAGGTGCATTTATCCTATTGGCTTGTAGCTCGATATTTTTGAAAGGGCATCTAGAGGAGCCTTGCAATTCATCTAAATGCATCAAGTGTTAGGCAAATTGCAGTCTCAGTTCAAATTGGGCCTTTAAGCATATGAGCCAAAGCACGGCCTGGAAATTACTTCTCTGTCTGGCTCACAGACAAAAACACTGTCCGAATCCATCCCAATGCAGACTGGGCTTGGGCTGGCCCAGCCAATGCAACCGAAAGTCGCATAAAGAATTAAAATAAGAGAAAGACAAAGCTGCGTGAGTTACTAACTGGTTGACGCAGAGCCCACAGTGCAAAATCATGGGCTGGATGGTGGGCCCCACTAATTAAAAAAATATATGTAGCTTAAATTACAGCCCATATCTCGTATGGGTCCCTAACAAATCTCGATCCACTTGGAGATGGGGCCATTGTTTGAGTAGTCAGATTTTTAATTTCAATCAAATTTGATCAATATGATAGTGGCCCTGTCTCCAATTAGAATGAAATGAGTCTTGATCCTCTCTTGCAGCTGTTGCACGGGAACCATGTAACACATGGCTAGAACTCTATCATGGGCCTCATGGAGATGATTTGGACCATTCAATATGAATGTCATACCCTTTGCGGATTATATCCTTAACTTCTCAGTTTAATAGAAGTGGGTGCCTCCATCCGATTGAGCACATGACTGAAAACAAGACTACACAGTGATGCGGCATCACAGTTGATGCGTCATTAATCACGTTTAGGACACGCATTCAATCGGACAGTAGGACCCCCTCGTAGGCTTGTCAATGGGGCGGGTTGCCATGCCCCATACCCGCCCCGGTAAGAAATTCCCCATCCCCATACCCGCCCCATAACCCGGGCGAGTATGGGGATGAATCCCCATTCCCGCCCCAGTCGGGTCACGGGGAAACCCGACCCGCCCAGCTCACCCGGCTGGCCCAGAAATGATCCAAGAGCCTAGTGTAGTTGCAGTATTCTCTAAATACATTGGCTGGGGCAATCTGGGGCACCCTATTGGGCCTTGATCCAAACTTCGGTCTGGGCCGTGGTAATTGCAGTATGGGAAAGAGTTATTAGGCCTGGGTGAATCAACATAATTATAGGCTCAAGTCACAGCACTCGTCTTGATGTGTTGTCTTAATAATGTCAAGGTCTATAACTAAAACTCGAATGATATGGGCCTTTGGTTACTATTAAGGCCCACATAATTGAGGACCTTCATATTCGGCCAGAGGAATATTTGGAAGGTGTATATGGGTCAGGTCTGGAGCAGAACTAATGTGTATTTAGATCCAAATCCGGTTTTTATGGATTGGATCCATCTTTCGTCTCTCAAAATCCAATGGTGGAGGATCTGACCAGACATCAGACCAGAGGCGGGTATATATATTAAATTTATATATAATATTATATATATATATATATATATCCGACCCTCCCCATACTCGCCCCTAACCCGGTCAGCTCTTTGACTGGGTCCGGGTCAACCAGCCCCGTTGACCCGAACGGGGTGGGTAATTTATGACTCGCCCGGGTCGGGTCAACCGGGTCGGCGGGTTTTCCCCGCCCGGTTGACAAGCCTATCCCCTCGTATTGAATCGAGATGTAAGGATATAATGCTAGAAGGGATGAGATTTATCTTGAACGATTTAGATTATCTCTACGTGGCTCGTGAAAGAGTTCTTGGCATGTATTACATGATTCCCACGTAATAGCCGCGATAGGGGATCTAGACTTGAATGAAATTTGGCTAGACTCATAAGAGACAAGGAAAGTTGGTTTGAGTGGTTCAGCTTTTTAATTGGTGCACCCAGATGTAGACGTTAAAAACAATTAATTGTAGCCATCTATTAGAGTCTCACTTTCAAAAACTTTAAACCACTAAAATAAGTGCCCAATCAAATAAACCATTCCACTCCAATTGGACTTGGAACCTACTATTAAATCGATCACTTATATATTAGTAAAATATTAGACAAAAAGAAACATGTGTTCTAAAATATAACCAATAAGATGATGGCCTAAGTCCTATTAAAATAAAATATTATTAAGACCACATATAAGGAGAGGATTTATTCTGTTCATTATTTTGAGTGGTTTGGATTTAGATAAAGTTCACATCGATGTATTACAAGTAGTATAGATGGCAAGACACTAAACATATTTAGCAATTAAACTTTAAACAGTGGGACAAGATGTCATGATTTATGGGGATAGATATTTTGCTTTATAGTTGTTACTAATGGAAACAAAAATATTATTTTCTAGCATTTTTCAGTCTTATGAATTTGTTTTATATTTAAATTCAAGCTGGGACAACCAATGGACCACGAACCGTGACATGACATCGCATCGTATTGAATTTTAGGGCCAATCGTGACCGCAATCGCGTCTTCATTCATGCCGATAAGCACATAAATTTCTTGCCTAAGTAGTTGATGAACAAATTGATCTTTTAATTATTTATGTGGATGACTTTGTGGCCTCGTCATAAGCTACGGTTGGTCAACTATAGTGGTGCTTTTAATTTCTTTTTTACCCAACCTAGGGGACTGGGACACAACAGAGCCCATACAAGTGAGAAGAGAAAGTCCACATGGTGGGACGAAGAAGCCCATAAAGTGGGAAGGATAGCTGATATATATAATAATGAAATATATTCGGCTGGGCATGGCCATCTAATCTGGCTCTTAGGAAAACATTGGCCCAGACCCAGTTTGTCTATTGATTACCTATCAGTTTGATCCAACTTTATCTCAAAGCTGGTTGGAGTTGAACTGGGTTGGGCCCAGCTCATACCTAGCTTTCCCCAACATATATTTATTCTGGACCTCATTGTTCAACTCCAAGACAAGGAAAACAGTTCAAACCAAGAAGTCAGCTTAGTAATCTATGTCTACCAAAATATTACGTGCAATGGTTTTGTTTACATCCAAGCCATTCTCCTTTCACAATTCAAGCCTTCCAATGGGCCAAAATCTACCCAATCAGACCTAGATTAAGGTGGGCCCGACTTACATTAGAATCCAATGGTCTGGACCAAAATTTATGTTTAGTGTCTAAAGCCTTAATGGGTTAGATCAGGTACTCGACCCTTGGCCTGTCAGACCAGGTGAGTTCAGCCCAAATCTGGCCGATTGAGAAACCCATATCATCACATGGAATGGGGATTGTCTGAGGCTTTAACCTAGAGAAATCCTAAGTTAAAACGACCGGAGCTCCACAGTAGGGACTCCCGAACCATTCAAAATAAATACTCTATAGTTATATGAGATATCATACAATGTAATGATGATGTTTTTCATCAAAAAATTAATTTAACGGTGCAAGAAAACAAACTCTGATTGACGTAAAATTTGAGGACACCATATACTTAACTTAGATGGAGTTAATTTTGAATGGTTCGGATTTCAATAGGTAGGCACACGGTGGATTTCCAGTACTATTTAACTTGGGGTTTCTCTAGGTTAAAGCCTAATTAGGGAATCCAGACTCATTAAATGTTATGTTTGAACTTAAAGTCAAAGTCAAGGTCATTCTGACTTGGATTTCATTTTTGTTTTCTACTTGGCTGCTTAAGATGCTTTTGATATTCTTGGTTCTTGCCCTCTTATCATTGGCCCAGTAGTCCCTCTCCAGGGTCCAGGCTGACTTTAATATTAAAAAAAAAAAAAGAAAAAAAGGGAAAAAGAAAAAGAAGGTCCACCTTTGGGTTGAGCACTAGATCCAATTTGTCTCTGATTTCATTATAGCTAATTAAGAAGACTTTAGACATGATTAACTACCATTTGATTGTTAGATACAGCTTTTATTAGTTGTAGTTATCTTCTCAGTTTTTGTTATCTTTTCAGTTTGTTACTCTTCATGCACTAATCAAGTAATTGATTTGGAATATATCAATGGATGATATTGATCTGATCAACAGCATCAAAACCCCCCCTCCACAGATTAGCACAGCCCGTCACTACCCGATCATCAGCTCTAGCAGAACCTTAATCCATGTTGGTTAATGATCAAAACCCATTTGCACTAATAACATGCCTCTCCCTCCTTATAATTTTTGGGCATATGAGTGCTCCAGCAGATAACAAATGTTTCAGTAGTGCCGCGGACTACAAAACTCTTGGACCTTGGTGTCTGTAAAACCTGAGTAGAGGTGCTCATAGAAAATTCAAAACAATTCTTCAGCTCTCTCTGTAAAACCTGAGTAGAGGTGCTCATAGAAAATTCAAAACAATTCTTCAGCTCTCTCTCTCTCTCTCTCTCTCTCTCTCTCTCTCCATCAAAGAGAAAACCATGATATGTAAAACAAAAACCAAGAAAAAGGAAATGCAATTCCCACCCTTGATTTAGTAATTCAAAGTCTCTCCTTTTAAGTAACTAATTTTCTTTATATGACCCAGTGGCAGTCACCCTATGAGAAAGGAATAACAGTTCAAGTTTCATAGACTGGGGAAAAAAAAAAGACAAAGAAAGACAAAAAAAGGCCCCCACTTTCCATCATCCGGCCCTTCCATACGCATCAACCAAACACATCCTCATCATTCATCAGCAACAACGAAAATGGGAAAAAAATGTCATTCTTTGTCTGCTCATCATGCCCGGAAATAGTTCTTTTTAATCAGAGGCATGGCTTTTCCTCTTAGTGCAACAACCACAGAGAGCTGAAAAACATTTGCCGAGAATGCCCTTGAGAACTCTGCCTCTCACGGGAACCCAACGAGGGGCATTTGGGACCTTTTTGTTTGGTTTGGTGTTGTTGGGAGCTTTGGCCATACAGAGAGGGAGAGAAAGAGGAAGAGGTGAAGGGGAAGGGGAAGAGCCTATGTCGGTGGTGGAGCAGTATATATAGTGTTTAGGGGCGTAGAATATACGCGTTTGTCATTCAAGGAAGTTGCATGGAAGCTCTGAAGCAGGAACTAAGAAATGGGAGCAACTCTTGTCGTTTGCATTGCTCCCTCTTCTTAAATCCTGCTTAACAGCTTCCGTGCAATGTCCTGCATATAATTTATATGTATGTACACATACATACATAAATAAAAGAGCAAGTTTGATATTTGATATGAGTGTTTTGGGGTGCTTCCAAGGGCCTGTTTGTTTCATTACTAGAATATTGAAAACTACTGTTGGAGAGTTTTATGACTTTCCCATATTCTGTCTCCCACTATACAACCTAGTATTTTGGAAATTGGAACTCTTATAATTCTACATGCCAAAAGTGACATTTCACCTATCTAATTTCATTTATGATTTCTCAATGTTCAAATAGAGAATTCAAAATTCTTAGAAGATAGCAGTTGTGAATAATGCTCTCCGGAATTCCAATTCAGTTGTTTTCTTTTTTGAGTACAAGAATTCCAATGTAGTTAATTACGTCAGAAACAGCTCTAAACAAGTCTTGTTTATGGAGGAATAGTAAACACGTTTTGGATGTAGAACAAGCGCGTGGAGTGCTCTAGGACTTCCCACCTCCAATATTATGTAAAAATGGCGCTTTCAGGGAAGGTCATCTTGTCACTGTACAAGCAAGCAAACAATGGAAGGAAAGCTATATGGGAGCAGACGGCCAAGAAATTTACATAATTGAGCTTGTCCTTTTGGCCTGAGAGTGGGGTGTTTAGCCATCGAGAATCCATTTTAATACTTTTGACTCAGTACCTGGGTGGAATGAAAATCAAATGAGTGGCCGAGTCAGGTCAAGGCACCAAATATATCTGCTCAGCTCAGCAACCTTCTGAGTCATATCTATATTTTTCAGTTTTAGAGTGTTGAACTGACTCGCCACAATCTACTTTCTCTCGACAGCTTTAGATGGGCCTAGATGATCTTGTCTGAGGTGCAGCCACTTTCGCTAGTCTCTATAGAGACAAACCTTTGGGCCTTTTGGCCTGTTTATTAGTTATTTTGAGCAAGTGCAAAGAGCCCTAGTATGGAACCCATCAATATGAATGATAATCGGAATGATCAGGAGAGACGAATAGATGTAAACATTGACTAGGGTTGGCCCTAAAATCACAATGATCAAACAATCATGCTTGACAAAGGAGTAATCTATTACCGTCATTTGAATCTTATAATGGAAAATAGTCAAATCACAGTCACACTGAAACCGGTCTTAATTCACAGGGATTGGAATTGAAGAAATTGAAATGAGACCCATGGACTATAGGTTCGTTAATTAAGCCGGCCATCGCCTTTACTCGAGTCTTTTTTGTCACTTCATTGTCCTATTATTATTGGTAATCTTATTTTGAAGAATCATATAATGTATCAAAAGTCTATACACCTGGCTCTGTTTGGATCCTTTCGAACTTGACTGCCCAGCATTTGTAGTTTTACCTGCACCTCTATTGGTCTGTAGTTTTGCCATGGCAAAGATGAAAATTATTGTGATTTGAGGGAAACTCAAGTCATCCAAATGCATGAACCTTCATTTACAAATAACTCTTACATTATATACACCTAAGAATATTGTAATGAGCATTTTGTCCTAGAATTGAAGTAGTGGTGATATGTACTTAAGCCTTTGTTCTAACTTGTGACCCTTATACACACGTAACAAATCTTGTAGTTGCTTATGCTGCCTAGATAGCGATTTAGAAATAATTAGTGTATCTTAGCATCATACATCCATAATATATAATATAGATGGTAACTATAGAACCATGGAAAAAACGTTAAACTATCTTACCCATGTACCTGTCTAAGCCTTCCTACCCTTGTAGTTGCAATTTGAACTGGACTAATATAAGGGTGTTTTTTTATCCTGTAACAAAATATGATGGATTTCATGAAGTGGTTGAATGCTGATGTTTGACTGTCATTCAACGCGACTTACTTATATTTTAAGATTAACGGAGGTGATTATTTGTAAAAAGACAGATGATGGTTACCGACATAATTTTATTCAGTATAAAAGTGTATGAATACCGCAGTTCTGCAGCAAGTTGCCTGACTATGACCGGATCAAGACATGCCACCTTCTGAGGACCTTGAGGAACAAAGCAACCGCCTCCCTCCAAATACTATATCTATGAATATGTCACCTTTTAGTTTACTTCTTCCAACCGACTTCTCATAAATATCCAATCAACTCATTTCACTTGTTCATGGAAGTTAAGAAGGGCGAATCACCGTACAAGATTCTAAAAAACTTTGTATTTGGACCATTCTTGGGGTCTCTAGAATAACAATGTCTCCTATAGATGAGAGAGAGAGAGAGAGAGAGAGAGAGAGAGAGAGAGAGAGAGAGAGACAGAGAGAGTGTATGAAATTTTTTAGCCCAGGTATTAATGTTTATCTATTCTTTTAATAAGAAGGACCCATATGTTTGTTTCGAGGGAGACTAAAAATGAGTTCCAAGGACAAAAAAAAAAGGGGAATTTGAGGCATGTGGGAAACTCATAAGAAGAAATACTAGAAATAGTGATGAAAGTTTGAGCATATGACTCACATTGATTTTATACTAGACTGAGAAATAATCCACCATATTTGATGTTGTCTAGAGCAACAAGCAAGAAAGGAAATTACTAATATCTCACACATTAGTAAGGTTAGCTACATCAACAGTTATATGTACTTAAGCAGTGGGAGCAAATCTCTCACCCAGTTTAACCACCTAGGATCAGAACAGCGTGTAAAGGTGTAAGTAGGGGAGGACCCAGAAAATGGAACTAGGAGGGCCAAATGAAAATTATTAAAAGAAAATTTTAACATTTTAGGGGGCAAAATAAAAAATTACAAAAATTTTAGTGGTAAAAACTAAAAATTTGAAAACTTAAGGGGGGCCATGGCTCCCCTAGGCCTATATGTAGGTCCGCCCCTGGGTGTAAGATTAACAACCTCCACGGTAAGAGGAATTAAATTGTGATATACTATTCCACTAGCTTTGAATATTGTTTTTATTGTTGGCATCACAGTGATGAGCATGCTGATGCTCATCACTCTTGTTATATATTTACTTTAGTTAGATTGATATATCCTTTCTCAATTAGCAAGATAGAAGCACAAACCTCCAAAATTTTAATGTCCTAGCTAGCTGCATGATTTACTACATTTCTTACCTTGCACACTTTCATTCATGGATTTCACTGGGCGGTAAACTGAAAATCGGTATGTGGTTGGGTAAGATTGCAAATCACGACATGACTGAGCTGAATGTCTCATTTAGAAAGCCTGCTTAATGTTGTCATGTAAGCATAGATTAAGTGCTTATCACTAGCTGGTGAACCACAAAGCTATGGACATTTGTCTGGGATGGTAAGAAGTCTCCTTAAAGAAAACACTGCTAACAGAATGCACTTCTTACATCAGCTCTAGAAAAGATCTCAGATGACTATCAAGGAACCTCATCTTCTTATACCAAAAAAAAAGGAACCTTATCTGATTGAAGACAAAGGGTTTACTACGTATATGATGATGATGATGATGTCCTTAGTATACGACTAACAGAAATGGCTAATAAAAATACCCAAGAGAAAAATGTCCCTTGCATCTAACATATACGTCATGTACCATGCGAGACTTTGATCAAACCATTAACTTCTTTGGTAAGTTTTCTGAACTTCCATGAAATATATAAATCTGTTTTGATACTACATCATAGTTATATATTCTTGACAATGAAAGCCAGGGATTTAAAGAAGAAGAACAGTGAAGATTTCCAATATTACATTATAGGAGCTAAATTGTTTCTACGACGCAAGAGAGTATATCATCTTCAAGTTGAACATCTTATAATGGTAGGCCTGTTGAGTGACAACTTCTCACCAGTACAACATAAGCATAAATAGTACTGCATGTTAACATCAATGTGTTCCAATTTATCAGAGAGTCTTTCTAGTAGTTGGGGCCCAGTTATTTAATTGGAATTGAGTTCCTAGATTTTTTTGGTAATGCTTGTTATCAAAGGGGCTAAACGTGGAGTAAAGGTTAAAATCCACAAGGGGCCATCAAATAATCTTACCTATCTACATCACCACCTTAAACCCTTCGTAGCTCTTTTATGTTCCTTTATTATGAACTCCAAGGAATTCAACCCTTTTTTACTTGGTATTGAATTCCTAGGAACTCGAAGTAATGTTTTACTACAAAATGGCATAAAATTGAAGTAGGTGAAGATCATCAAATGGTCTCCCCTTTGATAGGAAATAATTACCAAACCATCACCTAATAAATCAAATCCAAGGAAAATGAAGGCTCAACCAACATCTCAACCTTATATACTTCACCTTGACCGTAAAATCCAGTAATTCAATAGAAAGTAGGCAAACGGCTTAAGAAAATATGGAGGCAACACAATGAAGTAGATGTCCATATGTGCTTAGAACATTAAAGTTCCTAGCTCATATTGTGGACCAGGGATGCAAATCGTGAGTATTAACTTCTAATGCCGGGGAGCATTGAGAAGTCTCTTGACGTATAAATGTCAAGCCCGTTGGTTTTCTATTCATCCACTCCTGTTCCTGCCAGAGAATGACAGTTCCTTTTCTTGTTACCTTAAGATTTTGGAAGATCAAAGAATATATGACATTCATGTCAAATTGACATGGAACTTGATTTATTGCACTAAAAAACAAGACTTGTATGCCTTTTCCTAATGCAAATGTTATAACAATGAGCAAGAATAAGGCATTGATGAATTAATATAGCCCTATGTCATTAGCAAGGAGTAAGAGTTATATTCATTTTAAACCTTTAAATGAGTTATATTCCTTTTAAACCTTGATCTGCGTGTAGTAATTGCAATGGATTAGGAGTCCTTAATACAAACTTGTACTGTGGATAACTGCAGAGTATTGGTCCGAGTTATAACTGTGGCCATGAGAACTCAGTGTTGTATTCTTCTAAACCCTAGTAGAACTCAGAGATGAGTGCCTTTCTGCTGTAGTAGGGGCTCTTGCCGTGAATGTCAAGCTCATGCTTGTCAGATAATCTGTATCATGTCCTTGGAATTGATGAGAACACCATCGGACTTTAAAGAATATTTTTTATTGATCATATGATAACTATGTTAAAATGACAATCCGATCGAACCGATTACATGATAAGATATTAGGTGAAGTTTTAAGAGTGAATTCAATATTCAATAGGAAGACAACACATTCTTGGAGAGTTAAAATGAGACTTACGTGCGACAACAGGTCTTAAATGCAACATAATATGAAAGTTCTCATATGGACCCCCCAATATACCTAATGATTAGTTCCATTAGTCGTAATCACTTCATTATAATTCAGAAATATTTGGGAACTAGCTAATTGGGAATGTTCAAAATATCCTTAAATTAATATTACATATGTATTGAAGGCACAACGTTTATAGTTGTACATCATATGGTTATCATGCAATTAACCATGGATTTCAGGAAGATGCCATAACAAATCAGCATCTTGAGTACATATGCATGGTTTTGTTGCACTAGTTGGAGCTATATATAATGTGTTTTAAAACAAAAGGGGTTAGTATCTTACACATGGAAATTAGTTCCTCAGCATGTTTTATCCATGATAATAATTCCTGCTGCTAGTTAGGGTTTTCAACGGCTAAGAAATCAATGAATGGAATACCAGATTCGCTTTGACACTCGTTGTGATTCTCCTCCTCAGCTGTTCTTCTATGATCATACCCGCCCGTAGAATTGGTGTTTATATGCAGGAAATCATAAAATTTGATTGGGCCATCTCTCCCTATACAAATTTCAGACAGTAAAAATTGAAGGTGACCAAAGAAGAAAGATAAAAATCAATCAAGAAAGTATAAAAACACAGCAAGTTTTACCTTTGGGCACCTTTGGACAATAATCATCAAACTTGGAGGATATATTGTTCGGAGTTTGGCAAGGGCTATGTACGATTGCATCTCCATCTCTTCTTACATAGTTCACCAAAGATGAGAGATTATCCGAACTGGAGCTTGTACTTGTACCTACTTCAGACAATAGAATCCCTCCTCTAATAATGGTCTGCGCCGCTTTCTTAGCGAAATACCTTGATCTCTCTCTACACCGCCGTGCCCTGATCACATGCCAGTGGTTCTTCACTGCGTTATCGGTCCGGCCGGGGAAGAGCCTGGCGATTGTGGCCCATCTGTTTCCATGCACCAGATGAGAAGCAAGAAGACGCTCTTCCTCCTCTTCTGTAAAAGGACTCCTATTGATTCTTGGATCCAATTGATTGAACCATCTCAACCTACAACTTTTCCCTGCTTCAATTGTTAAACAACATCTGGATTACCAACCTAAACTCATAATTTATTCATCTAATGGAAACATCCCTTTCTTATAGAACTCCATTGAGAATAATAGAACTAGTTATAAATAAAAATTCACCCATTATTTCTACTTTTGCTATAAGGAAAAAACTAGTGCACTTATCTTCTCTTATAGTACCCAAAGTAGAAAATTGAGTTAGCCTATAAAAATTGGTGTCTATAAATCAATCATTTCTCAGAAACAAATGTAACAGTTCATATCTATTGAACCTGATCTTCCTGGAAGTTTTTCCGCGATGGCGTTCCAGTTGTGGGGGCCATATTTTTCAACCAATTCCTTGAGCTTTTCATCCTCAGTTGGCCTCCAATGGCCTCGGGAGCACATCTTATCGTTACGGAAGTGGAAGAGGAAAAAAAACAAGGACAAAAGCACAACCCTACCAAGACCAAAAGCAAATCGCCAGAGAAAGATAAAGGAAAAAAAAGAGGGAAAACTAAGAGAGACCCAGATCGAGAATCTCATAAAAGTGATAGTTGTTTATGGGTTCGGTTGATTTGTCCCCAAGATTTATACAGATATGATCATTTAATAAAAACAAGGAGAGAGGACAGAAGAACCCTAACGATATAGAGACAGGACTACGTTTCCGTTAGAGAGGGGTAGGAGAGACCTGCATCACTAACTGACGCTACGTCTAGGCTACCGAATGGGGTGCTTTTAAAAACAAGAGAGATGGAGAGTTGTTGCTTAGTGTGGTGATTTTCGTTCTCCTTTCAACGTCTTTACGAGTTTTCTAACCTACGACGGCTACTTGTACCTTCCTTTTCTAATACATGTTACGTTAACGATAAAACTGATCATATTGTTATAATGTTAGTGCTTCCAGAAACTTTCTTCTACATACTAAAGAAATCAAGAGAAGACCCAAGAATGAATCAGAGTAATATTCACCATCGGGTCAATGTGAGATCATAAACACTGTGATGAATAAGATTTTGATCTAATGGTGAGTATCACACTGATCATCGATCTGATATATAGATGTTTCATAAGCCAGATGAAATTGGAATGCTGTTTGGATCCAATGGTTACAATGGTGGGCCCCATAATGAAAACTTCCTCAAGTGAATCACAACTTATATATGGTCCTATAACTACTCATTTCATCTTCTTTGACTGCATAATTTGTTTGGTATACCTGTGGAAGAGAGAACATTTCCGGCTTTTATAGACTTCATACCTGGCTCCCAGTTTCTATCCTTAACTTGTGGTTGGAATTGGAAGTTGCTTATGGAAGTGATGGACATGGTCTTACATGTGGTTGTTTTGATGTTGTTGAGGAATGAGGAAAAAAGGAATACCTGATTTGTGGAAATGCTTTGTTAGGAAACAATGTAGATTTTGGATGAATAGTAAGTTTCAAAGGAAGTACCGAGTACATGCAAAGATGGTTGGTCAAGAATTACAGAATAAAGTCCTTGACCAAGAAGTAAGTGCCTGTTGGTTGGAAGTACAAGACTAATGGAAGAGACAGAAAAAAGACTTCTAATGGAGAAATTACAAATGTGATTGTTAATTCCTCGAGGACAAAAATATAGTGTCCACATGGATGCTAAAACTTACAGAGAAAACTCTAAGAGTGTGTTCGGATGCATGGTGAATTGAAGTATGGTGAGGTGAAGCATCAAATTAAGAGAGAATAAAAATAAGGGACTATTTGTTTATATTAGAATACATAGGAATTGAATACATAGTGGTTAAAAATGAAGATTAATTGTGAGTTTTAAAAAAGGAACATCAAATTACATTTTCTTTAAAGGAAATAGAATAAAAAGAAGATGATATTTGATGCTTATTCTTGAAAATTCAATTTTAATAATCATTTTTTAACCACCCTATGCATTCAATTGCTATGTATCTTAATGCAAATTATAAATATGGCCTAAATAGATGCAAAAGGCTTTGATGATGATGAAGATGATAATGGTGATGACCAGGATGATGACTTTGTTGAGATTTTAGTCGTGGACACCCGAAACCATACGGCAATTTATCAGCGATTTATTTTGAGAGTAGTTAAAATCTAAAGGTAAATGATATTAAGATCCGTAGGAATGTGAGTTTGAAAGTTGATTGTTGCCTCTTAATCTCCTTTTTATTTTGTTTGGTTCTAATTGATTGCAATTCTATGGTCATATAGTAAACGCCCCTAAAGAGTCAATTTCGTAACATGGCATAAGTACGACAGTCATATGTTTTCTTCGTTTTAGCTCTTCAGGCGAGACAAACACAGTCCATTATAAAATAAATAGAAAAGATAACTCAATGGACTTAGAGTTTTGTCCAAACACGGGAGTGATGAACTAGCACGCCTTGGAAAGAAGATTTCCTACATGCACATGGGAGAGGACCTAGGGACTCAACTCTGGGCAATTGTTGGGAACATGACACTCAACCATTTGGGCTATCACTTTATTCTCAACAAGAATAAAAAAAAAGAAAGGGCAATTGGTTTATTAACTTATAAGAGGTGTGAACTTCTGAGATTAGATGCTATAAATTTGTGTTGTTATATATCATTCATTGAGAATTACATTATTATTTATAGTTACATTATTATTTATAGAAAATAATGAAGAGGTAGAAATGAAAACAAATAAATTCAAATAAATCTAGTTTTATTTAAGTTTACCAATGATCTTATTATGAGTCACTAGCGTAGTTTCACCTTTTCCTCAAAGCTGTAGATGGGCATTTGGTGTGGAACATCCTTTGTTTTTTATTGGTCAGAAAACATTCCATTAGTTTGTTTCAACACAGCAGCAGTAGCACATTAATCAATGGTACTCAAAGCATAACAAGAAGCCTATGGAGCCCCATTAAGTCCTACCTACCCAATATCCTAGCTTAATTGTCATGTTCATGAGTTCAATACTTGCCCATCTACTGAATGAGATTTTTACACGCTAGTTCCTCTTAAACTCTCAACAAGCTATATATGACCAAATCTTCTATCTATTTAATTCAGGAAAATTTAACCAGAAACAATGATACCTGCCATCATCTGGGGTGGTTGTGTACTTTTACAACCTCTACCTGAGCAAGCAAGTACTAGAGTGGAGCCTTGAGCCATTGACAAAAACCATGGAATGATCCTCAATGCATGTCACACATACATTGTTCTTCAGTTAACCATCCAATATTAACTAATGGTAGGTCACCTGTTCCACTCTTATAATATTTATAGCATTTTGGTAACAGATTACCTATAAAAGATACGTTAACTACATAGGCCGATACTTGAACTTTACTGGGGTTCATGCCACATGCAGCCCGTTTTGAAGTAGGCTCCACATTTCAGATCCAAAGGTGGGCCCCACATCGATGCGGACCCAATAGGCAGCTTGCTCTTTTGGATTCCATATCTCCTAGATTTGTGTTTGTTTTCAAACGGTCCAAACATTCCTCAGACTGGTACGTAGTCTTTTGATTTTGTGGGAGCCACCATGGACAGGACAAGAGTGTCCAGTATCTAGATCCTCTGCTGTCAGGAAAACAGAGAAATGTTATAATAGGCCTAAAAATCCATCAGTAAGGTCGCAAGTTGTAAAATCCAACTCATTTAAAATAATAGTTCCACCATGTTTTGACTCTAGTGCACTCTAGAGAACCTCACCCGGCCAATCATTCTTTATGAAAAATAGAGGTCATAATTGCATTGTAACCACTAACCACCTTAATATGGAAGGAAACATGGGTATTTGAGGTCATTTATCTGTCTAATACCAGACTAACCCCCAAGAAAAGAAATATGCTTGTTGATTCTCTTGTTGGCATACTAGCGAAGAACCAAAGTCTGCATTAGCTGTTGGCCGACCCTTCCATGAGTTGTAGAATTGCCTCTTTTTTTTTTTTTTTCTTTTAGAAGAAGGAATAGGTTGTGTGGTGTCTTCCATATGCCCAAGGCAAAGAGAGCAACGCAAGAGACTGGTACCCATCAAGACGTAGGCGTTTCTCCTCCCGGAGGACAGGTAGCAGTCCTTTTCTCTAATCTCCTCATCCCTATTCCTCTTCTCATTACCTCTTACTTTTGTTCTATTTTTATTATGTTTTCTATCCCTTTTGACAAAGATATTGTAAGATTACCTCTCAATCTCAGTGACATGATATGGGTTCTGTTCATTTCTCTTGGAAATTATGTGGGTGGCATCAAATTGTCAAAATACATGGCACTTTTTATTCACATAAGCATTCTTTGGTTTCATGGAGTAGAAGAAGTTCCATACCTTTCTATACATGCATTCCCTTGGATTACAACAATATTTCACTCACGTCATTCTCTTTTTATTGTAGTCTTCTCTTGTTTGTTATATTTTTCTTGGGTCGTGTACATTGCAAAGAGAAATATATGGGTACCCCATTGTCTTTTATGTGATGCATTACATGATCCCATATATTTGAAAATTATAAGAGCAACGTAATCATAGTTGTAGAAATGATCCTGTTCGTTCACCTAATCAAACATCTGGATTATCCAAGCCGTTGCCATGCTTGGATACTAACAAATGTTAATTTAGGTTGGTAGGACTCGTACATTTATCAGTTTAGTGCAGTGTCCCTAACAACTTCTGGGGACTTTGTTCAGTTCTACCTAAATGCAAATATACAAGCTGTTGATAGGGTCAGACCTTACCCAACAACTTCTTTCCTTTCTAAGTTACATGATCCTCCACTAAAAGGAACTCATGGGATTGTCAGAAATATGAAAGTTCTCCTTACTTTGCCTCCTTGTGTACTCTCCTAGGAGAGGATTTCTGGATCTCCAAGTTATCTAAGCTTCCCAACTGTAAAACGGTTTAAACTTTGAAGACTACGTTGGAACGGATGAAAGCTAATATTTATGTTTGTTTCCTTAAATCTCTTCTCATAAGTAGACCTACCGTACCTAACGACCATGTACTCTCTCTCTCTCTCTCTCTCTCTCTCTCTCTCTCTCTCTCTCTCTCTCTATTGTTTAACAAAATACTCAACAACCCAACTTCTTAATATAATAATAATTCGACTTCCTTGTATAGCTTATGACTTTGTGGAAACTAGAAAAGATGCAAGAAACAGTCTCAAATTTAGTTTTTGGCATTACTACTAGGCACATGACAAAGGACATAAGTATCCTAACTGAAAGGGATACATGCCTTATAATGGATTTTCATAGTTACCTTGATGGAATTCAACACCTTTGTAGGGTGTTTGGGAATTTGGACCATGTTACCCTTTTCATTGTCAGTCTTGGGTATGATGTCAAAACTCTAAAATGATCTTTCCTTTGATTCTAGTATATATTTTTAATGGGGCCACCACATCTCAGTAAAGCTGATAGTGCACCAAAAACCTACCTCCGTTGATTGTTGGTGGACGGGGATCTATCTCTATGTGGGTCCCGCTCGGACTCACACAGAGCTATCAGATGGTGGAGATAAAGGTGCACAACTCTTTTGTACCAGAGGGAATATTGGACTCTCTTCTTAACCTGAAGCTTTTGGATAAGAAAGCTTGCATCATTACCATGTGAAACCTTTCTTCTAGGCGACAAGCTGATGTGTGCCTCATATGCTGATTTAAAGGTCCATCAGTTTGTTGGGGGAAGTGACAGAATACAATTTACGTTTGACTAGATTGATTAGAGGTTTTTGGTAATATTCCTTGATTACAATTAGATTATTATTGGATAATCTCTCTCCACAATCACTGTTGTAAAACCCTAGAAATCTAAACTTTATCAAGCATAAAAGAATTACGACACAATTGAAAAGCTCACATACATATTCCAAAAGGTTGCCACTATTGTATGATAGGTGTGAAGAAATTGTGCCTACGCATAGAGTATGAGGGAAGCTCTGTGACTTTCAATCCATGCCTTTCGGCACAAGTGATGATGAACATAATGGATGTCTCAATTCAAGATATTGATTTGTCGTTTTCGAAAACGAATAAATGGAACATACCTATCACTGATATTACCTCCTCTTGAGAAGAGAGAAATGCGGAAGAAAAAGAGAAGCAAATCTTTAACATTACGCTAAAGGGTGACATGATTAACAGGCAAAAGATGGCTGGTGAATGCTGACTCTTTTCGCACTAACTGAGGAATTTTGTGTTAAGAGTTGATTTTGACAATGAAAAACCCTTATAGGAGCCAGTTTGTCAGCATATTATACATAGTAATTGGATAATGTAAAATTGATGCCATAAATAGTTAAAAATGAAGGCCATAGGTGAATACACGAAAATATCATCAAATAACCTACCCTTTAATGGAAATTGAAGGCCCATCCATCACTCTCATAATTAAATGCCTTGAAGAAAAGTTAAGGTATGGTTTGTTTTCATTAGATTGTATAGGAATTCATTGTCAATTGAGATCCATGAAAGGACTAGGATTAAATGACTAAGGGTGATGGCTTAGTATTTATCTTTCCTTTATTCACTTTCTATTAAAGGGCAGGTTATTTGTGTGAAGGAACATTTTGGTGTCTCTCCTACCACCACTATGATGAATGTACAATAGCTTAAATGTAAATTAGGAGTACCATACTTATGAGCATATCTAAAGGATTTATTGACTAGGATGATTATATTTGTGGATTCTATTATCCATTTTTCTCATCGAGGGATTGTGATAATTGAACTTTACATCTAAGATAGGCTTCAATATACCTATATAAAGGGATGAGCTTGATAGTCAAAGGCCGCAACAATATTTCTATCTATTCTTCCTCTGATCTCATCTCATTCCCTCTGTCAATTTGACGGTTAGTCTTGCGTATTCACTTTGGATCTTCATTTTTAACCATTCATGTAATGAATTCTTATATATTCTGTGCAAGTAAAGAGGCCCATAATCTAAAAAAATATGCATATAGCAGTACATATGCATACAGCAAGTGTGTAGTTGAAGGATCTACTCTAAGAAAACCTGTCCTTTTCTTTGTATAATCAGTCTGTTTTGCAATTATACTGACAATGGAATGATTTGAAGAATGTGAAATGAATACTAACGGGAGAAGTCATCCTTTTTCATTGTCGGTAGCACCACTCATTACCTAGCTACTGTGTGTCTTTAGAGCGGGCCCCTCCTCCCATGGGTTATTTGTCCAATAGAGTGATTAATTATTTGACCTCATAAGCATTAGCTTAACCAAATTATTTGGATTAGAAGCTCGGCTACAACAAGGTGCTAGGGATCCAGAATTGCTACTTAAAATGGTTCCCAAGGTAATGAAAATTCGGTCGTAATTTGAGAATTATGATGATAGTAAAAAAAAATTTTAAAAAAATGTGGAGTGCTGAAAATGAAAATTGTATATGGATGAAATTAGAGGAAATAGGAGGATATGTGATGTGAATTTGGCAGAGTAACATGGTGATTAGAGTCAATCTGGCTGCATATTAGAAGGGTAGATCCTTCAAATGATATTTGTATTCAAGTTAAGATCAGATTTGTGTTCTTATTTAGGATGATGACTTCCTATGTTTTCCATGGTGAAGAGGGTGTCCACCAATCTTTGAACCTTCAGCCTCTGCTTTCAATCATGCAACCAGAGATACAGGGGAGACTTCTGAGTTTTGATAACTTCCTACATATGTTCTATTACGTAAATGTAAAAATCTAAATCTGTCATTATAGCCTTATAAACTCTGTATATATGAATGCATATGGTGAATACATAGTGTCCGTTCTTACATTGAAAAATGAAAAGTTTTACAAAATTATTGCTCGAATTTCATGATTGACCAGTTTGAAATGACTTGAGAACCATAAGGTTATGAGTCTAACTGCCCAATTCACTATGGCCAAGTGCGCCTGTGGAGGGTTTTAATTTGACCATAGTGTAAAATTGGTTCCAAACAGTGGACACATTTGGATCTTGGCAAATTGAATGGGGGTAAGATGGTGTATGGGAAGAATCAGTGTTCATGCATTTGGTTAAGCTCACTCACTGGTTCGCCACGGTTGTTTTGTTCTTCGCCATAATAGATTATGGACAAATGCATGTTCCTAGGTATCGTTGTTGGAGGTGGGATCAATTAAAGGAAGGATTATGTGGAGAACTGCCTTCCTGGCACTTTTATGGATCGTTTGGAAGGAGATGAATTCTCAATGCTTTGAGGACTCCAGCACCTCGGCTGAAGATCTTGCGTACAAGAGCAAATTCACCATCGCTTCATGGGTGTCATTCCTTTCTCAATTTCATGGGATTTCTATTGATATCATTTTGAGGAATTGGAGGGAGGTGGTCTTCCTTTAATGCTTACTGTTGCTACAGTTGTTATTGCTCTTTTCTTTTTCTCTCTGACTCTTGTGGTTGTGAGTTTATTTTTGGTTGTGTTGGTTTTTATTTTTATTTTATTTTTTATTTTTTTGGCTTTTCAGTATTACCCTCATGTATTGTTAAGTTTGTTTAATGAAATTTAACGTTCATAAAAAATTTGCAAATAACCATGGCGCAGGGCAACTTAGTACAAAGGTCCAAACAGGGCCTCTGGGTCGAACAAATCCAACCATGAACAAGTTTGGATCCTTCATTTTCAAAAAGTGGAATAGCATCTTCATGGGGTCCAATGTTCCACTAGATGCACATAAGCTCTTTATACTACCCATTATTTAATAAAAGCATCAGATGAACTGGACGTTATTACTCATCTAATCTAAATAACGAAATGAGCATTTTATAGATGAGAGGGCTTTTAACTTTAACAATCTAATTGATGTTGTATTAGGTCAAGTGTCAATAAATAATAGCTAATAACGAAGCCTCCTTTATCTTAGGTCCACTGATCCCACAAACATATGTACCCTGAAAAGTTTTGGATAGACCAAAAACAAGGTGAACGATGATGATGTGCATGTTTATAGATATAGTGGCAATAAATAAAAAGCAGATGCGAATGCAAGTTTTGATGGGAAGTCTCACATCCCACATCGTCTAAGTAATAGACGTGACATGTCTTAATATACCTGTATGAGCCTTCCAACTATAAACTTAAGCTTTTAGGTTGGTACATGATTTCTTATAAATTTCTCATACCGAAATAAGCAAAGACGTAGTGGATTAACACCACTCTAGCATGCATAAATCCATTACTTCTCTACCACAGTGTTACTTAAATGTCATATGGGATATATCAAACACCTATGCAGTACTAAAAGGTAGGCAACTTCTATTTATTTAGCGTACTATATTGTCGAGAACATCACTGTAACTATTTATTAATTGCTCTCTCCAATGCAGAGTTCCCATCTAATCTTCTCAAGGAACAACGTAGCCTGGAGAAAAGAACATTAAAACCATTATAAACAATGTAAAGTAAGAATATCAACTGAATTTGGTTGTTCAACTCCAGGTCTGCATTGAGCTGAGGCTTAGAATTGGGAAGCTGGGGGCCAAGCCTCTTTGGGATGGAATTGAGGTGAGTTATAGATTTCATTGTTCATGTCCAGGTATTGGCGTGATGAACCCTTAATTGGGCCCTATACCCAGCTAAAGAAATGTGTTGGGCTTGGGCATCATCTAGAGATGATTGATCGTGCTGCAATAAATCATAGATCTGATCCAGACACAGTAAAGTGGTTCAGCATAGGCCAGAGGAGGCTGAATTTGGACTATATTTTAAAGCCCATAGGAAATCTTGGTCCTATTTTAGGCTGATGTTAAAGGGCCTGCCCAAAGTCTAGTATGGTATAGTCCAGAGAGAAGGGCAAGCCCGGACAACACATGTGATACAAAAAGGCACACGAGGTTTAGAAATTGGATGGCCCATAGCATAACTGCAAGGCCCATCACTGGATCATGGCCTGAATATTAGGCCCAATCAATAAACAGATGGGTTCTAGACAGTCTTGGGCCTGTTCTGGCCCACCAATGAACAACCTCTACTCCAGTCTGAACTCTGAAGTCTGAACCACCTTGCAGAGCGGGCAGACTGGACCCAATCTGTCATCCAAGTGGAAACGCAACAAATCCACATGGAACCAGTTCAGCCATCCAACCATGGCCCAACTTTCATCAAAATTTTGGCTTTCCAGTTCCGGCTCACTTGCTTTACAAGTACTGGTAAGTTGATCAAGGATCTTACGTTCACATTTCTTGCCAACAGGCCTTCCCCTAATATTGCAGCGCTTTGGAACTGTAATTGCAATGGCAGGGTTGATCCCAGATTTTCTTCACCAAGGGTGACAAGAGAACTGCACACAAGCACTTGGGTGAGCTCCTGAGCAGTGCCTCAACCCTGCAGCAACAAGCTGGTGGCACCTTTCCAGTGGGGCTCTCAGCCGCCCCTGCACACGGGCTCAAGCTTGCAGCCGCTGCGGCCACCGGTGTCTTTCTGCACTCTCCCGCCGCACTTACTGCTCTCCCATAAGCATGAGAGGCTAGCAAGTACATGATCAAACCAACAAGAGCAGCAGTAGCTCTGTGTAAAGCCATCTTAATTTGTTGTGAAAAAGGCTTTATGTTTGAGGGCCCAAGTCAAGTCACTCTTACACATGATCATGCAAAGCTGATATTTATATACTACGAACACAGTAGAATTGTGTGGGAAGTAGGGGAGGGGATGTTTGGAGTAAGAGGAAGCCATGATGGTTTTGCTAAGTGGGGTGGTTGTTAGATTGGGGTAAGTGTAATGTTGGTCATGTAAAGGAGTCTTTTGTTTTTTTCTTCTTTTATCCTAGTCATAGGGGCTGGTACTCAAGAGAGAGCTCGTGTGCGCGCACAAGGGAAGGTAGCACATTTAAGTGAGAAAGAGGCCCACAAAAGCGGTTAAAAAGCCCATACAAGTGGGAAAGGAGCCCGCACAACCGGAAATAGGTGGCATACCCGAGATTTCGAACCCGAAAAAGTCAGCCAGGTAAAAACTGATGCTCCTTACTACTCAGATAAGGTGCCGAAGAAACATTTGAAACATATAAGGTGTCGCGTTTGATAAATGCTGCTGCTTTGACCTTTTTATCTTTTAAAGAGAGTGCTTTACTTAGTTTAGACTAAGGAAAGGAGGGCACGTATGCAGAAAATAGTGGAATTGGAGGGATTTGGTGAATATCTTTTTGAAGAGAGGATTTTTTTTTTTTTTTTTTTTTTTTGGTGAATATGGAGTCCGGACATGGAATGTTATCCTGACCCACCATTCCATATTCTGCAGATTTCTATAGATTGCTTCCATTTTTTTTCCCTGCTCAACTTTCCTTGCCAGAACAGAGTGCATTCATAAAACATGGCTAATTCTAACTGGAAAAATGAAGCAGCGCAGGGAATGGAGGAGATAGCCAACGGGCTATTCTCCAAGCTAGAAGGCTTCTAGTAGGTTGTCTAGGTCTCACACCAAAGACAGAGAGAATCACACGTTGAGAGAGAACTCAATTTTCATTAATTTTTTGTATATCCCAAGAGAAGGGATTACATCTTATATATAATAGAGTGATAATCACAATTTTAGTAATCAATTACTTCTTGGGAGATCACATTCATCTCGCTTCTTCCATCTAAGACTAGATTGCACAATCTGTTACGACATTTTGCCATAGAACGAAATATGGTAGTTTGCCTCCAATCTTCAGCTTCTTCCTCAGAGGTAATGAAGAGACGACGAATGAACAATGTTCGTCCTTCGGTTTCAACTTGATAGAAGGAATGATCTCCTTGTTCGGGTGGAGGTTCCTGCTCTTCATATGGTGATTCAACTTCTATTTCTTCATCAACAGGCTCGGAATCATAGCCATCTTCTTCATTATGTGCATAGTGAAGATTCTTTGATCCTGGACATTCAGAAGCATAGTGTCCTTTGCCTTTGCATCGAAAGCAATCGATGTCCTTCTTTGAGCGTGACGGATTGACAACATTTTTTCATTTGTTGGCAACATCTGCAGGCCTTGATTGAGTCTGAGGAGGTGCTTACCTGTTAGAAATTTGTATAGGAGGTTGTCAGGTTGAGTGTTGCACTGGAGCAACCCGCTGAGAAGTTGTATCGGAAGTCATCCTTTGCATAGGTTCACCAAAACGCCTTGAATATGGATAGCGCAACTGTTCTTCAACGCAGAGTGCCAAGCGATGAACTTCTTCAATGTTGTAAAAAGTGTGAGTGGTCAATTCCCTTTGGATCTCTTGACGCAGTCCTTTCTTGTATTTGGTGATAGCTTGTCGATCAGTCTCCAGCACCTTGCATCGCACCATGAGGTCATGAAACCTTTCTGTGAAATCATCTACGGTGGAGGACCCTTGTCTACAATCAACAAGTTGATCATAGAGGGAATCAAGATAGTCAACCGGTAGATATTTATCCTCAAGTTTCTATTTTATCTCCTCCCATGTGCTGATTCGACGTCTCCCTTAATTAGCATTCCTGTCGTCAATACTCCGCCACCAAATGCGTGCTGCACCCTTCATCTTCATCTTGACAAAGGAAACGCGTTTGTCTTCGTCCATATTGTACCATTCAAAATAATCTTTAATGGCTGTAATCCAGTCGGTGAAGATTTTCACATCCATGCGACCAAAAAAATCAAGAACATCAACACGTACCTTTTTGGTGAGGTCATCTCGTCGGCCATGATGGTCTCCATAATCAGTTTCCTCCATAATACGCTCCATAAACTGCCGACAAGTTTCCTGCGGTTCATGGTTGATAGAAGTCTCTACATCTGCATGTTGGTTGCTTTCCCCTGGTGCCTTACTGCCATCTTTGTTGGTGGAAGGTCCTGGGTTGCCATTGTTTCGGTTGACCGGAAGGGGCGTGTTCCGAAGGTGTTCTTCAACCCTGTCCATTCTGTCCATTAATTCCATGATGTAGGTATCACGCTGACGGTCTGTGAATTTGCCTCTAAATGTAGCTCCAGTGCGGGTAAACATGCTGACTTGCTGATTTTTTTTTTTTTTTTTTTTTGAGAGCTACTTGATACTGGGCCAGGCTCGACCGAAATCAAGCCCAAGAGATGGGCTCAGTTTCTTTCACAAACACGTGAGGCCTGTTGTCTTATGTCTCGAGCCCACAAAAGAGAAAAGGACATGAGACTCTTTTCTCTTTTGTCTTTTGCTGAGAGGACCTGGAGGTGGAGACGGGTTTCCTGGAGCTGGAACCGGAGACTACTTCGCAGAGGAGATGGAGGTTGCCTTGCAGGTGCAGTGTAGCAGAAGGAAGGTTGATGCAGTGAGCGAGGACGATGGAGCCTGACGACGTCGTGGCGACTGCCAGGTATGTTTTCGGCCTCTGTTCTCTTTCTTCTCTTCTCTGTCTCTCTGTTTTTTTTTTCTCTCTGGGCGGTGGTAATGGAAGCAAGAGGGAGCGAAGGGTAGCGTGGTTCTGGGTTGGGTGCAGGCAGGGATGGGGTGAAAGGAAGGAGAGTGGTGGGTTGGGTCGTGTGATTTGGGGATGCGGTTGGCTGGGGCCTAGGGTTTTGGGGATTTAGGGTTCGATTAGGGTTTGGGTTGGGTGCAGTGGTGTCGGATATGATTGTGGGGTTCGATTGGAGAGATGGGAGGCAGGACAGACGAATATGGATATGGATGTGTTGGGTCTGAGGTTTGGTGGAGGGTGGCAGGGATCGTGTGGAGGGCTGGGATGATAGGTGGAGTAGGGATGGGTCTGGGAACAGGGAGTTGGGTTCTGGGAGTGGTTTGGTAGTTGGGTAAGTGTTGCAGAGGTTTTCTGGAAGGGATCAATGATGGTGAGGATGACAGGGAAGGATGGTTATCGGATTAACTCGATTGGCGATCGGAATAGGCGATTTGGAACGGATCTCCGCTCTAATACCAATTGAAGCAACACAGGGAACGGAAGAGATAGCCAACGGGCTATTCTCCAAGTCAGAAGGCTTCTAGTCGGTTGTCTAGGTCTCACACCAAAGACAGAGAGATCACACGTTGAGAGAGAACTCAATTTTCATTAATTTTCTGTATATCCAAGAGAAGGGATTACATCCTATATATAATAGAGTGATAATCACAATTTTAGTAATCAATCTTGACTAAGAACTTCTAATTCTAATAATCTTTGAAATTGGAAACTTCCTATTTAAAACAATTAAAGAGTTCTACTAATTCTAGAATTTCTACTAATTGGAAACTGCCGACTCAATCCTTCTTTACTGCTGGACCTTGTGGGCTTTGGGCCTTCTAGAGTATACTTTCAATCGGGGCCCATCGGTCTGGCCTGCATAAAAAAAAAAAAGAGGAAAGGAAAGAAAAGATAAATGCCAATCCTCTCTTACTTTTGCAACAAAGAGTTATCAAGTACTGCTTCGAAATAGGACAATGAGTGATTAGGCCGAACATGCATAGATTACTATAAAAAGAGAGAATTAGAGACAAAATAGAGAAATTTAAAAAAGATTAGCTTTGGACTAATCATAAGTTTGGTTGGATAAAAAAGGACGAAAAGGATTAAAAGAGCTTTATATACCTCATCCTGCAGGGCACTATGCGAAGAAATTGGGCTCAGCGAGAAATTCTCGCCCTAAACCTTTATTTCCACTCTCTCACCATCATTTTCCTCCACCATAATATAATTTTGATTCCATCCTTCCGCTTTAGAATTTAAATCTCATCCACTTCATTTACTTGCCAAATTAACTTTTGATGATACAGTTTAACAATACACAAATACCCGTAACTGCTAACTTCAAGGGGTAGCTCAGTTGGCCTAGGACAACAATTTACATCCGGATGTTGTAGATACGAAACTGCACTACCACACTGGGCTACAGGGGAGTTTACCAAGCTTCCTTCTAGGCTTAGAGAAATTAGTCTACACCAAAGGATTGGGAACCTTCCGATAACAAAAAGAAACACTTTCACATCATGCTAAGAGGAGTTTTTTACACCATACCAAAGAATATATAACTTTCAAAGGATATTAATTACTTCAAAAAGGAGAGAAAATACAAAAAAAAAATAAAAATAAAAGCACACTGATTTGTTTAAAAATACTTTCCATCACATTAGCATCTGCCTTTTCCATGAAATAAAACAGTAAAAACATATATCCAACTAAAACCACTTCATCAATGGTCAATAATAAGGGTCAAAATCAAGTCCTATAACAAAAGTAAATAAGGGAATTTTTTTTTTGGGCTGAAATAAAACCCCCATGAATTAAAAAAAGGAAAAAAAAAACAAAAAAACAAAACATCTCTTATTAATAGGAGCCCTCATGATGAGTATATAAAAAACTTAAAAAGGGGCTGCCTCTAACATACGCCGTTGGTTTTCCTCTGCAGGACGAATTTCTTCCACGCGGTCGTAATCTCCCTCTGGGTCTCTAACGCCGTTTTCTTAACGACAACGGCTCCGTTACAGTCCGCCTTCTTCAGCTCGCACTTGACGGAGAAATTGGACGTCAGTTTAGACGGCAGGGCGTCGAGCTCGTGCAGGACCTTCTGGACGTCGAGCACGAGGCGCTCGGCGAGCGTGCGGCTGAAGTCCTCTCGGATGACGACACGTAGCACGGTCACGTGCTGGGCGTCTGGGGGCATGGTGTATGCCGGCACGATCCAACCGAAACGGCGCAGGTAGTCCGATACCTCGAACTCGTCGTGTCGGGTGTTGTCCTTAAGCGAGAACGCCACTAACGGGACGCCGTCATCTTTCGAGACAATGTTAAAACGGCCCGTCTCCTCCAGTCCTTGCTTGAGCACCATTGCGTTTTCACGGCAGTTCTCCATGACGTTGCGGTACCCCTGTCAAGTGTCAAAACCATTCACACGTGAGTTTTGTTTCTTAATGCCTTTGTTCTAATAATTGCGGGTCAAGCTATGCAAATTTTATGATTTTTCCTTTTTAGGTGGTGGTTTGTAATGCCTATAATGCAGTCCAGCTCAGGGGGCTCGCTTAGATGCAAGTTTATCAAAAAGAGGAAGCTAGATGATAAAAGCGATCTAAAAATTAATCCCTTTAGATCATCCTAACCCTTGAATTAACGGCTTTAAAATTTAATGGCATCTTAACTGTAAATTCTTTTAAAAAGATTAGATACAATAGTGAGGGTAAAACTGAGCCGGAGTATCAAATCATGAGTTGAAAAGGATACCAAACGGTGCTGCGCTAATAAAAGGTAGGCCTAAGTGGACCCAATAGTCTTTGTTTTTTAACCAGTTTGGGTTGGTTCAAGTTGGTTATGGGTCATGGTCCATTAATTTTGTATTAAAAAATATATGACTCAGTCGTATTACTATTTAAAAAGAGGTACTCATATGAGAGATACCCCTCACCTTCTATAAAGCCCCCACTAAATCTCTAATTTAAAGTGGAAGATATCTCTCATAAGAGCAGCTCCCCTATTTAGATGCTATTAAATACGGATCGAAATTATCGTGATGGCACTAGGATTCATTAAGTCATAGACTTGGTCTAGACAGCCATGGGTCAGGACTATAATTTCAAAGCTTAGTAAGACTTGGAAAAATATAGTTGGGCATTTTCCTATGCTTGGTAGAAAAACCAGTGATCGATCAGAAATAAGGTCCCTCAACTATTTTTTGTCAAATGAGGTTGACTCAAGCAAAATTCAATATTAGAGATTCAATGGACTCAGACCAAACACAATAAAATTCTTAAAAATTATTTTTGATGCTATATATTTTCAAAGTAAGTTTTGGCTTTTTGACTCAACAAGGAGTTTTCAGTTGACCAAGTAACTTTTTTTTTATCAGCACAATTTCTTCACACTAGCCCTGTTTTCTTGAATTAGCCAGCACTTGTTGTTGTCAAGTAAAAACAGCAATAGTTGTTGTGGATTGCAGCTTTGCTAAGGACAGCTAATTAGGAGAGAAACTCCTTACCGAAAGAAAATTGAAGAGCAAGACAATGAGAATTTGCTTGATACAAAACAACCCGTGCTTCTACTATTATAGAATTAAATCCCACCCCCTGGCTGCAGTCTATGAAAGCTTTAATGGTGCTACAGAGCAATGGCAGTCGGTGCAGGTGTGGTTGTAATTTATCATCTAGGGGCCCTCGTGCTAATTACTTACTAATAATTGGGGGTAATTTGTACATCAAAAACAAGAAGAAGAAGAAGAAGAAGAAGAAGAAGAAGAAGTGTCACCTCGAATCCCAGACGGATGAGTTGATAATACTGAGCAATGACTTGACTGGAACCTGCATTTCATTTCAAATAAAATGAAACCGTCAACAACAGCAAAATAAAGCCAGAACAACTTAACAAAATTGACATTAAAGAAGTTGTTGGGTTCAAGTGATCTTTTGGGTCAGGGATTTTTTTTTTTAAATTACATCAGACTTTCTTTTTAAGCCCTTTGGCAGGGTGGAACTAGGGTAGGAGGGTCATGCCTCCCCTGCAAATTTTGGGGAACCCCAAATATTTTATATAAGATTTTGTGGTCTTATTTCAGAATGGCTCCTCCCCCAGGGAATTTTTTTTTTTTTTTAACATAGTGGCCCCAAGGCAAATTTCTTGGTTCCCACAAAGAACTAAAGGGTAGTGTAAGAAACCCTGAATAAAGACATTGAATTTCATGGCAACTACATAAATCCCATCTGTTTGTGGTGAAGGTAAGTAAGAAAGAATTTGAATACACACCTTTGGAGAAGTTGAGAGTGAAGGTGGGTTGATCAGCACCCAGATAGTTAATATGGAAGATGAGCTCCTCAGGCAAGTCCTCCTTGCTCCTCCATATCACCCACCCAATCCCTGCATACACCAACCCATACTTGTGCCCACTCACATTAATGCTCTTCACCAACGGTAGCCGGAAATCCCACTCCAACTCCGGATACAAGAACGGAGCAATAAACCCACCACTTGCAGCATCCACATGGATGGGTGTATCCCACCCAGTCTCCTTGTTCTTCACCTCCAACAGATCATTCAAGAGCTTGACATCCTCAAACTCTCCATTGAGGGTCGAACCCAGAATGGCTGCGACGCAGATGGTGTTCTCATCCACCATTTCCACTGCTATTGCTGGGTCCATGACATAGTACCCTTCTCTGAGCTTGACTTCCTTGAGTTCTACTTCGAAGTACCTGGCGAATTTCTCCCAGCAGACTTGGACGTTGGCGCCAGTGACGATGTTGGGTTTGTCGAAGGGCTTTCCCTCTGCCCTTCTCTTGTTTTGCCAGCGCCTCTTGAATGCCAATCCAGCTAACATGATCGCTTCAGAGGAGCCTACAGTTCCAACTCCAATTGCTGTCTCGGATTCTCCTAATGGAGCGTTGAAGAGATGGGCGATCATGTTCACGCATCGGTTCTGCACAAACAAACAAATGCAATGTTAGGATTTTCATTTCCGCAAATATTACACAAACAAACAAAAGTATCCATTGATTGAGAGAAAGAAAATTTAACCCTTAATTCTATTTCAATTCACACTACACTACAAATAAACAGGCTCATTTTTGCATGGTTCACTCTAACCAAATCCTCATGACCCTTGATTTTTCAGAAAATTTGAGACTTGCTTACTATTGCTACCAAATTCAATGGTGTGGAATATTAGCTGGATCCTGTCCGATTACAAGAGGCAAAGGGAAGTGGGTGAAGGAAAGTTTGGGTTTGGTGGGTGGGTCTCCATGTACGTAATACCAGAGAGTTTTGACTTCTTTTAGGCTGGATTTTTCTACATTTTTGTCATCTTATACACCAGTGCTTCAGTGTATGCACTCTTGATCCAAACTGTACGATTACGTAATATTAGACAGTCGGGATTTGTAATTTCGTGGTCGTTTCCTCATTTTACAGTGGGTCACAATTGAGCACTTAGAGAATTCAAGATCTACACTTTTGAAAAAAAAAATTTTCTGAATATGATGGATTGGATTTTGGAATTGATCGGAGGAAATCGCTTGCCTGTAGCTCGGTTGTGACTGGGTATTCATCCATGTCAACATAATTCTTATTAATGGCAGCCATCATGAGCTTATCACATTCAGGTTCCATCCAGGTCGTAACAAAAGAAGCCAAGTTCAACCTCGGATTCCCATCCAACATCAGCTCGTCGTTGATGATCTGATATGCAGCCTCCTTCGGTATCGAATTCTCTTGCATCCTGAACCTACCATGCATCAAAAGCAAAATCTCATTCATTAGCAGCATAACCCAAAAAAAAAAAAAAAAAATTATCATTATTGAAGGTTCATCTCATCTTGGGTTGGCCCATAATCCAAAACAAAACAAGGGTTCAATCTAAAATTTCCATAAATCAAACATGAGATGAGCATGGATTCAGGTCTGTAACAATCAAATCACCTTGGCAGAGAAGATCGAACATAACGAGAAGCAAAGGTGGAGTGGACAGAGACGTCCGACTCAGAGGCAGTCTTGGAGAGAACCATGGTGTCTTAAAACAGTAAAGATGGGTGGTGTTTGTGTTTGCTTGAGAGGTATAGTAGACAAAGAGGTAGAAGAAGATGGTTTTTGCTTTGAGGATTGGGTGGTAGAGATCTAGTTTATATAGTGGGGGATAGATGCCTCTGAATCTATTCCTTATTGGGTTTCCCGGTGGATTTTGGTTTCGTTTCCTGGGATTAGGAAGACTGGGGGCAGTTTCTTCCCATTGGCTTTTCTAGAAAATTAGGAAAGACAGAAGAAGAGAAATGACAATGCCTTTTGACAAAACAGACCACTTCCATGTGGTCTGTGTGTTCTTTTTAAATTTTCACTTTCCATGATCAAGTCAAGCCCAAGCCTAAGCCTAGGAAGAATGGAACTTGGTCAATAAGGCTACTACAGGACACCATCTTGATCAAACCCTTGACCATCATATTCAAGTTGCATTTTTTAAAATTTTCTTTCACCAAATTATGGGAGATAGCTACTAATCACAACTGTAAGAAATATTACATTAAAGAGTAAAGAAGTTTTATTAAAAAAAATAAAGAATTCAGGAGTCAATATTATACTGATCTTCAATTTTTCTTGATTAAGGTACTTTTCATGTAAATATAACATTATATATCTGTAGAGATAATAAATATTGGACAATGAGAAATTGTCAGTGGGTCCCAATAAATACTAAGTTAGACATAAATATTGATTTTACTTTCAAACGAAGTGCTAAAACCATAATTTGGTCTTGTAATTAAATAAATTTCTTGGGAGTCCATTTGATATCCAGAAGCTGCTCGGCAACAATAGGACAGGTGGGTATTGTGGGGGTGACCCAAAAAGAGTAAGGTAAAGTTGGGCGTCGGTATTAGCTAGGTAAGGGGCCTGTTAGTAGCAAAGAAAAAAAAAAAAACCATGACCACTTGGGTTAGGCTTGGTGTGTAAAAGGATTAGTCTAGAAAGATGCTCTGTAAAAGAAGTTCTCTACCACTTTCTTTGAAAAAAATACTAGGTGATATATTCGTAATGCCGATAACTATATATATGCAGGGGAGATGCTCCATTTCACCTTATTATGAGAAATAAGATGGGAGGCCTCACATCCATATCCAATGCTAACAACTAAAATGTGAGGGCTCCCACCCTTATCTCTTATAGTAATGTAAGAGATACTTTCACAGAAGCATCTCCCTACATACATGATGAGGTTTTTTAAATTATTAATTTGCCAAAACAATCTAATGGATCAGACATTGTTAGGCACTGATCTCAAGCAACAAAATGGACGGTCCTTATATTTTTGAATAAAAGTATAGACATCTAATTGAATGGCATTCAGCTTAAATTATGTTCTAAAAAGCGGAGTCTGATCTCCTATTTTGTTGAAATTGGGTGATACTGTTTCATCCAATTAAAATTTACCAACGGTATAAAATCTCATACCAACAAATGCACCAAGAAGAACAGATCGGTCGAATGGCTCAGCAGCCGACACCTCTTTTACTGGTTTTGCTTGGTTTTGACTGATTCTTTAAATAACCCAGACAACCAACTTTGACAGGCTGGACCAGTCTGGTTTTTATGATAATGGTCCCAAGTCTTATTCTAACTAAAGTCTTAACCTGTCACCACTCATTATGAGAGATATAAATTGTCTATTGGAGGGATCACATGTAAGGATATAATAATTCATTCGTTCTAGTAACCATAAAATATTGACAATTTAGGAGTTACGTGCTAAGGCAGTTTTAATAACATTAATGACTTCGTTTTTTCCTAGTCTCAAAAAAGTATTGTGTTGAATGAAGAAAAAGAGGGTTCCACCACCCATAAAAAGATGGGCACACTTGGTTGCACAAAATCCGCTTATTTCGAATCCACAGATCTTAGTCAATGTCCCCTCCATGGTGCACCTTAAAGTACCCGATCTGGCTGATAGATGCCCCAAAACGTCATCAAATCTTGTGAAAAACACCATGCACTGATGTCTTAGCCAGCCCATGGTTTCCTACGGAAAGAACATTAAAACCATGGGTTTGCATTCCGCATGGTTTCTATATGCTTTTATCAGAAGACTCAAAAAATACTATACAGGCGTCCATAGAATCAAACATGCTACACAGCCGCCCAACAATCTTTGAGATTGGTTTTTACCATACAATCACTGTGGGAATGAGCCTCTGACCTCAGTGGTAAGATGCATTAATTCTCATTTCGCTGCCCACGTACAAACTCTGGACAAGCCACCTTCCCTCGCATGAGGGCTCTCTCACCTCATCTGAGGTCTATTTCATTCCTGATGAATTCATTGCCTCACCCGAAGTCTACTACCCTCACCCGATAACGGAGTCCCAACGCTTTATTGTTGGGTACACAAAAAAGAATCACCACATGAATAATCTAATTAATTAATTGCATGGTGGAGTTCCTAAAGAGGGTTGTTGGTAGGTGGGGGGACTGACATTCACCGACAATCTGCTTCTCGGTATGCATAATTGTTTACCATTTTTTAAATTTTCTCTATAATAAAAGAACTCTTTCTTGTATTAGTTTAATAGATAGATAAGATCATGTTAAACATCGTGCTTAGGAACATAGTACTATACAAATGAGTGATCCAGTTCACGCGAAGAAAGCATTTTTCGGAGTTGAGAATTTGTTCGATGTTCAATGGTTCAGATTAAGAAATGTTGAGGTCCACCATCATGACATGGAAGGGGCTGTGAGAGTAAAGCACATATGTATGATCCAAGTGAGTCCAGAGAACTATCATATGATCCAAGTGAGATCTAAGGGATCAAACACCAACTTTAAGTTAGAAATATAATGTTGATTTAGATTTAAGAATTACTTCACCTTCGGTTCCAACAAATGTAAAGGTTAATGGATTTGAGGAGATTCTTCGGCACTCTGCAAAGTTTTTGTTTCACACGAGAAAGAAGTTCGGCATTCCTACCACTCTTTTAGGGTATAAAATACTTTCTATCAGGGGAAGTTAATTCATTATTTTTTTTTCTTTTTCACAAGAAAAAATCGCATACTACAAGCAACACAACTATATATGGTCTACACTTTCTACCAATAATAATAATAATAATAATAATAATAATAAAACCTTATGGTCTACACCGAAGTTTGAACAAATTTCCTCCATATTACAAAACTATGGTTTATACTGTTGCTCTCCCAAAAGTTTCCAAGCTAGGTTAATTGGCTTGTGTTCTCGAGCTTAGTGGGCTCATCGAAAACAAGGATAGTAATTAGGTTGATCATCTAGTAAAACATGTGTTCAATTAGATATTAGAATGCCTGTTGAGGAGTGAGCTCCAAACGTGGGGAGAGGGGGAGTATTGAAAAGCTAAGAAAACTTAATTAATAATGCATAAGCAAATAATAAAATAGTTTCAATTGTCCCCCTCCATTTTAGGTACATAAATAGACTCATAAATACATCCTCTCAAACTTAATATTTTTATTACCAGCTCTAATCGATAATTCCGTCCTTCATAGGGGTATGAGCATCATCATTACCACCAATGACGAAAGCCATTTTAAAAGGATCCAAAGATATTTCATACCCGTTATTTAGGGTCTATCTAATTATAGGAGTTCTTACAATTCTCATCCAAGAGGAATTGTGAATTATCCAAATATTTTAATTTCCCTAGTGGTTTTTGAAATACTCAAGTATAGTGCTCCTATATTCAAGAAGCTTCAATTTCGAAAAATTCACAAGGCCAATGGTAACTTTTTAGGGAGATAATTTTTAAGAATTTCAACAAGAAATCTAAATGCTCCCAAGAAATCATCAAAGTTAAGAGGAATTCTAGATGTTGAATCAATTTTGTAGTAGGTGGCTCAAGAATTCTATTTAAGAAAGGTGGGACCTGTAGTGACTCCTGACCAAGTGACTAGGTTTTGCATATATCACCACCATAATAATTTCCCATTTCCCTTTTAGATACGGCATGTATCACAAGTCACAACCGAATAACTTCCCTCTTTATTTAAAGTATTCTCTTGGAAGGCAAGAACCAGGCCTCATTCGTCGAACCTCCTCCTACGCGTTCGATTTTGCGTGATAGAGCCTAAAGTCAAAGTCAAATTCTCTCTAATCTGAACAGAAACTTGGCCCATCAACGGCTCGGATTCTTTACTTGAACGCGTTTTGCCTTCTTTCTCTTATTCTCCCTTTTGCTTTTGTCAGTGTTTAAAGTTGATAACAGACATGAGTCTTGATTGACCGTCGGATGAGATCTAGGGGACCATCTGACGGTCCTCAAGATACGTGGCGAACTCTCTGTCCTCTTTGGTAGCTTTCGGTTGATGGGACGGTTCCGAAGCGCCGCGACTCACGCTATTTGAATGGAACGGGTAATGCTCACAGGTCATAACGAAATTGGCCTGTTGACCTTTCGTGTTGGGCAACTCCACGTGGCGGCTTATTGACCGTACACACTGTTCTTCAACTAAATGTCGTGTAAGTGCCTGCGTTGCCCCACTGGCGAGTAACGACCTGGCTCGTTACACTGTCATGGGCCACGTCACTTATGTGAGATGGTTTTAGAAATTTTCTTCTTCCTTCTTTTGCCCTTTCTATATCATGGTTTCTAGAAGTTTTCTTCTTCTTTCTTTTTCCTTCCTATATCTTATAATATTTTCAGAGGAGATTTTAAGCACTCTTAATATGGATGTCAGGTTTAAACGTGCCCCTCCCCAACCCGCTCCTGTTAGGATTGGCCGGTTTTGGATTTTGATATGTTTAACTTGTCCTCACCCCAAGCGATTTCACCATCTTCAAAGTCCTATGACTAAAAGGCCAAGTTGGCAACTGTACTAACGGAGTCAAGTGAAGTAAAGTTGATTTTGATGAAAGAATAAAATATAAGTGAGCGGTGATTGTATTTTGTTTTTAATTGTTTGTTATGGAATTTTTTTGACTTTTTGAATGGGAATGTGGAGTTCTTTTGTTTTTTAATAGATAAAGGTGGTTGCTTTTTTACTTTTCATAGGCTAACTTCAAGTTGTGGGACCAATATTAATGTAATCCAACTGTGTTTTTTTTTTCTTCATATTTAAAATAACAAATATCTATTCAAAAAGTGCCTTTTGGGTCAGGTTTGAGTTTCGGCCTACCTGAACCCAACCCGAACCATTAACAGTCCCTCTTCACTTGTATGAAGCGGACAGGCCACCTTTAGCCTTGGCTTGTTGAGGGTGGAAGGAACTCGAATGACCCTTTCTTCACAAGGAGAGTACTTTCTATAACATTTATATATGGTGACCTTTTTTCTCACTCGCAATGTGTTTGTTTGGACTCTAAGCAAAACCATCCTACGTACCTTAAACAAAGGTAGAAATGATCGCCATGATCAATTATTGTATGGTTAAAAGACTATGAAGGTGTTTGAACTTTGAACTCTTGCCCTGCAAGCTATATTGACTATCAACCACCCTAATATGAACAGGCTAGATTTTGTGTTGAAAGCTATATGTCGGTCAGTTTTGGGTGGGTCAGCTTCTGCCCAGTCCTCTAAATAGCTTGGTACCTTCAAATTCAAATAAAGGACGTCAAAGTTATTGATTGGATGATTTGGCCCAGATCAGTTTGATGGTGTTAATCGTTTTACTCAATCAGGAAAGTTTTGGTTGATGAAAACGTGCAAGGCAACCGATCTGTCTAGGCGCGGATGGTCTGAGTTTTGAAAGATCAAATTAGATTCAATCAAGACAAACATGTTTAATTACAACCTTGGTAACTAAATGGGTTGTCTTAAAACAGAAAATAAAACTTAAAGACTCGTTTATTGATGAAAAGAATTCCAACGAAGGATTATTAAAAAGAAGAAACGTTGAAGGATAATAAGTGGAGACGTAGGTGGGTCCTAACTTTCCTAGGAATCAATTAAGTGGGGAGATGGCCAGGTGTTCTTTGGCCGTCTCCCTTTTATTCATACAATCTTTCTTTTTCGGTACCCCAACTAAGAGGTTTGGGATCCAACTTCCAAGAGAGAGCCCATATACATATACAAATGAGAAGGTAGTCTACTCAAATGACAAGAGGTGACGTAACCGGAATTCGAAGAAAGTTAGTACCCGTATTTGACACGAAACTGTAGGTGGAAGAAAAGTAGTGAGCAGCTTGTTTCAGAATAAGAGACAGCGGTCAGTTTAAGATGTATTGTGATTTAAGATGCTATGGCCTATGGGAAAACAAGTTTAGTAGCTACTATTTGGATGATCAGTTTTATCTTAAGCTCAATTTCCCATTTCTGTTTTCGACGGCTTATTCCATACAAAGCAGGGTCATGATTTTAGATTTCAACAAGAAAAAGCACAGTTGACAAAGTTGTTTTTGAGGAACAAGAAAAAGCACAGTTGACAAAGTTGTTTTTGAGGTGAATCAGAATGAACTTAGCCTCTGTTTCCAGAAAAGAAAAACACAGCTTCTTCTAGCACCCTATTCCATCTAGTCCGAGTTTTAAAAAATCAAATTAGAGTCAATCAAAACCAACGTGTTTAATTACCTGTCTGTTAAATTAGGGCCGTTGTTTTGTTTTGTGTTGTTCTTTGTTGGCTGTTAATAGACTTCTCTTTCTAGCAATTAAAAACAAAACCAACCCGGTTTACAACCCTATTAACTAAATCGCTATCATGAACAAATATTAGAACTTACAGGCCAATTTGTTCACACGGAATTGAATTCCTAAATATTCATTTAAAATGGGTTCCAACATTAAAACACAATTAAAGAGATGAGGGGTAACGAATATAAGTTGGAGATGTAGATGTAGATGAGTCTAACACTGGATCTCCTAAAACTTGATTCAAAACAGTGATGGCTGTGTTTTCATTTTTCATCTCTCTTCAATTAACATCACCTTAAAAAGGGAGATTATTTGTTGGTTATTTATGAATTTTCACCTTCTACTTCTAAATTTCATGCAAACAAACTTGCAAGAGACCCTAAACGGGCGGAGGAATAGTAAAAATAATGATAATTTTAGTATAACTTTTTCACTTTTTTAAAGTTTGAAACCCTAAACGATGATCCGGACCATTGTAAGTATTAAGAAGGTGAGACATAGCCAATGGGCTAAGTTTCAGCCATTGATTTATCATGGAGCACGAGATATTTGTGAAAAAACATAGCCTTAGATTTTCATTTATGGGCTTCTGTGGGTCCCACAAATCACTATCCAAACTGTTGATCCTCTTTGGATCAAGGAACATGGCTTTGGTTCAAATTTCAACCCATGATTTAGTTCAGATCTTACGAAATTTAAAGAAAAATGGAGAGCCATTGGATATGCTGCTAAGGTCAAACGTAGTGACTTCACTTCATTTTTTCTTTTTTTCTTGGATTTTGGGCCACAAAGTTATGATTGATCAAGTGCCGAAGCCCAAAACCCAAAACCCACTATATGTTCAAATTTCAGCCATTTGTCTTTCATTAATGTCGAAAGATTTGTAGAAAACGCATACCCTTAGATCACGATTTGAACAGTTGGTCTTTGGAAATAAAAAGCGACTATGGGTCCAAACTTTAAGTAGATCTTTAGATATTTTTGAAAAGGTGCAAAACCATAAATCTCAATTTCTAAACTTTTATGGGTCCACTATTATAATAGGAACCATTGATCCTCCTTTGAATGCCGAAAATGGCTATGGAGTAAAAAATCAACCCCTGATTCATTTTAGAATTTGAGAACCATCAATCGAATTGTCAAATAGGGCCCCCTGTCTTTATTTTGAGGCAGGTATGTCCTCCTTTTTTACGTTGAACTCATGATTAATACATCATCATTAAATCCTTGTCCAAACTATAAGGATCAGGTACATGAATTATATTTTTCCAGTCCAATCTATCTAGAGCCAAATCTTTAGATAAGCTGCATTTTTTTATTTCTATTTTTTACGAACTTGATCGTCCTCTTCAACTTACCACTTTCTCTTTTTGTGGGCCATCAAACATGAATTCATTTATCAATTGAATATGACTTAAATTACCACCCAAGAAAGAAAAAAAAAAAAGTAGTGTTTGCCCTTTTCCTCTTTTCCCTCCATTAGAAGCAAAGTCACGACTTTAGATAGATTTCAGTCAAAGAAAATCACCCTTTTGAAAAAGTTGTTAATCAACGAAAATGAACCTAGCGGCTTTTCCCTCTTCAAAGTTTGTTGGCACTCATCACAATCACTGACTTTTATGGTTGTTTAAAATTTCTTGTGCGTTTTTATTCAAAGATGGCGTTTTCCTAATATTAATATTGTGACATTTCAAACTAACATGAAAATATCCTTTATCATTTCCATAATTAATAGTTTTGTGAATATGTCATTCTTAATTCCGAGGGGTAGCTTAGTTGGCCTTTTCTCCCGAAAGTTGAGGGCTTGAAAATATCATTTACCCCGGCTTGCCCGGGCCTGTTGGGATTAGTCCAACCCAAAGAGCTAGGACACCCTCCGTTATAAAAAAAAATTTAATTAATTAATTTCATCTTATTGTTAGTGATTGAGATCATTCATTTTAGTAAATTCAGACTCAGATTCAGGCAAGGGCATCAAAAGTCAGGCCCAGTTCCACCCGAGCTGCAAAATGTATCAACCCTTTTGTTATAAGACATTGGCCAGTCGAGGCCTATAAACATATATGGGCTCAGGCCCAGTGTATTTAATAGTTGAACAAAAACAGAAGGCCCAGACGTATAAGCCACGTGCCAAGAAACTGCCCAAATCCAGGGCATGGGACTGAAACTCAGGCTCAGGCACAGGCTCAGGCCATTTGCAATATGCATATGCACCTTTGTCTCAAATATGTTGGGCCAAGCCAGACCATTTAGCCATGTATGGAACTAAAACTTATCTGTAAATTATCATCTACAAAATTAGGCCCAAGTCCAGCAATTCTGTCCATTACGGTCTGGGCTCTTGCCAAGTTCGAGATGGCCCGGACTGCCCGGTCCATGAGTACTACTAATTCTAAGTTATGACAAGTTCCTGAAGTAAACTATTGGACCCCTGCTACAATTCTCCAAACTTGGTATGTAACAAAATCATGTGGGCCCAATCCTATAAAATCATAGTGGGCCCAATCCTATAAAATCATAGTGGGCCTCCTCATTATGTTTCTGCAAGAAATGACTGACTAGCTTGAGGCATAAAATGTTAGCCCAAAATGGTCATTAGTAAATCATAGTTTCATACCCATTTAAGTTTTAATGCCTATAATTGGCAATTATATTGCATACCAATTCTATTAAAACCTGAGGGGAGGGGTAACGCAGTTGGTTAGGACCAAAGATTGCAGTTTTAGAGCAATCTTTTTAGGACTATTTGCTCCGGCAAAGCCTGACTTACTAGTGCCTTTTTGGGGCCCATTTGATAATTTTACATGTAAAGTAAAGTGTAGTAAAGCATCAAATCAAGAGAAAATAAAATATAATGGGATTATGATGGTATTTATTTTTAGTTGTTTGGTTTGGAATCTTATTTACTTTTTGTATAGATAAGGGAAGCTTTTTTATTTTTAGTGAAAAGAAGATGATGTTTTTTGGATTTTTTTGAAAAATATGAAGGGAATTCTGAATTAAAATGCTATTAATGTGACCCATTGTCTAAAAAATAAATGCTTTACTTGACTTTTACTAATCTAGTAAACTGACAAACGAGCCTCTCAATTCTCATAGATTCTAGACACCCTCAAGCCCACATTTTCAAAATCAACGACCAGGTTCAATGAACATCCAACCTACTCACGTATATTTCCTTTTGCGTCATATAATAAATAAATACGTGTGAGGAATGAGGAGAATCTCCTTTTTCTAAATTTGATTAACCCATAAAAAAAGACCATATGAGTTTTAAAGTCAAAATGGAATATGCATCCTTCAATCATCCTCAAAATTCTACATGGCCCCATTTCCAAGATTCATATTGTTCATCACAACAACAGATTACGGTCGACTCAACCCTAATTGAATTCAATTTATGACCCTTCATGCCATCACAATAATATAGATGAATGAAGGCATTTATTTTGATCGGTCTAGATTTCAGATCTGGACTCCACATATTCAAATTCCATTATATGACGTGATTTCAACCTATCTGATCCATTGTTTTAATGATCCATCTAATCTCATTGGGATACAAACCCGATCCGAACCCTCTTGCAAATTGCCATAATTAAATATAGTAATTAATTGTCCGCACGCAAGCGCAGAGAGAGACAACTGGTGGTTGAGATTCCCCACAATCCCAATACGTAGGATTTAGAATCCCTAGCTCTTATATTGGATTCCTTGGGATCTCTCTTCTCTTTCTCTTCGATCCATCTCCAATGGGTTCTCAGGAAGAAGAGCGTTTGCTGGTGGATGAAGAAGACGCATCTGAGGTTCGTATTTCCAAACTCCTTCAATTCTAGGGTTTGTTTTGGTTTGATTTGATTTATACCTCTATTGATTTCCATGTTGACATCTCTAATCGAAACGTTCGATTGATGGATGCCATCAATTTTGGGCATCTTTCGATTCCATAACTGTTTCTTTTCAGACCCGTCTGTGAAATTTCGTATGAATGATTGTTTTGTTGTTGTAAAGTTGCAATCTTTTGCACTCGGAACGTTGTTTGTGGCTATTGTGATTGTTTTGTTGGTGTAAAGTTGCAATCTTTTGCACTTGGAACGTTGTTTGTGGCTATTGTGATTGTTTTGTTGGTGTAACGTTGCATTCTTTTGCACTCGGAACGTTGTTGTTGTTGTTGTTTTAAACCTGGGGTTTTCCCTTGATTAATAAATTTTCAATTTTGATGACTCATGTTTCTTATCCTCTAATTCACTAAATTTGTGTGCAATATATTTTGATTTTGACTTTGTTCTGCCAGTATTTCACTCAAGAAAACACAACATGTGATGAGGTTCTTTATGCTGGATATCTGTTGCCAAGTTGTCCACTATTAAGGTCGATAAATATGGATCATTATTGCATTCCTACTTGAACGAGGAAGTTAGGTTGCATTTGGCTTAAAGATTTTCTTAGTAATATTGGTGTTTTCACTGTTTTGTTACATGAAAATCAGACATTTTCAGATGAAAACTACAATGGTGAAATAGAATTATATCTCACCCTAGTTCCCTTCCTTAGATTAGAGAAATAAAAACACTCGAACTCGGCATGGGACAAGGAGGGGACATGAAGGGGACAAGAAATTTACCATATGGAAATTGGAGCATCCAAATACTTACTCTTTCCCCTGGAAATGTATTGCACTTACATGAAAATACAGGTAGTCAGCCTAACAAACCCTTAGTTGTTTCCGATACAGTTCTGAGTAAGACCCGCTAACTGCCTTTTCATTCATGTCTTTTGTAGTCTTGATATATCCATTGCGGATACATATTTTTTCAGTGTTCCCCAAATTAATTGGTATTCTCTAAATCAATAAAAAGACATGTAAACTTTTCATCTTCTCTATATAATTCTATGATTTGTCTTCCTGGGATTGACTTTTGTTGTAGATCAATCTAAATGAACTATAAATTATTTCCTTGAAATATTTTATTCTTAATACAGCATTTTTCTTTTCTCTCTCGTATGGCTCGTAAGTTTGATATCTCGATGTTTTACACAATATTAAATATCTCCTTTATTCTTGTGGGAAGACAATAGTCTTCTCCATTCATCAGGCATTCCTCTTGTACTAAAAGTGTTGTTGAACAATCTGGTTAGCCATGAACCCTAATTTCGTCCATCAAAATCCATATTGCTATTTTTCTTCATCTTAGCTATAGCTTCTTTTCCCCCCTTTTTTGAAATGGTTACTATCGATCTTAGCTAAAGCTATATTTACTAATGTTTTAGACGTTTCATTGATCATTCCTTAATTTAGGTCTAATTGGTCATCTATTTCACGTGCATATTTCCTTGCTTTTGGAAAGCACTTGCATATTCCTATTTTATAGGTATTTGACAAAAAAGCATCCCTAATATTTGTCTATCCTCTTCTTTAACCAAGACCCTTTAATTCATTTTCAAGTACCTTACATTATCAAGGCCCACCGTTCTCCTTCCTGTCATGTTAACAAGGTCATGGATACTCTTCTCCTCCTCCTCAGTTCCCAACAAAATATGCAAACTTTCACAACCTTCATGCCTGGCATCAGGGCTGAACCAGGGGTCTAAAAAGAAAATTTTTAAAAACCCCTTTTATGCTCAGTGGGCCCTCTAAAAAATGAACTCCTAATAGGAAGGTGCCCCTTAAAAAGCAAAAAATTGTGCTACACCACTTCTTTCGCATTACAACTTTTCTTGCTTTTCTTCTGCATTACAACCTCCCAAACATTTCCTTTGCTAACTTATTACTTTTCGAAGACTTTGTACCTCTTATTTTTTACCATTCATTAGTTACTGATTTCTTTTCATTGATACCCTTTTAGTTCAATGTCAAATGCTAAGCCTTTTCTTTTTCCTGAATTAACGTCTCTTTGTGAATATCAGACTAGTAGTTTGGGTCCATACACAGGAGACGGGTCAGTTGATATCAAGGGAAAGCCTGTCTTAAGGCACAATACTGGCAACTGGAGAGCATGCCCATTCATTCTTGGTATTCCATTGCTTAACCAATGTTCTCAGCCCGTTGCATATTAGCTCAAAATCATTTTGCTGATAGAAATTGTAAAATAAAATGCAGGAACTGAATGCTGTGAGCGTTTAGCCTACTATGGAATTTCAACAAATCTCGTGACTTATCTCACTAACATTCTACACCAAGGAAATGTTTCCGCTGCAAGAAATGTTACCACTTGGGCAGGCACCTGCTACATCACACCCCTACTTGGAGCTGTTTTGGCTGATGCGTATTGGGGAAGATACTGGACAATTGCAGTGTTCTCCACAATATATTTTATTGTAAGCATAGACCATTTGATTTTGATTGTTTCTTTTGATTCAGTTAATTGTCTTCCTGAATAATTGATTCTATATGATGGTGTCAGTCAATGTGCCCATCACTGCATATCTATTGCACCATGCATATCTTGCGGTACTGACTTAAAAGCTACATTAATTGGAACCTTTGTTTGTCTTTATGGTGCTAAATCATTACCAGCCCTAGTTGATGGTATTTGGGCAAAAGTGGCAAGTCCCCACCCACCCTGGTTTTCAATTTCCAGATTCTATATGATGGTTTCATTGGATGTGTCCATCACTGCATATGTATTGCACCAATGATGAAAATAGCGGTAGCGGCGGGCGTAGCGGCCTGCCGCCAAAACGTAGCGTAGCGGCGCTACGTAGCGGTGCGATTTGAAAAAATCGTCAAAAAAATATGAAAAAATTCTAGAAAATCTAGAATATTGGAAAATGAGAGAAAATGTATTTTTTTTGCAAAAGTAAATAAGGTAAGGGGGCGTAGCGGTCCCCTCACTATATGAGGTCCTGTATCGCTGTATAAATAGAAAATAATAGTAATGATCATTTTTTTTACATGTGTTCATGTTACTTAGTTATGCTAATTTAGAAACTAATGAAAGGCTTATAAAAGAAAAAATTATGTCATGAAGTCAAGACTTAAGAGTACCTAGAGAAAAAAATGCATCTACCAAAGGGGGTGTCTAATAGGATGTACTTAGAGAAGAATCATTGAGAAGAACTCTTTGTATCGACTACAATTCGGCGAGATCATGTGCTTTTTGGTGTTCTTTTAAACTTAAAAGGGTAAAAGAGTTGTGTAGAAATGTTATTTGGAGAGAAGAAGAAAAGAAATAAGTCTTATTATGCATTTTAAAAAAAATTGGAAAGTAGGAATTTTTCTCACCCCCTAGCGGCCGTAGCGGTTGTAGCGTCTGTAGCGGCTGCTACATTCGCGTAGCGGTGTGAACCCCGCTTTTTTCAAAAATGCGTGGCGGCCTGGGCCGCCACGGCCGATATAAGCGTAGCGGCCGCTATTTTCATCTATGTATTGCACCATGCATATCTTGCAGTACCGACTTAAAAGCTACATTAGTTGAAACCTTTATTTGTCTTTACTGTGCCAAATCATTTCCAGCCCCACTTGATGGTATTTGGGCTAAAGTGGCAAGCCCCCACCTACCTTGGTTTTCAATTTCCACATCCCCTCCTTGCTCATTGATACTGAACCGTATATAGACACTAATAAGAGTGATACTTGCCTTTGGTTTGAAGATGTATTTCTCACGTCATGTACTCACATTTTGATGAGGTGATGAAGAGCACTTCAATCACACAGTGAATGCCACTCAAAATCTGACTGATGTTCAGGTTAATTATAATTCACGGGGTGTTTTTCGAACAGAGAGTGGACTGTGTAATAAGCGGGCCCCTCGGTGCATTTTTTTTCTCTTGTTTAACTAGCAGTAATTGACACAATATGATCATATTATTTCTTTTGGGTCAAAATATTTAAACTTGGTTGCAACTTTTAGACTACATCCAAACACAGATTAGTTTGATCATACCATTCAAGAATATATATTTAGATCATTTATCTACTTTAATTGCTTGTCTCTTTATTCTCTTTCATATTTCCTTAGATGACTAGAAAGCATGATTCTGCACTTTTATAGGGAATGGCTACTTTAACGCTTTCTGCATCTGTTTCCGCATTCAAACCCCCCACCTGTGTGGGGTCTGTTTGCCCAGCAGCAAGTCCAGCTCAGTATGGTGTATTCTTTTGTGGCCTCTATTTGATTGCTCTGGGGACGGGTGGCATCAAACCTTGTGTGTCATCCTTTGGAGCGGATCAGTTTGATGATACTGATCCAACGGAGAGGGTGAAAAAGGGATCATTCTTCAATTGGTTTTATTTCTCTATCAACATTGGCGCACTCATATCAAGCAGCTTCCTCGTCTATATCCAAGATAATTATGGGTGGGGCTTAGGGTTTGGCATTCCTACATTATTTATGGGCCTGGCAATAGGAAGTTTTTTCTCAGGCACAGGACTTTATAGATTTCAGAAACCTGGTGGTAGCCCTATTACAAGAATGTGCCAGGTTGTGGTTGCATCACTTCGCAAGTGGAATGTTGATATCCCTCATGACAGTTCTCTCCTATATGAACTACCAGACAAAACCTCAGCAATTGAAGGGAGTCGAAAACTGGAGCACAGTGATGAACTCAAGTAAATTTTCTTCCTCTCTCCTTTGAACTTTAACTTAAGGCATGTTTTTTTATTATGTCTTCTCCACTTTGGGTAGGAAGTATGCTTTTGCACCAAATCCATGGTGAATGCATTTTCAGTAGCAGCTGAATTTTGTTGCGATCTTGATTTGGGATGACATGTTTAGAAGGCCTGTGGCTTGCCTATGTGGTTTTATTTTAATGTGCCTTCCCAAATAAACATAGCAATACCCACACCATGCTCTCCTCAAATTGCCATACCATTTGCAACTAATGGTGAATGTAACTGGACCTTTTAGTACAAATTCTTGAAACCTATTTATTGCTTTGAATATATATACAGACCATAAAACAATGATTATATTATATCCTTTGAGATTTTACGAAAGTAACTCAGTTTCATATCCACGAAATGATACTGCATTGTCTCACAATGGCTGTTTTGCAGCTAGAGGCTTTTAGAGAATAAATCAAAACATAGAATCTTAGTCAACATCCATACAATAATCACGGTGGAAGTAACGGAAGAGAATTGAAGCACAATTTGCAGGAAAATCTACTCCTGCCATCTAGTATGCAGTATGCTCACACCCAAGCATATAATCATTCCACAATTCCAAAATAGGGTTTTGTTTAAGAAGTACAGATTTTTTTTTTTTTTTTTTTTTTCATTTCTGAAAAAGAAAAAGAATCATTAATGTCATTACTTCAGGAAATCTGCCCACAAACTCTCTCGAATTCATCTGGAGTGAACATAGGTAGCAGAGTTGAAATTTTTATCTTCTGGCTGCCCTTCTTATCTTCCTATCTTGGTATGCAGATTCTTAACTTCAAATGTTTGATCTCTTAGCTCCAAACGCGCAACAACCCTAATGGGCTTTTATCCTTTTCTCTCCTTTTTTGCTATAGTGTTGAGGGCAAGGATGAAAATATCGTAGCGGCTGATATATCGGGTGTAGCGGTAGTGGCCGCTACAATAAATGTATTTTATCGGCGCTCTCAACCCTATGGGCTGCCACAAACCCGTAGAGGCCGATACGAACCGCTACATATATGTATTGGCCGCTACACCGCTGCACTGGAAAAAAAAACTTCATTCGTTGGCTGGGTGGAAGTAGAACACCAATGGAAAAATATAAAAGAAAGAGAGGAAGTCCAAACAGAAAGAAAGAAACAGAAAAAGAAAACGAAAAAGACAAAACAATAAGAAAAGAAAAGGGCATACCTGGAGCAGCTGATCCACCATAGTCAATCCTGCGGCAGCAACAGCAGCATCACCACCATCCGGCAGCAACAGCAGCACCACCATCCGGCGACAGCAGCACCTCTGTCTGGCAGCAGCAACGTTCATCTCTCTTTGTTTCTTTCCTTTTTATTTTTTCCTCCTCCTCCTCCTCCCTTCCTTTATTTCTCTCTGCCTTTCCCAATGCCTCGCCGACCTTTGTAGCGAAATGTGGAATAGGGTTTGGAAAGCCCTTGATCTTTTATTTGAAGAATGAAATAGGGTTTGGGAAGGCCCCTTTGGTTTTTCTTGGTCTATTACATGCTTCTATGGACCTACCTATGACGAATCTTGGTCTTATAGGCTTCTGTGGGCCTACCTACTAATGAACACACTCAGCATTAACGAGATTAGTAAAATATTTTGCATTACTAATCCTATTCATTAATCACTTTAATAAAAAAAAAGGTCTTAATTAAATTTCATTTTAGTTGAAAGCAGGACTTAATTAAATTTCACACTAATTAAAAACAGGCCTTAGTTAAATTTAACTCTAATTGAAAATAGGCCTTAATTAAGTTTCACTAACTGAAATCAGGCCTTAATTAAATTTCAGTCTAGTTGAAACTAGGCCTGGCCAAATAACACTCTAATTGAAAATTGGTATAGCCAAATTTGACTCTAATAGATATGGGCCCTGACGAAATCCCACTCTAATAAATATGGGCCTGACCAAGTCTTATCTAATAGGAAATAGGGCCCTAGCCAAATTTTACCATAACACGAAATGGGCCATACCCAATTTTCACTCTAATAGTAAAAATAACCCTTACCAAATATGTTGTGCAATTTTCGAAAATTGCTTATTTGTGCAGTGTTTCATTATATGTATTTTGTCACTTGTGAATATATATAGATCAATATTGTCAACGTTATAGGACCTCAATGAGGAGACCGCTATGCCCCCTTATCTTAGTTACTTTTGAAAAAAAAAAAAAAAATCTATCATTTTCCAATATTCTGGATTTTCTGCAATATCTTTAAAATTTTTCAACAAGTTTTTCAAAACGCACCACTACCCTGCTATGTAGCACCCGCTTCGTAGCCTGCCCGCTGCTACCGCTATTTTTATCCTTGGTTGAGGGTTGATGTTGAATTAGAAAATAATGAATTGTGAGATAAATCTTAAGAATGAGGACTTATCTCTCCCTTTCCAAGTGCGCATGCGCACGCATTTTATAAAACCCTTGGATGATGAGCCTCAATTACCTCGGTCTTTTGTTTAAAGAGGATTTGTTGTAAAGGAACTAAAAATGATAAGAGGATTTGTAGGGGCAGTTGTGATCCAAATGACCATAATGCCCATAGAACTAGAGATGTCCCACGACACCAATAGTTTTATGAAGATCAAATTCATACATGTGTGTGTGTGTGGGGGTAGGCTTGTATAGTCTGCTGCACCTATTTGCCTAAGCCTTTTCTTCAAATGATAATATATACCTCAACCTTGTTCAAACTATGTTGTAGATTGTTGTATTATTCTGTATCACATCATGTTAAGCCTCAAAATGAACTGGAGTCATTACACAAACTTGGCCTGAAGTAAGGCCTTTTTGCACAGCATAAGCATTCTATACAGATGGAATCCATGTTTTAAAGACGCCATAATCAATTGTGTGAACCTGCATTTAGGAAATTGAACGATACCATCCTTGTTGACAATTCCACTCATCCTATGATTAACTTCTAGTGGGTGGTTTAAATCAATCATCCACCTGCAAGCCGGTTATTGGACCAACTAGGATTTATACTGTGAGAATGTTTGCAATTTGTCCTTTTGGCTGTTACTAACCGGACCATCAGCAATGATCACCACAAGATAAACCCAATATGTTTAGAGTGCTTCCTTGAATAACTGTTGATTGTCTCAAGGTGCATGTTGTGTATTTTCCCTATTAAATGCCACATCTACTGCAGGTGTCTTGATAAAGCTGCCACAGTGACTGATCTCAATGTCAAGATGGGTGATTTTTCTAATCCATGGAGGCTGTGCACCATCACACAGGTGGAAGAACTGAAGATACTGGTCCGCATGTTCCCCATCTGGGCCACTGTAATAGTGTTCTCTGCTGTGTATGCACAGATGTCTACCATGTTTGTAGTGCAAGGGATGGTTTTAGACACATCTCTTGGCTCGTTCACTATTCCACCTGCTTCTTTGTCAACCTTTGATGTGGTGAGCGTTATTGTATGGGTTCCAATTTACGACGCAATTCTCATCCCAATAGCAAGGAAATTCACTGGGAAGCCTAGAGGCTTCTCGGACCTGCAGAGAATGGGTATTGGGCTGTTCATATCGATTCTATCCATGGTAGCAGCTGCAGTGGTAGAGATCAGACGATTGGACATTGCAAAAGAGCTGGATCTAACCCACACAAAGGCTGCAGTCCCGCTGAGCATTTGTTGGCAGATACCACAGTATTTTCTGGTGGGTGCTGCTGAAGTTTTCACCTTCATCGGGCAGCTTGAGTTTTTCTATGACCAGTCCCCTGATGCCATGCGAAGCCTGTGCAGCGCTTTGGCTCTCCTTACAACTGCACTTGGGAATTACTTGAGTTCGTTCATTCTAACGGTAGTGACTTACGTGACAACCAGGGGAGGGAAGACTGGATGGATACCTGATAATTTAAATGAGGGGCATCTCGATTACTTCTTTTGGCTATTGGCTGGTCTCAGCTTTGTAAATCTGCTGGTATATGTTTATTGTGCTTCAAGGTACAAGTGCAAGAAGGCTTCCTGAGCATTTTTTAAATCTGGTATGATGGTTTGGTGTACCGATGCTTGCAGTCCCTCGGGTTGCCAAAATTTCTGTAAGTACTTCTCAAAGTTTTAATATGTAAGACTGATGCATGTCCATGACGCATAAAATTGTATCAAGTGCAATTTTATGGACCAAGGTTGCTTGTAATGTGTAATAATTTATTCCTTTTATATACTTGGCATAATTTCCATGTCTGACTTCTTGGATAGATTCTAACCATCCTCTCTTTTGGAAACAATTACATTGTTGTGACCATTTTGAGACAGACTGAACTTGTCAAGTGGTGATTTTGCAGAAGTATTCCTTTGGGGTTTAGGAATGTTTTCTTTTTTCTTTCTTTCTTTTTTTTTTTTTTTAAATCTTTTGGAGAATATCAGAATTCAAAGCAGTTCTGGTCGATGCCCAGGTCTCGCATTTCTGTGCCTTAAAATATTATTTAATGAGTAAATGGAGAAATTTAGCTGGGTATGTCCCATCAATGTTCTTCAATCTAGGACATGCTGGTTACTTTTCAACAAGGGTTTAGTTGAGTGGATGTAAGGTGAAAAGATCAAGTTGTAGATAAATTTGGTATATTTCACGTTCGTTGTTGGAGGCCGGAGTATATTTCTGGCAGAAAATCGACTATCACAACATGTTTTTATACTCACCATTAACATCTGAGGCCTACCCATACTGAAAATTTGATAGCAGTCTGCAAATTAGTACCAGTGACAAAGGTGTTTGATTTACTTTAATGGTTGCAGCTGCAGTGCCTTATTTTTAGAATTGCAAGGGGCCTCTCTCTCTCTCGTTTGTGATTATATTATTAGTTTAAGCTTACACTAACTTGATAGGGATCTGTTTGGGAAAGGATGAAGCTGGCCCAATCCGACTGTTTAATCCCCGGGTACAATTGTGGTAAAAGGCTGGGCCTTTAAGCATGAAAAGGCCTATTTATGGTGTGCCCAACTGTCGGTGCAAAATATAAGCTCAGGTCCAGTTCACGGCCTGAAAATGGGGGGACTGAGCTCTGTTCTAGAACACAACTCTCATCATCTGTGAACTCCTGCCCTGTGCACCTTCATTTTTTACTGCTTGACAAAACACTGGGAGTCTGGATCCCCTGTTGCAGCTATCACACGAAACCGGTGGAATTCATCTTAAACCATTCCGATTATATCTTTGTGGGCTCATGCATGTGTTAAATGGTTTGGATATAACAGCTGCGGTAGGGGATTCGGACTCCAAAATACTACCAAAATACTAGTATAGGGAAATGGGCTAGACCAAACCATTTCTTTTAGAAACCACATCCCCGTATTTGATTGATTCCTCAATTGGTGGGCTATAAATAAATGGACCATCTTTTACCCATTCAAGCGCCCATGGAAAGTCCCTTACCATCTGCCAACGCACATGAGCGAACCCACCTGTAACTGGGGACGGTATCAATTGATCCCACTTGCCGACATCCCAGCACCAATAACTGGGGACCGTATCAATTGAGCCCACTTGCCGACATCCAAGATTAGAAATATCTAGAATCCTCAGAAATCCTGATTGGATTGTATTTATCCATTTAGAGGTCCTTGCCTTAATAATAGGTTGCCGCTGAATACGGCGAACACAAATACACAACCGGTGGATGGACGCAATCATCACATCACATCATCCCATCACCAAACTTTCTCCACATCGTCACCCACCAGCACGTCAATTCATATAATCCTCCCTTGCCTTGGCCGCTCCATTTCTTAGCAAAGAAGAGTCGGGTGACTGTAACATCCATCCAGCGTACGGTTTTTGAAATTTTATTGGCCTGATTGAAAGTAACTTCAGCTTTCTATTTGGCAATTAACTAATTAAAATAAGATAAATAAAGTGAATTTCAACAAAATAATAAAATAAAATAAGGAGTAATATCAAAAGTCCGTAATTTAAAATTTTTTCTCTAAATTTTTCAAAAAAAAATTAAAAAATCAATCTTCTTTCTCCATTAAAAGACAAAAAAAAAAAAAAAAAAAACCGCCATTTTTCTATATAAAAAGTCAAAAAATTCTATACCAAACAACTAAAAACAAAATATCATCATAACACCTTATATTTTATTCTTTCTTGATTTGATGCTTTTCCTCAACATACTTCAGTTCACCATATATCCAAACAGGCCTTAAAGGGAATTTTTATTGAGCTTAAATTGAGTTTTAGAAATTATAAAGTAACTTCAGGTAGTGAAATTTTATTGAACTTAAATTGGGTTTGAGGAATTATATTAGTCTCATTGAAAGTAACTTTAGCTACGGAAGTTTTTATTGAGCTTAAATGAAGGTATTTCCATCATTTATTCCATTAAATTTTTTTTTTTTTACTGTCTGGCTTAAGCTCGAAGAAAATAAGAGGGTTGCGTTATATAGGTTTATAGCTAGTATAAAACTTTGTCACAATCCAAATTTGAGTAACTAATCCACAATTTTGGCTTAAGACAAATTGTAATGGAGAAACAAAATTCATATAAATGCTTGGGACAAGACTTTAACGATGATTTATCATGTAAACTAATATTCATACGTTACGCCACCAGATTTGAGGTCTTTATAATAAAAATATAAAACATGTGTTTTTTATAGATTGTTTGAAAATGTAGGGGGCCTTTTTGTAAATCAAATCTAGCGGTCAGGACTTAGGATCCTCCCATCCCGATATGAAAGTAACCAGCCCCGTGAGTTCCCTATTTAAGCCGACTGGGGTGCTGTCAAATCTCCACGTCTCACCCACATTCATTTCATCAAAATCTTGCAGCTTTTCTCTCATCAGGAGAAGGAGAAGGAGAAGGAAGCAGCAGAGTCTCAAGATCTTACTTTGCCGGAGAAGATGGTGGTCACGACGACTTTGTCAGAACCCGACCAATTCGTCGCATCCACTTTCGCATCCAGATACGTCCGTACTCCTCTCCCCAGGTTGGTAATAGCTTGATTTCAATGTCTTTTTTTTGCATTGCATGCATCTTCTCAGATCTAGACCGGCTGATGATTAGATGGTTATAGCTTAAAACGTTTATAGACGCTTCACGTCTGCTGTGATCTGGACGGTTGGTCTGCTTGATGAGAAGTGGGTGGACCATGGTCGAAAGAGTTGAAGGCTTGGGCTATCATAGCCATCCGATGAGTGGGTTCAAATGGAAATTTGATGCATCTGGACCATGCAATTTTTTGAACACCCACTACCAAGAAACTGCCCTCCCATCCAAGACTCAAGCAACACCGCACCTGCCAATGAAATGATCCCAAACACCAACCGCCACCTCACAATGAAGAAAAAGGTGGTTAACCGATTCCTCCTTTTTATTACACATAACACAAGTGTCTGAGATACTAAACGACGTGGTCAGCCCTCTTCTTCTTAAGTTGTCCGCCGTAGAAATCTTTCCTAAAATTGCTGACCAACAAAAAGCTTCCACCCGTGGAGGAACCAGCCCTAACCAAAGAAGAGAAGGGGTAGTAGAGTGTAGGTTCCCCTCCAATGCCTTGTAAAAAGCCTTTGCTAAGAATTCTCCGGATATGAAATGCTTCCAAATCCAAGAATCCTTTAGAATTCCTGCATAAAAAAAACGTTAGACTTAACAACTCCCCACACTGCACTTCTTCAAATACACAAAGATTTCTTCTAAAAGACACACCCTACAAAGTACAACCCTCCCTCACCTCATAACAATCACTTTCAACAGCCTCCTTGTTAGAAACCACTCTAAGGACTCTAGTAAATAACTCACACAAAAGACCCACCCCCACCCAATCATCCAATCAAAATTTATTAGTCCTCCCCTCCGCCACAACGAAACCCACCTCTTCGGACAAAACTTCCCCCCTAGCAAAAGATGAAATTCCAACCGAAACAATAGCACCTCACAAAGTTGACCTACGGTTCCTCGGACCCGAGGTACGCCACCACCCCTATTGGTCCTCTCCATACTTATCAACAGCGACTCTCCTCCAAAGAGCCTCCCTCTCATCCCCACATCTCCACCACCACTTAGCCAATAAGGCCCTGTTCTTGTTTTCCAAACTGCCGAGACCCAAATCCCTAGTACATTTTGGCTTAATCACGTGACTCCATTTAACTAAGTGTAATCTCTTTTTATCACTCCGACCCTCCCATAAAAATTTCCTCCGAATGCAGTCCATCTTATTCACCACATCCTTTGGCATTTTGAACAGTGACATAAAATAGATGGGTATGTTAGACAAGCATGCTTTTATCAACATGATCCTACCTCCGAGAGAAGGGTAAAAAAAGTTGAAAATAGAAGGGTTGAATTGTCCAATCATTGGGGATTTTGGTCCATGGCTCATCCATGGTATATGGATGGATCCACATGTAAAAGTGTTGAAGTCCTTCGCTCAGACATTTCAGATGATTTCTCTGTTTGATTTCTTGATTTCTGTGTCTTTCCATTTGTGTTTGCAGATTCAAGATCCCAGATAGATCTATTCCAAAGGAGGCAGCATATCAGATTATCAATGATGAGCTCATGTTAGATGGGAACCCAAGGCTGAACTTGGCATCTTTTGTCACCACATGGATGGAACCCGAATGCGATAAGCTTATCATGTCTTCAATTAACAAGAATTATGTTGACATGGATGAATACCCCGTCACCACAGAGCTCCAGGCATCTCATTCTCATCTCTCTCTTACGAACTTACATTTAAATGTATATGATAGATTTGAATTACACAGAGTATAAATATGCAGTTTGTAGTTTGTAGACAAATGAACTGTGATTCAGTCTAATAACTAGATGGATGGTACTAACTCTACATAGATAAAGAATCAGCTATCCATTAGATTACTTTTATTCCGTTGAACATGGGTGGTTGCTATTATTCTTTCTTAACCACTTATTCTAGGCTGCTAGTCTTATCCGCTCTTGTTGTTTCATTTCTTTGTTGCCCAACATTCAGCTTCACACAGCATGCTATATCTGACTACTGTATCGTGAAAAAGCTCCTCTGATTAAGGTGGCATTCAAATTCAACTCAACACTTGATCGGCTTCTCTCAACTTCACCCACCATCTACTATTCCATTTGTGCTCTCTATTTTCTTTTGTTGCCGCCTGATAATGTTATCCATTACTAAAGCACTAAGTTTCTCCAGATTCACTTTCTGTGTCTTCAGACAAAATTAACCCTCAAATTTTGTTTATTAATATTGCTTGGTGTAAAAAGTGTGCTCCGCTTCTGAGCTCTCTTTTTCAAATAAAGGGACGACATTGATAGTGCATGATGATAAAGTGGCAAGTGTTTCCCAGTGACATTTGACTTTTTTTTTTTTTTTTAGAACAGACAAAAGGAAAGCAGGTACAAACAGAAGGGATAGCCTTTATATTGGATGTATGGGTTCAACTTGGTGGGACCATTTATAGAAAGAACAAGCACAACAAAAAGAAATTAGTTTTCTTTTGATTGGTAACAAAAAAATCCAATAAAAAGAAGAAATTACAAAGGAAAATCAAGATACTTAACTTTTTTTTTATTCTCTTTTCATGAAGTTGGACTGTAGTTTAACTGATCTTCATGTAAAGAAATAATTTTTAATTTGTCCAGTTACAACAAATTATTGTTCTTAAATTTATTGATGAGAATATCACCACTTCTACTACCTTATATTGGAAAAGACAACTAATTCTGTTTGTACTAGTGTACTAAATCTCCTGTAGAACTTACGACGCCAGGTGTGGCAAAAGTAACCATTTCTTAAGGTACTACTTATCTCCCCATTCCAACTAGGACTTAAAATTAGCTGCCCTGCTCTCCTTGGAGGACCTTTATGTCCCTAACCAGCTGAGGTACCAGCTGGGGAGACAGAGACAACTATTTCAGTGATCAAATGCTCTTTCCCTCCATCAGATTGGTGAGGAAGAGACAACTTCTGTTGGGGATGCCTTATTCTGTTTGTCTGTTGGGGATGCCTTGATCAATGTTCTTTCTGTTATGCACGTAGTTTTTCCACTTCCAAATGACAAATTTTTTATTTTTCTATTTTTTTTGTTTGTTATGTACACCAGAATCGCTGTGTGAATATGATAGCCAAGCTCTTTAATGCCCCTGTTGGTGAGGGAGAGGCAGCAGTTGGCGTTGGAACGGTGGGGTCCTCTGAGGCAATTATGTTGGCAGGATTGGCATTCAAGAGGAAATGGCAGAACAAGCGGAAATCTGAGGGGAAACCATATGACAAGCCAAACATAGTCACTGGTGCCAATGTCCAGGTATTAGGCATTTGATTTGCCCTTGCACGTTCTTCTTGATAATGAAGATATCATACTCTTATTTTGGATGATTTTGGTGTAGGTCTGTTGGGAGAAATTTGCAAGATATTTTGAAGTGGAATTGAAGGAAGTCAAGTTGAGAGAGGGATTTTATGTAATGGATCCAGTGAAAGCAGTTGAAATGGTGGATGAGAACACCATCTGTGTTGCTGCCATCTTGGGTTCAACACTAACTGGGGAGTTTGAAGATGTTACGCTGCTTAACCAACTTCTCATGAAAAAGAACAAGGAAACAGGGTTGGACTCTCAATAAAAATAATATTATTGTCAATACATGGACTCGTATAAGTAATCCATCCATTCCCATTGGTAGAAGTGATGGTACCTACACATTTTCAGTTTAGGATCCGTGCAATATACATCATGGATCCCATCACACGAGCAATATGGAAGTTGGTAGAGTGCTTTTGGTTGCCTGCACATCGTTAAAGAGGATGTCCTCTGTAGGCAAATTGACTGGTGTGGGAACCCAGCCTAGGTTAGAGTGGTACCCCAAACTGAAATTGGTAGGTCCCATCACTTTAGTTAGTCAGAAGCTACCAATGTGTAGTAGTGTGCAGGCTACTAAAGTAGTTGGTAGTCTTTATGTCTGAACTTTGAAGCCCTTACTGAAATTTTATAGTGCACATCTTTATTGTTGCCATTGCACTAGCTGCTGAAACTGCTTTTGCCCCGGTCACTTTGGTCAATCCATACAATGCCACATGAGGTTTGTGTACACATTATTATCATCCGGAGTCTCGAGGCCTATCTGTGAATCTGTGATTCTCTCCTGTGAATATGCAAATGGATGAAGTCATCAATCATTATTGATCACATTTAGCTATAAAAATCTGTAGACAATGTTTGACCAACAGAAAATAAATTTATGGGGAGCACATTATTAACATAACTATTATGTACCCATCTCAATGTGGTATGCATACTTAATTTAACCATAGTGATTGGAGGAGACTACTGATGGTTGAACTGATGCAGGATCATCCAATTTTTGCATGGATTTCAACTAAAACAGGGTGTCTCCAACAACTTTTAGGTAATGATATTTTCACCATTGACCTAAAAAGTATATGGCATTTGTCAGGTGGGATACACCAATTCATGTAGATGCAGCAAGTGGTGGGTTTATTGCACCTTTCCTTTACCCGAGTCTGGAATGGGATTTCCGATTGCCATTGGTGAAGAGCATCAATGTTAGCGGACACAAGTATGGCCTTGTTTATGCAGGAGTGGGTTGGGTTGTATGGAGGAATAAAGAGGATTTGCCGGATGAGCTCATCTTCCATATCAACTATCTAGGGGCTGATCAGCCCACCTTCACTCTCAATTTCTCTAAAGGTAAATGCATTAGCAATGTTATATCATGAGATGTAGGATCCAGATTTCTGTACCCTTATACTATAACATCTGGCGGCCTCTTTCAACAGACCTGCTTTATTATTGTTAGCTCCTAAGATACATGTCAGATGGAAATTATGACTAAAAAAATTTGGCTTTGCAGGCTCCAGTCAAATAATCGCGCAATACTATCAGTTTATACGCTTAGGCTTTGAGGTAAGATGTTAATTTGATCATTCTTACAATGATAATGTATAGGATTGTTTTGTGTAAACAAAACACCTCTACCATCCAATTGGGATACCTCTTGGGTGGCCATAACATGCAGCTTAAGTAGCGTTCATGACTCTCCATTGGATCTTTTTTTTTTTTTTTCCTCTACAACTTTACTGACAGTCCAAAATGCCAATGGCATAAAAAATCTAGAGCATATTTTGTTTGTCAACTGCCCGTCACTTATGAGCGTCCATGACCACTAATGCTGCTGCTGGTTTTTGGCGTATCGTTCCATATCATTGTTCTAAGAATTGAAATTAGGACTCAGCTAAAAATCTTGTAGTGTGGAGTTGACTCGGACAATTTGGACTCTGACCCTGGTTGATTTTTGAAACAGTTGTTTTTGCACAAGGCTGTTTCTGCTAGCTTACTAGATACATTTCTGATAGTTTTCTGCATTACCATAATAACCACCTCTATCCTTGTAGAAGCTGGTGGACCAATCTTTGCATCTATTTGGTTTCTTTAAGGCAACTAAATGGGATTTGTATGGCAACTTCTGAAGGGATACAAGAACATCATGGAGAATTGCATGGAGACCACAAAGGTGCTGAGAGAAGGCATCGAGAAGACGGGTCACTTCGATATCGTTTCTAAGGATGTAGGAGTGCCCCTGGTAGCATTCTCTCTCAAAGACAGCAGCCAGCACAGTGTCTTTGAGATATCAGAGTCTTTGAGGCGGTTTGGATGGATTGTCCCAGCATATACTATGCCTGCTGATGCTGAACACATTGCCGTTCTTCGTGTGGTGGTCCGAGAGGACTTCAGCAGGACCCTGGCGGAGCGTCTTATTTCAGACATTGTGAAGGTCTTGAAAGAGATGGATGCACTACCACCTCGGGCGACAAAGGTAGCCCGTGTCACAGCTGAGATGGTTGGCAAAGAGGGTGTTGAGGGAGATGGAGTGGTGATTAAGAAGAAGAATGCGAGAGAGACCCAGCTGGACGTCACTACTCAGTGGAGGAGGTTTGTTCAACGCAAGAAGACAGGGGTGTGCTAGTGTCCATCTCTTTTCTTCTGAATTGGAGCGTTGCAGTTGTGCCTAGAGGTGGGCTAAATGTTATGGTGATCAAAGATGCGACCAAAATTATAAAGTGGGCCCATCATGTCAGTGGTGCATCCTGCTGTTGACATAATGTTTGCCTAGGTTGGAACAATAATACTATTATTCCTCTTTGGTCTGCTATATTTTTGGATTGAATGATATTATATGGATATGGATGTATGCATTTTACGTTTGCTTAGGAACTCGATATATTTGAACATGCTTGGCATTTTGAAATAATTCCTCTGATCTTTCCCTAGTTATGAACTTATTATATAAGGAAGATTTGAAAATGATGCAGTTTGTAAGTTGCCAAAATGCCAGTTTGAAGTGTGTTTGTAGTTTTGCTGTGTATGGGATTTCTGGAGTACATGTTTCCAAAGTGACTGACCTGATGATTCACCTAAATGGTGCAAATGCTGACAGATATTGAGGCCCACTCAAGGTATGGCCCAGATACATTTATGTTTCTCAGAAGTTTGTCAGAGGGAATTCATCAATAGATTTTCTTGGAACCTATTTAAAGCAAGCATTTCAAGAATATAGTTTGTGTACTATTTTCAGTTTTTTATGCGTTGTTTCTCTGATTAGTTTAAGATGTGCTGATTCCTTGATGATGCTAGGAAGAGTATGAGACATTAAAATCTGCGGAGAAATTACAGGGCGCCTCGCAAATCAAAACAGATGTATGTGATAACTGCAATTGTCCCAGAGAATTCATCTGGTTGATGTTTCATTAATATAACTACAATGAGAGGCTGCTTTTCTAAAACATTTTTCCAGTGTACCATCCTTTCGTGTGACAGATTCATCAAGGTCCATTCGCAGCCAGGCCAGCTGCCCACAATTGTGGCCATCTGATCTGTTTTGTCAAAAAGCCCGAGAGGGCCTCCTGTGTGTATGAACTTGAAGATAACTTTTCTTTCGTCCCATTTATTAATTTTGGATTTTCAGCCATGTCCTTCAGCAGGCCAAAGGCAGCCTTTACACTGCAGGAATGCACAAGATGCAAGTGGTTATGGTATTAAAAGAATGCTTAGACTGGTGCTGGCTGGACAGACCGGGCTAAATAGGTATGATATCTGTGCTAGGAGGTTTAAACAGGTCTAACCATGTTGATACTGAGGCACAGCTTGATATAAGCGATAGCCCTCTTGACCTACAAAGCTTGTGACCTCCAAAGAAAAGGACCAAGACACTGATAAAAAAAAAAAAGAAGGATAAGGAGCAAGACACAGGGTCAAGAACACCACCTATTGCTGTGCCTATTTATTTCACAAATTTTAGTCCCTTTATGTCGTTCATGGCATAGCCTAATAAGCCCTTAGCCTGCATAACAAAGAACAGCTGGTTAGCGTGTCCCCTTTGCCTGCATAATAGGGCCTGTTTGTTTAGTCCATATTGGATCTCTGGAAATTATAAATAATGCCTTTCTATCGAAGGGGCTAAAATTGCACATAAACACGAAGATCCACAAATGACCATGAAATAGTCTCTCCTTTGAGATGAAATGATTACCTAGTCATACCCTTCTAAATCAAATCCTTATAAAAAAGTAGGGTCCCAGCTACATTTTCCATCTTATATCCTTCACTCCTTGCCTCCTACATGATTTTTTTTTAATAACCTATTTTACCATGAACTCCTAGAAATTCAATACGGAGCAAAACAAATAAACCCTTAGTTTCTATGTGGCAGTTTTACGCACCATAAATGACAAGACCTATCATTTCAGAAATAGTCAAGCTATCACAAAAGGTGCATCCTACAACTTGTCCTCAAGAGGATAAGATATCTAATCCCAAGGGGAAGCTCAGTTGGCCTAGGACTATGGTTTGCACCTAGAGACTGTAGATTATAAACTGCACTGTCATACTGGGGCTACTGGAAGTTTACCCGGCTTTCCTCTGGGCCCTCCTATATGACACATGCTTCGACCTTTTAACTTAACCATAGTTCCACTTTCCTTATCAGCCTCTGTCTTTCTTGGCAAGATGAGTAGAATGATGCTGACATCCATTTAGCACAAGGTTTGAGGAGTTTATGAGTGATACAATCCTAACGGTTAGGATCCTCCCATCCCCATATCAGCAAGACAGCAACCAACCATCTATGTTCCTTATTTAAACCGACATGTGGGTGTCGTCTAATCTCCACGTTTCACTCACATCATATCATCATCACAATCTTGAAGCTTCCTTCTACTAAATATACCCTCCTGGTCTCCATTCTTTTCACTTTCACATCTCCCCTCTCCAAGGGTTACAAAGACTACAAGAAGAAGAAGACAGAAAGAAGAAAAGAAGAAGAGGAGGACTGAAAGGTAGCAGCAGAGAGTCTAAAGATGGTGGTGATGACGACATTGTCAGATGCCGACCACTTAGTCCACTACACTTTTGCCTCCAGATACGTCCGTACTCCTCTCCCCAGGTTGGTAATATGTAGTTCCATTGCATGCATCTTTTCAGATATAGACTGTCGGATGATCAGATGATCATAGCTTAAACGTTTATATGGCCTCTTCACCTATATATGTTATTATGATTTGGATGGTTGGTTTGATTGATGAGATGTGGGTGGGCCATGGCCGAAGGAGTTGAAGGCTTGGGCTATTATAGCCATCAGATGAGTGGATGCAAGTGGAAATTCGTTCCATCTAGACCATGCATTTACTTTCTTTAAGATGTTGTTTTATTGCAACATAGTCATTGAACTTCTATTTTTGTATTAAAGTTCTTAACTGTCGCTTCTAGTCCATTACACTTGTTAAGTGGTATCAATCAGATATCAAACTCTATTAAAATTCAAATGTTTACATATAAATCACCTGAAAACAATTAGAATGAAGATTGAGTTTTGTTTTCTTTTACTTTAACCATTCCAAGAAATGTTATTTTAATATTTTGACCTTTCCATGGACCAATATGCTGCTTGGCTGACACTGTGACACAGATCTTGAAACTGTGTTTTATAATCAGTTTTGAGGAGAGAACATGGATAGTGTGACAAGTGAACCAATGTTTCCTTGGTGGTTCATTATTTTCCACAGGGGGAAAAAGTGGGGTTTGAATTGTCTATCATTGTGGATTTGGTCCATGGCTCATCCATGGTATTTTGATGGATGAACATGTACAGGTGTGGAAAGCAGCAACTCAGTCATTCCAGATTATTTTCTCATTTTGGTGCCTTGATTTCTATGGTTTCCGCTTGTGTTTGCAGATTCAAGATCCCTGATAAATCGTTTCCAAAGGAGGCAGCATATCAGATTATCAACCATGAGCTCATGCTGGATGGAAACTCAGGCTGAACTTGGCATCTTTTGTCACTACATGGATGGAACCCGAATGCGATAAGCTCATCATGTCTTCTATTAACAAGAACTATGTTGACATGGATGAATACCCTGTGACCACAGAGCTCCAGGCATCTATTCTATCTGTTATGGACTTACATTTAAATGAATATGGTAAATTTGAATAACATAAGAGTATAAATATGAAGTCTGTATTTTGTAGACAATTGAACAGTGATTGAGTCAATAAGAAGATGGATGGACCCAGCTCTAGATAGATAAAGATCCTAGCCATCCAGTATGCCTTTAATTCCATTTGACATGGGTGGTTGCTATTGTTCTTTCTTAACCACTTGTTCTGGGCTGCCAGTCATGGCCAATCTTCTTGTTACATTTCTTTGTTGCCCAACAGTCAGCTCCACAGAGCATGCTATTCTGACTATTGTACCATGAAAATGCCCCTCTATTTAAGGTGGCAAGCAACACTTCATTGGCTTCTCTCGACTTCATCAGTTCATCACCATCTACTATTTCGTTTGTGATCTCTGTTTTCTTTAGGATTAATGTAATCTATCACTGCCGCACTAAGTTTCTTCAGATTCACCTTCTATTTCTTCAGACAAAATTGACCCAACAGCACAGAGATAAATTACTTCTGTCCGTATTGGTTTCATGACACAAACAATTCACACAGCAAATAATTCAAAAGACTAGTTGTAGATGTCTATATAAGTTCAGATTCATTTCTTTCTATTCTCTTACAGACGCCTACATAGGGTTCATTACAAGTTCAAGGTTAGATGGTGAAGAAACAGTCCTGCCTTAAATGCTATTCATTCCCTTCTGCTATGGTCTCTAGCTTTGGCCTCCAGCTCTCCGTGCAAGACGCACCATCCACTGCTTCTATTCGAACGCTAGCGAGCACATCCTCCATCGACATCTTCTTCGACAACAGCTCTTCAAGCTGTTGTGTTATGATAATCACCTTAATCCTTATAGCTCCATCTGCGGAACCTGCTCTGTTCTTTGGAGAGCTCTCTTCAGCAGAAGAAACAGAAACATCAGGTGGAAGTAGATAATAAACATGGCCAAACCTCAGCTCATAATTTGGTGGGAGATGCTGCGTCGTGCTCTGTGATACACCAACACCATAACCATCAAAATTCAGTAGAAGATCCTTTACGAAGATTGAAACCCGGTATTCTAGTATCTTTCCATCACTCTTCACAACTCTTAGGACATTCCTGTTACTTGAGAGAGAGAAAAGGACTCTTGACGAAGGGAAAGAGGCTAGAATTGCAAAGAAAAGAGGTTATGGGTTTAATAAAGGAAAGTGAGGAAGGAGAGGGAGAACTGTTTGTTGTGGATAAGTGAAGTGTTTATTGGAGAAGAAAAATGTAGAGAGGGGTTTGAAAGAAGCTGAGGATATTTAAAGTCATATAAGGTTTAACAGATGAACTGTTGTGCTGAATCTCGTATAGAACTTTAGAGTTGCAGGATGTGGCAACAGTAACCATTTCCTTTTTTTTTTTCTTTGGCAAATCTATTCTACCCTTAAATGTTACCCTCTCTAACCCATTTTCTTAAGATTCTGCTGCATATCTTCCTCCTCTAACCAGGGCTTAAATCTAGCTACCGAGCTCTCCTTAGAGGACTTTAATGGACCTAACCAGCTAAGCTAGCAGCCGGAGATGCAAAAGTAACTATTTCAGTGATCAAAATGTTCTTATCCCTCATCATATGAACCAATTGATTGTATCTGTTACCCAAGGTTCAGCTAACCAATTTAAATCGAAAATCTCAAAATATATTTATTCTGTTTTCTGTTGGGAATGCCTTCATCATTTTAGTTTCTGTTACGTACCCAATTTTTTCTCCAAACGACGAAATGTTTTATTTATTTTTATGTTTTTGTTTATGTACACCAGAATTGCTGTGTGAATATGATAGCCAAGCTCTTCAATGCTCCTATTGGTGAAGGTGAAACTGCAGTTGGCGTTGGAACAGTGGGGTCCTCTGAGGCAATTATGTTGGCAGGATTGGCATTCAAGAGAAAATGGCAGAACAAGGGGAAGGCTGAGGGGAAACCATATGACAAGCCAAACATAGTCACCGGCGCCAATGTCCAGGTATCATGCATTAACCCTTATGCATTCTTTTTTTTTTTAGCAGTCTTACACATTCTTCTTGATAAAGATATCATGCTTTTACTTTTCTCACTCATGATAATGGATGATTTTGGTGTAGGTCTGTTGGGAGAAGTTTGCAAGATATTTTGAAGTGGAGTTGAAGGAAGTAAAGTTGAGAGAGGGCTTTTATGTAATGGATCCTGTGAAAGCAGTGGAAATGGTTGATGAGAACACCATTTGCATTGCTGCCATCTTGGGTTCAACGCTGACCGGAGAGTTCGAAGATGTTAAGCTTCTTAATCAACTTCTCATGGCAAAGAACAAGGAAAAAGGGTTGGACTCTCATTGAAAATAATGTTATTGTTAATACATGGACTAATATAAGTGATCCATCTACTCCCATTGGTGGAAGTGATGGGGGACATATATGCTCCGTTTGGGACCCATGCAGTACATCATGGATCTCATGACACAAGCAAAATGGAAGTTGGAAGAGTGCTTTTGGCTGCCTGAATTTAGTTTTTCTGTAAGCAAATTGATTGGTGTGGGGAACCAGCCTAGCCTGGTCTGGTAACCCAAACGGAAATTGGTAGGTCCCATCACTTTGGTTAGTCAGAGGCTACCCATGCTAGTAGTAACAAGTCCTTAGATTCTGAAGCCCTTATTGAAGTTTTATAGTTCACTAATTTATTGTTGCCAATTGCCATTCCATTATCTACTGAATCCTTATTTACCCCATCACTCTAGTCGATCCATCTGCTTCCAGATGAGATTAGTCCACAGATTACCATCATCGGAGTGTCAAGACCCTACGAAAATGTGACACTCTCCTATGAAACTGAAAATGGATGAAGTCGTTATCCATCACAATTAGCTATAGGAATATGTGGACTGTGTTTGACCAACAGTACGTGAGTTTATTGAAAGCACATTATTAACATGACTGTATGTATCCATCTCATGGTGGTATACATACTCAATTCAACCATAGTGATGGGAGGAGTGGGGTCATGATGGGTAGAGACTATGGATTAATGGTTGAAATGAAGCACGATCATCCACTTTTTGGATGGGTTTTAACTGAACAGGGTGTCTTCAAAAATTGTAGCTAATGATACTTTTACAGTTGACTCAAAACATATGGTTTTTGGCAGGTGGGATACACCAATTCATGTAGATGCAGCGAGCGGCGGGTTTATTGCCCCTTTCCTGTACCCGAGGCTGGAATGGGATTTCCGGTTGCCATTGGTGAAGAGCATCAATGTCAGCGGACACAAGTACGGCCTTGTTTACGCAGGAGTGGGTTGGGTTGTATGGAGGAGTAAAGAGGATTTGCCGGAGGAGCTCATCTTCCATATCAACTACCTAGGGGCTGATCAGCCCACCTTCACTCTCAATTTCTCTAAAGGTGAATGCACTAGCATTGGTATCGCATGAGACACAGGATTCAGATTTCTGCACCCTTATACTATAACATCTGGCATCCTATTTCAACAGACCTGCTTTATTATTGTTAGCTCCTAAGATACATGTCAGAGGGAGATGATGACTTAAGTTTTGGGTCTGCAGGCTCCAGTAATATAATCACACAATACTATCAGAGTATCAGTTCATACGTTTAGGCTTTGAGGTAAGATGATGATTTGATCATTCTAACAGTGATAATGTACAGGATTGATTTTGTATTCACCAAAAACCTCTACCATCCAATTGGTATACCTCTGAGGTGGCCATAACATGCAGCGTAAGTGTTCATGAATCATGACTCTTACCACTGGATCTTTACTCTACAATTTTGCTAGTCCAAAATGCCAGTGACCTAAAAAATCTAGACAAATGTCGAGCATATTGTGTTTGTCAGCTGCCACTCACTTATGAGTGTGCACAACCACCGATGCTGCTGCTGATTTTTGGTGTATAGTTCCATATCATTGTTTTAAGAATTGAAACTTGGATTCAACTCCAAATCCTGTAGAGTGGAGTTGACTCGGGCAAGTTGGAGTCTGACCCTGGTTGATATTTAAAACAGGTGTTTTTGCACAAAACTGGTTCCGCTAGCTTACTAGACACTTTCTGATAGTTTTCTGCATTACCATAGCCACCTGCATCTTTATGGAAGCTGCACCATTTTATTTTATTTTATTTTGTCTTACTGGCCAGCAGTTGTACTTTCAATCTGAAGGCCCAGGGATCATGTGTGATACTGTGCTGTCAACACCACTCAATCATGAGAGTTATCATGAGTGTTGGCTGTGGAAGCTTCACTTTGGTACCATTTGTTGTATACTTCTAGCTGGTCCACACCCATCTTTGCATCTACTTGCTGTATTTAAGGCAACTAAATGGGATTTGTATTGCAACTTCTGAAGGGATACAAGGACATCATGGAGAACTGCATGGAGAACACAAGGGTGCTGAGAGAAGGAATGGAGAAGATAGGTCAATTCAATATCATTTCTAAGGATGTGGGAGTGCCCCTGGTACCATTCTCTCTCAAAGACAGCAGCCAGCACAGTGTCTTTGAGATCTCAGTCTTTGAGGCGGTTCGGATGGATTGTCCCAGCTTACACAATGCCTGCTGATGCTGAACACATTGCCGTTCTTCGTGTGGTGATCCGAGTGGACTTCAGCAGGAGCCTGGCGGAGCGTCTTGTTTCGGACATGGTGAAGGTCTTGAAAGAGATGGATGCACTGCCACCTCAGGCAACAAAGGTAGCTCATGTCACAGCTGAGGTGGTCCGCAAAGAGCGTGTTGAGGGAGATGGAGTGGTGATTAAGAAGAGCGCGATAGAGCCCCAGGAGGAGATCACTACTTACTGGAAGAGGTACGTTGATCGCAAGAAGACGGGCGTCTGCTAGTGTTCATCTGTTTTCTTATGACTTGGAGCAGGTCAGTTGCACCTACAGGTGGTGGGCTACATGTTATGGTGATCAAAGATGGACCAATATTAAAAGGTGGGACAATCATGTCAGTGGTCTGGACAGCTGCCTCAATTCCCGCAGTAGTGTATTCTTCAGTTGGCATAGCAGCTGTTTTGCCTATTAAGGAAACTATTATTCCAGTTTGGTGTGCTATATCTTGGATTGAATAAGATTATATGCATATAGATGTATGTATACTATGTTTGCTTAGGAACTCAATATATTTGAACATGCTTGGCATCTTGAAATAATCTTTCTGATCTTTAGAAATTTAAATAATAGGGAATTGATGAAATGAAAGTTTGTAAGTTGCCAAAATGCTAGTTTAAATTGGGTGAATTTTTGCCGTGTATGGGACTTTTGGAGCATGTTTTAGAGGTGACTGACCTGGTGATTCACTAAATGGTGCGATTGCTTGCTTTATAGCAGATAGATCCTGAGGCCCACTTGATGTGTTACAGATACATTTATGCATCTCGAAAGTTCTTGTGAGCGGAATTCATCAATGTTTGCTTGGAACCTATAAATGCATCCATTTCAAGTCATAAGTGTACTATTATCAGTTTTACATGCCTTTTTTTCTTTATTATCAATTTAGATGATGTGATTCCTTGGAGAATCAGAATCCTCTCAAGGCTTTTGACCCACGGTGACCATGAGTGGATTAAACATGATGTGGGGTTGCCCACTACGTACGTGAATGGCAGGCATCCCACGGTGACAATTCCCAGGAGGATCCGGATTCTGCTTTGGAGATCTGCTCTGAAATTACAAGGGCAAATCACAGCTTAAACAGATGATAACTGCAATTGTCCCAGAGAAGTCTGAAACACCACCACTGTACAAATACTTAAAAGAGGAATAAGACAGAAAGCTGAAAGCTTTCTGGACCTGGTAAGTACCCAACTGGGATGAAAACAGTAACATTGGAAACACCCAAGAAAGTGAAAGCATCGTAAGAGGTCGGGAGCCTCATCAAATTTGCAACGGAAATGTGTCTGGATGGGACCCAATGTTCGCAAAGGTCTCTTGGGTGTTTCCATCAGTTAATGGTGGGTGGGATTAGATTCATCCGGGTAGTAATTTTGTTTTTCTGGGCCACACTATGCTGGTGGGGTAAAACTAATCCCTATCTTTAATCAAAGGTGAAGCTTGTCATGTGATGCTCCCAGTAAGGTTGGTTTCTTTCCACAGAGGCCCATAGTGGTGGAAGTTTGTGACTAAGGGATTTATTGTCCTTTTGCATGTCAGTTTGCATTAAGTGGTAGACTTTCCCTCCACAAAGTATTAAAACTCCCAGCCTTGAGATGGTAGTTAGATATGCACAGTTCCAGCAAAGCAAGAAAACGTCCCCTCTTATTGGAAACAGGTTACATAAAAATATTCTGGTTGAAGTTTCAATACTACAATGAGAGGCTGCTTTTCAGAACATTTTTCCAGTACCATCCTTTCGTGGGACAGATTCATCAAGGTCCATTCGCCGCCAGCTGCCTGCAATTGTAGCCATCTGATCTGTTTTGTCAAAAAGCCCGAGAAGGCCTCCTGTATGTATGAAAAGAACTTTTCTCCCTTCCCATTTTTTTGGATTTTCTGCCATGTCCTTCAGCAGGCCAATGGCAGCCTTTCCACTGCAAGAATCCACAAGATGCAAGTGGTATATGGTATTAAAAGAAAGGAAATGAAAGAACTGAAAGTCAATGTCTGAATTATTCAGAAATATGTGAAAAAAGAACAACAAATTCAGAAGACATTGCAATTCTAATGATTTCATCTGAACAATTTACAGTGAAAGTTGTGTCAACTTCGGCCATATTAAATCAGTACCCAATCAAGAGGGTTCCAGAACTTAGAATGGTGCTGACTCAACAAACCAGGTCAAAATAGTGGGATATCGGTGCTAGGCAGGTTTAAATAGGTCTAAACATGCCAATACTGGGGCACAGCTTGATATAAGCAATAGCCCTCTTGACCAGCAAAGTGCAGTATAGCCAATCCTTGAAACCTCTAGAGATAAGATGCAAGACTTTGAATGGCAAAATAAGATTATTACACACCTGTACACCGAGTCAAGAATGACACCTGTTGCCGTGGCTATTTCTTTCACGAATTTAAGCTCCTCAATGGTGTTCATGGCATAGCCTAAGCCCTTAGCCTGTGAAACAAAGAACAACTGGTTAGTATTGAGAGAGAGAGAGAGAGAGAGAGAGAGAGAGAGAGAGAGAGAGGTGCTATAGCTTAGATTGCTGGGCCCCCTCTTTTAAGCACAGGAATCTGGTTGCTCCTGTTAAGATTTGTGCATTTAACTTCCAAAAACATACTGTCATATTCATCAAAGTTTAGTGGCTTTATAAAAGGAAACTTTCAAGTAGCATTTAATTGTTGCTTGCTCACTAAAGGAATATCCAGCATGGTAATCACAAAAAAGAATAATAGTGCCCGTTAATCGATATTGAATGCCCAGAACTTCTAAGCAATGCCTTCCTATCAAAGGGAAGAAAATTGAACATAAACATGAAGATCCACAAACGACCATCAAATAGCCTCTCCTTTGAAATGAAATGATTACCTAGTCATACCCCAATAAATCAAATTCTAGGAAAGTAGGGGTCCCATCTACATCTCCACCTTATATCCTTCACTCCTCGCCTCCTACATGTTTCTTCGTTATAACCTACTTTAGCATGAACTCACAGGAATTCAGTATTGAGCAGACAAATAGGCCCTTTGGTTTCTATGTGCCAGTTTTACACACCATAAATGACAAGACTATTTCAGGTCAAGCTATCACAAAAGGTACATTCCAGGACCTATACAACTTGTCCTCAAGAGGATAAGATATCTTATTGTAATAACTAATAAGCAGAAGCAAGGGAGAACAATAACAGCATATGTAAAAGAGTTCAGTAATGTTTGACTTGTCAAATTAATAAACTGCTCACATCTTGGATGTTGACTATATTATGTGAATTTAGACCCGATCGAAGTCCATCTATTAGGCCTTGAATGTAATCATAGAAATAATCCGGATCGTCACAAACAGAGAACGCATGAACCTGTAATATCAAGAGCTCATTAGGGAGTAAAAAATCTAATCAATATTCGCAGGAAACGACAATATCAAAATAAATGACATACTTTTGCCTTTAAGTTACCTAACCATGATCCCAGTGCCAGACCCGCAATAGTCCCACCACTAGAAAATGCAAAAAAGAAAATAGTCTATGCTAAGGTAAGAGCTGGGAAGCACGGACACCTCTCCGGGGCCAGAGTGTCAGTGTCCGACACGTGTCGGACACGGACACTCTTCGGACACGCTCCGACACGTGTCGGACACGCAAAAAAGAGTGTCTTATTTATTTTTTAATGTTTTATATTTCGGACACGCTGGGGACACGTTCCGGACACGTGTCGGACACGTTTGCCTCTTTTAATTGGGAAAAAAATAAAATTAGAGTAAAAAAAGAAAAGCAAAGGGGGCTTTTTGTCAAAGTTCATAACTTAAAAGCAAAGGGGCCATCCTTCCGCTGCCCTGAGGAGGCCAGCGATGGGTTTTTGCTGTTTACATGAATTTAGAAAATCTGTTTTTGCTGTTTATATATCAAATCTGTTCTTTATATTAAATAATTTTTTTTATTTATCAGCTCTGCTTCTTCACATCTGCGTGACAATTTGGAATTTAGGAATATGAGTTTACACCCCTCCAATGAAGAAGATATAAATAAGCCTCCGTGGAAATATGTAACCAAGTTTGAGAAAATTAATGAAGGAGGGGGAAATATTACTTGGCCGTGGAAATAGTATCTTTTAGTATATGATTAGATATATTATTATTATTAATTATTAACGTGTCCCCGACGTGTCCGTGTCCTTCAATTTTGAGAAATGCCGTGTCGGCGTGTCCGTGTCGTGTCGTGTTCGTGTCCCGTGTCCGTGTCCGTGCTTCTTAGGGTAAGAGAATAGAGATCTACATATTTCTATATAGCAGCTACATAGAACCAAACAGTATATCATAAGGAAATATGTAAAGATGAAATAAACATGTTGCCTGGATAAAAATTGCAAAAAAGAAAATAGTTTAGGCTATCACTACGGACTAGAGATCAAAAGAATTCTAAATACTAGCTACACAGAACCAAACATTGTTGCAAGGAAATATGTAGAGATGAAATTAACCAGTTATTTGGGTATAAATATAAACAGAAAATGCATAAAAGCAGATTCACAGAAGTTCTCCAGAGATGCACCTGGATGTGAATGTGTGCGCATAAAGATAATTTTCTCCTACAGGAACATCCGCGTGCCAACAGATGGGGTACTGTGAAAAATCAGGGGGTCTCAGTTTTGGATGGCTGCCCGCCTCTTTAACATCCAGATTGGGACGTCCGCATGTGGACATTCCTGTAGGAGAATACTTCATGTGTGCATGCATGCTTCTAAATGAGTGAAGAATAGCGACTGGATTAATAGGGTGCATTTGTAAGATGCAAGGGTGCATGTGTAAAGAACAGGAACTGGATCATTTGTAAGTTGCGCAGTGCATGTAAAAACACACACACACATGATCCCGCTGCTATTCTTTACACGGGCACGCATCTTACAAATGCACTATACTGATCCAGTCGCTATTTTTCACACACATGCACATGTGTCTATATGTGTAAAGAACAGTAACTGGATCATTAGAGTGCATTTTTGTAAGAGTTCCAGAGTGGAGACTGATATAAGCATGCATTCCAAAAAGAGGTTAAATCTCATATTGCCACAGGAGAACCTTGTTAGGATATACTGGAAACCTAACTAGAAATGAAGATATGTGGATAAAGAAAGTCTCATCACTTTCTGTTTTCCACTCTTTTTATATACCAATAAAATCATGTTACCTGTTCTTATTCAAAACAACCTAGTTTTAAGCAAGCCACACATAATGTCTGACACCTGCTCTTTACTTGTAGAAGCATTACTCAAAAGCATCATCCTATAGTGAGGATTGTTAGGCACATATGAACTAACCCAAGTTTCTCCATGACTGTTGTGTCTCATAGCAGGCATTAGCCCAAATCTAACAAGCAGTGAATACAGTGAAGATTGATAGCACATACTGGAAACAACTAAAGTGATGCAGGAAAGACTGATGATCCATGGGTCGACCAGCCCTTTGGGCCCAGCCCATTCATGTTGTGTTTCATTTTTTTTTATTATTTAGAGTTTATATTGAGTTATGCAAGTAGGGTCCATAGATTTTAGTCAAGTGTTTTTAATCTTGACCAATAAAGTGTTTCTATGGTTGAGATTAGTTCTAGGGGGTCATATTTTGCCTACATAAAGTCATGTAATGCATCTTTGAGAAAAAAAAAAAAAATGATTAATGACAAAGAATTATGGCTTTTGGCTTTCTCTCGTGTGAATGAAACTAGTGTGATGCCACTAGGTGTGAAGCCTAGCAACATTGGGTGTGGTGCCTAGCGACTCTTCCCCTTCCCACTCCGCATTAACTAAATTATTGATGAGCAAGTACTATATATTATTTCAAAGGGTCTGAGATTGCGTTGGCTATATTGCAAAATGATACAAGTTTTTTCCCCTACTTCTCCTCAAGTTTTCCAGTGTTCCTCCTGGGAACCCAAGTTTCCCTCGATATACTCATAAAGTAAATCACAGTAATCCTTGCAGGCATGTCTGTTTTTGTTGACAATGGAAGATAGCCAACATAGATTGGATTTCTGTGATGAAGCGATTTGGTTACATTCTCTTGAGTGTCCTTCCAATATTGGAAGTCTAGAATGATACATATATTCTTGGTATTCCTTAGAAAAGATAGTATCCAAAAGAAGATACACATGGGAGCATCCGAGAGTGTTCTAGCCATTCTAAGACAGTATATGTATCCAACTGCCAGCATAACGTTTTAGGTCCAATTTGAGTAGCATAGATGTAACGGTAAGACGAGGCCAAGGGAAGCACTATGATATTTAACAAGACTGTATGAGTTAGGATTTAGGAAGACTTAGGTTTGGTTAATAGTGTAGAGCGTCACCTGGCACATGCTGCAACAATGTCATCAAATTGGCTTTCCCCAAATCCATCCTGAACTTGATGCTCAATCTCCCTAATTGCTTCAATGTAGCCCCTGGAAAAGGAAAAATAAAGATCTTTAGGAAAAAGAAGGGAAAAAAAAAAAAGGATGCACTGTCAATCAGCATTAAGGAATGGAATCTATCCTTTGTAAATTCCATGTTGAAGTTAGGGGCACAAATATTATAGGTGACACTCAGAGGTAAGTACAAACACAGTCAGCATCATCAAAACTTCTCTGTGGAACCTTGATTCCATTAAGGACTATTACACAACTAAATTAAATCAATTACCTAATGAACAAGAAGGATTGAATGCATGAAAATAAATGTTTTGGAGTAATTTAACATAAGACAATCTCTTAGAGGTCAAATCTTATGGAGATAGGTGCCACATGTTAAATCTTTAGAATTTGGAAAGAGAATAACAGGTAGATGGTCATTGATTGTAATTATTTTTGGAACAGATTAAACAGTGGTTCATGGGCCATGGGATGAAAGCCTCAATGGGTGTATCTGTAGGTAATCTCCAATGGGAGTGGTTTCGTGGGAAAATGGTATCCGCCACCGAAATGGATTTGTAAAATTGAAAGTTGATTATAAGCTTTCTCTCTTCTTAATATAATATATGGTTGCCGTTCAAAAAGAGAAAAAAAAAATGAAAATTGATGGTTTCCTTGTTAGGGAACTCTGGTCTTTCTGGCATTTCCAGAATTAAAGATGGTAAAGGATCCTTTCTTCATGTCTTTTTTAGTGCGGTGGGACGGTAAGATTCAAATATGGAAGAGATCTTGGTGATAAAAGAGTCTAAGGTGTCAGGAATGTTTCTAGATGGAGTCTGTCTATGGCTCTTTCATTGTGGAAAGAAACTCCAATAATGCTATTTAATGGACCAAAAATATCTCCAAAGCTCCATGGAGATTTGTTTTTAATTTTACACAAGGTTATTGAGATGGAACGATCTATCGAAGTCATTTTCCTTCATATCTCTAGGAACAAAAACTCAGAAGCAGACGAGTTGACAAGAGCAGAGGCATTTAGAGACCATTCACATTGGATATTCTCTACTTAAGTAACCTCATGGAACTCCTTGATGGGCCCTGCTTCTTATTCTCAGTTTCTTTACCAGTAGACTCATTGATTTATAACAGCAAGTTCACAACATTAGTAACAGGCTAACAGCAACAAAGAAAACAAGCAGTATTAGTTGGAAGAGTAACAGTAGTAGTATGAGCAATAACAGCAGTAGTAGAAGTATCACTGGTAGAAATTAGAGCAGCAGCAGCAGTGAATGCAGTAGTAGTATTAGTAATAGTAGGAGTGGCAGCTGCAGCAGTTGTACCAGCAGTAGTAGCAGTTACACACACTTGCACATCATAAGTCATAGCAGTAGTACTGGCAGTAACAGACACACTTGCACATCATAAGTCATAGCAGCAGCAATCTTGCACATACCAGCAACTGTAATAGTAGTAGTAATAGGACTAGTAGAAGCAGCAGCACAGCAGCAGTACTACTATTACAAGCCGCAGCCACAAGCTTATTCCATTGAGAAATACAGAACATAACGAACTGAGCTACAACAATTGCTTAACCTTTAAAGAAAATGCAACTATGAAAATTTTATGAACATCAACAGGAAATATATCTAGGGTGATCAGTTAGAGCACAGCATCACGTATTAGTCAACATTCCAAAAGTAAGGACATCAAACAAGCTTAATTATGGCATTATATCAAAACTAGCCTGCCCATACGCTAACTTTTATTGCAATAACCAAGTTAAAATAGCTTACAACATTAAAGCTTAAGAGCAAGAGGCACTGAAAAGGCATTTAAGAATCACTAATCCCAATCTCACCAGGTTCCAAGTGAGTTTGATCCAGCAGCAGGAATAACATATGGTCTTCTTCCTTCTTTCAGTAGCCTCTCTTTCAGCAAGTTGCATAGAGCCTAATCAAATCAAATGAGGTGCAACTACTCAACATCAGGATGGGAATTGCATACATTCCATAAGACTTATATGAATGCCAACCTGTAAAAAGGCATTAGTACCCTTTGGCCTGCAGTATTTACAAGTGGGGCATATTTCAGGGGTCCAGATAGTTCTTCTGGTGGGGCTCATGATAGATAAGTAAGCCTCAGAATCTCCTCAATGAGAAAACCCTAACCTTTCAAGTGATGGCCTCCATGTATATGTCAAGAGAAAAGTACATTCTGCCTAATCCGACAAGGCATAACATTGGATGGTCTACAGTCCAGGTTGTTCAGGGTCATGGTCTGTATACTGTGGAACGCAAGAAATTAATGTTCAGATCGGCAAGCTACAGGACCCATATGTAAATGCTGCAAGTTGAAGGCTCAAGTTATGAATTATGGAGCCGTTAATAGATGGTTATGAAAATCAGATCAAGCTAATATTGAAGCCAGACTAAGAGCTTATTAAACATCCATGAGAGGGTTTTTGTGACTAATAGTGAACATATGAACTCTATAATAGTTGGGGTGTTGGCCTTTCAAGGAAACAGACTATCCAAATATTAATTTTGCATAACTATATAACTACATATATATATATATATATATATATTAATGGGGACAATTTGCATGTCCTTAACTGAATTGCGCCTAAGGAAACAGGCGTACCCAACTGACTCTGAATGCTTTAGCTCTAATTTTGGCAATTATGGACTTTCCCTGTCATCTAATTGCATCTCTTATTTGCATCATGAGCATTCACCCACAGTGCCATCTAGAACATAACTGAATGAATGACAATATGCCTTGGTAACATTTGAACATATTATTTTGATTGAAATATTTGAAAGAATAGGTCCCAAAAGAACGTGGCCAAGCGCATGCAAGTAATTACAAACAAACACAAAACTTTTAAGTTACTTCTGAGAAGATTCACATATTTGAGAAAATAGAACAGCAATCTATATCGAAAAGTCGAAAGTACAAACCACACTCCCAATTTTGGCATCTTCTTCTTCCGAGACAAGCTCAACGTGGGCACCAACTAAGCGCTCAACAAGGAGATTGCCTGTCAACCCAGGGTCTTTGTCTACTAGCACCTGCATCATATTATTCATAAGCAAAGAAAACTTGGTCAGGCTCATGCGCATGTTAAACAGAGTAAAACTCAAAATTACTGGTATTCTGGATGCCTAGCCTAACTACCAACAAGTGCATCTTTCATTTCTTCATTCTACACTAAACAATGGAACTGTAAAGGCAATTTGACCTTGGATGTGAGCAGTATCAGATAACAGTCCAGATTCAAATACTTAGCAGCCACAGCAGTCGCGCAACAATGGTTGCTCTGAATACCTCCTATTGTTATGATGCAGTCTGCACCCTGTGCTATAGCATCTGCCATGAAGAATTCCAGTTTCCTAACTTTATTGCCACTCAATTGCATTCCTGAAAGATCATCGCGCTATATAATTCCAGAAATCTCTTGTCAGTATATGGATATAGAATGGTGAAATTCATGATGACTGTGTAAGATTCTAAGCTAAACAAAAGTTTAGAGTATGTGGCTGATTGATTACCTTTATAAACACTTGAGTGTCTTTTGGCAACCCAGGAAGATTCCACTTGTGAATTGGAGTAGGAAGCTGAAACAATAAATGACTTTACTCAATCACATAAAGAGGTTTGAACTTGGGATGCAAAGCCAAAGTATTCTACAAACTATGAATAAAAATGAGAATATGCAAGATTAAGAAGAATGAAAAACATAAAAGTCAAGTGCTATCTGCTTTGCATCAAAGATCACAAACATCAAATCAAAATCAGATTTGATTTCAGGAAGTTGATTTGGGAACAAAGACACAAGTAGAAATCCAAATTGAAAAACAGGACTGTAACTGTAGTGGTGATTTCACTATATTGCAACTTTCTTAACATCAGGATCTAATAAGTCGGTTTTAGATTCAAATGGGTCTTTAACAGAATAGGAATTGAATTGAATTGAAATAAGAGAAAGAGTACTACATGTCCGAGGGAGATGGTGTGAGAAGGGATGGGATTGAGATGAGAGGCCCATGAAGGAGGATCGTAGGATCTCCTGGTGAGGAATCCGACAGTGGAGATTGATCGATCGCCTGTATCCATGAGTTTTGGAGAGGAAATGGAGGCGAGTGCCGGGCGAAGACGAGGAGAAAACGACTACATTTGATTTTGAAGGAGCAGCAGCTTCGGAGCGTTGCTTGCGTGCGCCCTCATCTCATCCTAGACGCCAGCAGCCTACAAGGATCGATCAAAAGTATGGTGGTTCGCGGGAGTAGTTGAATTTTATCAGTCTCACAGTCCCAGCTCACTACAAATGTACAAATGTACAATGAGATTGATGCCCCAGATCTGTGAACTGAGTGAGGACATCAAATGGGCCGAGGAATGGGGCACGCTCGGCCCGTTTGAGCACGGCACGAGAAGGGCCAACCTGTCCACAACCGTCAACACATCAGGCACGGCTCGTCTGACCTGCCCAACAGCTAGTTTTATGCTGAATTTTACCCCTATCATCTGATTGTTTTACTTTTCCTTCATTCTAATTTGTAAATATATATAAGTCCTTTATTCTTTTTTTATTTTTATTCTTTAAAAAGATTATAAGGTTTTAAAGGTAATCTTATTTACAAACCTTCAAAAAATTAAGATCCAAACGGTTCTCTTTTCACTGCAGTAGGTCGAGTTTGACCGACCAATAAAATATCTCTGTCATTCTCCACATCCATGTTGATATTATCCCCTAGCCCAGCGTTAATATATGATGTTTTTTTTTTTTTTTTGGAGCTGAGAGTGGGACCCAAGAGAGCCCACACTAGTGGCAAGAGGAAAACCACACTATGGGAAGGATATAGTCCTGACCTCTGTCTAGTGAGGTTAGAAGAGGAAGGCCACAAAGTGAAAATGATGATAACCCATGTACATGTACATGAAAAGAGAATATACATGTGGAAAGAGTGACACACCCTAGCAGCCGTTAAATCACTGTGATAAATTTCTTGATATTATATATATGGGGCCAGCTTTTTTGAGCTCAAGCTTAGAATAAGGCAAGCTCAAGTGTGTGGTGGAGCCCATATGGAGATGGGGATGGGGGGGATTTCAAGGACTCCCTGAGATCTGGCATCCTATTTCAAGTTTTCAAGAGACCTGCTTTATTATTGTTAGCTCCTAAGATACATGTCAGAGGGAGATGATGACTTAAGTTTTGGGTCTGCAGGCTCCAGTAATATAATCGCACAATACCATCAGTTCATACGTTTAGGCTTTGAGGTAAGATGATGATTTGATCATTCTAACAGTGATAATGTACAGGATTGATTGTGTATAAACCAAAAACCTCTACTATCCAATTGGTATACCTCTGAGGTGGCTATAACATGCAGCGTAAGTGTTCATGAATCATGACTCTTACCACTGGATCTTTTCTCTACAATTTTGCTAGTCCAAAATGCCAGTGACCTAAAAACATCTAGACAAATGTCGAGCATATTGTGTTTGTCAGCTGCCACTCACTTATGAGTGTTCACAACCACCGATGCTGCTGCTGATTTTTGGTGTATAGTTCCGTAGCATTGTCTTAAGAAGTGTCATACCCCACCCATCACGCATGCATGATATTGTCCGCTTTGGCCCACTGGCCTCATGATTTTACTTCTAATGGGCCTCAACCCATTAAAAGGTTTCATACAAGGTAAGAATGTAAGCTCTACATATAACCCCATTCACTTTCCTCTCAATAGTCGATCCTCACGGTTTTGTTTCTAATGAGCATGATATTGTCCACTTTGGCCCACCAGCCTCACGGTTTTGCTTCTAATGAGTCTCAACCCATCAAAAGGCCTCATACGAACTAATCGAGAGTCGACTCTGATACCAATTATCACACCCCAACCCCCACGCATGCATGATATTGTCCACTTTGGCCCACCAGCCTCACGGTTTTGCTTCTAATGAGCCTCAATCCATCAAAAAGCCTCATACAGGGTAAGGGTGTAAGCTCTACATATAACCACATTTACTTTCCTCTCTATAGTCGACGTGGGACTCCGGGACGACGTCACATATTCAACTCCAAATCCTGTAGAGTGGAGTTGACTCGGGCAAGTTGGAGTACAGATTCATCTCCAAATCCTGTAGAGTGGAGTTGACTCGGGCAAGTTGGAGTCTGACCCTGGTTGATATTTAAAACAGGTGTTTTTGCACAAAACTGGTTCCGCTAGCTTACTAGACACTTTCTGATAGTTTTCTGCATTACCATAGCCACCTGCATCTTTATGGAAGCTGCACCATTTTATTTTATTTTATTTTGTCTTACTGGCCAGCAGTTGTACTTTCAATCTGAAGGCCCAGGGATCATGTGTGATACTGTGCTGTCAACACCACTCAATCATGAGAGTTATCATGAGAGTGTTGGCTGTGGAAGCTTCACTTTGGTACCATTTGTTGTATACTTCTAGCTGGTCCACACCCATCTTTGCATCTACTTGCTGCCTTTAAGGAAACTAAATGGGATTTGTATTGCAACTTCTGAAGGGATACAAGGACATCATGGAGAACTGCATGGAGAACACAAGGGTGCTGAGAGAAGGAATAGAGAAGAGAGGTCAATTCGATATCATTTCTAAGGATGTGGGAGTGCCCCTGGTACCATTCTCTCTCAAAGACAGCAGCCAGCACAGTGTCTTTGAGATCTCTCAGTCTTTGAGGCGGTTCGGATGGATTGTCCCAGCTTACACAATGCCTGCTGATGCTGAACACATTGCCGTTCTTCGTGTGGTGATCCGAGTGGACTTCAGCAGGAGCCTGGCGGAGCGTCTTGTTTCGGACATGGTGAAGGTCTTGAAAGAGATGGATGCACTGCCACCTCAGGCAACAAAGGTAGCTCATGTCACAGCTGAGGTGGTCCGCAAAGAGCGTGTTGAGGGAGATGGAGTGGTGATTAAGAAGAGCGCGATAGAGACCCAGGAGGAGATCACTACTTACTGGAAGAGGTATGTTGGTCGCAAGAAGACGGGCGTCTGCTAGTGTTCATCTGTTTTCTTATGACTTGGAGCAGGTCAGTTGCACCTACAGGTGGTGGGCTACATGTTATGGTGATCAAAGATGGACCAATATTAAAAGGTGGGACAATCATGTCAGTGGTCTGGACAGCTGCCTCAATTCCCGCAGTAGTGTATTCTTCAGTTGGCATAGCAGCTGTTTTGCCTATTAAGGAAACTATTATTCCAGTTTGGTGTGCTATATCTTGGATTGAATAAGATTATATGCATATAGATGTTTGTATACTATGTTTGCTTAGGAACTCAATATATTTGAACATGCTTGGCATCTTGAAATAATCTTTTAAGGAATCGATGAAATGAAAGTTTGTAAGTTGCCAAAATGCTAGTTTAAATTGGGTGAATTTTTGCCTTGTATGGGACTTTTGGAGCATGTTTTAGAGGTGACTGACCTGGTGATTCACTAAATGGTGCGATTGCTTGCTTTGTAGCAGATAGATCCTGAGGCCCACTTGATGTGTTACAGATACATTTATGCATCTCGAAAGTTCTTGTGAGAGGAATTCATCAATGTTTGCTTGGAACCTATAAATGCATCCATTTCAAGTCATAAGTGTACTATTATCACTTTTACATGCCCTTTTTTCTTTATTATCAATTTAGATGCTGTGAATTCTTGGAGAATCAGAATCCTCTCAAGGCTTTTGACCCACGGTGACCATGAGTGGATTAATCACGATGTAGAGGCAGGCACTACACACGTGAATGGCAGGCATCCCATAGTGACAATTCTCACGAGGATCTGGATTCCGCTTTGGAGATCTGCTCTGAAATTACAAGGGCAAATCACAGCTTAAACAGATGATAACTGCAATTGTCCCAGAGAAGTCTGAAACACCACTACTGTACAAATACTTAAAAGAGGAATAAGATAGAAAGCTGAAAGCTTTCTGGACCTGGTAAGTACCCAACAGGGATGAAAACAGTAACATTGGAAACACCCAAGAAAGTGAAAGCATCGTAAGAGGTCGAGAGCCTCATCAAATTTGCACCGGAAATGTGTCTGGATGGGACCCAATGTTCGCAAAGGTCTCTTGGGTGTTTCCATCAGTTAATGGTGGGTGGGATTAGATTCATCCGGGTAGTAATTTTGTTTTTCTGGGCCACACTATGCTGGTGGGGTAAAACTAATCCCTATCTTTAATCAAAGGTGAAGCTTGTCATGTGATGCTCCCAGTAAGGGATTTATTGTCCTTTTGCATGTCAGGTTGCATTAAGTGGTAGACTTTCCCTCCACAAAGTATTAAAACTCCCAGCCTTGAGATAGTAGTTAGATATGCACAGTTCCAGCAAGGCAAGAAAACGTCCCCTCTTATTGGAAACAGGTTACATAAAAATATTCTGGTCGAAGTTTCAATACTACAATGAGAGGCTGCTTTTCAGAACATTTTTCCAGTACCATCCTTTCGTGGGACAGATTCATCAAGGTCCATTCGCCGCCAGCTGCCCGCAATTGTAGCCATCTGATCTGTTTTGTCAAAAAGCCCGAGAAGGCCTCCTGTATGTATGAAAAGAACTTTTCTCCCTTCCCATTTTTTTGGATTTTCTGCCATGTCCTTCAGCAGGCCAATGGCAGCCTTTCCACTGCAAGAATCCACAAGATGCAAGTGGTATATGGTATTAAAAGAAAGGAAATGAAAGAACTGAAAGTCAATGTCTGAATTATTCAGAAATATGTGAAAAAAGAACAACAAATTCAGAAGACATTGCAATTCTAATGATTTCGTCTGAACAATTTACAGTGAAAGTTGTGTCAACTTCGGCCATATTAAATCAGTACCCAATCAAGAGGGTTCCAGAACTTAGAATGGTGCTGACTCAACAAACCAGGTCAAAATAGTGGGATATCGGTGCTAGCCAGGTTTAAATAGGTCTAAACATGCCAATACTGGGGCACAGCTTGATATAAGCAATAGCCCTCTTGACCAGCAAAGTGCAGTATAGCCAATCCTTGCAACCTCTAGAGATAAGAAGCAAGACTTTGAATGGCAAAATAAGATTATTACACACCTGTACACCGGGTCAAGAATGACACCTGTTGCCGTGGCTATTTCTTTCACGAATTTGAGCTCCTCAATGGTGTTCATGGCATAGCCTAAGCCCTTAGCCTGTGAAACAAAGAACAACTGGTTAGTATTGAGAGAAAGAGAGAGAGAGGTTCTATAGCTTAGATTGCTGGGCCCCCTCTTTTAAGCACAGGAATCTGGTTGCTCCTGTTAAGATTTGTGCATTTAACTTCCAAAAACATACTGTCATATTCATCAAAGTTCAGTGGCTTTAAAAAAAGGAAACTTTCAAGTAGCATTTAATTGTTGCTTGCTCATTACAGGAATATTCAGCATGGTAATCACAAAAAAGAATAATAGTGCCCGTTAATCAATATTGAATCCCTAGATATTCTAAGCAATGCCTTCCTATCAAAGGGAAGAAAATTGAACATAAACATGAAGATCCACAAATGACCATAAAATAGCCTCTCCTTTGAAATGAAATGATTACCTAGTCATACCCCAATAAATCAAATTCTAGGAAAGTAGGGGCCCCATCTACATCTCCACCTTATATCCTTCACTCCTCGCCTCCTACATGTTTCTTCATTATAACCTACTTTAGCATGAACTCACAGGAATTCAATATTGAGCAGACAAATAGGCCCTTTGGTTTCTATGTGCCAGTTTTACACACCATAAATGACAAGACTATTTCAGAAAAAGTCAAGCTATCACAAAAGGTACATCCCAAGACCTATACAACTTGTCCTCAAGAGGATAAGATATTTTATTGTAATAACTAATAAGCAGAAGCAAGGAAGAACAATAACAGCATATGTAAAAGAGTTCAGTAATGTTTGACTTGTCAAATTAATAAACTGCTCACATCTTGGATGTTGACTATATCATGTGAATTTAGACCCGATTGAAGTCCATCTATTAGGCCTTGAACGTAATCATAGAAATAATCAGGATCGTCACAAACAGAGAACGCATGAACCTGTAATATCAAGAGCTCATTAGGGAGTAAAAAATCTGATCAATATTCGCAAGAAATGACAATATCAAAATAAATGACATACTTTTGCCTTTAAGTTACTAAACCATGATCCCAGTGCCAGACCCGCAATAGTCGCACCACTAGAAAATGCAAAAAAAAAAAAAGAAAATAGTCTATGCTAAGGTAAGAGAATAGAGATCTACATATTTCTATATAGCAGCTATATAGAGCCAAACAGTATATCATAAGGAAGTATGTAAAGATGAAATAAACATGTTGCCTGGATAAAAATTGCAAAAAAGAAAATAGTTTAGGCTATCACTACAGACTAGAGATCAACAGATTTCTAAATACTAGCTACACAGAACCAAACACTGTTGCGAGGAAATATGTAGAGATGAAATTAACAAGTTATTTGGGTATAAATATAAACAGAAAATGCATAAAAGCAGGTTCACAGAAGTTCTCCAGAGATGCACCTGGATGTGAATGTGTGCGCATATAGATAATTTTCTCCTACAGGAACATCTGCGTGCCAACAGATGGGGTTCTGTGAAAAATCAGGGGGTCTCAGTTTTGGATGGCTACCCGCCTCTTTAACATCCAGATTGGGACGTCCGCATGTGGACATTCATGTAGGAGAATACTTCATGCGTGCATGCATGCTTCTAAATGAGTGAAGAATAGCGACTGGATTAATACGGTGCATTTGTAAGATGCATGGGTGCATGTGTAAAGAACAGTAACTGGATCATTTGTAAGTTGCGCAGTGCATGTAAAAACACACACACATGATCCCGCTGCTATTCTTTACACGGGCACGCATCTTACAAATGCACTATACTGATCCAGTCGCTATTTTTCACACACATGCACATGTGTCTAATTGTGTAAAGAACAGTAACTGGATCATTAGAGTGCATTTTTGTAAGAGTTCCAGAGTGGAGACTGATATAAGCATGCATCCCAAAACCAAACCAAACCAAACCAAGCCAAGCCTTTTCCCACTAGGTGGTGATGCAGGCCAGATCCTTGGTCTGGCAGCTCATTGGGCCCAAGCCCATAAAAAAAGATCTTCAAATCATGCAAGAATTTTATTTTTAGTATTAGCTAAATTTTAGAGATAATCATGAGATTAATTAGAAAGTTTCTCTTATTTGATTTAGTTCTTATTTTAATTAGAGTTGTTTCCAAGAATAGGTTAGAGTATAAATCTATATAAAGGATTGTAATCCCTCTTTAGGGACAATGCATTGATTAATAAAATTTTTCCTTGAGGGTTTCTCTTGGTTACTTGTCTGTGGTGCGAGACCAGGACATTTTGGATCCCATGGATCCCTATCCTTAAGCCTTTTGGTGTGGAGTTTAGCCCGTTGGCTATCATCCCTTCCCTGCGCTGCTTCAATTGGTATCAGAGTGGAGATCCGTTCCAGATCGCCGGTTCCGATCGCCGATCAAGGTAATCCCATATCCACCTTTCCTAATTTCTTTTCTGTCAATTCATCATCCTCATCATTAACCGACACTGCCAACCCTAAGGGCCGCAACCCTGATCGCTGTTTCCCTGCGCCGCCACCATACCCCATCAACATCTCTTCCCATCTCTCCACTGCACCCAACCCAAAACCTTGCTACCCTTCACCACATCAAATCCAGAACCCAGACGCCACATCACGACCCCTTCCCCAATCCCATCAGGCACCCAGAATCCCCAATCACCCCTTCCCGAAACCCGAAAATCAGCCCCAACCACCCCTGAACTCAATCCCAGCCCTACATCAATTTTCCATAACCCTAAAACCCCAAATCATTCCAAAATATCCCTAATCGTCCAAATCGAACCACAAAAAACCCCCAATTCTGATATCCCATCCCGCCCCAAATCCCACACGATCCCAGCCCTGCCACGATCCCTTCAGCCCTAACCCAACCCCAGCGAAATCACCACGCCCTCCCTCCCTTTCGCCCAACCCAGAGAACAAAAAAAATAAAAAAAAAAATAAAAAAAACAGAGAGAGAAAGCAGAGAAGACGACTGCACAGCGAAAAAAAAAAAACCTACCTGTGCCAGTAGCCGAGCACCTGCGCCACTTGTGTCGCCTCCGCCAGCCCCTCCACCGAAGTCTCCAAAGCCCATCGACCTCCATTTTCCTTTCTCTCTTCAAGCAGCAACGAAGAGGGCTTGAAACCCCTTTTCTCCACTGCGTGCGCCAGTCCCGAGGCTAAACACGTAGGCCACGTCCGCTGGACCTCTTCAGCAATAGGTCTCGTGGGCTTTTGTTTAGTTCCGGTCCATCTTCCGGGCCCTAGTTCAGGTCGAGTCCGACCCGCCAACAACAGCAAGTAGTTAAAAAAAAAAAAAGAAGAAGAAGAAGAGGAAGAAAGAAAAGAAAGGGGCCAGTAAACCAACAGGGAGCTAAGCCCACTGGAGCACAAAATTTTCTGCTGGATCAATTTTAGCCGTTGATTCTTAACGGGTGACATCTTGGCCATCTAACATCCAATCAACGATCTGTTCACATGCGAATACTTCTGTCCACAAGATTTAGGTCAGTCAATTTTGCAACGCACTAAATTTTCTAATCTTCCATTGAAGTCAATATGCAAATCTTTGGGTACTCCAACGAAGTTCAAAGAATGTTGTACGAGCATAAATATGGAGATTGGTATTATGCAAATGAGGTATACTTTGACCAATTCCTTAATTTGAAACAAGGAGATTGGACAGTTGATGAATATTCTAATCGATTTTCAAGGCTACAAGAAGTATGTGAATTGGAACAAAGTGAGCTCCATGATTTGAATCGCTTTATTAGAGGCTTGAGACCAAATATATTGCAAAATATGAATGACTGTGAAACCATTCATCATGCCTATTGGGAAGCAATTCGTGTTGAACGCATGCTTAAACGGTCTCGCTTACGAAAAACTAAGATGCAAGAAGAAAAGTCTCCGCAAACCACAAGACTCCCTATGGTGGAACCAGTCATGGAGATTATCAAAGTTGATGTTGACGAACAAAAGAAAGACACAAATGATTTCCCAACAAACTCAAATGAAGTGATTGACAAAACCCCTACACCAGATCTTACTTTAGGTACATTGGAAGACAAAGAAATCGATTCCCTTCCTATTAACAATGATGCTCAAGAAGGGCAAGCACCGAAGGAAGAAAATGTAGACTTTGAAAAATTGAAAGTAGCCAACTAAGAGCTCGATCAACTGGTAGATTTCATCATAAATTCAATTCCTGAAGAGCCAATTAAATCATCAGAAGAACAGGCTATTATTTCGAAGGTTGGAAAAGAAGATCAAATCGTTGAGGTTCCCCACATTGATTTCATCTTTGGGAATCGACTGTTGATATAAGAAGATTGTGAGCAGATGGTACCACTTCAGAAAGCGAAGCATCAATTTGCTCGAGCGCAAGTCCATGCAAAATCCCACCATCAAATGAGGCAATATCTAAAATTTTCGTGGAGTAAACGCTTAAGTGAATCTTACACACCATATGAAGATCCACAAGAGAATCGAAAGTTTGTGCGTTTGACCTTCGACCCAGGCGGTCATCTACTGAACTCGATGACGAGTTCCCTCGGGGGGGGGGGGGGGGAGGGGAATTGTTGCAGGTCAGATCCTTGGTCTAGCAGCTCATTGGGCCCAAGCCCATAAAAAAAGAACTTCAAATCATGCAAGAATTTTATTTTTAGTATTAACTAAATTTTAGAGATAATTATGAGATTAATTAGAAAGTTTCTCTTATTTGATTTAGTTCTTATTTTAATTAGAGTTGTTTCCAAGAATAGGTTAGAGTATAAATCTATATAAAGGATTGTAATCCCTCTTTAGGGACAATGCATTGATTAATAAATTTTTTCCTTGAGGGTTTCTCTTGGTTACTTGTCTGTGGTGCGAGACCAGGACGTTTTGGATCCCATGAATCCCTATCCTTAAGCCTTTTGGCTTGGAGTTTAGCCCGTTGGCTATCCTCCCTTCCCTGCGCTGCTTCAGGTGGGGTCGGCTATATGGATTTGACGACGCCAATCAAATCTGTTTAGGGCCATGTCCTCCGTTAGATCCATGTATGTAAGGTCATGTTTAATAGTTTCTTTCCAACTTCTCTTAGGTCTCCCTCTCCCTCTCCTACTCCTGGCAATCTCCATGCTTTCACACCTTTTAACAGGTGCCTCCATTGGACGCCTTCTAACATGGCCGAACGATCTTAGTCGATTTTCTCTCATTTTATCTTCAATCGGTGCTATTCCTACTTTACCCCTAATCTCCTCATTCCTAATCCTATCTCTCCTTGTGATCCCGCACATCCATCTTAGCATTCTCTTCTCCGCAACTTCCATCTTCTTAATATGATTATGCTTTACTGCCCAACACTCTGATCTGTATAACAATGCTGGTCTTACCGCCACCTTATAATACTTTCCTTTAACCTTGAAGGGGACTTTCCAATCACACAAGACCTCCGAAGCACTCCTCCATTTGGTCCACCCGGCCTGAATCCTGTGACTTACATCAGTATCAATCCCTCCATCGTGTTAAGCATGCATCCCAAAAAGAGGTTAAATCTCATATTGCCACAGGAGAACCTTGTTAGGATATACTAGAAACCTAACTAGAAACAAAGACATGTGGATTAAGAAAGTCTCATCACTTTCTGTTTTCCATTCTTTTTATATACCAAAAAAATCATGTTACCTGTTCTTATTCAAAACAACCTAGTTTTAAGCAAGACATACATAATGTCTAATACCTGCTCTTTACTTGTAGAAGCATTACTCAAAAGCATCATCCTATAGTGAGGATTGTTAGGCACATATGAACTAACCCAAGTTTCTCCATGACTGTTGTGGCTCATAGCAGGCATTAGCCCAAATCTAACAAGCAGTGAATACATTGAAGATTGATAACACATACTGGAAACAACTAAAGCGATGCAGGAAAGACTGATGATCCATGGGTCGACCAGCCCTTTGGGCCCAGCCCATTCATGTTGTGTTTCATTTTTTTTATTATTTAGAGTTCATATTGAGTTAAGCAAGTAGGGTCCATAGATTTTAGTCAAGTGTTTTAATTTTGACCAATAAAGTGTCTCTATGGTTGAGATTAGTTCTAGGGGGTCATATTTTGCCTACATAAAGTCATGTAATGCATCTTTGAGAAAAAAAATAATGATCAATGACAAAGAATTATGGCTTTTGGCTCTCTCGTGTGAATGAAACAGGTGTGATGCCACTAGGTGTGAAGCCTAACAACATTGGGTGTGGTGCCTAGTGACTCTTCCCCTTCCCACTCTGCATTAACTAAATTATTGATGAGCAAGTACTAATATTATTTCAAATGGTCTGAGATTGTGTTGGCTATATTGCAAAATGATACAAGTTTTTTCCCCTACTTCTCCTCAAATTTTCCTAGTGTTCCTCCTGGGAACCCAAGTTTCCCTCGATATACTCATAAAGTAAATCACAGTAATCCTTGCAGGCATGTCTGTTTTTGTTGACAATGGAAGATAGCCGACATAGATTGGATTTCTGTGATGAAGCGATTTGGTTACATTCTCTTGAGTGTCCTTCCAATATTGGAAGTCTAGAATGATAACATATATTCTTGGTATTCCTTAGAAAAGATAGTATCCAAAAGAAAAGATACATATGGGAGCATCCAAAAGTGTTCTAGCCATTCTAAGACAGTATATGTATCCAACTGCCAGCATAACATTTTAGGTCCAATTTTTGCAGCATAGATGTAACGGTAAGACGAGGCCAAGGGAAGCACTATGATATTTAACAAGACTGTATGAGTTAGGATTTAGGAAGACTTAGGTTTGGTTAATAGTGTAGAGCGTCACCTGCCACATGCTACAACAATGTCATCAAATTGGCTTTCCCCAAATCCACCCTGAACTTGATGCTCAATCTCCCTAATTGCTTCAATGTAGCCCCTGCAAAAGGAAAAATAAAGATCTTTAGGAAAAGGAAGGGAAAAAAAAGGATGCACTGTCAATCAGCATTAAGGAATGGAAGGGGAAAAAAAAAGGATGCACTGTCAATCAGCATTAAGGAATGGAATCTATCCTTTGTAAATTCCATGTTGAAGTTAGGGACACAAATATTATAGGTGACACTCAGAGGTAAGTATAAACACAGTCAGCATCATCAAAACTTCTCTGAGGAACCTTGATTCCATTAAGGACTAATACACAACTAAATTAAATCAATTACCTAATGAACAAGAAGGATTGAATGCATGAAAATAAATGTTTTGGAGTAATTTAACATAAGAAAATCTCTTAGAGGTCAAATCTTATGGAGATAGGTGCCAAATGTTAAATCTTTAGAATTTGGAAAGAGAATAACAGGTAGATGGTCATTGATTGTAATTAATTTTGGAACAGATTAAACAGTGGTTCATGGGCCATGGGATGAAAGCCTCAATGGGTGTATCTGTAGGTAATCTCCAATGGGAGTGGTTTCGTGGGAAAATGGTATCCGCCACCGAAACGGATTTGTAAAATTGAAAGTTGATTATAAGCTTTCTCTCTTAATATAATATATGGTTGCCGTTCAAAAAGAAAAAAAAATGAAAATTGATGGTTTCCTTGTTAGGGAACTCTGGTCTTTCTGGCATTTCCAGAATTAAAGTTGGTAAAGGATCCTTTCTTCATGTCTTTTTTAGTACGGTGGGACAGTAAGATTCAAATATGGAAGAGATCTTGGTGATAAAAGAGTCTAAGGTGTCAGGAATGTTTCTAGATGGAGTATGTCTATGGCCCTTTCATTGTGGAAAGAAACTCCAATAATGCTATTTAATGGACCAAAAATATCTCCAAAGCTCAATGGAGATTTGTTTTTAATTTTACACAAGGTTATTGAGATGGAACAATCTATCGAAGTCATTTTCCTTCGTATCTCTAGGAACAAAAACTCAGAAGCAGACGAGTTGACAAGAGCAGAGGCATTTAGAGACCATCGCATTGGATATTCTCTACTTAAGTAACCTCATGGAACTCCTTGATGGGCCCTGCTTCTTATTCTCAGTTTCTTTACCAGTAGACTCATTGATTTATAACAGCAAGTTCACAAAATTAGTAACAGGCTAACAGCAACAGAGAAAATAAGCAGTATTAGTCGGAAGAGTAACAGTAGTAGTATGAGCAATAACAGCAGTAGAAGTATCACTGGTAGAAATTAGAGCAGCAGCAGCAGTGAATGAAGTAGTAGTATTAGTAATAGTAGGAGTGGCAGCTGCAGCAGTTGTACCAGCAGTAGTAGCAGTTACACACACTTGCACATCATAAGTCATAGCAGTAGTACTGGTAGTAACAGACACACTTGCACATCATAAGTCATAGCAGCAGCAATCTTGCACATACCAGCAACTGTAATAGTAGTAGTAATAGGACTAGTAGAAGCAGCAGCACAGCAGCAGTACTACTATTACAAGCAGCAGCCACAAGCTTATTCCATTGAGAAATACAGAACATAACGAACTGAGGTACAACAATTGCTTAACCTTTAAAGAAAATGCAACTATGAAAATGTTCTGAACATCAACAGGAAATATATCTAGGGTGATCAGTTAGAGCACAGCATCACGTATTAGTCAACATTCCAAAAGAAGGACATCAAACAAGCTTAATTATGGCATTATATCAAAACTAGCCTGCCCATACGCAAACTTTTATCGCAATAACCAAGTTAAAATAGCTTACAACATTAAAGCTTAAAAGCAAGAGGCACTGAAAAGGCATTTAAGAATCACTAATCCCAATCTCACCAGGTTCCAAGTGAGTTTGATCCACCAACAGGAATAACATATGGTCTTCTTCCTTCTTTCAGTAGCCTCTCTTTCAGCAAGTTGCCTAGAGCCTAATCAAATGAAATGAGGTGCAACTACTCAACATCAGGATGGGAATTGCATACATTCCATAAGACTTATATGATTGCCAAACTGTAAAAATGCATTAGTACCCTTTGGCCTGCAGTATTTACAAGTGGGGCATATTTCAGGGGTCCAGATAGTTCTTCTGGTGGGGCTCATGGTAGATAACTAAGCCTCAGAATCTCCTCAATGAGAAAACCCTAACCTTTCAAGTGATGGCCTCCATGTCTATGTCAAGAGAAAAGTACATTCTGCCTAATCCAACAAGGCATAACATTGGATGGTCTACAGTCCAGGTTGCTCAGGGTCATGGTCTGTCTACTGTGGAACCCAAGAAATTAATGTTCAGATCGGCAAGCTACAGGACCCATATGTAAATGCTGCAAGTTGAAGGCTCAGGTTATGAATTATGGAGCTGTTAATAGATGGTTATGAAAATCAGATCAAGCTAATATTGAAGCCAGACTAAGAGCTTATTAAACATCCATGAGAGGGTTTTTGTGGCTCATAGTGAACATATGAACTCTATAATAGTTGGGGGGTTGGCCTTTCAAGGAAACAGACTATCCAAATATTAATTTTGCATAACTATATAACTATATATATATATATTAATGGGGACAATTTGCATGTCCTTAACTGAATTGCACCTAAGGAAACAGGCGTACCCAACTGACTCAGAATGCTTTAGCTCTAATTTTGGAAATTATGGACTTTCCCTGTCATCTAATTGCATCTCTTATTTGCATCATGAGCATTCACCCACAGTGCCATCTAGAACATAACTGAATGAATGACAATATGCCTTGGTAACATTTGAACATATTATTTTGATTGAAATATTTGAAAGAATAAGTCTCAAAAGAACATGGCGCATGCAAGTAATTACAAACAAACACAAAACCTTCAAGTTACTTCTGAGAAGATTCACATATTTGAGAAAATAGAACAGCAATCTATATCGAAAAGTTGAAAGTACAAACCACACTCCCAATTTTGGCATATTCTTCTTTCGAGACAAGCTCAACGTGGGCACCGACTAAGCGCTCAACAAGGAGATTGCCTGTCAACCCAGGGTCTTTGTCTACTAGCACCTGCATCATATTATTCATAAGCAAAGAAAACTTGGTCAGGCTCATGCGCATGTTGAGCAGAGTAAAACTCAAAATTACTGGTATTATGGATTCTGGCTGCCTAGCCTAACTACCAACACTTGCATCTTTCATTTCTTCATTCTACACTAAACAATGGAACTGATAAAGGCAATTTGACCTTGGATGTGCGCAGTATCAGATGACAGTCCAGATTCAAATACTTAGCAGCCACAGCAGTCGCGCGACAATGGTTGCTCTGAATACCTCCTATTGTTATGATGCAGTCTGCACCCTGTGCTATGGCATCTGCCATCAAGAATTCAAGTTTCCTAACTTTATTGCCACTCAATTGCATTCCTGAAAGATCATCGCGCTATATAATTCCAGAAATCTCTTGTCAGTTTATGGATATAGGATGGTGAAATTCATGATGACTGTGTAAGATTCTAAGCTAAACAAAGTTTAGAGTATGTGGCTGATTGATTACCTTTATAAACACTTGAGTGTCTTTTGGCAACCCAGGAAGATTCCACTTGTGAATTGGAGTAGGAAGCTGAAACAATAAATGACTTTACTCAATCACATAAAGAGGATTGAACTTGGAATGCAAAGCCAAAGTATTCTACAAACTATGAATAAAAATGAGAATATGCAAGATTAAGAAGAATGACAAACATAAAAGTCAAGTGCTATCTGCTTTGCATCAAAGATCAGAAACATCAAATCAAAATCAGATTTGATTTCAGGAAGTTGATTTGGAAACAAAGACACAAGTAGAAATCCTAATTGAAAAACAGGACTGTAACTGCAGTGATGATTTCACCATATTGCAACTTTCTTACATCAGGATCTAATAAGTCGGTTTTTAGATTCAAATGGGTCTTTAACAGAATAGGAATTGAATTGAATTGAAATAAGAGAAAGAGTACATGTCCGAGGGAGATGGTGTGAGAAGGGATGGGATTGAGATGAGAGGCCCATGAAGGAGGATCGTAGGATCTCCTGGTGAGGAATCCGACGGTGGAGATTGATCGATCGCCTGTATCCATGAGTTTTGGAGAGGAAATGGAGGCGAGTGCCGGGCGAAGAGGAGGAGAAAACGACGACATTTGATTTTGAAGGAGCAGCAGCTTGGTAGCGTTGCTTGCGTACGCCCTCATCTCATCCTAGACGCCAACAGCCTACATGGATCGATCAAAAGTATGGTGGTTCGCGGGAGTAGTTGAATTTTATCAGTCTCACAGTCACAGCTCACTACAAATGTACAAATGTACAAATGTACAATGATATTGATGCCCCAGATCTGTGACCTGAGTGAGGACATCAAATGGGCCGAGGAATGTGGCACGGCGGGCCCGTTTGAGCATGGCACGAGAAGGGCCAACCTGTCCACAACGGTCAACCCATCAGGCACTGCCCGTCTGACCCGCCCAAGAACAAGCTTTATGCTGAATTTTACCCCTATCATCTGATTGTTTTACTTTTCCTTCATTGTAATTTGTAAATATATATAAGTTTTTTATTCTTTTTTTTATTTTTATTCTTTAAAAAGATTATAAGGTTTTAAAGGTAATCTTATTTACAAACGTACCTTCAAGAAATTAAGATCCAAATGATTCTCTTTTCACTGGAGCAGGTCGAGTTTGACCGAACCACTTAAATATCTCTGTCATTCTCCATACTTGTTTTAATTCTTAATTTTAATACTGAAAAGGCGAAAATTAAATTAAAAGAGGCACGCCCGGCCCGGCCCGACACAGCCCAGCCCACTCTGACGGGCCGTGCCGTGCTAGGGAAAATTCCTAGTGGGCCGTACCGGCTCGGCCAGTGGCCGGTTTGTGCAGGAATCGGGCCCAGCCCAGCCTATTTGACATCTCTAGACCTGACTCACCCATTCGGGTCAATCCCCACACACCATTTCTCCACATCCATGTTGATATCATCCCCTAGCCCAGCGTTAATATATGGTGGTTTTTTTTCCTTTGGAGATGAGCGTGTGGGACCCAAGAGAGCCCACACTAGTGGCAATGGGAAAACCACGTACACTATGGGAAGGATATAGTCCTGACCTCTGACTAGTGAGGTTATAAGAAGAAGGCCACAAAGTGAAAAGGATGATAACCCATGTACATGTACATGAAAAGAGAATAGAGTGACACACCCTAGCAGCCGTTAAATCACTGTGATAAATTTCTTGATATCATGTATATGGGGCCAGCTCTCTTAAGGTCAAGCTTAGGATAAGGTAAGCTCAAGTGTGTGGTGGAGCCCACATGGAGATGGAGATAGGGATGGGGAGGGGGATGAGATGGGGGGATTTCAAGGACTCCCTGAGATCTTCCTCCCTGTAAAAAATCAGCCCCAACAATGATTTCTTTCATCTCCATGTTAGCCCAAAAGTTTAAGGGTCAATGGTCCATTTGAATCGATACATAATCGATCCAATGGTCCAATAAATTCGAATATGACCGAAAGTTGGTAGACATGTGCAATTTAGGGGAGTCATTTGTTTGGTTTATTTGGATGGACCAAAGGTGGGCCCCACAAGCATGAGCTTACGAAATTCTATCCTAAGCTTGAGCTAAGAAGAGCCTTGCTCTCTCTCTCTCTCTCTCTCTATATATATATATATATATATATATATGAGAGATGCTCCTATAAGAGATACTCTCACTTTACTATGAGAGATAGGGTGGGGGCCCTCACATCCATATCCTTGTTCTTGATATTAATATATATTATGCTCTAAACTCGTTTCTATGTCTATGGTGCATTTTCTCCTAAAAAAACCATATAAAATACTGCGAAAAAACTGTTACAATAACACAAGGGCAGGTGCAGTGCCCATGTTAACAATATGGGTGGGGGGCACCATTGGAAAATCCAAACCGTTCAACAGCCCTAAGATCCATTGTTAACTTTATATCTAAATATTTAAAGTTGATTTCAGTGGGCCAACCGATGAATTGATCACCAAATTTCACACTTGAGAGACTCCTTCTATTTCTGGCATTAAAAAGAGAAAAATAATTTACTACTTGATCACTATAATTTGGGTTTTAGGGCTAATAATTAGAGGTTTGGATTTTCCAAAAGTGAGCCCCACACATATTCTGCCCTAACACAAGAATTCAAAAATTAAAAAAAAAAGGTTTTTGGGGGATGTTTGTGCAAATGGCCTGCTATTGTTCCTGAGAATTGAGATCTTCTGATGAAGCTGGAGGGAGACACAGTCGAAGTCAACCGAAGACGATAAAAGAAACCCAATGGAAACATGTGAGACCATTTCTCACAAGTCACAACCAATTAGGGGGCAAGAATGATTTTCATTATTTCGTCGTTTAGTGCTGAAAATTATTAATAACCATATGCATGCTATTGGATGGATCAACAAACATTTTCTTTGTTTTTTTAAATACTCCACCCAACCAAGCTTTTCATAGGTTCTCTATTGTATGATTGTACTAGTACTGTCAAGCCACTTAGATGGGGGAAGATGGAGATGATCTCATGATCAATGCATCTTCAAGGTGGCCTGATCTATATCCATGGTGGGGCCCTCAAAAAAAAAATATAACCCTTTCTATAGAGCCGAGCTTAGCCTAGTCTGGTTATTTTTATGGCTTGCTAAAGCCCATTTAATTGTTGCTTGCAAGTCACCATCTCATTGATTGACCTCATAATAACCATGGGCAGAAGGTAATCAACCATTTGCCCTTTTTGACCAGGAATTTGATATACACATGTCGTGCGTAGGGTCCTTTTTATCCCACTAACAAACGGAAGAGAGGACAAACCAAAACTGCCAAAAGGCTTTGTCTAAGGCTGTTACCTAAACTTTGTGTGACATCCAATACACCGGAGGGGACTTGCTGGGTCTTGTCATCCAATCCTCCAAAGGTAAAATGTGGATATCCTTTGACCCAGTTTCCATACATGTAGGTCCCACTTGTTGATGATGATCCATATCAATGAATGTGTAGAGAGTTTTATCTCATGGGTTGGAATTGGATGATGCTTTGATTGGCAACCTACAAGAAGATGGTTAAATTATGTCATCAGTTGAAGGGGTTAGATCTTAAATGTTCCACAACAGTTGTCTCATATACAATTCTCCCATCTCTACCGGTCAACCTTTGGATCTCTAAAAAAGGTGGTCACATGGATCCACACAATAGGACACTGCTTGTGAGTAATAAAATGGTCGAGTTCTGAAGAAAACAGCAGATCTTTCTTTGTTAATAAATTAAATTACACCTATGTAATCTAACCGCCCCTTAATCCTTTACTAATTTTTACCTTTTGTCAAAGGTACTTTTGCTGTTCCTTTCTCAAAATTTTCTTTTCAGAGATGGAAGTCCAAAAGATAGCAAGTATATAATGCCATGAACTCCTAAACCAGTTCATGATTAACTTCATTCTAAAGAGCAGGACTCCAGGATACAAGGGCAAGAAAAATAATCAGAAGAAATAAGGAGGGTGTTGGGCTGTGGATGTGCTGTGTTCTCAATGAAGCCAATATTTAATGCCCAAAGTAAAACCAATATAAATATTCCTCTCAAATAGGAACTGGGTTTTGAGTATGCACTTAAGTGAACATTATATGCCTTAATCCTCACTTAGCAATAATAGCACCAGCCCATGATACATACAACTTGGGTCATGGTCCAGTGATTAGACATCTTCATCTAGTGGGACCCACTGGTTTGCACAATCCCAACTCTTGATGGTGGCATGGAGAGTTCTCAGTAAAAGTCATTAAGTAAAGGCATGGGCTAACTGTGGTGGGGGCCAAGGATCACAAATCATGAGCCCCAGATTCTTGGATTATTCCTTTTCTCATTTACAGCAGAGAGAAGTTGGGTTGGGAGGTTTTAAAAAGCATATCTTTCTTGTATTTCTTATAATATTATAATGATACTATTGAGTGTTGACAAAAACTTTATAGAAAAATAAGCAGCAGCTTATGAAAGCAAGTAACCAGTGATACCAAACTATGTGATAGTCATTTAATGTATTGAAAGAAATTGTATGAGGCTTTGAGGCCTTTACTTCATATATTCAATGAGGTGAGATGACTTTACTTCTACAAGTAGGGTCAGGGGTGGTAAAGCTTAATTCTCCCACGTCCCCACTACCACCAGCTCACCAACAAAACATCCAAGCAGATGTGAGGACGATTTTTGGTTTCAAGCTTATCTTCAAGATAGCCCTATTGAAAATTGGAATCACAAACAGAGACTAAAACCAGCATTCAATATTTCTCCTTTTTTTAAAACAAACGTCCAAATTTGCTTAGAGATAGTGCCTTGGGGACCACTAGTCTTAGTTCCTTTGGGAGAGAAAAATAAATTCTGATATTTGTTGGGTTTCAAATTTAATAGATTCCAAAAGAATCTCTGTCTCTCTCTCCAAAACAGTATAGAAAAAAAAAGGTTATTGATATATTACAAAATCTTGTAGGATGCATAAGGAAGAGCCAAATCTTTTGCGACATTTCAAGGTAAAAACGGTTTAAAAGAGCTAAACAGAAATTGCAAGATTCGGCATTGAGCATTGACTTCGAAGAGATGATGCAACACTGAAGCCTCTAGCTCTGGGAGGAAACTTTGCAATAATTTTCGGCTATCTGCCCAACGTACTAGCATTATGCTCTTTGTATTTATGGTTCTCAGTAAAATTCAAGTGACCAGAGAATTGAAAGGGCAAAAAAGTTGGGTGTAGAAAATGCATCGGAAGACAGATCAACAAGGTACGAAGTGGTATATATAGCATGTGTTATTATCATCAACATGTTGATGAAATTGGGATCACAAACTCTGCAATAATTTTCGGCTATCTGCCCAACGTACTAGCATTATGCTCTTTGTATTTATGGTTCTCAGTAATATTCAAGTGAGCAGAGAATTGAAAGGGCAAAGAAGTTGGGTGTAGAAAATGCATCGGAAGACAGATCAACAAGGGACGAAGTGGTATATATAGCATGTGTTATTATCATCAACTTGTTGATGAAATTAGGATCACAATAGTTGAAAGGAGGGCACTAGGATTGTCATCATCTTCAAGGGCTTAAGTCCTATCCTATCACGCTCAGGGCCTATTTGTTTGGAGGTATTTCTAATAAGAATTGTAGTGTTGAAGATTTTTTATACTAATGTCACTGCATATCCTCGGCATTTGGAATTCTTATTTGAATGTTGGAATTATGGAAACCAACCTCCTAAATTATCACTTTTAGACAAAAAGAATTTCAACTTCTTAAATGCAACTCTATATTAGATCATTTTGGAAATCACTTCAAAGGCGGCATTTGGAGAAGTCATAATACCTCTCGGAAAAAGAAAAAGAAAAAAAGAAAAAATAATAACCTCTTGGAATGGTACGCTCATTTTGTAAATGAATGTGAAAAGAAAAGGCCAAATTAAGGTACAATAGATTGCCATCATCACCACCATCGTAGCCTAATCCAATTTATTTAAGGTTGTCTTGAAGTTCTAGGGAACTTGAACTACACGAAGTGCTATCTTGGACAGTCCAAGATATCTGTGCTAGATTTACCAAGCCTATTAGGCACTTGGTCCTTAATTTAAAAATTAGATGGGTCAAGCAACTCATCCCAAGGAGCCTGGCTTATCTAGCCCAGGACAAACATAGTCCTCGTCCACTCCACTGCCGTTAAGCAGCAAGTCTAAAACCTGATTGAACAAATGGCTCCATGAATATGCATCACAATCTCAGGCTTGCCAAGTGCACAACGGTACATGTGATGTAATGCAAAAGGAGAGAGAAAAAAAAAAACTCACGAGTCTACAATAAAGAAACTCAAAAGCCACACAACTGCACTCTCATCACACTCACAAATCAATGCCAGAACCAAATCCAAAGAAGCAAAACAAATTTCATGAGACACATAATTCAGGCAGACAGACTAGAGAGTTCTTACTTGTGAAATTCCTGGTATGTAACTCACACCAGTGCATTACTCGGAACTAGTGTTGCTGCAAGGTGTGTTTCGCCGAGCAAGCTGCTAATTGATCGAGCCTTCAAAATCCCACTCTTCTTCTTCTTTATCCTCTTGTTCATTACCATTGATGTCAGTTTCTCATCGTCATCTTCTTCTTCTTTTTCATCACCCACTGCATTGTCCTCTACCTCATGCATCATCTTTAGTGGAAATGATAATAACCCATCATCATAGTCTCCTTCATCTCTATTGTTGTCAAGAGTTGGAGAATCGCAGCGGCGGACGGTGCTCATGCTCCTCAGCCTTCCCTTTCCGAGATGATGTTCGCAGAGAGAGTAGCCAACGAGGGTCTGTTGGCAACACCTCCATCCCCTCCCATTCACGCGACTGCACCTCGAACCCTCCATCACTACACTTCCATTGCTCCCCCACTTCTTCTTAACATTGCTTTTATCGTCTTCCATTTGATCTTCTTCTTCTTCTCCTTCTTCTTTTTCTTCTTCTTCACCTATCTTCTTGGGTGTCATAGTTCTCTTCAACTTGGTCTTCATCTTCTTCTCTTTCCCTATTATCGTCTCTTTGGCCCACTGGTGGTGCACTTTCCTCTTCTTGAGGGGGAATACACTCTTTCCTTCTTGCCATCTTGCACCTTCATCTGCCCCGATTCAACATATTTGGATAAAAAAAAATAAACCCAGTTAAAGAAAAGTTATACTTAATCATCTCTCTCTCTCTCTCTCTCTCTCTCTCTCTCTCTCTCTCTCTCTCTCTCTCTCTCTCTCTCTCTCTCTCTCTCTCTCTCTCTCACCCACCCACCTCGAGAGGAAGAAGAAGGCCTAGAACCGGCTTCTGCACTCCCACATTTCATGCTCCAACTCCTGTCGATTCGAGACATGGAAATAAGTGGCCCAAAACACCATGGCTTATTGTAGCTAGGATCAGTACCTTATTATTCTAACATGAACTAGGTATATTTAGCTATATATATTTTAGAAGCCAATGACTATCTTCCTCTACTTAGTTTTTAAGTAGCCTAATTTATAAAATAGAGGGAGATAATCTGTCACATGGATGATGATGATCATGATAAGGATGCATGCAAAGACTAGTCCTATAAATAGTATCTGCAAAAATTACCATTTTACCGTTGAAGATTATCAAGAAAGTTCTCTTTTTTACCTCTTACTACACAAGTCTCTTGCACTCTTCTTCTCATCATCTTTATTTTCTTCTCCTTGCTCTCCTTTTACTTCCATGGCCTGCACAAAGCCAGGAAATCAAATACCCAACATCTCTTTTTTTTTTTCTTTCACTCTATACCTTTGATTGGATGGTTTGCAAGGAAAAGGGGTCAAATTCCTTTTGTGGGTTTTGTTGGGAAGGACGTTAGGTTTTATAATAGGAGGAAAAATACAAGGTAGAGATGAAAGAGTAGTTGTTAGAGATACCAACCTCAACCTCCACCTGTTTGGGAATGGGAGTAGAGAACATGCAGCATCTCTTCTTCTTCATCTGTTCACAGGGAGCCCAAACATTAGATAGATCTTTAGAGTGATGGGTCGTTGGATCAGTCCCGGATCTTCTTTCCTTTGCTTCTGCTCGATGGTCTTTTCCTTTTTCTTCTTCTTCTTCTAGTTTTTGTTTTGGTGTTGGGCTTTTCCGAAGTATCTCATCTCTGTGTTGTTGTGGGGGATCCGGGGGTGTTTGGGGATGGGGAGAAATAGGGAAGAAAGGTACCATGGGTCTCTTTCGGATCCTCATCAAAGACAGGAATGTAAGAGTAGAAGGAGAGAGAGGAGGGATGATTTGCAGGCTGGATTTGGGCTTATCTCCTCTTATGAGAAAAAATGGGAGTGCAAAAACGCTTCCTCAACAAAGGGGAATATCAAACTCTCTCTCTCCTCTCTCTCTCTCTCCTTTTCACGCATTTGTGGTGTTTTTATTTTACTAAGGTTCGTATCAAAAACCACAGCAGCATACAAAAGTGTAGTCCCCAATATTTGGGAAGAAAAAAACCCAAACCCTCTCACTACGTTTTTTATTTTTTTAAGCCCATACATATAATTCGCCGTAGCGAGTTGGGGTGCACAAAAAATTCATTAATCCGTAAATTCAATCTAATTTGATTCAATCTACAGACTTTTATCCGATCTGAAGGTAAACGGATTGATAGCGGATAAAAAATTTTGTAATCCATTAACAACGAGCCGGTGGCGGATTTCACCCTCAATCTGCGGATTCAATTCAGTCCGATCCGTTGACATTAAATATAAATAAAAATATTTAAGTGGTCTAAATATAAATTAAGATGTCTAAATTTAAAATAAGAAAAATATTTAAGGGGTCAAAATGTAAATTTTTTATAACATGTTTGATATTTTTCTTTTAACATTAGATTGAACAGATTGAACGGATTAATATGATTCGATCCGGTTTTCCACGGATCGGATCGAATCGGATTTTAACAACCACTGATTGGTGACGGATTCCAAATCATCGATCTATAGGTAACGGATTGGTGACGTATTTGGCTCAATCTGCACCAATCCGATCCGCGTACGCCCTTAGTAGCGAAGTCAATAGGTAGGACTGCCAATGGGCTGGCCGGGTTTGGGTTTAACCCGTCCTAAATATTAAGAAGGTCTGTCGAGGGTTGTCCAATTTCAACCCTAAACTAAATGAGCCTATATCAAATCTCGTCCCGTATGGCCCCAGACCTGAGCTAGGGCTTACCATGATCTTAAATTTAAGCTAAACATGATTCTCTAATTATTTCTATAATGCTACTAGACACTGGGTGTGAATCTGACTTTAAACCCCTCTATTTCTTCCGAGCTTGGGACTAGCAATACAATGCAACAAGTAATATGGTGAAGTTACTTTTTTATTTTTCATTTTTTTGCCGGTGACTAGGGTTACAAACAAAATAGTTCCAGGTCGAAACCATATTGAACCCGAACCCATTTCTAAATTACGGTTCCGGATCCGAGTTCGGTTTTGACTCGAAACCTATTTTAATGGTTCACAACTTGATTGTGATAGAAAACTCAAATCCGTTCTGGAATCGAATCCACCTAGAAGATTAGAATCTAATTTCAAAACTGATTCTAATTTTTCCTTATTTTTTTTTAAATCGGCATATTATTCAACTTATAACAGTGTATCAAGTCTACTAATTCAGTATTAAACAAAAAAAAATGTTATAAAAAAAGTTGATCTTGATATACAGTTTGTAATATCAAAAACTTATATGCCGAGTTCTAGGTCCATGAGTCGGAGCCTAAATTGGGTTTCAAACCCGGACCCGTTTATGAATCAAAATCTAAAAATATGTTTTAAACCCGATTCTTTACGGGTGGGAACTTCTAAGTAATTGGAAAATGAAATACCCGTTTTCAACCCTATTGGTGACAGAGTAGAAAATTAACAAAAATCCGGCTAAGTATCCTATGTAGGTCAACTAATCAACGAAGTGAGTTCAACCCAAAAGGGGGGAAAGAAGTTGTGTTTTATTTATTTACTTTAATTTTTTGCTAGGTTAGCCGACGAGGCTAAAATAATACTTTTAGCCCTAACATCTAACCGGCTAATACCACCGTACCAACACCACTCACCCACATGGGTGGGCGTATGATTGATTCAAGTAGCCCATTGACTACTATTAGATCACATACACACACCCATATATCTGACTCACTGAATCACATAGCCTTAATGGCTCCGATCATCCAAAAGTCCCACTGGTGATTACTTAACTCGTACCTCGAAGTCTCGGGGAGTAAAAGAACCCTGCTGTCCAGGTGTTAGTTTATTGGGCTTGCACCACCACACGCGCTCAAGAAAAGCCATGGTGCATTTCGAGTACACGTGTGGTTACACCGGCTATTAGCTGTCAATGTGTACGGCCTATGCCAGGTAGACTGGTACACCTAGGCTTTCAGAGTGTGGGCCCCGTGGGTTCCTCATTCATATTTCTTTTGGTCTCAACGGCACCAACAACTGGAACCCACCTTTTCATATGGAAGAATGTAATGTAAACCGGAAGTGGCGCACACGGTGCAAGCCACGCGTCCTCGGACCATGACTCGGCTCATCTTGCACGAGCTGAGCCAGTGGATGTGAACGTAAGGTAGCCCGCGGGAGCAGTCTAAATTGCTAGCCCACAATAATATTCCAGAGAAGGGCCCCACATATAATGGGCGAAAAGTTATAGTCCAAGGAGCCCAACTATCCTGTCTGGGTTTTTATTCTCCTTCATATATTTTTTTGTATGGTTCATCTTCTTCTTCGTTTTTTCGTGGTTTGATGTGAGATACTTTCCATAATCTTGGGATTTCATTTTCATAGAAATTTAATTTCCCATGTGCCGGGTAGAAAAGGTACGATTCTTTCCTAACTCTGTGAATTGAAAATCCACGCAAAGTAAAATCCTATCGCTGCACAAACATACCCTTTTATTGCTATTAATTAGATGGCTGCGATTATCCTAATTTCTATCTATGATGATTCAGCAGATCCTATTTCCAAGCATTTGTTGTCACGTGTAAAGTTTCAGAAGAGGATAAGTTTAAGAAACAATTTTATGGGCAGAAATGTCTGAGCCTGGTCCCATAATACAAAAGCCTCCCAATTGAGTCAGGAAACAGATGTCTTTGAAGCTTTTATATGGATTCCATCTATAGTGGGTCCCATAATTTTTATTGATTTTGAAGTTTGATCACTGACTTGTGGTCCACTAGATTGATGTGGGCTCATGGACACATTGCATTCCTGAGGCCCAGGTCCTACATTTCTTCTATTATTTTGCATGAACAAAGCATAAAATGTAACCTAATTATTTATCCTGATTGACCAAATGATCTAGTGGATGTTATAATCGATTGCCTTTTGCATGTGCTACTGGGCCCATCTTCAAAGTGATCGGGCTGTTAGAGAACCACCTACTAATGATTTCAATTTTCAGGGCATCACAAAAATGCAGTGGGCTTTCAATCAAAACCCACCATGCGAGTAGTAGTCAGTGCAAGATGAGTAATAGTCTTGTAAATATTGAAAAACAAAATAGTTCAATAATGTTTTACAACCTATCCTCACCTCACAATAGATGAGAACGAAAAAAATAATTCATGTAACCGACCCCAACATAGTCGGGACAAGGAAGTTGTATCTTCTTGTGATGCATAGCATCAAGGCTTTTCCGTTTCATATTTGTGTTTCTATTAGTAGTTAAAAGTTAAGAATCAAATGTCCAAAATGGACGCCATTAAAAGACCTTCCCTTTTATGGAAATTCAATCAAGGGAAGATATAGGAAATGACACCCAACCATCACCTTAATAATTAAGGGTCTTGGTGGCCGGTTTGGCCAAGCTGAGGTAAATCCCAGCCTGGCTGACTTTCGAGTCACATACCCATACCCGGCCCAACTTGTGCGAGGTCAGTCAAAAACATATCAGGTTTGAACTTCCCTATTTAGTCACTCAAGTTGGGCCGAGCTATGTTTTTTTTATCACTTGTTCGTGATTTCCATCACTTATTTGGGCAAATCAATAACTAAACTACAAGCACTACTTGTTCAGGTCGAGCCCGGTAAGACTGAGCTTGGGGGTTTCTATCACTTATTTCAAGCCCAACAGAAATACTAAATGGGCCTAGATTTTAGATCAAGGCCCGACCCGAATACTAGAACCCAATGTCCAAACACAACACAAAGTTGGCTGCCAGGGTTCTTATATTCAACTCTGATGTATTCTGGCTCTTATATTCAACTCTGATGTATTCTATGTAAGGGCCTGTTTACAAATTGAGCATGTAGGAGTTCATGCAATGGATTATTAAAGAGGTGAGGGGGGAGGATATGAGGTGAGGCGTGAGGGATATAAGGTGAAGATATGGATTCGAATCTTTTCTAGGTATTAGATTATTGGAGTGATAGTTGTCGTGTATTTGTTTCTCATCTTTCATTGATTCAATTTTCATTTGAGCACGTTTGCAGAACAAGTTTTCGACGGAGGTAGAATGTTTGTTTCCTCGCCAAACCATAAGTCATTGTTCAGTGCAATCCATACATCCGTAGAATATGGTTGTTTTTAGTAGGATTTTTTCGCAACATATAGAAACACGAGTCCAACTCATTTTTGCAGCAAAGAAACGTGAGTTTCCTCTTCCGTAACTTTACACAAACAAGCCGTAAAGAAGAGGTTATTTGATAGTCATTTTTTCAATTATCACATTTGTTTGTTCATTTTTAACCATTTATAGAAATATAATCCTAGGTTTTCAATTACATAAAACAAATGGGGCCTAAAGAATCAAAGCTCTTAATTTATTGCTGATTTAAACTCTAAGAGCATGTTTGGTAACAGGCGAGGAATCCATAGATCGATGATTCTTCACTACCACCGGAACAAGGATTCCTCATTGGGGATTTGTATAGTTAGTGATTTCAAATTGATATTAGTGTGTATCGATGCATATTGTTAAGAAAAATAGGGTTCAGTGTGCAAATCCACTTAAATGGGGATTTTCAAATCTTATGAGGGGTCGTTGGATCTAAAAATCCTAACAAATGAATATTTTCATTAGTCCAAATCTCTAGGAATTTACAATTGCCAAACAGGGATTTATAGAAACTTTAGGAAAACCAAAAATCTCTTCGCTAAAGATTTGGTTGCCAAACATGACCTAAATTTATTGCTTGTTGGAGTTTGGATTCCCTTTGGTGCAACAACTCAGTGCTTTTGTGCGGTTTGCCCTGTATTGAATACGAAGCTCATGAATCCAAACGACTCGAACGCAAGTAAAAAAGTTAAACAAAAAGGAAGGAGAAGAAGGAAGAAAGAAAATAAGAACAAATCCTAGTTTTGGCACATGATTAATTTGATGGTAAGCCCAACTCTCACCAGTGTTAAACTCGACCTCAGTACCAAAAAATGTAAGCCATTATAAGGTTGAGAATTGAGATGGGCCATTGTGTTATTGGGAATGGTCATTCTCCTATATATATATATATATATATATTTATCACTTGTTTTTAAAGAGAGCAACCTGGACGTGTCTCAGCCATTCTTGATATTGTAAGTAATTTCGGCCTTTGTTTTGGACAACTTTTGACCAGGGTGTCCAAGGCCCTGCATCCCCTGGTAAACAGTTTTATTTTCTGTTATTTTGTATTTGATAACAGCACCTCATATCTTATCTAATGCATTGCAACAGCAGATGACCGACCATTAGTACATAACTTTACCGATATTGTTCCACATTTGAGCTACATGCTCATGAATTACATTGTGGACTGGGAAATGCAGTTGTTCTTCAACCACATATAGATGACATGGGATACAACTAGGGAAATCTTTCTCTCTCTAGGAAAACAATTGTGCGGTTTCCAAGGGCTTTAAAAGTCTCAAGCTTCTCTTCCTCTCAACAGAAGCAAGTGCTCCTAGAGGGGTTTTTTTTTTTTTTTTTCATTTATATTATTCAAAGTAGGTCTCCAAAAGGAGGGTTACAAACCCTTTGTTCTTATTGCTGTTTTGTTTCCATAAATGACTAAACCAGGAAATGTTAGTTTCCCATTTCTAGTAAAGCAAGGCTTCATGGTTTTACAAATAAAAATGATAAAAATGTAAGACTCCTAACATGGTGAAACTTTTCTTTTTTTTTTTTTTTGCTGTGGAATGTGTTTCTTTTTCTTATGTAAAAATGTGAAAGTAGGCCTCTTGTTTTGAATTTGCTTTGTGCAAAATTGTGAAGAATGTCTGTATCTGTGAAAATTTAAACAGTGCATGTAACGCCCCACCCTTCACACATGCATGATATTCTCCGCTTTGGCTCGTGGGCTACTTGACTAGAGGACCTAGCCCAAGCGCATCCAATCTTGCCTCACGGTTTTTGCTTCTGATGGGCCTCAACCCATCAAAGGGCCTCATGCAAGGTAAGGGTGTAAGCTCTACATATAACCCCATTCACTTTCCTCTCTATAGTCGATGTGGGACTCCTTAAGGGGGCACGTCCCTGTGCAACATGGAGACCCGCCCACTTGCACCAGGCCACGGCAGGGGACCCACACTCGAACTAGTCGAGAGTCGGCTCTGATACCATTTGTAACGCCCCACCCTTCACACATGCATGATATTGTCCGCTTTGGCTCATGGGCTTTGTAACGCCCCACCCTTCATACATGCATGATATTGTCCGCTTTGGCTCATGGGCTACTTGACCAGAGGACCTGGCCCAAGCGCATCCAATCTTGCCTCACGGTTTTTGCTTCTGATGGGCCTCAACCCATCAAAAGGCCTCATGCAAGGTAAGGGTGTAAGCTCTACATATAACCCCATTCACTTTCCTCTCTATAGTCGATGTGGGACTCCGGGGCGTCACAGTGCAGATCTTAATGCTGAGCAATAGAAAGTCCATTCTCCTTCAAAATCATTTTCCTTGAAAAACATAGTACATAATGGGACAGTTCAATTCAAACTTACTATTATATCTTTATAGCACAAACCAACGAAGAAGATTCCGAAGATTCTGAACATGTTTCCTTACTTAAGAAGTAGGATGTCACAGTTGGGGTGGATTTAACTCTGGGCAAACTGATCTGTTATTTTGGTAAGAATGATAGATGGATGTTGTACTGTAACTATAGCTTGGGTTACTGGCACCATCATCACCAAATGGGGGAGCCTTCAGTCTTCTGGAGCCAACCAAGTACCCCAGAAATACTGGGAGACTCGTTTATGGATGAGGATGGGATTTATATCAGCCACCCCCCATCCGTAATCCCCACCTTCCACCCTCCATCCCCAATCCTCCCGGCCCGCCTCCGCTACATTGGATCTCTATTCTCATATTATGAAGATCAAGGTCTTTCTGTCATCACCAGAATTCATGTTTAGGCTGTGACAAAAGTCTTATGTTTGCTGTCAACTTACCTAATCCAACCCTCCTCGAATTGGCAATAAAAACGGGCGAAGTTATCAACGTCTCACCTGTTGATATACATTATTATGCTGTTCACTAACAGCTCGAGCGTTTGATGTTTCTAGTTAATAATATCACTAAGTTGTGTTACACATGTTAGTGCACACATTATACATACACCTGGTTATTAACATCACTAACCTGTGCTATATATGCTACAGCACACATTATACATAAACCTGGCCAAATCAAATCATCAAATGCCCATTAATGGATGAGTCATGTGATCAGAAAAATCCCATTTAGATGGTGATTCCAGCGATCTGAACTTTACTAATTAATTTGAGTTTCGACATTTTATCAAGTGCACGAAGGGAGTGCCTGCTCAAGAGTAGGGTCCACACTTCAAGAGTCTAGAGTAGGATCCACACTTCAAGAGTCTAGAGTGGGGCCCACACTTCAATAGTTTAGAGTCTTAATTGTGTGCATGTCCTCTGCTTCATTTATTTTCTATGTGCAAGACCAAGACAAACTTTGGAGTCTGTTCCATGACATTTAGACTACTACTATATATGACCATATTCTGTTCAGCAAGAATTCTAATGCCATTCTACAAGGGTAAGGTTTGTTGATGAGTGGGCTCAGCGAAATATTAAAAAGTATTTATGATGTCTCTACTAACGTTTTTTTGGTAGGAATTTGTTACTTAAAGGAATTTTAATATGGGATCAAAGCCAACCAATTATGAGTTTGAATATCAAGAGGAACAACTCGGCATTGAAAAAAAAAAAAAGCGTATCGCCAAATTGCGTCAATCGGATTCCACCTGAGGGGGAGTGTTGTAAGATAAGAGTTGTGGCAATGGATAGCAGAAAAGGCCAATGGATGAATGCTTAGTATCTTCATCATCCTATAACACTTTTCAGGGTTCAGGCCCATCTAATTCTTGTTATACTAGCTATAGAGGTTCAACTGTCAGGGACAAAATCATCGTAAGTTAACACTATTAGACATTTTAGGACCCTTAAACCTATAGATATCATCATCCAACAACAATTGAATTTTGCCCAATCTTATATGCAATAAGACCTTTCCCTTCCATCTCAAACATCACGGTGGTGGTTTGAAGTGGGCCTACAACGACAACCTTGTTGGCCCAGTGGGTCCAGACCAATTGGGTTCAGGGTTATGGGTAATTTGGTAATTGTACCAGGACTTTCTTATTGACTAGGATAGGGTTTCTTGGGGAATAAGAAAGAGAGCATTATATATTCATGTAATGTGTAACCCATGGGATAACTGTACTACATATCATACAGAGAGTGAATCCAAAGGAGAGTCGAGTTTCTTTCCCGTGGATGTAGGCAAGTTTGCCGAACCACGTAATTCTCTTGTTCTTGTGTGTGGTTGATTGTTTGTTCGATCACTTATTCACGTTTCCGCATACACGCGCACAACAAGTGGTATCAGAGCCTAGGGTTTCTAGGATTGGATTGTGCTGCGTTTGTGATCGACGGATTGGATCAACGAATTGATCTAGATTCCTGCACGTGGTTTCTCGTTGCAGGAAAGGGACAGAGATCGAACCGATCTCTATTGGGCCACACCACCAGTGCAGTAAAGACCGGATAACAGGGATCGATCTTTCCCTGTTGTTCCCCTGCGCAGGGAGAAACTAATCCTGAATTTACGGACCGGATAACAGCAGATCCGGACTCTTGCCGTCGCAAGATCTTCATCGGAGAAAAGAGCTAGCCGCTGCCGAAAAAAAAAAACCCAGATTTTTTTTTGCCGATCGGAGCAGCCGCCACCGCCCGTCGCCGGACTCCTGCTTGTCGCCGGAGTAGGATCGCCGGCCATCGCCGTTCGCCGCACCCCGTCGCCGTTCGCCGCAGTGCCGTGGCCGGAGAACAAGGAAGAAGACAGCCCACGTTGGACTAACAGAACCCAGTTCTGTTTGGAGAGGAAGAAGGGTGCAGATTTGGGCCGAGTAAGGTTTCAAGTCGGGTTGACCTGACCTGTTTGAAGAAGCCCAGCGCAGACCAGCCCACAGATTAGGTCCAGGTTCGGGTCGGTTCTGACCTGACCCATTCTGTGAAGCCCAGCCTAGAGTCCAGGTCAAGCTCAGGTTCGTAGGTCAGTTTGGCCTGACCCGCGAAGCAGGAAGCCCATTCCAGCAAGCCGCTGACGTCAGCGCCACGTCAGCAGAACAGTACGGTCAGCAGGGGTTTGACCAGATTGACGGCTGAGAATTGTTCTTGCGATATCTTGATCATCCGAGGTCAGATCGGAGATCCGTTTGCATCTACAGAATCGTTGCGAGCAGATCTACGTAACTGTGGAAGAAAATTGGCAGTTTGACGGTCAACACGAAACTTTGACCAATCGGAGCGCAGAAAACAGTTTTTGCGATATCGGAGCCATCCAAAGTCGGATTTCAGATCCGTTTCTTCCAGCGTGCTCGTGGTGACGAGATCTACAGATTGGTGCAGATTTTGAGGTTAGTGAAAGTTGTTTGTTTTTCTTGATTATTCAATTGAGATGGATAACAACACTGGTAACACTACCATGATCAAACTCAACCATACTAATTGGTTGATTTGGAAACCTAAGATGGAGGATATACTTTATTGCAAAGACCTCTATGATCCCATTGAGGGGGATTCTGCCCGACCAAAAGAGATGTCTGATCCAGATTGGAAAAAGATGCATAGAAAGACCATTGGTCACATTAGACAGTGGGTGGATAATAGCATATTTCATCATGTGTCTAATGAAACCAATGCGAAGACCCTTTGGAAGAAGTTAGAAGAAAGATATGAGAAGAAAACTGCTGTGAACAAAACTTTTCTGATTAGAAAGCTTGTAAATATGAAATTCAAGGATGGTGGTAAAATTGAAGATCATATAAATGATTTCCAATGCATTGTGAATGAACTGGCTACAATGAAGATGGTCCTTGATGATGAGATGCAAGCTTTATTTCTTTTAAGCTCTTTACCAGATACATGGGAAACATTAGTTGTTTCCGTGAGCAACTCTACTCCAGATGGTGTGTTATCAATGAGTCAGGTTACTAGCAGCTTGTTGAATGAAGAAACAAGAAGAAAAACTGCAGGGACAGATAATGCACATGCCTTTGTTACTGAGAAAAGGGGGAGGAGTAAGAGTAGGGGACCAAAGGGGGGTCGTGGCAAGTCTAAAGGTGAAACACAGACTAAGAAAAAGTCTGGAAAATGCTTTCATTGTGGCAAGGAGGGCCACATTAAGAAGAATTGCTTTGCCTTGAAGGAAAAGAAAGAAGCCAACAATGAGAAGAAGAATGACACTAACACAACAGCTACTTTGGATAATGAAGTAGTGGTACTGGTCAGTGACGATGAAAAGTGTTTGCAGATGATCAGGTTGAGTGGGTTGTTGACACAGCAGCATCCTACCATGCTACTCCTTGTAAGGAGATGTTCACAACGTACAAAGCAGGGGACTTTGGCACTGTGAAGATGGGCAACACAAGTCATTCAGATATTGTTGGGATCGGTGATGTCTGCATTCAAACCGATATTGGTTGCACAATGACGCTGAAAGATGTGCGACATATTCCTGATCTGCGGTTGAATCTGATTTCCGGAACTTCATTGGACCGTGCAGGTTATGAGAGTTACTTCGAAAATGGCAGGTGGAAACTCACTAAAGGGTCTCTTATTGTTGCGAGAGGGAAAGCGTGTAATACGCTGTACAAGACACATCTCAAGCTATGCAAAAGTGTGTTGAATGCTGTTGAAGACAGATCCTCTCCAAATCTGTGGCACAAAAGACTGGGACATATGAGTGAGAAAGGACTGCAGATATTGGCAAAGAAAGATCAAATTCAGTACTCCACAGGTACATCCCTTGACCCTTGTGATTATTGCTTATTTGGTAAACAACATAGGGTATCTTTCTCTAAAACATCAACGATAAAATCTAATGTGTTGGATTTGGTATATTCTGATGTTTGTGGTCCTATGGAGGTGGAGTCATTGGGTGGCAATAAGTTCTTTGTCACATTTATTGATGATGCATCCAGGAAAGTCTGGGTTTATGCATTGAAATCGAAGGATCAGGTGTTCCAGGTATTTCAGCAGTTTCATGTCATGGTCGAAAGAGAAACAGGAAAACTCTTGAAATGTCTCCGCACAGATAATGGTGGAGAGTACACATCCAACCTGTTTAAAGGCTATTGCTCAAAACATGGTATTCGACATGAGAGAACAGTTCCGGGTACTCCACAGCACAATGGTGTGGCAGAGAGAATGAACCGCACTATTCTTGAAAGGATGAGATGCATGATTAGAGTGGCACAGCTACCCAAAGCATTTTGGGGTGAAGCTGTCCTGACTGTCGTTTACCTGATTAACAGGTCTCCCTCAGTTCCTTTGGATTTTGACCTTCCGGAGAGAAAATGGACTGGTAAAGATGTTTCTTATTCTCATTTGAAGGTGTTTGGTTGCAAGGCTTTTGCACATGTACCAAAGGAGCAGCGTTCAAAGCTGGATGATAAGGCAGTGTGTTGCATTTTCCTTGGCTATGGTGGAGCTGAGTTTGGTTACAGATTATGGGATCCAGAGAAGAGGAAAATTATCAGAAGTAGGGATGTGGTGTTTCATGAAGACCAGTTCTTTGGAGATACTGAGAAGACCGAAAAGTCTAAAGAAGTTGTTGATGGAGTGGTTGATCTCACACCGACTCCTTCTCCAGTGCAGACTACAGGTGGAGAAGGTGGACAGAACGATTTGAATCGTGATGAGGCGCAGGGGTTGCCAGATGAACATGGTGTTGAGCAGGGGGAGCAGTCTCCTCAGTCAGAAACCACAGAACCTCAGGTTAGGAGGTCTACTCGAGAGAGTCAACCATCAACAAGATATCCTGCAGCAGATTATATTTTGCTTACCGATGAGGGGGAGCCAGAGAGCTACCCAGAAGCAAAAACTCATGCAGATAAAGATGAGTGGATGAAGGCTATGCAGGATGAGATGAGTTCTTTGAAAAAGAACAATACTTATGAGATGGTGGAACTTCCAAAAGGCAGGAAGGTTTTGAAGAACAAATGGGTGTTCAAGCTGAAGAGAGATGACAGTGGAAAACTGATTAAGCACAAAGCACGGCTAGTGGTTAAAGGCTTTGCGCAGACGAAGGGTATTGACTTCGATGAAATCTTCTCTCCAGTTGTGAAGATGACTTCTATCAGAGTTGTCTTGGGTCTAGTCGCCAGCATGGACCTTGAACTTGAGCAGATGGATGTGAAGACTGCATTTCTTCACGGTGATCTGAAAGAAGAGATCTACATGACTCAGCCGGAGGGTTTTGAGGTAGAAGGAAAAGAACAGTTGGTTTGCAGGCTAAAGAAGAGTCTCTACGGGCTGAAACAAGCACCGAGGCAGTGGTACAAGAAGTTTGATTCATTTATGGTGAATCATGGGTATCGGAGGACAGCTGCAGATCACTGTGTTTATATTCGTAAATTTGGTAACGGCAAATTTATCATCCTTCTTTTATATGTAGATGATATGTTGATAGTTGGACATGATATTAAGATGATTGACAGGTTGAAAAGGGACATGTCAAAGACTTTTGACATGAAAGACTTGGGTCCCGCACGACAGATTTTGGGAATGCAAATACGTCGTGACAGGAATGCCAAGAAGCTGTGGTTGTCACAGGAGAAATATGTTGAACGAGTGCTAGCAAAGTTCAACATGAAAGATGCTAAGCCAGTTAGCATGCCTTTAGCCAGTCACTTCAAGCTCAGTAAGAGACAATGTCCTACTACAGATGAAGAAAAGGAACGGATGACTTCTGTTCCATACTCCTCAGCAGTTGGGAGTCTTATGTATGCCATGGTGTGTACACGGCCAGACATTGCTCATGCAGTGGGTTTAGTGAGTAGATTTCTTTCTAACCCTGGGAAAGAGCATTGGGAAGCAGTGAAGTGGATCTTCAGATACTTGAAAGGTACATCAGATTTTTGCTTGTGTTTCGGAGGCTCAAAACCAGTACTTGAAGGCTTTACAGATGCTGATTATGCAGGCGATCTTGATCGTCGGTTGTCTACTTCTGGGTACTTATTTACTTTTGCAGGGGGAGCTATTTCCTGGCAGTCTAAGTTGCAGAAGTGTACAGCATTGTCTACAACCGAAGCAGAATACATAGCTGCTAATGAAGCAGGGAAGGAGATGATTTGGTTGAAGAAATTTTTCAAAGAACTGGGTTTGAAGCAAGGAGAGTATGTAGTCTACTGTGATAGTCAAAGTGCTATGGATCTCAGCAAGAACGCTAGATACCATGCCCGCACGAAGCATGTTGATGTGAGATACCATTGGATTCGTGAGGTCATCGAAAAGAATCTCATGAAGCTGGAGAAGATTCATACTGACAAGAATCCCTCGGATATGATGACTAAGGTCGTGTCTAAGGGAAAGCTGGAGCTGTGTTCAGAGTTGGCAGGACTGGACTCCTAGTAAGGGGGGTTCAGAGGCGTCTTCCCCATGGTCTGGAGGGGGAGATTGTTGGCCCAGTGGGTCCAGACCAATTGGGTTCAGGGTTATGGGTAATTTGGTAATTGTACCAGGACTTTCTTATTGACTAGGATAGGGTTTCTTGGGGAATAAGAAAGAGAGCATTATATATTCATGTAATGTGTAACCCATGGGATAACTGTACTGCATATCATACAGAGAGTGAATCCAAAGGAGAGTCGAGTTTCTTTCCCGTGGATGTAGGCAAGTTTGCCGAACCACGTAATTCTCTTGTTCTTGTGTGTGGTTGATTGTTTGTTCGATCACTTATTCACGTTTCCGCATACACGCGCACAACAAACCTTACTACATTTCTTCAAAGGATTTGGATACCCTATCATTGCAGCAAGATTCTATCTAAAGCTTTTCAAAGTAGATTACATGGTAGAGTTCGTGGACTCATTGGTACTAACAAATGCAAGAAGGTTTTGAGACCTAATCATTTGCAAAAGGTCACGGTTCATTAGATGTTTTTAGTAATCTAATCTAAGGATATGAAATATGCAGTTAACAAATGAAAGGATGAAATGTGTTTTTTGAGCTTCCATTTCAAGGCTTAGATCAAACAATAATATCTAGTTGACTTTTATTTAGATGGCTAAATAGCAAAGTCTTTTAATATTTTGAAAATTAATTGATCCTACAAACTCTACCATGTGTTCTATTTCAAAAGAATATTGCGGAGAATAAGAGGCTCTAAGATAGCCTTTGTGTTGTAATACTTCTATCAGCTTTGCTACATCCACGTAAGGATGATGTGGATTGTCATTGCTTGTAATCTACACATATTATGGTTGACTCAACTATTCAAACCCTGCTGAAGTCCGACCTCTCTTTCTCTTCATATCAAACAGCTGCAGGACACCCACGAAAATCACATGGGACGTGGTTACCAATCGTGAAAAGCTGTGTGCGTATGTCTACATGCATTTGCACATATAATATACAACATCCAGGCAGCCATGGTTGAATCGTACACGATGCTGATAGCTAAAAGGCTAACTTTTGCAGGCACTAATGGTGTTTTGGTGTTCGATGATGCAATTGCATGCATGGCTAGTGCGTATGTCTGCATGCATTTGCACATATAATATACAACATCCAGGGAGCCAAGGTTGAATCGTACACGATGCTGATAGCTAAAAGGCTAACTTTTGCAGGCACTAATGGTGTTTTGGTGTTCGATGATGCAATTGCATTCCAATATCAAATTCCCAACAGATAAAGATAACCATCACCGCCACGCTAATCATCTGCATGTCGGCAATATTTAAACCTCAAACCCCAAAGGATTACACTTAGTGGAGGCTCAATTCAGCTTTGTTAGGTTCATCCACTTACATTAAATGTATCACTTACATTTAAACATATATTTTTATTTATTGGCAAGCTTATAATTGCTTTTGATTAGCTAAGTCCATGGCTATAAATCTCCCATCAAGAAGAGTGCAGTGCATCCTAGAGTCCCACTACGTAGTTTCTTTCTACTGACCCTTTGTGACATCCACTCAATTCGGTTGCAAGATAAGATGGAGATGGAGACATTTAGAAGGAAATTAGTCACTCCATCCTTGTTTATAGCTTGCATAACCCTGTGCTTAATCACAACTGCAACATCCCAATTGACCACTAATTTCTATGCCCAGACATGCCCCACTTTGCTCCAAATCGTGCGGCGACAGGTCAAGATAGCTCTTATGAACGAAATGCGAATGGCAGGGTCTTTGCTTCGGCTCCACTTTCACGATTGCTTTGTAAATGTAAGTTTAATCATCTAATGTTGGACTTATAATTAGCTACTACATATTATATATATATATATATATATGGGAGATGCTCCTATGAGAGATACTCTCACCTTACTATGAGAGATAAGGTGGGGGCCCTCACATCCATATCCAATGCCAACAACTTAAACGTAGGGCCCACACTCTTATCTCTCATATGAAGTGAGAGATATCTCTCGTAGGAGCATCTCCCATATAAATATATATATGGGAAATATTCATGTTCATATATCCCTCACCACATTATGTCCATATATATATATATATATATATAGGGGAACATTCATGTGCATCTATCCCTCACCAAAAATGGTGAGGGACACCCCTTTTGGGGGTGTTTCAAGTACAAGAGTAGTACAAGAGGGGTACTTTGTACCTCCCTCTTGTACTTGAAACAACCCCAAAAAGGGTGTCCCTCACCATTTTTGGTGAGGGATAGATGCATATGAAGATCCCCCATATATATATATATATATGGGAAGTACTCCTATGAGGGACACTCTCACCAACTTAGTAAGAGATGGGTGGGGGCCCTCGCATTTAAGTTGGGAATCCTTATATTTAAGTTGGTGAGAGTGGATATGGAAGTGAGGGCCCCCACCCATCTCTCACCAAGTTGGTAATAGTGTCTCTCATAGGAGTACTTCCCTATATATATAGCTTATCTACCATTGTAGTAGTGTATGCTATGTATAAAGTTATGGTATGGTCCCAGCATTTGTGGTACCTATTCGTTTAGTTTGAGTTATGTTTTATTAACTTCTTAAACAAAGGGATTAATAAAGGAGATCCGTCTAAGTATGGGTTGGTAGTGATGGAGCTGTTTATGCTATTTGTGTTGAAAAATTAGAATTCTAATGGAGGCCTAGTCCTCTTTGGAAGTCAGTAGGGATATTGAATTAAGTCTTCAAACTAAACTTGCCCTTTATATGGGTGTGCTTTAACTGCCATATGCCTTCCATTACATGTATGTACTGCCATATGCCTTCCATTAGATGTATTTATCATTTACTTTCTGTCTCTCTGAAGGAAATTGTATTTGTTTTTTTTCTCTTTTCTGCCAATGGCTTCTAATGTGATGGGGGTGGTCTATGTAGTACTCTTTTGGCCTTTCCACCATTAAATGTAATGAATGATCTATATTTTTTCCTTCAGATGATATATCTGATTTCAAATAAAACCAAGTTTTTTTTTTTTTTTTTTTTTGGTTATATAGGGTTGCGATGGATCAGTTCTTCTAGATGGCACTGATGGGGAGAAATTTGCGTTGCCTAATTTAAACTCAGCGAGAGGTTTCGAAGTTGTGGACACGATCAAGAGCGCTGTAGAGAGTGCATGCAGTGGAGTTGTTTCATGTGCTGATATACTAGCCATAGCTGCCAGAGAATCTGTTCTCTTTGTATGTTAAATTCTCTTCATTTATCTAAAAGAAACTATCATTCATTTGAAATGTGGATTAAAAATACAAAAAACTTCCATTTACAAAGTATATCCAAGTCTTATTTGTTTCTCAGAGTGGAGGCCCTACTTGGAAAGTTCTTCTGGGCAGAAGAGATGGATTAGTAGCCAACCAGGCTGGAGCTAATAATGGCCTTCCTACTCCTTTCGAATCAGTGGATCAGATAATACAGAAATTCGCTGCCGTAGGCCTCAACATCACTGATGTCGTCTCTCTATCAGGTACACTTGTTTGTGTTAGTGCCCCATTCTATAAGAATATGTATACATATTCCTATGTGTAGTATTCTATGAACACTGAACGCTTGGTACATTATACACAGCCCCCAATTGAGGGGTCCTAGTATGTCCATAAAATTTATAATGTTTTGGGTGATTATGAGTAGTTGATGTAATCTTTATATAACATTCAGATTCTTGTTTTAGGGTTTCGTTTATTGAATCTAGAGAGTCAGCGAGAAGTGTGAGAAAAAACCTTAAGGAGGCTTTGTAACCCTTTTTTTCTCAAAAGATAATAATGAAAGCTCAATCCCGTGGACATAGACACATCGCCAAACCACATAAATCCTTGTCTTCTTATTTGTTGAGTTAATGTGATTTTCTTCGTCTGCATAAATCCCTAGTTCGTTCTCACTACACAAGGAAGTGTGTTTATGAGAGTAGATGTATGCGTGAATGCATGTTTACCAAGTACTATGAGTAGTCTACCTTAAACACAAGTTATGTTTGAATGAATACTGGTCTAATTCATGCGAGGATGGATTGTGTAGGTGGTCACACCATTGGTTTAGCTAAATGTGGAACCTTCAGAACCAGGTTGTTCAACTTCTCTGGAAGTGGCGCAGATCCTACCATGGACGCCAATATGGTCACCGATTTGCAAAGCTTATGTCCACTTGAGACCAGTGATGCCACCACCGCTCTAGACCGGAACTCCACCGACCTTTTTGATAACCATTACTTCAAGAACTTGCTCGCTTCGAAGGGCCTTCTGACATCCGATCAGGTCTTATTCTCTAGCTCTGCAGCAGCTTCAACAACAAAAGCACTTGTCGAGAACTACAGCAACAACGCTTTCCAGTTCTTTGTGGATTTTGCTAATTCCATGATCAAGATGGGAAATATTAATGTTTTGACCGGATCAAGTGGACAGGTACGCAAGAATTGTAGGGTGGTGAACTGATCTCCACAAAAAGATTTAGGTCTAGTACGCTATTAGTGTAGAACAGTATTCTACTTAGAAGGATGATGATGGTGTGTTTTAAGCATTTTAGACCTGATAAGTGCATTCTTGTAAGGATAGATTGAAGAGTGGCAGTGTATGCATAGACAGAGCCAGTGAGAGTGTTATGTTGTTGTGCTTGTAAGCTTTGAGTGTAGTTGGGTTCTCTCTGTGCAAATGATTGAAGGTATGATGCACGTCTAGATAATCGAAGATGGTCCTTGATGTTCTAATTAAAACATTCAAGAGGTTGCTATAAATCAGTATGGAAAGGGACTAGAGCTGCATTCACCCAGCAAAGTGGATCATATTATGGTTCTCAGAGTCCCAGGAAATTTGGTGACACTCTTCAGAAGGGCCCACTAAATGAAATCTGAATTGCAAAAAATAAGCCTCTCCCTATTTTATGACTCTCTGCTTAGATTTTACTCCAACAAGAGTTGAGCCTTACTTGATATTGATTACATATACATAATACATGGGTTTTCTTGTATTCATGTATTTTACATGTGATGAATTTGTATATGCACATACAATACTTAGGGGTTCTCATGGATCAGGCTCGGGCCTTGGGTTTTAATACTCAGGCAAGGCTTGGCTTGGATTTAAAACTTGGACCCAATTTGGGATGGGCTCATATTAAATGATAGAAAGCACGAAGTTCGGCCTGAATTGCCTCCAATATACATTGCTTAAAGTTTAGTGACTTGTTTGCGAAAACAAGTGATAAAAGGCCTGACCTGACCCAGTCTGACTAAATGGCCGGGCTCAGGCCCAACATGATTAAGAAGGGCGCCAAGAAATTAGCGCCTGGTCGGGTTGGCCCAGATCAGGGGGAAAACATCCTCTGCCCGACCCAACCCAGACCATTAACACCCCTAACAATATTAAAAAAAACCAAGCATTAAGTGTTATTCTAGGGTAAAAAATCTATGGCTCAGATCTTCTAGAAAAGATTCTCCAGATATATCTGAAAGTAATTTTTTGGGAGTTTTATTTGGAAAAAGAATCTCCAATGCCTCTTATCAGAAGGGTATCCACATGTGACAACCTGCTGAAAGAAGAAGGATTAGTCTTTTAACTACTTTAGATCGAGTCCAACATTAATGAGTATTTGGTGAGGGCATGATTCATGTAATACAAATTGAGAGGCCTTTTGGTGAGAGAATTTGGTTTAAAGAAGATTATTTTGGGTTTTAGAATGTACTAGGTTCATTGTCCTTCCTTTGTTGAATTGTATCTTTTTCCCTCTACAAATGGTAAAGTCATTATCATTTTCTGCTGCTGCTGTAACCTTTAAAGGAGAACCGGGTAAAAAAAATTTTCTTCTTTTGTTTGGAGCTTTTGTGTTTTCTATTTAAATGCACATTTCCCCTCACTATATATGTTAAACACTACAAACTATGATAAAGTTCGAATGCTATTTTTCAAGTGCTAACTGGGAAAGATTATGGTAATTATCTGGCTGGTCGGCAAAACTTAAACCACAAACAAATACTAGTGTGGCCTGTTGGGTTTATGTCTTGTATTCCGGTTTAACCCGATTGGTCTATTGGGTTAGCTAGTGACTAGATACAGGGTCAAGGGTATTTTGGTCATTGTATCGGGGCTTTCTTAAGGGCTAAGAAAGCAGAGATTATATATATATGACGTAATCTGTAACCGTAGACTCTGAAGAGAGTTAATATGTGAATCAGTGCTCTCTTGCAGTGTGTGTAGGCGGATTTGCCGAACCACATAAAATCCTCATTTCTATCGTGTGGCATAATTGTTCGATCGCAGATTGGGCGCTTCCGCACGCACGCGCACAACATGGCCTTCATATGGCTATTTTATTTCGCATTAGGAAAGTCTCACATCCCACATCACCCGAGTAATGGGTTTGAGAGGGCTTCATATACCTGCTTGGTGCATAAGAAATGCAGGATGGTTAACTGAAGAGTGCTAATCTCTCTTTGAAACTTTCCACTTTGGCATTTAGGACTTGAGTTTTTAGTGTAAGAATTGGTCTACTTTCTTGGAGATTATACCTCTTTAAGTGTTTTAATTTGGAGCTTGTGGGATTTTACAACTCTCTTTTCACTTCCCTTTTTCATGTGTCTTACTGATGGGTTTCCAAGCAATATTTCCTATAAAATGAAATGAGTTGCTCTGAACTATATTAAGTTTTAGCCCTCACTATTAACCAAATCACAGAGCTGTAAAAGGACATGGACATCATGTGAGCACTCTGACCAATTTCAACCTTCTAGTTTGTTCAACTGCAGCCTCTCTCTCAAGGCTTGTATCGGACAATAGTAACTGGTGGATTTGCAGTCGCAGTTAGGCAGCTACTCTGTTTGCTGGTGTGATTCATGACAAGTCTCAGCAATCCAAGGTCAAGGTGGGACCTCAATGAAACTGATGATGGCCCATTATGGGTGACCAGGACCTGATGGAAGTTTGGTAGATTTAAGTCCCACATGTCCAAATCCATCTCCTGAAAATTACATTCCAATCAGATTTCTTCTCATTATCACATTGATCATGCAGGTTGGGTTAAAATAAGAAAAACAAAAGAAGTCAAGTTGTTTTACCTGTCATCAATATGAACTATGAAGGTGGTAACAACACTCGGTCGAAATTACAAAATTTAGATTAGTGATAAAAAGAAGGTGGGGCCATTGATTGTGAGTGATTTTGGTTTTCAAAGTTGGGCCACTAATAGACCCCCACCACCATCATGTTGTAATTGACCATTGATTTTTGAGTGATTTTGGATGATTTTGGATTTCAAAGATGGGCCACTAATAGACCCTCACCACCATCATGTTGTAATTGACCGTTGATTTTGAGTGATTTTGGATTTCAAAGGTGGGCCACTAATGGACCCCCACCACCATCATGTTGTAATTGACCATTGATTTCGAGTGATTTTGGATGATTTTGGATTTCAAAGGTGGGCTACAAATGGATCCCCACCACCATCTAGTTGTAGTTCAAACCAGGTGGGACCCTTGAGATCACTGGGCTGAATGAATCACCATGGAACCCACTTGCTCGATTAGAATGAAAGTGGAAAGGGCCCCCCACTATCACGGACCAAAACCCAAATGTCAATGAATCAATCAATGTGTTAGTTGGCCTTGGGGATAAGGACAAGGTCCACGCCATCCTTCTTGACTACTTCGCCTCCGTTCAGCACGCGCTTAACAAATCAAGATGACAGAAATTGGAATAAGAAGATTATGTACCATGTAATGGACCCCACAGTCTACTTTTCAACTAATGAGTTTTCCAATCATTTAATGCCATTTTCTGATTTCACTAACATAAGCGACTTGGTCTCTCTTGATTAAGTTGGGTTTTTTTTTTTCCACTCAATTTGTACTTACTATCCCTATCCTAATTAGGCTTTAATGCAGTTGTTGTTCTCCCGGAGACTGCTTGTGAATTCCTGGTTGTGGGAGGTAGGGGTGTACAAAAAATCAGTCGATCCGTAAAACCGATCAAGTTCGATTTGACCTGCGGATTTTTAACCAATTCAACGGTAAATGGATTGGTGACGGATTGAAAATCTCGTAATCCATTAACAACAGATCGGTGAAGGATTTCACCCTCAATTCGCGGATACAATCTGATCCGATCCGTTGACATTAAATATAAATAAAAAAATATTAAGGGGTCTAAATATAAGTGAAGTTGTCTAAATATAAAATAAGAGAAAAATTTAAGGGGTTAAATATGAAAGTTTTTACAACATGTTTGATATTTTTCTTTTAACATTAGATTGAACGGATTGAACGAATTAATCCGATCCGATCCGGTCCTCCATGGATCGGATCAGATCTGTTTTTAACAACCACAAATTGGTAACGGATTTCAAATCCATCAATTCGTAGGTAACGGATAGGTAACGGATTTGGCCCAATCCACACCAATCCAATCCGTGTACTCTCCTAGTGGGAGGAGTCTGGATTTTGCAAGCAGTGTTAAAGTTTTGACTTGCATAAATTAGGAATATAAAAATGTTTAAATTATCATTTCATCATAGGGTGTGGCCCTCAGAGAAAAGAGGCATGGGTCTCAAGCCCAATTGTACAAATAAGTCTGCACCCATATCAGCTCGGCCAATTGGGTTAATCGGGCTGAACCCAAATTCAAGCCCAACGCTCGATAATCCACCAACACACCTCTGAACAAAAGCCTGTCTCTGACTAACCTAATAGACCAATCCAATCAAATCAACCTTAAATACACAGCCCAACACCAAACAATGCCAAAATCATGAGCCATACTAAAAAATTAATCATGACTCATGCTCAAATGTCACTAGTGGAGGCAATCAAGTAAACAGATATCCTCTTACAAAAAAAAAAAGATAAAAGGAAAAACACATAGTAAACAGATATGCATTGGCATTCTTAGACCGACGATGGACACATCCTCTATGGAATTGGATGATTGGAAACGGCACAAATTGAAACGGTCAGACAACGGTAGGTGGGTCAGAATCATGAACTTTCTCAGCTTCATGAGCTAATTAAATGCAAGCAATGAACATTCTACTCTTGTAGCCTCTATAAAATGGAGATTCTCATGCATTTGCTCTTTGTATCCTAAAAAGAGTTGAAGAAAACCAACCTTACATTAATAGACACTATTCTTTTATATAGTGAGAGAGAGAGAGAGAGAGAGAGAATGTATTCTTCATTTGGAGTGGCCACAGCCCTTGTCTTAGCCCTGTTGTTTGTGGGATCCAACGGTCAGCTGAGTGCCACATTTTATTCCAGCACATGCCCAAATGTGTCCTCCATCGTCCGTGGTGTGATCCAAAATGCCCTCAGTTCAGATGCTAGGGCCGGTGCCAGCCTAATTAGATTGCATTTCCACGACTGCTTTGTTGATGTAAAATTTTCAGCCATGTTTTCCTCTCTACTTTCACCATTTTTTCTATTCTTTTGTTCAAAGACCACTAGTGTGCCACTCAGTCTGGGCTGGGGTACTGTTGACCAAGCCCAAGCCTTGCCCGAATTGGTGAAGGTATATCCGAGCTCAGATGACTCGCGAATTGCAAGCCCAAAACTCCAGAGAAGGACCCAAGTGGGTAATTTGGCTACCTGGGCCCAACTTGGGTCAGAAGGTCTGAACCTAAGGCCAGACCTATTTCCACTCGGACTTCAAAATCCAGGCCCAACCTCAAGCATGAACCTGATATGTGACTTTAATTATTTGTGCATATTGTCTCTTCTTCTTTCAAATGATTTAGCATTTAGATTGGTTGGTAAAAGTATACCATATTTGAAGTCATGGTATAAGGAGAAATGATCATGATCATATATTGGTAGCTAGAACATTTGATAGCCTATGTTTATATGTGAGTCTGATTTCAGTTAATTCAATCTATTTGCATCACTTCAATAGAAATTGTCCCAATTTTTACTCCATTTGGTGTTATTTACACAGTTCATCATCCTGTTCTGGAAGCATATGCAAGTATGTGTCTGAAACAAGATCAAACCAACACTGTAAATCACTTTTGCCTGAGCAAAATGAGGACCTGGTGCTTATATAAGGATTATCAATTCAACGATGTATATCACATACGTTTTACATTTTTAGCATAACTAAACAGCATGAGTATTTGACTACTAGCTCAAAAGTCAAAGAGGTTTGTTTCGAAGAATTTTCTGTAGCTTAATTGAGTTTGAAGCTCAAATGAGTCTTTTGCTTTGATTGAACAGCTATAGAGATTAAAGAAAAGAATAATTGTTTGTGGTGTAGGGCTGCGATGGTTCAATACTGTTGGATAATAGTGATAGTATCCAGAGCGAGAAGGATGCCTTTCCTAATGCCGGCTTGAATGGATTAACAGTCGTCGATGACATTAAAACTGCGGTGGAGAATGTTTGCCCCGGCGTGGTTTCTTGTGCAGACATTCTTGCCATTGCATCGGAAGCTTCAGTTTCTCTAGTAAGTCACTATCCATTTTTCTATACTTAATCTAAGATTTTCTACACTGCATTGATTTTTTACTGACATTTGACGATGTAAATTGTGACCTTTAGTCATGATTGCATTCGACATTTTACCAATTCGACATTGATAGCATCTCTTTGTACAATGGTCTCTCAGAAATCCCTCTTCTAAAAATCTTAATTTTTGGAACAGAGCCCCAGAATACCCAAAAATAATTCTTAAGTTATATTAATTAGGGAAAGAAGAGAAAAAGAATATAAAGTAATAGTAAACGTCGAAGGGATCGATCCTTAGCTAGGCACCCATGTGACATGTGGGGTTGCCAACTAATAAAGCAACCCTTGTTGACCGGGGATTAAATATGTGCTGTTAGTTGTGCTAATAACAAGTAATGCCTTTGACATTTTGCCTGGAGTATGGAAGATTCAGAAGGAAACAAATAGTCCACACCGTGACTATTAATTTTGTATTGAAAGTGATAGCCATGTCTGCATTGTGGAAAACGGCAAAAGCAATAGAAAAGGTTAAAAAGAGGTAGACATGTTTAAACTTCGTCATTGAAGTGGGATTTTCATTATAGGAATGTTTTTCATGCCCTAAATGTTAAAATCTGAACGACTGCTGTCTCATTATATGTACAATACAGCAGAGCCAATCTATAATATATCGGAACCGTCGAAAACACCAAGCCAACTCCCTGCCTCCTCTTTTGGCACCCATCTGACTGTTGTCCAGGGCGCACCCAGGTACAGGCATGTGGATGCGGTCGCACCCTTCAAATCGTGATGCGCTTCTAAAATCTATATAAGAATTATATGTCCACTTCCAAAAATCCATTAAAAATTATGTGTTCACCCACAAAATCCATATAAAAATCATCAATCTGCCCCTAAAACCAAACTACCTATTAGGGTCTGCACCCCTCAAACGAAAATCCTGTGTCCGCCACTGCTATCATCCTTTTATCATATTGAATCATAGTAAAAAATGAGTTTAATATTACAAACCTTGAGGCCCCAAAGCAAGGGTGAGATCATCTGTCTAGAGTAATATTTGACCTACCCTTAACCCACATCAAATCCTTTTTAGTATATGAATTTACTTCAAGATGTAGTTGACTTGCCATGCATTTTGTTTTAAGAAGAAAACTAATCTCATGCATCTTTCAATATGTTATAATCATCCTGGATAACAGGCAGGAGGTGACTCATGGAGTGTTCTATTAGGAAGGAGAGACAGCACGACGGCAAACCAAGCCGGTGCCAACAGTGCAATTCCTAGAGCCAACGATGGCCTAAGCATCATCACATCCAAGTTCTCTGATGTTGGTCTCGACACCACTGATCTAGTCGCATTATCTGGTAAAGACTTTGATGATTTAGAACTTGTTTTTCACATGGTTCTGAGTTCTGATTGAGCATGAATCTCACCCAGCAAACTCTTATGTGCCATTTTCAGGTGCCCACACATTTGGACGTGCTCGCTGTGCAACATTCAGCGACCGTCTATACAATTTCAGTGCCAGTGGAAGCCCAGACCGATCACTAGACACTTCATATCTGAGTACTCTCCAACAAACATGTCCTCAAGGTGGGAATCAGAATACCTTGGCCAATCTCGATCCCACGACCCCAGATGGTTTTGACAACAGCTACTTCTCTAACCTTGAGAACAATCGCGGGCTTCTTCAATCCGATCAAGAACTTTTTTCGACTAGCGGCGCCGATACAGTTGAAATTGTCAGCCGCTTCAGCAGCAGCCAGACTGCATTCTTTGATAGCTTTGCTTCATCCATGGTTAAGATGGGGAACATTAGCCCATTAACAGGGAGCAATGGACAGATCCGCTTGGATTGTAGAAGGGTTAATGGAAGTTGAAACTAGCCTCAAAGGGACTAATCAATGTTATGTGGACAGGACATATATATAAAGGGGTGGTTTTGTTTTGATTTGGAGGTTGTGGTTTTAGATGTTACTGGCTATGTACTATCACTGTTGTTGTTTTGGAAATGCTCTAGGATTAATTTTTCATGTCATTCCAGTAAGAACTGTAATTAGGGTGCATGTGCGCCCTGTTTTTGTAGATTATGCCAAGGCATGGATGTGTTTTGCAAATGATGGGAGTAGGAGCCATGAATAAAAGATGCCTGAAATGTGTAAGGGACTCTTTTTTGTTTCATTGATAAATAGTCATGGTAATTTCTACAAATGTTCTCTCTCAAACAATGATCTATTTGGGATTTCTGGGAGGTGGATGGATGTTTTTGCTCCTTTTGGGTTTCATCGTTTGATGCTTTGGGCTGCATATACTGAATACAAAGCCCCCAGTTTCTCACTAACATGTTCCATTTCATTATCATTGTCCTGAGCCTTGACTAAGCAAAATCTAAGATCAGATCAATGAAAACTGAAAACAGATTGGAGAAAATAAAATTTAAGATACAATTTCTAGAAAAAGACCACTTAGGGTGTTGTAATTGGCAGGTTTCAAGCAATAACTGAAGGGGCATAGCATGATAATTAACCAATTTCAAACCAGAAGGAGCTAAACATATTTTTATCATCACCACCACTGTTATAGTTGTGTATGTGACTTGTATTCTGAGTCAACCAGATTGGTCCATAAGGTTAGCTAGGGGATTAGATTTTGCTTCCAGGGATATTTTAGCTATTGTACCTGACTTTATTAGAGCTTAAGAGGAGAAATTTTGTATAAGGCCTATACCTGGTAAATTAAAGAGTAGAAAGAGATTGAAGGTTTCCTTTTGTCCCTCAAAAAAAAACCTCATCCCATCTAACTTAGATAAGCTTTATAAAATCTATTTATCACTCTTCCCTGCTTAGGGCTATTCTCTCTGTCACTCTATACTTCAATGTGTTGGCATCAATATTTATTTTTAAAATGTTTTGGCTTGTTTAAAGGATTGCCAAATTTTATAGGCGACTACACTATTTTTTATGGAACCTTTTTCGCCGAACACGTACAGTCCAGCACAAGGCATTGTGCAAACATGGGCCAAAGTTAGAAATATTAAGCATATTGGTCTTCCGCTTCTGATTAGCTTATACTTCTGTCATATATATTGGCTAGTCGAACTTTTCAAGAAAATTTCCAAAGAGCTCAAAGTTCAAAGTTTCGAGGGATCCAAATGAGTCGTTTGGTTCTTGAATCAATATCAGGAGCGAAGTCAATTTAAGAGTTTAGATTAATATTAGAAACTTTTAATATTTGAGGTCTTCTGAAGTAGTGTCTCTCATGGGTATTTTTTTTTTTTTTCCTCTAATAAAAGGTTTTCAATTCTTTGGACTGAACTAATTCCTCCGGGCCCATAGAAAAGCCAGATAAAATCCTAGTGGCCCTCAGGCAGTAGCATAAATAGATTCAATTTTCAATTTCTGAAAAAGGAAGAGCAGAAATCAATTTCAAGACCTCTAATTTTGAAAAAAAAAAAAAATTTATGATCATGAGCACTCGGCCAACCCTTAATGTTATCACATGAGAAATAGATGATTACTTAGAAGAACATATAATTGGGGTTTTGGAGTCTGCTCATGGTTGAAATGAATTGTCGGGAAACAAAAATAATAAAGAACTCAGGTGATTCTTGTAACTTGTCTCCTTTGGTTGGCCCATCCGAACCCCTGTAACATGAACATGCATTGATGGGTCGCTTGGCCTGATAAAGGGCAGCTCTTTTTTCTAACCTCTTGCAGTTGCAGATATGATTGCCCCATTGAAAAGACATGATTGACTCACTACACGAGAGCGTATGTACCACGCCACAGACCATAACTCTCCTGGTTTCACGATTGAATAAAACCCCTTCATCTTTCACATATTACTGAAATGCCAAGGCCACTTCTTTTCCACTTCCATTGTTTCTCAGCACCATTGCCATTTGCGAGATAAATATTGTGGTTGACTAAATTTAAGACCTTACCTTTAAATTAATCTAATATGGTATGGGAAGAAATCTCACCAACATTTACTAATTTTTTGTCCCTTTTTATCTAGAATGAGCTACTGGCCCAAAAGTGATATATTAATTTGAATATTTAGAGAGCGGTTTTTATTGGCCTGTTTGTGATGTTAAATTGCAAACACCACTCAATTACAAGAATATTTGCACCATTTTCCATGTATTGGTAGCTATGTTGGGAGTTTCTTTTCTTTTTTACAAGAACATTGAAAGCCCCTCGAGCGTACATTCAGGAGAGAAATCCACATCGCAGAGGAAGATTGTTCTAAGTTTTTAACTAGTTTTCTTGTTGTTTGGAGGGGGGACTTTGATTATCCATGTCAGACATAGAAATATAGGATTCCTTTCATATCAAAATAAAAATCCACAAGTGAAATCCTCTAAACGCACTTGCACTTTTAGACAACCCTAGATTTTATAGAGTTCTATTCGTCCATATATCTTTCTCTCCAACTATTATAAAAAAATATCCCAAAAATATTAATTATAAAAAAAAATTTCTTCCATATGAAAAATCAAACAAAAAGTCTATTTGGACAAACTCTATGGACAGAATTTGGGATAAACTGTCCACGTGGCGCAACGTGATTGGGCTCTCTCAAAAGTTGAAATGTATTGTCCCAATCACGCTGTGCCACGTGGACAGTTCGTTCCAAATTCTGCCCATGAGTTTGTCCATATAGACAAACTCAAAATCAAATTGGGTCTTATTCTGTTTTCACCAAGATATGAAAGAGCAAAGAATCAAAGATCTTTTACTCCTGATCATGGAATCCTACAGTTGCTCGAACATGAGTAAGAATCCAAAGCCTTTTAAAGAAAAGAAGGATACATTGGTAATTTAAGGAAATACTGTGGAATCTAAGTCCTTGTGTCATCATTGCTGCATTCATTTAAAGTCCTTTGGACGTTTCACACCATACAATCATGCCGTTGAACTCATCATCGATCTCTCGTGTCTTGTTATTTTGTATCCTTTTTCTTTTATCTAATCATTTAGACATGCTGATTGGCTATGAATCGTTTTAAGGCTGGTGTGAAAGTGGGTGTGGGGTTTAGCTTCTTGTGATGATGTGGCATGACAAACATCCCATCATGCTGTCAGGGGCTTTGGGGGATGCATGAGTCATGATGCAGAGGATGCAGTGTTCCTGTCTCTTTGAGTTTTCAGGTATAATCAATTATTGCTTAAGTGCCTAATTGCACTTAATATAATCAGTTGCAATCATAAGAATGACTAGGAAGGAAACACAAAGAGTATGCATCAGGATCTTTCTATAAAAAATTATACTTGTCAGCACCTGATAAGCTGGTAAAAATTGTTAAGATTGTTGGATTTATTAACTTTATCAAAGGGCAGCCAAACCATGTAAATAATTTGTGTGCGTATTTTTTTCATTATATATATATATATATATATAGATTTGGGTAAGTTGTGTCATTTGGTTGTTGATTGTCTCTGCGATCATAGTCAAATAAGCTCCACAAAAGGAACATCAAAGATGTGAAGTGTGTAATATTTGAGATAAGGTGTGAAGGACATAAGCAGGGACAAAACTAAAAAATCTTCCTAAAGGCCATAATGTAATAAGAAAATTCTTAGAGAAAGTGTAAAAAAATCAAAGAATCTTCTCAAATTTTAAGGGGCTTTATGAAATTTATGTAGGTGGAGGGGGAGATGGCTACACCCAACCTCCAGCTGCTTTCTCCACAGATGTAAGGTAGTGATGACGATTGGACTTTTAACTTTTTTATGATTTGGTTTAGGAGTGTGTGAATGTGTGATAGCTGGATATTCATTTATCATCTTTCCTCCATTTAATTTTTACTAAGCGAGCGAGAGGTTATTCAATTGTCATGTTTTTATACTTATTTTTTATTCTAAAAATACAATCATGATGAAGAAACATTCTAAAGAAAGTCTTAGCAAGAAGTAAGGACTTTGAGAGAACAAAACAATTAATATAAAGTACATGAGATAGCTACTCATTTCCATTTGAATATTTTTTCAGAACCCAAGTCCCAAAACATTAAATATAAGAACGTGAAAGAGCACATATCAAAGGCATCATTGAATTCTATTACTATTTCCCATCAAAGGCAACATGAAGGACCTAAAAAACCTGACACTTACTATTTCCTATTAAATGTGGCATAGGGTACCTGGGTCAGGCCAGTGCTAGACTTTGAATTATGGACGGAGCTAAAAACGTGCCAAAATTTTCGAGAAGCCATTTTCATCTCCATCAATTGATCATTTCCTAATCATCCAATTTAAGATGATGAAAAACTTTTATATGCAATCTCATTGAGATAAATATGGGTGAGATGGGCTAAGCTCCATACCCAGGATTTTTGTTTCACGGACGTTCATCCAAATAGGGCAAATGCAAAATTTTCATATGGGTATTAATGAAGGATGCGAGATTTTTCATATGCGTTTTAGAAACAAAAATCTCAATAGAATCAACTACCGCAAAATCATGTACATAGATCCACCTCTGATGAAGCCAGCCAAAACCCAAACTCATCACCTGCTCTAAATCAACTATCAAACCCACCATTAATAAGAGCAGGTAAAGGCAAGTCCTTTTCAAACCCAACTTATTGTAACCCCAAAGAGGGCACTTACATATTCATTTTTATTTACAAGATGCATTAGTGTCTCTTAACTACATGATCAGTAGACTTCATGACATTTAAAAGGACAAAATATAAAAAGGCTAAAGATGAACCATTGGGATCCGTTCTTGTTGCTGTTGGCACTTGAGTGGGAAAAGGGTAGGGAAAGGGAGAGAGAAAGGCAGGAGGAGTAGATAGAATACATTACAATCAGGGTTTTATAATTGCCTGCACCTGCATGGAAGGGAAGGTGTGGGACCCAGGTCATGGTTGGGTTGCCAGATGCCTAGCAATTAATCATATCTTTGCAGAAGCTTGTCTCCTTCTCTCTCTCTCTTTCTATGGTCTATAAGTCTACAGTCTATAGTCTCTCTCACTCTATATATATATATAGATATATATAAAAGAATAAGTCCAAGTCCAACCGTCATGTATTTCGGGTAGCTGTCCTTGTCCCAGCGGGACCCACAGCCAAAGCCGCATGGCCATGATTGCTCTCCTCATCACGACAAAAGTCGTAAATAGAGAGAGAGGGGGTTCGGGGTCCCACGTCATCAATCTCCATCCACCTTCTTTCCAAATCCATCACTACCAATAAAATTGAAGCTCCCACGCTCCCCTCACGTGATTGTCAGCACCTTCTGTCTCTCACGCATGCTTCCCCTATAGTAGAGTTTATTTATTTATTTTTTTTTTTTTCCCGAATTTGTTAGATTGGTCTTCCACTTCCTAAATAACTTTAGTTTTCAAAATATATAGGTTAGTCAATACTTGAGAATCACACAAGATTTCGAATTCAAACCCGGTAGATGCGGGCGCTTACTATGGAATCTGATAGAGTGGCATAACATTAGGGCCCGTTTGGTAACTTCACTAATTGAGTCAAATGAAGTAAAGTTGATTTTGAAGAAAGAATAAAATATAAGTGGATTATGATGGTATTTTATTTTTAGTTGTTTGTTATGAAATCTTTTTGATTTTTTGTATGGAAAAGTGGAGTATTTTTATTTTTTAGTGAATAAAGGTAGTTGCTTTTTTACTTTTTTAGAAAAAGGTGGAGGGAATTTTAGTAAAATGTGTTTTTGATGGGATGTTTAAATTGACTTAACTACTTGACCTTATAAGTAAAATTACCCAACGGACCCTAGGGTTTGCTCTGAAATCCCACGTTTGACTTCGGGTCCTCATTACAATCTTTTACTTAATAGTTGTTGCAATAAAAAGAGAAGTCTCAACTGACAATACCCCAAAAAAATAAAGAAGAGAAAACCTCAAGAAGAGTTTTTATTCGTCTTGAATTTTTAGTGACTTACACATCATAAAAGACCTATGAAATGTTAGGTTATGATCATGATTAGGGGCTAGCTAAGAGCATGGCACGCATATTACTTGAATAGCAAGGTCAGATTAGGTGATTTTCCATGGTAAAAGTAGAGTGGAAAAGAGTCAACCATTGAGTGTAATGGAGGGTAGTGGAATTTATTGTGAATCATTTTGAATAAAAAGTGAATGAAATATCAACACCTAACTTAATTTGTACCTTCAAATGACAAAAAATCATTACATGATAAAACCATTGAAAAATCTATATGTGATTTCCTGATCTGGTTGTTGACATATTCAAGCAAATGGGCAATGTTCATTGAACTGGATACAAAGCATTGATGGGCAAAGGTTTATGATCAAAACCTCATCATTGAACGTAATCATAAGAAATCGATATTATGTAACATGTTGAAATTTCTTTCTGCATTTCAAGACATACCTACCACATCTTACAATTAGTCCCGGGAGAACAACGACGGTGCTAATTCTCATTCTCTCTCGTCACTGTTAATGTGCGATATAGTGTCGGTGTGACGGTGACAGTGACCCATCGTAATAAAAGAGAATTTGTTGGATTAATTATTATTTAACAAAAAAAAAATAGTTAAGTTTTTTCAAAATTACCAATTAATAGTAAATATGAAGGAAGATTTACTCCTACGGGCCCACTTGCACCAACCTTTGACCAATGAAACTCCTTTCATATTCTTATACGTCAATGATCCTGATTTTATATATGTTCATCAAATCTTTACTCATTGGTTTGTATCTCAAAAGAAGATATCTACAATTAAAAGGACACTTAAAACTTTCAAATGGGCTAAATAAAGAGTAGTTAGGATAATATGATGGGTTTGATCTTTTGCATGACACTCTTATCCATAAAGAAACCATTCTTTCCACCCATCCATGCATCTAAGTGAGCCTCACAAGCTCAACCTGATATACATTATCTAATTTGCACATAGGTGAAAGGGGGTAACTATTGGCACCACAAAAGTATCTCTCCACACTACAAAGAAAAAAAAAATCATTTTCGAAACTATCCCTCCTCCCTTTCCCTCTTCCTCTCCCTCCACCCTCTACCTCTCGCCCACCCCACCCCACCCCACCCCACCCTCCCAATCTCTGTTGGGGAGGGATCCCCAGCCGGCTAGCCAGCGGCCTCCCTCCCCCCACCCCCCAACCATCGACGAGGAGGGAGATCGGGTGGCAGGATTTCCACCTAGTGCAGCCCTATCGCCCAATCTCCTTCTCTATTGGCGGTTGGGAGGGGAGGAGGGAGGGAAGGAGAGAGAAGAAGCGGAAGGGAGAGAGGGAGAGAAAAATAGGAGGGGGAAGGAGGAAGAAGGAGGCAGAGGGGGAGAAAATAGAGGAGGGGGAGGGAAGCCTCCGGCCGAGGATCCCTCCCTGCCAGAGACTAGGAGGGTGGGGTGGAGTGGGGGAGAGGAAGAGGGAAAGGGAGGAGGGGCAGTTTAGGAAATGAAAAAAAATTATTTGCTGTGTGAAGAGACACTTTTGTGTTGCTAATAGAACTCCCGTAGGTGAAAACCCTTCAAATATGAAAGCATTGAACGAGCAAATTCATTATCTCTTATTAAATGGCTATAAAATCTAATAAAGGTGATATAATGGCTCACATTAATCAAATCAATCATTTTCTACGGTAATGTACTAGGGTTGAACTCGCCAGTAAAATTTGGGATATGAGTTACTTCACTAATTGCATATGATTATGTTGTGTTCATTGAGGTCAACAAGAGAAAAATATAATCATTATTTCTAATTTTTTGAAAACATGTATACCGTAACCTTAGCTATGTATAATTATGTCCGGTGACGAAAGCTAAGACAATTCCCCACACATCCTCTATATTCGCAAAAATGACAAAACTACAATCGTAGTTATGCGTTTTCAATTTTTTTAATTTATAGTGTCGCACATTTTATAATTTCACATGAAATTACACAATTAAAACTATTTTTATTCATAAAAACCTATAAAAATACATATGGATAAATATCTAAACTTCCATCACCGAAGGCAGACTTAAAAATCCTTGGCTAAAAAGGTACTGCACTAGCAAGACCCAAAAATAGAAAAACCCTTCCAACCTTTACATCCACGAATCCTCTCCACAACTTATCCATCCGATTGACCTCTTTGGTGGCCCACTTTACATTGACTACATATGATTAGGATTAGAAAGTGGTATATAATAATATTAATAATAGAGAGAGAGAGAGAGAGAGAGAGAGAGAGAGAGAGAGATAATGAAGAACCTTATCTTTGTCAAAGTCATGATAGGAAGGGAAATGATGGGAAGTAGTTGGGTCCATCAGGGGGTCGTTTTCGGGAGTCCCCCAAATTCATGCCTCTCCCATGTCATGTCTTCACTCTTCCCACCCTATCATTAATGTCTGCACCACTTTAGTTATTGCAATCATCTCATCTCCATTGCATATATTATGTCATTGGAGACTGCGACTTCTTTTTTCAGTGGTTCTCCACCCTTCCCCAACTAAACCGGCAGTATCCGGTCAGCACTACAATAATTTTTTACTACTCCTTTTTAACCCTTGTGCCTGTGTGGGTTACTTTTGTTGACTATCCACCAAGAACGTTAGGTTAGAATTAGATGGATTGTGAAAAAATTGTTCCTTTGCCAATTTCTCATCTCAAGAAACCATATAAAGAAGAGATATTGCATGAATATTATATCACATTGACATATATTTGCAATATCTCATTGATTAACCACCTAATCGAAGGTGCAAAATTAGATCATCAAATAGTATCTAATGGAGGTGACTTCTCGTTTCAGCATTAAAAACATGGATTTGCTTATTTTGACTTTTTCCTTTTCACCGCAGCTCTAAAATATGATTGTTCTTATATGTACATTTTGCCACAAATCCAATGTCCTAAACCCTTCTTCACATATATATAAGTTCCAATTGCAGCAGCAAAAACATGGCTTAGCTTCTTTTTGACTCTCTTTCTTTTGTCCCAGCTGTAGCACTAAAATACCATGTTCTTGTATGTACATTCTCCATACATCCTTGTTTCCGATTGGCTTTTAAAACATGGGAATTCCTTTTGAAGTTGTGTCCTTTTTATTAAAAGCAACCACACAACTCATACCGTTTATTTATTAAATCTTTTTGTTTCTTTTCACGTGTGTTTGTCAAGAAGAAATTGTCGGTCAAACTATTAGACTCAAAGGGAGAGAAGCAGGCGTGCTGTTCTTGAGTGCATTGGGTCTATAAATGCCTTCTCCTTTCTCATTTTCTTTCTCGGTATCTCACATTCTCTCTTTGTCTTGGATTCCTTTGAAGAAAAGATGGAGTTGGGTTTGAGACTTGGGGAAGCTCCAAAGCCCTTCTCTTTCATGGACACGAGCACTGAAATGAGCAAAGGTTTTGGTCCTTGTCTTGGATTAGGTGTTGGGTTGTATACAAAGGGAGAAGAAAGAGCTTCTCTAGATTCACCTGTTCAGCTAGATCTCCTTCCTCTTGTTCCAGTCCCTCGCTACCCACCTCCACATCTTATGTTTTCACGGCCTACTGAAAACAGTAAGTCCTTATCTCTCTCTCTCTCTCTCTCTCTCTCTCTCTCTCTCTCTCTCCCCCCCCCCCCCCCCTCATCCCCCCATTGGTTTCCTTCTTCTGATTAGAGATTTTATGATCTGGGTGTTGACTTTTGATGAGTTTTTTTTTTTTTTGTTCTGAATTTTTAAAGGGGTTTCAGAATCTGGGGTTTCTGGAAACATGACGACGAATCGAGGCTTTGATGTTAATCACCTACCTTCCACAGAAGACATTGATGAAGGAGCTGCAGCCTCTTCTCCAAACAGTGCAGTCTCTTCATATCAGATGGATTTCTCTATTTATACAAGAGGAGGAAGCAAGAGAAATGCAGAAGATGCAGCATTGAATGAGGTAGAAACAGAAAGAGCATCTTCGAGAGCAAGTGACGATGAAGAGAATGGTCTGGCAAGAAAGAAACTCAGATTATCTAAAGAACAATCGGCGTTCCTTGAAGAAAGCTTCAAAGAAAACAACACCCTCAATCCAGTAAGCAAAACCCAATACCCAAAATCTCCAACTAGGTAGAAAAACAACCATTTTCGTTTCTTAAAGTCCACCGTTTAGAAGAAAGACTCAATGGACACTATCCCTTCAACAAAATAAGCAGAACCCAACATCTAAGATAATCAAAACAAGGGAAAAATCTCTTCTTTTTTTTTTCCTCTTTCAGAAAGACACAATGAACGCGAGCCCTTCAACAAAATAAGCAGAACCCAACATCTAAAATAATCGAAACAAGGGAAAGATCTAATCTTTTTCTTATTGAAACCTGTTTTGGCTACAGAAACAGAAGCTTGCGCTTGCAAAACAGTTAAATCTCCGGCCTAGGCAGGTGGAAGTCTGGTTCCAAAACAGAAGAGCAAGGTATCTATCTACTTTTCTTCCTTGTTTTCTTTCACCTTCTTTCTCATTGCCATACAGATTATTACATTATATGTTCAAAAAACAACAACAGGACGAAGCTGAAGCAGACGGAAGTAGACTGCGAGTATTTGAAAAGGTGCTGCGAGACATTGACGGAAGAGAACAGAAGATTGCATAAGGAGCTTCAAGAGCTTAAAGCATTGAAGACTACAAGCCCCTTTCACATGCAGCTGCCGGCCACCACTCTCACCATGTGCCCCTCTTGTGAGCGGGTTGCCACCACCACCACCACCACTAACAACGAGACCACCCAAAAAACCGCCACTCTTCAAGCTACCAAACCCTGGTTTTTTCCCTTCTCTCAACCAACGGATTAGGCGGTTTTGGTGGAAACCGGTTTTGGTATATCTGTAAATAGTTCGCTTCGAGGCACTTTTTTTTATTTTTGTTGTGGTTGCAATGATGGGGAAACTGAAATCATGAATTTATTTATTTATCTTCTTTTCGGGTTGGGTCCCAGTCGGGTACTCGGATTCGGGTTTGCTTAATGTGGTCCATTACTTGATACTTGAAATGGGAAGGAACCTTTTATTTTTTCCCAAGGGCTTCTTTGTGCAACACTCAAATTGCTTGAGAAAAATCTGCCTTTTGCAAAAGTAGAAAAATTAGTTTAAAATTTTTCTCCTTCCCGTGCAATTAAGTGAAAAATGTACTACCAAATTATACAAAATCTACACATGTGGAGAACCAGGGCATTGGGCAGCATTGTAGAATTCTTGGTGTTACACAAATGTGGTATTCACAGAGGAGGAAATACAAATATGAGATATTCTTTGAAGATATTCCCCTGTATTTTGCATTACATGAAAGTAATACAAATTACATCATGTTGTTTTCTCTTCTTTTTTTCTAATTATGTTGGATGGCTATTACTAGGAGGGTTGGTTTTTTTTTTTTTTTTTTCCTGTTATGGGTTAGTGTATTGTTTTTAATTTCATTTCAAATCCTATATCAGATTATCAGTTGCACTAGAACCGAAATTGAAAGGGATGTTCATTTTTTGGTTTCTTTAAAATTTTAAAAATAAAAATGTAGAAATATAAATATAAAAATCATAAAAATAAGGGATTTTTACCAAATAATTAAGCTTATATTGCAAATAATCGATTTTATGAAGAATAATAACAAAATCATTATTTAGTTGTTCGTACCTATTTTTTTGACGAAATTACCCCAGTTGACGATATCGCCAACTGAGTTGGCGATATCTTCAACTCAGTTGGCGATATCGTCAACTGTCTATATAAGAATCCACAAATTTTCTTCTTCTTTTTTATAAAATAGTCTTTTCTCTTTCTCCCATTCATCCGTTTGATGGGTTCCCTACTACCATTTCTCATAGATTTTTTTTTAAAACTAGTTTATAAAATTAATCTTAAACAACAGGTATGTTCATTTTCATATATTTTCTTATCTTTTGTACTTTCCCCTCATTCTTATTAGATAAATGAGGGATTCTCAGGCAATAAGGTGAATTTGTTCTACTTCATTTATTCTTCTAAAATATTACTAGTGCATTGTTACTGATGCCCACTAGAATGTTGGTATAGTGCCATGTTAATTCAATGCAGAGGGCAGCATTTGTTGAGGAATCCAATTGTTGAGCACTTGGGATTCTTGTACATTAGTGCACTTATCATGATCTATTCATTTAGCAAGTGATCTTAGATGGAGAAGGCTAGAGGAGACTTGGAGTTGAGAGTTTATGAAATGGTGCTACCATGCATGATTTTTTTATTTTTTATTTTTGTTGATGTACGTACATGCTGCATTGCAATTAAAGGAATTTAAGTAATTCTAATGTACATCCATGGACATACTATTCCAATACGTAGGAAGATGAAAGACCATTCTACATCTTAATCTTATTTCTTTCCATCTACAACTACCACCTTTGAAATCCTAATAAACATAAGAATAGAAAACCATAAAAAAAAAAAAAAGAAAAAAAAAAACCATAAAGTTTAGAACTGTAATACGCAAATGGTAAAAAACTTTAGGGGAACTGGAAGTTTAGAAGTTTAAGCAAGTCAAAATACGAAAATAAACTAGAAATCTCGAAGTTTAAACAAAGTAAAAATACGAAAATGAACTAAAACATGCTTCCAATTTATATACATGAAGCGAACTAAATCCAATTAACAAATAAAAAAATTGGATCCAATTGTTGGAAATGAACCCATTTTTTGGGCTGTTATAATATTTAATAGTGCAACTCATTAGTTGGTTGCTTATGTGATACATATGCACACAATGACACTTGTATGTTTTGTTTATATGGTCATATGGATTAGTTGTCCATATGGGAATATATTGACTTTTTGCTATGGATTTAGAGCTGTATTTTGTTGTTCAATTAATAGGTTATAGACTGCTATAGTTCGAGATTTTTTTTGAAAGATAGTTCAAGATTTATGGGTTGTATGATTGGATTTTTGAAATATATGGAATATTGATTCTTGATTGGACTTGTTTTCCTCTAAAGCTTCCAACATTCAACTTCTGTATCATCAACTTAACTAAATTCATTGACAATTAGTACCAATTTTCTCATTGTTTTAACTGTCTATCAAATTAAAATCTTGACCCTTAACTAAACAGTTGCTTGACTTGGGTTCAGCCTGCCTTCAAGCATTGGGCATGTCAATTGAAAAACAACTTTTATTAGAAATTATAAGACAATTGTACAGAGAACCGTGAGCACTAACAAGCAAATAAAAAGTCTAAAACCCACCCCATTCAGAGCATATGTCACTATCCATGGATGCCTACTGTAGCATGGAACATGTGGTGGTTTATGGCAACACAAAACTTAGGAAATTCAAGAAAAAAAGGTGCGACAACTATTCAAACTTCCAAAATATAGTGCATTCCAAATTCACAATAAGCCCATTAGTATGAGCAATGATACCGTCCAACCTATTGACTAAAGATATTTTGTCAGGCTAAATTAGCAACAAAAGGAAATTATAATTATTCTTTCCTACACAATTGTTTTAGAGGCTTGAAAAGTGCACAAACACTTCAAAAAAACACCTTGGCAAAGCTAGAGATGGAGATGAAAAGAGCCAATATGTGGCAATTAACATTTGTTTTCTAAGGAAAAGGAGAACAGGTAATTAACTGCAATGCAGCATGTACATTTACAAAAATAAAAAATAAAAAAATCATGCATAGTAGCACCATTTTATAAACTCCCAACTCCAAGTCTCCTCTAGCCTTCTCCATCTAAGATCACTTGCTAAATGAATAGATCATGATAAGTGCTCAACAATTGGATTCCTCAACAAAGTTTGCCCTCTGCATTGAATTAACATGGCACTATACCAACGTTTTAGTGGGCATTAGTAACAATGTACTAGTAAAATTTTAGAGGAATAAATGAAGTAGAACAAATTCACCTTGTTGCCTGAGAATCCCTTATTTATCTAATAAGAATGAGAGGAAAGTACAAAAAATAAGAAAATATATGAAAATGAACATACCTGTTGTTTAAGATTAATTTTATAAACTAGTTTTAAGAAAAATTTATGAGAAATGGTAGTAGGGAACCCATAAAACGGATGAATGAGAGAAAGAGAAAAGACTGTTTTATAAGAAAGAAGAAGAAAATTCGTGGATTTTTATACAGGAAGTTGACGATATCGCCAACTCAGTTGATGATATCGTCAACTCAGTTGGTGATATCGTCAACTGGGGTAATTTCGTCAAAAAAATAGGTACGAACAACTAAATGGTGATTTTGTTATTATTCTTCATAAAATCGATTATTTGCAATATAAGCTTAATTATTTGGTAAAAATCCCTAAAAATAATTATGCTATATATCATTAATTCAGTATACTAAATCGACAGTAATAGATTTGGGTATGACAGTTGTTTTCGATGGTGATAGATATTATTAAGAGAAGAAAGACCTATACATTTTAAGGGATATGCTAAAAAGCTAAAGCCAATGTAGTGGACTTTGCTGTAAAAAAATTTTAAAAAAAATCTCTATTCTAGCCTTATTATCAACTTGTTCATCCAAAAGGTAGAATCAAAGACAAAGTCTGCTGTATCCATTACTCATCATGAACCTTCTTCTATGTAGACTTAATTACACGGATTAACCAGGTTTGCAAAGAAGCCCTTGAGGTGTCGAGGAAATGTGAAGGAAGAATCTGTGTAAGGCCCCGTCCCGAGTTAATCAAGATTAACTCTAATTAATTGAAGTTAATGCTAATTACTCATGTTTAACTAGTTTAATGATGGTTAATGACTAACCTCAATGAGATTAGTCTCAAAGGATTGGTTTAGACTTAATGAAAAGATAATAAATGAGATTAAATGAATTGAATGAGATTTAGACCCAAATTAAGATAACAAGACCTTTTTCGTAAATACAGGTTTATATGTATTTTGTCAGATACGGAAACTCGTGATACCAACACGTGTATCTCGACGAGTACGTCAACTTTCATAATAGATTCTAAGTCGTTTGACGATAATCAAGTCAATTGACCCTTCATTTGACTTGAATTGTAAATGAGAGGGAAGTTAGGGGCTTTGGTGCCAAAATGGGCTTATAAGAGTGAGATGAGTTCTGAGTTCATTCAACTCATCTCCAGGTCATTCTAAACCCTAGGCTCATCTCCTTCTTCCTTTTTCTTCTTTTTTCTTCCATTTCAACTTCATCAAGCACGAAAGCGGGATTTGAAGTGATTCAAGTGAGGAGAACTTCATCTTCTCCACCTTCTTCATCTTCTTCTTCAACTTGCATCATTCCTTGGAGTGTTGAAGCTTGAGAAAGAACTCAATGATCCCTTTCTTGGAGTTACAAGTGAAGAAGTTTCTTGCTATTTGACTCAAGAGGCAAGTATAAATGTACATTTATGAATGAAATGCAAGATTACAAGTTTTCATGGATTGTAGGAAATGGGTTCTCAACCCATTCCTTGTTGTAGGATGGAGATTTTCATGGGTTGAATGGAAATGACCAATGGTTATTCCAAATGTATGTTTTTATTGGATTCCATGGATTGTTAAAGAGTCTTGAGTTCCAGGAACTCAGTCTCAAAGGTTGCTTCAGAAACATGAAGCTCAAGAAATGACATTCTAGGCGAATTTCGGCTAGCCGTAAGGCTAACCGTGAAGCCAACCGTCAAAGTCTGTAAAATGGGCGAGCTCCTGGAAAGCTAACCGCCAATTTTCGGTTAGCCGAAATTCAAATTTCGGCTAGCCGCAAGGTAACCGTGAGGTAACCGAAATTGAGTCAGAATTTCTGTCAAAAATGCCAGCTTCTGAAAAGCTGACCGTGAGCTAACCGCAAAATGGCGGTTAACCGAAATTGAAATTTCGGCTAGCCGCCGGCCACATTCCGGCTAATCGCCGACCGCGTTTCGGCTAACCGCCGGTCAAGTTCCGGCTAACCGCCAGTGAACCTGAATGCAAGCCAAATATTTATTGTGAGTAGAAATTTGAGTCCAGTGAATTTTGAAATTGTGGGTGAAAATTTTGGAAACCAAACGCACACATTAAGCATATAAATCTGATGTCCATCGAGAATAACACGTGCATTTGGTATCCAATATTCACACCTAATTAGTTGTCTAGATGTGAAAGAAGTTGAATAGAAACGGAAATGAATAGGGAGTTTCTAACTCGTATGAAACAACATTGACTAAATACAATGTAATGATTAATGATATAATGAATTAATAAACAGTTACCAAAAGTAACAATGTAATCATTAATGATACAATGAACAGTTACTAAATGTAACAATGCAATGAATAATCCTACTGCAGCAGATGATTGGGGTGTTCCGGAGCTCCGTGGTGATGCCAGTAATCTCTGATCAAGACGCTGGTAGATCCCACACATAGACTGAAAAGTCACTGAATTGATAAGCCACCTAATAATATTGGACTGAATAGTCCCATAAGCCATCTAATGAATAATGAACGAAATGAACGAAATGAATGAAATGAAATGAAGTAAACTGATTAACTGCTTCCATTGGGGAAGAAACTGAATTAAATGATAGTACTACTATTGTAGTTGAAATTAGTCATTGATTATTAATTAGCTACATTGTACAGGATTTATACCGTTCTAGATTTAATTGTCTAGAATTATTGCATCGAGAATTGAACAGGCTTAGTATGAATTATCATAGAATTGTTTATACATTGCTGAACCGTCGTGTTTATAGTATTATTGATGGCATTACAGGCCCAGTTGCCCGTCCCGGCCTTGCGGAGGCCGCGTCGTTTGCAGAGAAGGCCCATCCGATACCTCCAGGAGGTTTAGTGGAGTGGGCATAGATCGGAGGGCGATGGAATTGAATTATTTTGATAAATACTTTTGTAAATTGTATTTTGAATGTGCAGTGGTGGTCTTTGTTGGACTATAATTTTGTATATATGAACTTTACTTTTAATGCAAAGTTACTTATTGCCAATGTATATATATATTTCCGCAAAAATATACATTTAACAGGTTTGCAGGTTAGATCCCTTGTGAGTCTTATCTTAACTTCGGTTAATTTAGGATTCACGGGAGTAAGTATGGTGGAATCGCGATCCGGGTCAGGCCCCGATTAGTCTGGCCTCGGGCCCATGTCGTGACAATCTGCCACTCATTTGGGTTTTGTTTATGCCACTTCGTTTTCCGCAAAAAAGGTCGCCCGAAAATCCTGGCGATTCCTGTATTTGTTCGGTGCAGCGACAAAAAAACACAGGATTCCGTCATTTTGTAAACATTTTCGTCGCTTGAGCAGTTTTGAGATTCTTATCTCACTAGGTCGGAAACACAAGTCGCGGAGGTTTTCTCTTCCACGGCTCCCCACAAACACTCCCTTGGACTGTTGTCCATTTCCTACTTTTTCAGGTGATTCCTCTCCTTTTCTTGTTTCTCACGTAGAAGGACACTCTTTTCGAATGGGCGGACAAGTTTGGTTTCTTCTTATGGGGTGGACAAAACTTGGCTCAAGAAGAACATGCTATATTGCACAAGGTCAATGAAAAGTTCTCAGAGGCCTGATCGATCAAAATCCCTATAGCTAGAAATTTTGTATCGTTAAACCTAATATTTTGGAAATAATCCTCTGATAAAGATTTGAAATGATGACTTTCAAGATAGATTTTAGAAATTACACCATACGATGCTCAGAATCAAGATAGGGCAATAACAAAATTCCCAACACTTCAATATACTAGATCCTTTTGGGACTAATAAAATCCTAAGTTAAAGGGGCGGCTTGGATATCTATAGAAAAACCATTTACATATTTAAGTATTTCTAGAATATAATAGTATAGATGAAAATAGTGCAATATTAACATACTGTAAAAAATTTTTGCTCCTCAATAGTTCTTTTAAAAAACGCTGTAGATTTTAAATTGAATTGTTTGATGCCTACTGCATATGATGATATATATATATATATATTTTAAAAGTTCTAAAATAAAAGTATTTTATGTTATTGATCAGAATAGGATTCATTATTGGATTACTCGCTTATAAAATAATTTTATTAGCATGTAATTTGTTACTTCAATCCAAAATTGGGGCGGCCTCTGAAATCCAAGCCACTCAATTTTGCTTTCCACCTTGTTTTATTACTAAGGAAATCTCAGTCTAGTTAGCCTTATGCCCCCACCATAAGATTGATCACATCTAAACACACGTGATTAAGATAAGAAGAAAATGCAAACAACATACTTTATATGTCTTTAATCTGATTGTGGGAATAGCTCTAATTAGAGGAAAATCTTCTTTAATGATATAAGAAGGTGGGACATCATGATCAACATCACCATCACCACCACTATCATCATCGTTATGACCATTACCCCCATCACCATCATAATCATCTAAACCTTGATTAGATGCGGTCACGTCTAAACCATGTCAGCATTGGGCCCATGATTACAACGTAAATTATATAATTATCAAACCTGAGTCAGTCGGGTCCATCAAGTATTTTACTCCAGTAGCTCTCAGGCCAGTCTCCCAAAACTGACCAATTTTGTTCATAGTAGTATGGATCACAGCAAAGTTTTGTTGAGTTCAGTCACATACTCACCTTCCATCTGTGGTTGTTTCATGGTTGTAGTTTGTGATATTGAAAACAATTTCATATGCCCTCGTCATGAATGTATTCCTTCCTTACAGTCAATTGGTTGGCAATATCAAGTCTCTGTACATTTCTGCATTCTGAGACATTAATATCTTCCATTAGAAAAATCAGAATTCCAGTCCATAGCCTTCCTTTACCTGGGAAATTAAAGGAGTCTGGAGCCTAAACCCAGTTTTTTTTTTTTTTTTTTTTTTGGTCTAGCAGACCGGAGGCCTTCCCACAGTAAACCCAGCTCCCAAAAGTTCCTTATGTGTTTTGTTAAGCAAATCACAGCTCTCTGGATGCTCTTCCATTGACATCTTCTCCGCTCAAATTGCCTTCTGGGCGTAGCCCGCCATTGGCTTGAGCTAAGATTTGATCCACTTGTACCCATTCAAGCCGTGCACCAAAAAAAAAGTAGGTCTACTCAACAAGTGCACTACCAATGCCATCTATCTCATTGATATGTAGACCGGCCGCCAATTTAATTGTACTACCAATGCCAATAACAATAGGAACAAGCATTTTTGTTTTATTTCCCCCAAATCACTTTCGTTCTCCATTCTCCTTTGATAAACTTAAGAAAACTCTCTAACTTGTCATCAAGTAATGATGCAAATGCATGCATATATATGAATCTGGATAGCCCACATATAGTCAAAAAAGACCTCATGTACATCTGAAGGAAGCAGTTTTGTGGGTAATTTGTGTTTTTCCTAGAGCTTAGGAGTCGGAAAAAAAAAATAACAACCTGCAATTCTGCTTCTTTTGTTCTGGTAATCCATAAATAAAAAAGGACAATCTATAGACGAGATGGAAAAAAAAAAAAAGAAGAAGAAGAAGAGGACACGAGATAATCCCCAGAGAACTAAGTGCGTAGACAATCAGAAAGGAACGGTGTTCACCATTGGTTTTGAAGACTAAATACGGGATGACTAGAAAAAGATAACTTCAATCCTACAGAACTATCCCTCCAAGTAAATATCAATCTGATCTGAGTGATATTCTTCAGGCTATACTTGCAACTTATGGAGGCAGTTTGATCTGACAAACTATCTAGGCAAGATAGTATCACAGGTTTTATTTCCCTAATATAATGATAGTATCACAGGTTTTATTTCCCTAATATAATCACTTCTCTGGTGCATTCAGGACTCCAATTGCTGTTTTTATCATTTATGGGCAAATTTTTAGGACCAGAACTTAGAATCTTATTGCATTTTGAAAAGGCCTTCCTGCAATTTTAGTTGAAATGTTGAATTGGTATAGCCCATGCCCTATTGTAAAGCTCAGCACGACTGATCCTCCATTGATGCATGATTAGTGAATATAGGTGAATGTGAAGGAAAACACATTTAACTGCTTGTATGTGAAGGACTCTGGTCCAGCCTAACTTACATCAGCCCTAGGACAGCTTTGGATGCACAAGAACTCAAGCACTCATTCTTCTAGTGTCTCATATAGTATCCCATTAGCATATAACCATCTGCAGTTCTTGACCTCCCTTGATCAAAGTGACCAATAAATGCATTTGAAACTCTCAAAAATTGAATCCTATTCCAATAATGGACTGTGCTCAAACAAATGAGTAATACTAAAAATTATAATGCTTTCTTATTAAACCAGTTAGAAAAATTGAAAGCCTCAATAGATGCCAATCCACAAATGTTTCAGCGGATAGGCATTTCCCTATCTACAAAATCAACCAGGATGGATTGATGTGAAGGACTTGGGCGGTGCGTGTGGGTGGGTGTGCAAATATTCATCAGAGCTAAAATAAAAAGCTCCAATAGGTGGGATACTGTTTTCCACAATAATAACTGGAAGAAATAACCATCTGTTCTGTTCTGCCACAGTATTTGATTTCCTTGCACATTCAGGTGCATGATGCATCTCTATTTTGCCCAAATTAAGGAAAACAAAAGGAAACAGACAAAAATGGACAACCTTCTTTTTTGAAAGATGAATGCTATTATTTTTCTTTTCAAAAATAAAACAAACATATAAGAGCTTTACAACAAGGGTTCAGAGTCAAAGAATACAGTAATCGCGGTCAAGATCATTACATAGTGAGAGGAAGATGGATATCCGTCCATTTCTTCCTCTCCCATAAACAAGAATAATAAAATTCTTGAAACTATGTGTGTGTCCGATGTCCCCTTCCCTCTCTCCGGCAAAACCCACATTCTTCCTCTCACTACTAGTTATAGAACCACTTACACAGATCTTATCCTAAATTATTTTTGTCCTTTCAAGACATTGACAAACAAAACATATAATACAGATGCACTAACTAATTCAATTACCAGGTCTGTATATTATACCTGTTTTAGTGCCGTTGTTTTACTATCAGCTGTGCATAGAGAAGCTCGTTCCACGTGTCTGGTACTCCAGGCAAGCACCAATGGCTACAGTCCTGATACCTCTCCGGGGATCTCCGCTCTTCATCTGTCAGGTTCTGCTTTCGGTAGATTGAAGGATGAGCGTCTTTCCTGTAGTCTGTCATTCTAGTAATGTTGAGGTAAGTTACAGGGGTTCTCATTCCTTTTATCACTGACTCCAAAATGCTCATCGTGGGTGGATAAGTGCCCAGATAAGTCTCGTTCTTAATTGGTTCTGTTTCCCTGTCGCATGCCCCACCGGAATTCCACTGCCCACCACTAGAAGAAGAAGAAAAACACAGATAAACAAGATTCAGGAATCACATAGATTTTAATGGTGAACTAACAAAGTGAATGAAATATAAGAAAATGTTGTGATCTAGGGCCTACGAGAAAAGATCAATCACGCACAAGAGCACACAGAAATTTACGTGGTTCGGCTTTTGGCCTACGTCCACGGGGAAGACGGGAGCATCGACTATGCAATCAAAAGAGGTATTGTACATCCTACGGACTCTTAGTCTCTATTTATAATATCAGCCCCAGAACCCTATTACACCCAAACACAGTAGACCTATAACAAGACTACTTCTAATCAGAGTACAAGTTGGGCAATCTAGGGGCCCGGTTTACCAAGTTAATTAACTTCTAGTGAGCCATACAAATTAACAGAAAAGAACAAATGGGTGGGTGTATTAAGGTTAAGTAAAAGACAGATCTAGTACGTACTTCCATAGGGACTGGAGAGATTAAGAAATGTTAAATATAGCTAGTCATATTTGTCAAGGTTGTTACCTTAATTTATTCTAATCTTTAGAAAAAGCAGACATAAACAGAGAGATGGGTTTGGGACTTACCTGAAATGGGAAGCAGAGTAGCCCTTGAAGAAAACAAGAGTGTTTTCAGGGCTAATATTGGCATCGACCCATCTTGCCCATGTGGTGAGAGCTTTCCTAAATGCTTCTTCAACATTGAGCTCATCATAGATGTGTCTACCTTCTTGGTAATAATCTTTCCTGCAATAAATTGCAAAACTTTTTTTTTTCTAATCAAAGCAGCTTTGATCTTAAATTTAAAAACAAAAAATGTTGGGATTCCAATTTTATTTGCTATTTTCCTTCACATGCAGAGATCATAATCAAAGAAAATGATGAGGTGGGATCTTCAATGAAAACATCAATGAAACAGGGAAAAAAAAAAAGGAAATACCCTTTAGAAGTCTTCTCATGAGTCCACCAATGCCCTGTGTTGAAGACAATTACATCAGCGTTCTTGTATTTAGAAGATGATCTCTCAATCACATCAAGCCGAAGGGTTTCCTTCTTCGTTCCATTCGGTTCTGAATTCTCCCACTCCTGAACCAGAAATGGCGACCAGAAGAACTCAACCGAACAATTATAATCCTATCCCAGACAAACAACACACAATCACACAATCAACAAAACACGAAAGAATCGTAATAAAAAGAACAGAGAAGATGAAGAGGGAGAAAAGGAAGAAGAAGCTACCTTAAAAATAAAACAATAAGAACCCTCACTCCGGAATTCACGTCTCCCAGAAGCCTCAAAAACCTTGCTTTTATCTTCCACATCGTTTCCAAGTACACAAACTAGAGATTCCCACATGTTTCTGTTGAGAGAATCGCCAACGAAAACCAAACGCTTCCCTCTCAATCTTTCCAACATATCAGTTCCATTCAATCTACACAAATTACACTGGTCAAAACAAATCATTCCACAACAGAAGATGAAACAAATTACGATTCTTTCCAATTTCCTTCTCTTACATACCTGGGGATATTGCAACCATTGGGTTGCCATCTGAGGTTCTGATAAACCCGATCCGATCTCCCATTAAGATAGCAATTGAAAGGCTCATCAATGTGACGACAAGACCCTTCTCTGTAAATCGGATACGAATCGTCCCTCACCCATCTCCCATCAAACACATTACACTTTTCCAGCTCCAAACCAACCACCTTTCCTTTCTTCTTCCTCACCAAAGAACCTATCTCGGTATAATTCAAAACCCTAGTCCTCGAATTCGCAGACGAATGACTATTCAGATGCTTCTCGCTTCTCGTGGCATTGGAAGATCTCGTGACATTTCGGACTTCTTCCGGTACAGACTCGTCCTCCTTCTTCTTAGGAGCGTAGAAAGACGAATTGATAAGGTTTTCGGACTCGGCATTGAAGGATCTGGTGGTGCGATCTTGGGGGAAGAAGAAGGAGAAGAAGGAGGAGGAGTGAGAGGTGAAGAAGATGCGATTATACCAAGGAGAGGAGCTTCCGCTGGGATTGTACGCGAGGAAGACGGTGCAGGCGATGAAGGCGATCATGAAGCCATAGGCGAAGAGCTTGATTCTTCGTCTGGTGTGGATTGCAGAGATGAAGCTCTTGAGTTCTAGTGATTTTAGGGTTCCTCCCAATGGGATCTGATGCTTTGAAGCATCTTCCATGGCGAATTTCGAGCTTCTGCAATCCCTAAAAATGGAGAGAAGAAGAGAGAGATCTTTGGGTTTTGCTGGAGAGAGTGTAACGGTTTTGAGTCTGAGTGAGGGAGAGTAGTAGTGTTTCGTTTCAGCTGGCAAGGACGAGGGCATATATGGAATTTAGGATCGTCTGAGGCTTTAACGCAGAGAAATCCTGAGGTGAAGGAGTGGAACTATATAGGAAATGGATCCGAATGTGTAGGGAGCTTTTCCTCTGATTTTCAGCATTAGGAAACGTGGCAGTTATTTTAAAACTTAATTGTACCTGCCCTTTTTTTGCGTTTTAGAATGAACAGTGCTAGGGGCATAATAAATGTTTCATTGGGAGAATTTTGCTAGGGCCTTAAATAACCTCACCATCAATGAAAATTGAATCAAATGAATATGAAAAATGCTTGATAATTTTCTTCTGCACATTTATGCATTGTGCACTGAGCATCGACACCGGTCATTGCCGGTCCCTCGTTGTGTGAGTGCGCGCATCATCACCAAAGGTAGGAACCCCTTGAATTTCACAAAATCAAGAGCAGCACCAATGTGCAATGCATTGAAGAAAATTTTTCCGTAAATGAATAGCCCAATCACCACCTTAGTAAACAAATACCTTGTATTTCCACCTCATGTTATCAACCCCTCATTTCTTTAATAATTCTTATGAGGAGCTCATTTGACCATACATTCTTATATATTTTCCATGCAAACAAATAGGCCTAACAATAATTTTTCAAAATTTGGTGATCAAGCACACTAGCCTGATGGAATCAAGATGGAGAGCTATTTTGGCACCAAAGAAAGTTTATATGATGAATTAACGCTATATCATAAGTAAGAAGTCCATTTGAAAAGAAAGTCATCCGGCATCTATTAACATTGATCCGGTCTGAAGCCATAAAATGAACCATTAATATAGACATTTTTTTTATTTTCCCCATTCATTTCGTAGTCTTATAAAAAAAGAAGACAATTATTAACATCCGCTGGACTTGAGTTTCTTTTTTTATTTTTTTTCTAGTGGAGAGCTATAGTCTTCATATATATAGCGAGGCAAATAACAAAATTTGACATATATGTAATATTTCAAAATTAAGCAGAGAGCAATTACTATATACTATAGCGAAATATTTTCAATTCAATCTTAACCACTATCTTTAATTTTAAATATTAACTCTCATTGAACCGCCATTAAATTATTATTACATATTATAGTGAAAGTTTTTCAATTCAATTTTAGCCTCTACATTCCAATTTTGACTCTCATCGGACTGCAAATCAATATATTATTATACATTATGGTGAAAGGTTTTCTATTTGATTTTGACTGTTAGTTTTGCCTAATACCTTTCTATTTTGACTCTTTTAGTTTATTTTAAAATTAATGACTTTATATATATTTCTACCAGGGCCCAAGCTTAGCATGTGGCTACTCTATTTGTTTACTATGAAAGAAGAATAGGATCCTAATCCAAGTTAATAATATTGATGATTGATGTGGCCTTCTTGCATCAAAATCATATTTGATGGCCGCAGACAACCTTGGTAGGTCCCACTAGCTGGGTAGTTAGTGATCAGGTGCTCCTAACATGCATGTGTTAGGTTGTATCAGGTAGGTTTTACTGAAGGGCCAACTTTTTACCAACCGTCCATTTACAATTGGTTACATGGTTGTATTAGGTTACATGCATGTTAACCTAAATCAATCTTAACCTAAATCAATCCTCCTCCTTTGATCTGGGCTTGGGGGTGAGTGTATATCAGTGAAATTATCATCAAAATGTAACAATATATGAAGATTGTACGTACCTTAGATACATAAAACAAGTTTTTGCTTGATTTCAACCATTTTTTCATTTCTTTGCACGTTTACTTGCATAACGTGATAACTCTAATTAACCCTAAGGGATAACTCAGTTGGTCTAAGACCACAGTTTGCACGGCCCGGAGGTTGTAGGTTCGAAATTATACTACCACACTGAGGCTATAGGAGAATTTACCTGGCTTTTATCTAGGCTCAAAGGGATTAGTCCGGCCCAAAGGGATTAGTCCAACCCAAAAGATTGAAAACCCTCCGATAGCAAAAAAAAAAAAAAAAAAAGAGTTGAAGACTCTACTTTAATGGCTAATTCTATTGTCATATGTTACATGACAATGGAAAGAAGAAAATAAGAGTGAAGCCAAAGACGTGTTTGGATATAATAGACGGAAAGGTCACCATCCTTGGAATACATATCACTTACCAAACAAACTTGCCCGATATCCATGTTTCATTTCATAGCGCTGATATCGCCAGCACCTAATAAAATACACGTACTTTATAGTGATCATATCCACCCACCAAGTTACGCACGTATTTTTACTAGTACCATACAAGTTGCAGGTCGAGCCAACCCAACCCAGCCCGACCCACATTTAATACGGATTAGCCCGACCCGATACCTATCGGGTGCGGTTTGAAGGTTTACAACCCGTTCGAAAAACGGGTCGGTCACGGGTTGGGGTCTAAAATAAGTTGTCCACCTCCAACCCGACCCGAATCAACCCAATCCGACCCGTTTGCCATCCCTAGATATGATTCTTACTTCTTGATTGGTATATGTTAGTACATGCAGGAAATTACTTTCCCCAGATTTTTTTTAAGCTTAAGATAATAGGTGGAAAGCCCATACAGGTTTATTAAGCCACGTCTAATCGAGGACTTAGACGATGTGGGACTTCCCAACATATATGGTGTGACCACATGAATAGATCCTCTTTTCGGGGCACTGAATACAAAATACTCCATCATATGCATAGCCTTCACAAAAACTTACATTTGTTCCTTTGTATAGAATATATTGGAGTTGAATATTACATATAATTTCACACTAGAAATGGTTAAAAATGAATAACAAAGGTGAAATTGCAAAACTAGCTATAAAAAAGTGATGGTTTTCACTAATATTTTCACCTTATATCCTTCACCTATCACCTCATATCATTCACACTTCACGTCTTTAATAATCCTTGGTGGAGCTCATTTGATCATGAATTTCTATATATTTAATTCATATATATATATATATATTTATATAAAACCTAATGCTAACAAACAGGTCCCTCAAATTAGACATTCATAACTTAATAATGGTGGCCCTCATCAAGTAAATTACAGTTTTTCACTTGACTTGTGACCTATCCAACAGGGCAGGGGGGGGGGGGGGGGGGCGGGGGGCACAGTTTCCTGAGGGAAATCTAGATGGGTGTCATTCCATTAATTGGATCATTTGTCACGAATAACCTTGTTTTCATATATCAACTAATACTTTTCAGTGATCTTAAATAAAAGAGATAATTAGCGAAAGGTCCCTAAAGTCGAATCTATCCAGCCTCTAGTCATGGTAAATTCTGTTTAAAGGCTCTGGTCCACTCAGCTAGACTATTTGCAGCCAAAAGTCCCTACATCCACACAATCACATAATTCAAGACAAATTTGCCCTTTCAACCGTTTTAGGCATAAATTTTGAAATTTAAAATTTCGAATCTTTCCTCCTCCATCCTTCCTAAATCCTCTCAATCGACTCGATAGATCGGATCAAGGATTGATCCAGATTTCCGCACGTTGTCTTCATTGCAAAAAAGAGCAGAAGATTGGTTCCGATCTTGAGGGGGCCACGCTGATCGAGTTTCCTGCAGAAATTTGAAACGAAGAAAGGGGTTCTTGGGTTTGCTGTTACCGGAGAAGGAGACAGACAGGGATCGATTGTTGAAAGGATTCCGGGTGTTTTCTGTTTGAAGACCCCGTCCCAGAAACACTATAGCGGTGATCAGAGAAGGTCTTCAGCACTCCTTCACCGGAGAAGAGCGCTTTCTGTCTGATTATGCACGTCATCGGAGTTTGCGCTGCTGCTGCCGCCCTCTCATTGTCGCCAGCCGGCATCACCGCCTCTACTGCTGGCCGTCGTTTGCGCTGTGACGTGGCGAGCGCTGTGACGTGGCCAGAGGGGAAGATCACTCCCGCACAAGAACTTGGGCGCAGGCTTGCTGATTCTCAATTTCTGGTTACAAAAATCAGAACTCGAAAAAAAAGATCTCGTTGGGTTTTGTGATCTGGGCCAGGCCAGGGTTCTTTCCAAGTCCAGATTGGGTTCGATCTGACCCGTGTTACAGCAGAACTCGACCTGGCCTAGACCATAAAACCCAACATCTTCTTCTTCATACGCTCTCTGGTTTTTGGAACCAGAGACGAGTAATAGCAACCGTCGTCTTCGGCGAAGACCTATGCAGCGATGCTCCTTCTCAGGCGATGCGTAGTAAGTCCGGCGATGGCGATCCCGGAAGAGCCTTATTCTCTAGTTTCTGTAACCGGAGGTGAAGATTGCAGCCCTACTGCCTTCCTTCTTCCTGGAGTCCGGCAGTGGTGCAACAGCAGCGGGGCCGTCATTTTTTTACAAATCTACATGAGTTTTTATGAAATTTATCTGAGTTTTTGTCAAGTTTATTTAAATTTTAACAAATTTATATGAGTTTCTGTCAAATTTATCTGAGTTTTTCGTTTTTTGTCAAATTTATTTGAGTTTTGCATAAATTTATCTGAAAACTAAAATAAATTTCTCTGAGTTCTGTATAAATCTATCTGAGGTTTTGGCTAATTTATCTGAGTTCTGGAAACAAATTTATCTTAGTTTTGGACAAATCTATCTGAGTGTGTGGCAAATGTATTTTTGTTTATTTAAATTTATTTTCGTTGTTTAATTTTATTTACGTCTTTTGAAATTTATTTGTGTCTTTTGAGATTTATTTACTTTTTTTGAAATTTATTTAGATCTTTTGAAATTTATTTGGATCTTTTGAAATTGATTTTCACATTTTGAAATTTATTTATATTTTTTGAAATTTATTTGGATCTTTTAAAATTTATTTGTGTCTTTTTCAATTGATTTTTATCTTTTGAAATTTATTTATATTTTTTTATATTTATTTGGATCTTTTTAAATTGATTTTCATCTTTTGAAATTTATTTATATTTTTTGAAAATGATTTGGATCTTTTGAAATTTATTTGCATCGTTTTAAATTTCTCTACGTTCTCTTGAAATTTATTACTTTTTTGAGATTATTGCATTTTTTTTATATTTATTTGCATTCTTTCGAATGTATTTGTAATTTTGAAACTTTGTTTGTGTTTTTTTAGAATTTATTTGATTTTTTTAATTTTATTTACTTCTTTTGAGATTTATTTTCTTCTTGTAAAATTTATTTACATTTTTTGAATTTATTTGGATCTTCTGAAATTGATTTTCATATTTTGAAATTTATTTACATTTTCTGAAATTTATTTGTATCTTTTCAAATTTATCTGCCTCATTTTAAAATTTATTGCGTTTTTTGAGATTATTGTGTTTTTTGAGATTTATTAGCATTATATTGAAATTTATTTGTGTGTTTGTAGAATTTATTTGAAAATTTTATTAATAGGATTCCTTTAATCGTGGTCAATTAAAGGGTAGTTGACCATTATTAATGGGATATCCCAACCAATCATAGGATATGATTTAAAGAAATGGCAAATTGGATATTTCGGATATGATAAAGTGTTAAAGTAATCTTTAGCTGGATGACTTTTTTTTTTTTTACTATTTGTCTTAAGGTCATATTTTGAGAAACCCCCTCCCAAAGCCTCCTGAATAAAAAAGAAATCAACAAATGCTTTTCAGTGATTCACCTGAATCATCAAAAACTATGATTGATAGAGATTGACATGTCCGAATACATCCAACTCCATCGTATCCTACCAACCAAATTATATATAAACCGTACACGACCCCTTGAAATCATGCTATTCTTATCTACACAACAGACAAAAAAAAAAGAGGGCGACGATGACATGCCACCAAAGAGGCAATGTGTGAAGTATGCCTACCATGGAGGCATATGTGTTGAGGTCTCTGGCTTCCAGGCAGTCATAATTGCCCTTGAAATCATGCTATTCTTATCTACACAACAGACAAAAAAAAAAGAGGGCGACGATGACATGCCACCGAAGAGGCAATGGGTGAAGTATGCCTACCATGGAGGTATATGTGTTGAGGTTCCTCGCTACCAAGCGGTTATAATTGTGATTGGGTCCGAACTCTTATCTTAAATTTATTATTGTACCGTTTATCATTATTAATAATTTTAAAATAAACAGTGGCTCAATAAAGTATAAGATCCCACCAATGGTATCAGAACCTTATAGGTCGGTGTGCGATTCACGAAACAGAGCTGTTTTCCATCACAAATTGATTTTGAGAGCACCAATTGATTTTGGGATAATTGGCATAATGGGGGTGTAAGATCTTTCAATATGAAATACACCGGCCATGTTTTGGTGTGTTTCATATGATTGGAAATAAGCTTGTTTTACATGTAGTAATTGGTTGGTGATCAAAGTGTTGCTGGACACTTAGCCGTTTAAATGTATCCGTATAGATGAGGGAAAGTTTATCAAAAAATTAATATTAATAGCCTTGTGAGAGAAAAAGAAAAGGATAAAATAGAAAGAATTGATACAAAGAAGTGCAAACTATAGGAGGATTTGATCTGGGATAGACCGAAATGACAAACATAATTCATGTAGCTGACCAAACATCAATTGGGATGAGGTTTTGGTGTTGATGAAGATAAAGACTAATAAAATTGTGATAGTGGCCGCTGGGGCAGAACTAGATGGCCACTTCCAGAAATTTGAAACACAACTCTAGTGTTTTCTGTTTTTACAACCGGATTTCTCTTTAATGGTGCACCAGTGGCCAAAAGAAGTGGATTTATTGTATCTCTCACACACACATGAAGAGCCACTTTTGGCCGTAAAGACTTTCACATGAGAAATATTATCAATCGTTGATCTTCTATAGGCCACACTTTTTTATACATGATGAACTGTGAAAGGATTGTGAGATACAACAAAGAGAGTAGTTGTGGATATCTTTATGCATAAGACAGCTTTTTCAATAACAATTAAGTTTGCATTCTACACATGATCATCAATGATGAAGGTCGTCAATAAACTAGAGGTGAGACCTACAACCTGACAAATTAATGAATTTGGGTTGGCAAATGATTGAATGGTCTGAATCACTGAAGTTGATATGAGATTTACTTCCACAGGATCTGATTTTCTATTAAGAAAAAAAAAAAAAAAAAAGGATTTTGTTTTCTATGATCCCAATTTCTATTCGTTTAGTAACTTAATGTCAACTCGAATCCTTAATTACCATTTTGTTTTGGGTTGAAAAAGAAGGGTTTATCAACGCTCTAGTGCGGCCTACTTCAACTACCTTTATGCATAAATGGTTAAAAAGGAAGGGTTTATTTAGATTTTAAATTATTGAAAAACTAGCTTAATTAAATGGCTATGATCATCAAAATCAAGTTGAAACTTGGGCATATAAGAATCCAAAAAAAAAAAAAAAACACCACAACGCTAATTTTGGCATTCACCAAAAGAAAGTATACCCCACTATCAATATTTGATGAGTGAGGCTTATAAAGTAAATTTTAGGTTGTTTGGAAGATGAAAGAAGGTTTAAAAAGACAGAAAATTGTCAAATGGGTATTTTTATCATTTTTAAAATCTTCTTTTACGGAGAGGACTTGACTGAAAGAAATATAAAAAAAAATTATACTTTTTAAAAATATTTAGATCCTTAAGTACTTTTTTTTAAAATAAGCCAATTGTTTTATACTTTTTTGAAATTCTCCCTTTATTTTTTCAAACATTCTTTCCTTTTTTGCAGCAAGTGTCGATGTTATAGTTAAATCCTTCTTTACCTTTGAACACCAATAATAACTTAGATAATAATATCCTTAGCCCCCACCCTATATGATCCTCTCTCTCTCTCTCTCTCTCTCACAAAAGGTGTCTCTCTACTATCGGCTATGTCAAAAGGTGTCTCTCTACAATCGGCTATGTCATTTTCCCTAAAAGAGAGAAATTGCTGTTTATACCAACCAATGTCTGAGGATGTCATGCGTTTAGTTTACTACATATTGGCCACAGTTTTAACAAGGAAATGATGCGAGTCCAAGGTCCAAGTAATGGCTCCACTGGTGGAACTCTAGGCAATTCCTGACACGCCCCACACTAGTAATTCGGGGCATGGGGTAATTGCACTGAAAATGCCATCAATGATTCAGTTGGGCCTACATAGCTGAAGTGGGTCCCACTAGAGCATTTCTCTAAAATTATTTATTAAAGTTAAAATTCGAAAAATGATATAGAAGCGTTTTTGTCATTTTTTTTTTTTTAATGACGAGGGCTTGATTGAAAGGAATATGAAAATCTTTTATACTCTTTTCAAAAATTCAAATCTTCATATACTTTTTTAAAAATAAGCCAAAAGCTTTATACTATTTTAAAATGTTCCAAAAAGGCAAAAAGTAATAATAATAAAAAGCGCCCAATAAAACAGTATTTCATATAATCTACCAGTTGCTCGATATCACTGATGTGAAGAAGTAAAATAATCATAGATGGCCATCCAAGAATCAATCTATAAGCTTAAGATGAATCAGAAAGCATTGTTCCAACCCTCTAGGATGATTTTCAAATCCCAACCATGCAATGCCATAGACGAGGTACTGCGTGGATGGTTATTTGTTCAACACCCATCAATCAAAATTCAACATGAATCCATGTCCACCATTAATCCCATGGCTGGAGATCAAACACAGTTATTGGTTAAATATAACTTGCCAAGTAAGACCATGCGGCCATGCCCTCTCTTCCACGTGCTTAATTCACTTATGAACATCAAGCAGGCCCCACCTTGAAAAAGCCTAGATGATTATGATTCAGATCTGGATTCAATATTAATGAGTATCCATGACCAAAACCATATCCAAATTTTACACCAAGATCCAGACAAATCTATCCACTACCTCACCATGAACAAATGAAGATGAACAGAGGGACCCACAGATTCATTGGGCACAGCCAGCAGTTTGTGACCCATCAACTAAAGTAAGAAGAGCTTTCTGTGCTCCATGTGCAACTAGATTGTATTTGCATTCAGAAGTCCATGCATAAGAAGTTCCAAACTGGAAAATGATTTCACAGAAGCAAGAGACACCACTCTCTTAAAACAATATGGTTGATTATTAAATTATAAATTACCTGTAACATAAGATCATGTAACATTATAAATAATCAGAAAAAAAAAAAAAGATGCCTGTAAAAGTTAATGAACTACCAAGACACTCTGCAAATCGACCCGTCTTTCTTTCTGTTACCCCATCTAAATCTGGACCCCACCAAACCTCTGTATACATTAAAATCTTGAAATTGCATGCCAGCTACTTCACACATCTTGATCTAGTGACCCACGCCTTCATTCATTTACTATACAGTTTGTGGGTTCAAATGGACAGGAGAAGCCCCGATCTGGTGAGACCATCCTGAAAGTTTTGCAATGGATCAGCTACCGGTTGCCGCATCATTTCTGCACTGCTCCACTGATGGCGAGGGGATTAGTAGAGAAAGCCTCTGCCGATACCGATCAATCCTTTGAAGTCGCTCTTCCCTTAATCTGCAACCATAGAAGCAAACTGCATTAAAAAAATCGCAGAAATTATCCATCATCTGGAAGCATATCCAATCCTATTTAATTTATACATCTGTGGTACTGTTAACTTCCAACTTGGGATACATTAAGAACCTTGCACATGATATTGTAGGGTTGAATGCACCTGATTTAGACCAGAACAAGAAGGCCCCAGATTCGGATTGAATCCACAGAAATTACATGCATTGACCATGGGAAAATATGAAAACTGTGTTACTAAATAGTTACTCCCTTTGTAATTGATACATGTGGGTAAATGAGAATTGTAACGCAAGGGGTTTAAACTTTAAGGGGACAAAAAAAAAAATTATACATTAAAAGTAACAACATTTTTGTTAGACTTAAATGTTTAATTATTGTTAAAAAATTATCTGCAATTCCAACTCCTTCAAAATTTGACTTCTCATTCTGGACTTTGATTCGAGTTTCCTTTAACAAGATGCATAAAAAGAATACACCACCGTATGTGTGAGGGAAGGTTAGAGGCTAACAATTATGCATATGCAGTCAAATGGCACCGAGTTAAACCAATCAAAATTGTTTTAAGACAACAGGCCAGCATTGTTGGATGAAATGAAAGTGGGCAACGAATAAATGATAAGACAAAGGTTCAATTTGCAGAACCAAAACCTCCTAATAAGTAGGATAGCAGAGAGAAAATTTAAAATGTAAAGGGGCCTATTGTGGTGATAGGGAAGTTTAGGGTCTTCTTTATAATTTATTTCTAAGACTGGAGTGCAATTGCATTTAGATAGTAGAGTTATTTGCAATTAACTATGGGCCCGAATTGCACATGAGATGTGGGGTCGCGATATCCCAGTTGGAGACAACTTTCTATGGAATCCCTAGTGGTCCCCACACTAGCCCAAGTTATTGGATAGTTACTAATTATACTTGAACTCTAAAAGAAATGAATTAGAAGGTTACTATTTCTATTTGATGTGAGACTTCTAATAGTGTAATAGTAGGTTACTAATTGTTGTGGAAGTGAGACTTCTTTCATGCCGCCTCAATATTTAGTCATTTATTTATAGGAGTTTGAGCATATCTGCTCCACCAATACAATAACTTCCAACAGTCCCCTAACTATCCTACTACTTAATAAGAAATTAACTCCCATTGGGTTGCAACTTCTCCACAGTCCATGTAGGACTCCCATGCACATGCACACGTAACACTCCTCAATGCCCATGCATGTAAGTCCCCAAGTAAAACAATGTATGCAAGTCCCCAGGTGACATGTCACTGTCACAAACAGCTCTCTTCAGGGATGGCTTGGCCGTCCTAAACAAAAAGGAATCCTGGTTGTGGAGCCCACCTGCATCCATACGAAATATGGATGGTAGGAAAACAAAAACGACAATCTCTAGCCTGCGTATGGGCAAAAGATGGAGACCATTTGATCATTTTTACAATTGGGTTGAGCAGCAGAAGGCTGAAGGTGGGCCCCACAACCCAGGCTGTCTTTTAGTTAGAGATGAGCAGGTCTTCCCTTAAAATTCGTGCATGTTTGTGTATATAATACACAAGGGGCATATGTGAATTTTCCACGTAAAACATGATACCATGTTTGTATCAAAGAACCATTTTCATGAGTAAACGTTGATTGTTTCAAAGTAAATATGTAGAATCTTCATATATTTCAAAATCTATGAATGTTTAAGACAAGAAGTAAGCTTTGGGGTTTAATGGGTCAATAAAAAATCTGAACAATTTGGATTAAGAATTTAGGGCCCACATGAGTCAAAAAAATATTAAAAAAAAATGGTGTAGGGATTTGATAATATGACTTGTCCTAGGCATCCTTCATACTGGTGCCTTCTAAACCAATGAGGTGTGCAATCGTTTCACAACTTTTTAGGTGTACAAATTTTCATATGAAAATGGTCTCGTTTGTGCATCATTTCCATGCCTCATACACGTGATGCGTAAATGAGCGCAAATGATGCAAACAAACAACCCCTAAGCATGAATATTCCAAAAAAATCTGGTCACTCAATGGTCTTCATGGGGCCCTTGTTCAACAGGGCCCTGCCTATGATCAATCCTAAGTTCCTAACCCTGCACTCTCACCACAGCAAACCCTAAACCAACCCCCCAATACAACAACCCCCCCCCCCCCCCCTCTCTCATCTCTTTCTTCCCTTCCTTCTCTCCTCTTGTGAAATGACTCAAAAACCAAGTCACCATCTAGATCCATGCCAATCGTGGCGAGATGGCCACTTAAACATGTGGGAATGGGGCCACTTGGGGCTCACCCAAAGGGGACTGGCATAAAAATGTATTTGCACATCCTCTCTTGTTTGGCAATCTCCTATAAGTTAGGAGAATACATTATTCTCCTTATTAAATTAGAATAGTTGGAGAAAAACTGTCTTATATTAGAAGGTTGAAAACACAGCTTAAAATTCTAGATTTGTAGATTACAATTTCTATTTTTCATATTTTTAGAAGTATAGGGTTCTAGGATCTGAGTCGGTGAAGTCTGCTTGACTTGAGGGTGACTGAGTAACCTCCCAAGTCTGGCTTTTGAACCTTGGTTAGGATGGGATTTGTGATTCTTCGTTTAATAACACATTAAATGCATTGTAAGGCCGGTCAGCTAGACTAATCTTGGAGATATTTTAGAATTTAATGAGATTTGATTATGGTTTTCATTGTGAAATATGTTTCCTCTTTCTTCTCTTGTGAGAACTCATGTTAGACCACTTCCACCCTTTGGATCCAACCCAAAGGGGAGGGCGTGAGGCTGGATCAGTGTTGAGAAATTTGTTTCGGCCACCAATTCGGTTTGGCCTCCAAACTGAAATATTTTGGTCAATTTTGAATTTCGGCAAAACATTTCGGAAAAAAATATATACTATTATACACACACAGCATAAATATAATTTTAAATTTTAAATAATATATAAATATAAGGAAAAATTTTGGGTAGGACCCTATTTCCTATTCTCTTAAAGTTCAAGTTCACTTTTTCAAGTCAAATAGTTTTTTTTTTTTTTTCTGTTTTTAAACCCAAACCCTGCCCTTTTATATAAGTGTTTATAAATCTCGGCCAAGGCCCATTTATAAATCATGGCACCTTTTATAACACTCCTGAGTCTTGCGCAAGCCCCTTCTCGAATTTTTCCCTGGCCCCTTTTCTCTTGGAAATCGATTGAAATGTGCTAGAGAAGGAAGAAGAATAAAAGGAAGAAGAAGAAAGGGAGAGAGGGAAAAACAAGAGAAAGAAGAGGAGGTTCAGTGACTTCACCAATGGTAGCAAGGGACGATGATGGCAGCGATGGCAGGCGACCGCAGCGGTGATAGGGGACGGTGACGGTAGCGGCGGTTGGGGGCAATGACAGCAGTGGTGGTAGGGGACGGCGATGGCAGCGGCGACAGAGATACCATCTCCCTTCTCTCTCCCTCCTTTGTTCTCTCTCTTTCTCCTTTTTTACCTTACAACCAGCAGTCCAGCACTTCACTCTCTCTCTCTCTCTCTCTCTCTCTCGTATTATAAAAAATGATATTGGCGAAACCCTAAATTTCAGCCGGGAAAAATCCAAAATTTCAGAGCAAAATCTCAAAGTTCGGCCAAAATGGTCCGAATTTTGGAACGAACTTTTTAAGGGTGTTGTTCGGTTCAGTTCACTGACCGAACCGAAATTCTTCGGCGAATTCAGCCAAACCGAACTGAATTTTGTAACTATGGGCCTGATCCTCCACATACTGTTGCTGCTGATGTTTTTGTTATTGGTGACGCAACAACATATTTGAAGAGACTGGTACAGTGTGCATCGTGAAAGCCTCTAACATGTGAGTGTTAAAACCCCCTCATCTATTTGTACACAATTGGATATGAAGATCTGTTGCCAGCTATAGGATCTAATCCAGCCCAATAGATCCTAATATGGGTGACCTCAATAGAAAAGAAAACCATGGAATATTGTTTAAGAAGTTTTGGGTGTGTGCATTGGACCAGAAACAGCTCCTATATGAAGAATTCAAGGGTTCCAAGTACAAGGGATTTGCGGTAGTTGGGGTTACGGTTGTGTGGTGTGGGCGGCTTACCCTACTCTACTAAGTCCACTTTTTTACAAAGTTCTATTAATTATCTTACTTTTCAGCACAAACATGTTAAAAAGAAGCAAATAGTCAAATACAGTAATTAAGGTAGAAATTTTATAAGGAAAAGAGTTTGTACTTTGTATAAAAAAAATCAAAATATTTGCATGCTGCAAACATTTTCTGATTAAATCATAAAAAAACTGAAATGTCTCTATGGATAGAATATTTATATGGTCCTAGAGTTCAAAACGTGTAAAGCCATATCTCCATTCCCCACATCCAGGTATGTGTCTGTACTCGTAGTTGTATCAAGGCGACGGAGTTGCACATATATACATAACCAAAGGGTGGAATGAAATTGAAAACACTCATTCATGAAGCAATTATTAGAACGAAACTGATACAGGGAAAGGTCCAAGGGCCCTAAAGTAGTTGAAAATTATAAAATAGGCTGACTTGGCAGCCAAGCCCACTAGTAGGCCCAACCCAGCCAACCAGGCCACTGCTGGGCCCGATCGGCCAAGCCAGGGCAAGAATAGGCACAGCAGGCCTGCACCCAACCCATAGGAGACCCATATCTCTCTTGAGCTGTCCATGACACTATGGGCCCATGCTTTAGGGGGTGTGCAAGCTGCACCATTGCACAGGGTTGCACAAATTGTGTGCAAAACCGGAAGGTGGAAAGTGCAGGTTGCACTTCTCTTTCACTTGTTTGTTTTGTTTTCATTTAGAACCTCCAGTGGATGGTTAGGATTTGTTATCCTTTTGGATACTTGTGGCTGTGACAAGAATACCAATTCGAATATGCCAGCAGAGCATGATACCTCAACAAGACTGATTCAAAAGGGAGAGAATCTTGGAGATAATTACTGTAAATTACTTATTTTTTAATCAACCATTTAAAATTGCCTAAAAGGGAATTCATGTAATCATACATTGAGGACATTAAATGAAGTACTCGCACTCCCTCAAAGAGGGTATGACAGATTTCATGGAAATTTTAAAATTGTCATCAAGTTCTGGGTTTTTCTTTCCCAGCCTCCCTATCAACTTTCGTCTGACTGACATAAGCATTCTACGGTTTCGGTAAAACCAGTCCTGTCCATCTCGTCTCAATTCTCTTTGACGCCTTTGGGCTTAGAGAAGACGAGCAAGAGATTCTCTCCTTACACAATCGGGCACCAAGAATCTAGAGTTTCTTCCTAGGGGTTCCAAAATCTCTCCTCCATTCTCGTGGCTTGGATTAGATATTATCAATAAAATAGCTTGTACGTCTTCTTTGCAGTGTTTTATCAGTTATTGTTTGCAAGAATTTAATTCTCTTGGATTCATGCATGAATCATGGTTGGCTTGCATATCTCATGTGTATTCATGATTTGCTTGTGATTGGGTGCTGAATTCCTTTGTCTCTGCCTGTGATTGGAATAGATAAGTGATGTGCAATCAAGAAACAGCCCCTTCTCCAACTTCAGATCTGGCCCATTGGGCCAGATCTACATCAGATACATAATTAGAACTTTATAAATAAAAAAATTTTAAGCAAATTTTCAAATCATGGGGAATTGTATTTATATAAAAACAGGAAGGCTGCCAGACAATTCATCATTTTGACATAAAAACTAAAGGACAGACTTACCGTGCTCGAACCTTTTTAGCACGCTTTATATGTCCTTCTAACAAATCACGTGCAGATAAATTCTCAACAGAACCATCATGCTGCAAAGAAGATGCAAAAAAATCTTCACTATATCATCTTCAAACCAAAGGGTAATACTATCAAGACTCTGTCACATTGCCAAAGAAAAAACAAAAGTAAACTTGTAAAACATAAATATTTTTATTTTTAATTTTTTTATGTTTCAGTAACAACGATGTAAGGTAAGATATTCTCAAAGGCAAAGGAGGTTTAATTATAATTTGTTAACAACATCTACAAACTTGATTTCCCATTTCATCATGTAAGAGATGGATTTCAAAACATACAATCCTGATAGAGCAGGAGTGCTTGTTGAAGACTAAGGTAGAGGGAGAATAACAGATGGGTGATCAATGAAGACAAAAATGTAATGGCAACATAACTAGTTAAAAAATCAGAAATCACCTCTTCTTTCCTCGCAGATTCATCTTCATCATCAACCTGATCTTTTCGTGACGTGGATGAATGTGCCACAGTTGCAGGAAAGGGTCTTGGAAGGAACCTTATACCTTCACCTACTTGTGGCTAACAATAATGAAAACACAGTATGCACTAAAATGAGATGAATAACTGAGATAAAATTTTGAAAACACAAGTATGTCACTGTGCTATTACTATTACTAACAAGAATAATCAATAATGTCTTAGCTGTTATTCGTTTTGCACTGCATTGACTTGTTTCATTATTTTTTTTAATGGTAACTTGTTTTAGTCAAATAACAAATCACAAAAAAAAAAAAAAAAAAATCAAATAAAAGAATGCGATGTGCTGCTAATCAGAATACCAAATCTTGATTTCCTAGCTGTTACTCATTTTGCACTACATTGACTTCTCTGTCACTTGACAAAAAGTCATACTCAATAGCAGACTTAGTGGCTTACCCAAGGCCCGGCCAGGCCTCAACAGTCTGGCGTATTTGTGCTATTCTCAGTTTTCAAACAAGTGGAAGATAACCCAAATTACAGTATGTCGATCTACATTTTGAAATTGAATCATAACAAGTTGATGACAATTTCATGGAACTCATGAAAGAACATGTTAATTCTACATTCAATACTGAAGTGTGTTTCGTCAGCGCAGAAAAGCCAGAAACTAAGGAACTATGAAGCTAATCCATATGCAGAATTCCAAGTTTGATCCACCAAGATTATGTAGATAGATCCATGAAGCTTTAAATCTGACCTATTTGTGGCCCATTAACAAATGTATTTCCACTATCCATTTCTTTGTCCATTTAATGGTCCATATAATAAGTGATCTATCTGATTCATGTACCAGGTACATTATCAGGGGGATCCACCTGATAGATGGTTCAGATCTCACACATGTAAACCATATTGACCTGTTGGACCTTCAGCACCAACATGAACAGCTCCCGAGTCCTACTTAATGGTCGTACTCCATAGAGGGAAAACTGAACATTGCCAAGTGCTCCTTCAATCCAATGGTACCTCCTCCATCTCACACACAGTCTCAATAGGATGGGAACGGGAATGGAAAATAGAAAGGGATGAGAAGAGATGAGGATTAATTAAATTACAAAATATGATTAGGGCCCCATAATTGTTTAAGAGGGAAAGAGGGAAAGAACTGCATTTTGATTTGAAAACAAAATAGGATAATGTTGTTTCAAGCATCCTTTCGCATGATCTTTCTCATTTACTCATCTTTTTAAAGTTATGATGTACTTTTAAGGTAAAATGGGATCTCAAGGCCTTTGTATATTATATATTTTATATGACAATCCGATGATTTGGCTCAGGATAGATCAGAATAGAAAAATAGAATTCATGTAGCCCAGCCCGACTTAGTTGGGACAACGCTTTGATGATGTTGATAATGAAGATAATATTTAACATGACAATTATCCTAACTATTGGATTTACATCCAACCCCCAGATTTCATGAAAGGATTCAGATAGATGTCCATCAGACCTATTTGATACGAAAACCAATCGACAGTGGTTTGTAAAACAAGGGGTTAAACTTCTCTTTAAAAGTTATCGAATTCTCTTGAGAAAAAGTATTACTCCTGCATACTTGTGTGAGGAGTGAATGTCAAATATTTATACAGTGGGTAACATGGTACAACTCATTTACAATTAGTTAAGATAAGCACAAGATACAAAACTAAAATTGGAGGTCAATCTCCTAGAGATGAGGAGATGAGGATAGTGACAGGTAGCAAGAGATGAGGATAACAACAGGTATCACTATCATCTAATACTTTTGCCACCAGTTGTATGGTGTGTGTTGATCAACACATGTGCATGCACATACAGAGTTCATAACGCAATAAATTGCCAAGTATAAGTACAAAGATTCAAATAAACAATAAATGAAATTCAGACCAAGAATGTTTAAGCATATAGTTTGCTTTGAAGGTAACCATAGTTTACAGTGCATCGAAAGCAAATGCTATGCTAACAATTCACATGGCAATGCAAGAGAAAGGAAATGAGCAAACCAGATTATCTTGAGGCAAACCATTCTGAACCCATGACCGACAAAGAGCATAAAAAGAGCCTGAACCTGTATCTGACAGCCTAACCTGAAATAGCAAAGGCTATTAAGTAGTGACAAAAAAAAAAAGGCAAATAAACCAATCAAAATAAGCAAGAGAATGATTACTTACTTTCCGGTCATGAATCGTCACGACAGTATCATCTCTACTCTTATCCCTAAAATTAAATCAATAGAAAGAGGTAAGGGTCAAGATATTACCAAAATTCAAATTAGTGAAGGACCAGCAATAGAAAAATTACCTTAAATCTTTGAAGAAGTTATAATCAGAAGCTGAAGAGATGGTTGGGAACTGGGTAACCTGAGGCAACTCAAATGGAAGATACAGAAGTTAAGATCATAATATGATCCAATTGAAAATGCATGTCCATCCACTTGCCATCATTCTCAAAATTTGAGCACAACAAAACTGATCATGATAAGGCAATTCAAAACCAAGGAGATGGAATAAACAAATTGTAGAACACCAGCACAGCAATCAATGCACAAGTTTTGTTTTCATACTGTGAGCAAGCTGTCTAAGTTGCATGCTACAGAGTATATACCAGTATATGTGTCAGGACCTAACATGACATGTCCAATTTGGGAAATCTCAAAACATAAATGTCGTGGACTCGGTGCAAAAATTTTAATTAAGGTAAATAAACATTTATTTTTAAATTAAATTAACACCAATAATTAAAAAAAAAAAACACTACACAAATCTTGACTTGAAACAATCAAGCAATAATCACATCAATATCTTTCATAGATTCCAAAAGAAGAGCAGTCCTAATAATGTTTTATCAATTGTTAAACAAAGCTTAAAACTAGCATTAGAAGAGTACAGCCAGGTGTCATATCCAACACGAGTACATGGCTCATTCCATAATCCATAGAATCCATTCAACATAACATGTTCTTCTATCAAAGTAAACTACAAATAAAAAAAAAAAAAATATTCGTCATGATTGGTTTAATTGCTCATCAATCATGATCAAAGCATAAACCACAAAGCTTCTTCATCATGCCACAGCATTCAATTCCACAAAGTACTTCTTGAATCTTCCCCTCATCAGCTTTTCAAATGCAATCCACAATTTGACAATTGCAACACAGACAAAGAAGTGGACATGCATATAAAAATCACTTTTTTAGGAGAAACAGTAAGACCCAGAACTAAAAATCAAGAATTCGATGAAGTAAAAACAAGTCTAATTGGAGTAACAACAGACCCTAGGGTGCGAGGGAGCTGCAAGAGCACCCCTGAGAGCGCCGGAATTCATGTTCCCCGTCTGCCGCGAAGGCGGCCGCATCGCGTGAACCGATTGCACAGCCGCCTGCTGCTGATGATCGGACTGGAGCCCGAAAGGCCTCCCTTGAGAGGGAGTCCCAGCGAGTGCCGGGGTCCTGCCGGTGGAGACCGTGTACCCGATCGGATTGGTGATGGTGGCCCTCCGATCGGACGGCGGGGATGAAGGTCTGACGGCCTTGGGAGGGAATCCACGGCCGGATGCGGAGACGGGGAAGGAGATGGGAGGAGGAGGGTTTGGGGATTTGAGGGATTGGGATGAGGAGGAGGTGGTGGGTCTTGGAGGGTTTGAAGGGAGAGGATGGACGGTGGGGATTTGAGGGTTTGTGATTGATGGAGGGTGGGGATTTGAAGAAGTTGGAGGGAGTGGTGGTGACGGGTCGGCTGATGAGGAAGAAGAAGATGATGCCATGGCCATGGCGATGGCGGGATTTGAAGATGGATTTGGGAGTTTGGTTTTTTGGTTTTGAGGTTTTCGGTTGTGGTTCTTTTCGATTTGAGTTCGAGCTCGAAGTTTAAAACCGGGAGGTTAAAGTAGTTCGAATGAAATGACATGAAAACGGTGACATCTTCCATCCATTCACTGGGTTACACCCTTTCAAAATCCCAGCAATGGCGCAATTGTTGAATTGATCACACATTACTCAAGGGTCGCAAACGGGACGATTCCGGATCGGAATCATAGTGGAGTTGGACTCGGATCCTTTTTTAAATAACGATGTCGGTTCTGTATCCAATTTTGACTCAGAACCTATTTTATTTATTTCAGACTCGATTCCGATAAAAAAAATTCTAATTAGGTTCCGGAACTAGATCCACTTACAGGACTAAAATCTAGTTCCAAAATCGATTCTAATTTCCTTTTATTCTTCATTTTTCTTAAAATAAGTATATTATTTAACTTATAACAGTGCATCAAGTCTACTATCTCCAGTATTATATATAAAAATATCTAAGAAAAAGTTAATTTTGAGGTACAAGTTACAATATCAAAGACTCATATGTCGGGTCCCACGTCCATGAGTTGGAACCTATATAAACCCGGAACTAGAATCGTTTTATCAATCGGAACTTAAATTGGGTTCCAGACCGAGACTTGTTTATGAATCAGAACCTAAAATAGGTTTCAGACCCTGTTTTTTGCGGGTCGGAACTTCCGGGTAATCAGAGAATCGGATACCTGTTTGCAACCCCACATTAGGGACTCCCCTGTCTCTATCCCAATAAAAGAAAAGTAAAGCAAGCTCATCACGTGATTTAGATACAATAAAAAACCAATGGTGCTCATTCTATGTATTTAAATAATAATTAGCATTTTGATCACTGCAAATGGTGTTAGGGTCGAGATTAGCTTGGATTTTAAGAAGGTAAGCCATAGCTGGCATTATGGTTCTGCCATATCAAGTTTATTTGATAGATGGAAAGTCAAAAAGTGGTAAAGCAACCACTTTACTTATCTTATCAATTAAAGTTTGTTTGGAATCCATCAAAGTGAAAGTAAGCTCTTATGTTAACCAAAATTTTATTTTCTTCAATTGTTTTGATGAACCAAGTATCATAGAGTTAAAATTTTGGCAATAAAATCATTTTACCGTATATTTTATTTTACCACTTACAAAGCAAAATGTTGCCTTTTTTATATTTACTTTACTATGTTGGCACATTTTATAAAGGCTTGTTTATTTACCATACTTCCAAGAACTCTTGTTTAGGGGAATTTTAAATTTTCCAAATGTTGCCCCACTTAGTTGGAAAGTCCCAAATCCCTCCTTTTGGTGGAGCATTTTGAGACCTTTTAAGGGCTTCTTTATTTAGAAGAATCATAAGAATCCTTGTTTGGGAGAATTATGTGAATTTCAAATGCTCAGCCCCACTTTAGCATGTGGAATGTGGGAATTCAAGGAATTTATGAGGCTAAAAGTGTCTTTTCATATTATTTAAAATTCTGAGTTCTTATATATATATATATATATATATATATATATATATATATAAACAGAGCATTTGGAATGCACGGGGACAAGATGTCACATCATGTCCTAAATCCCCAACAAGCCAAAATCCTTCAGAAATGTTATGAACATGCAGGTGAAAGACAACCCACTCAAATGGGAAAAAAGCCCACACACGCAGGAAGATGTGAGACCCACCACTCTTTACCACTCGGGTAAAGAGCCGTTCTCGACAAAAAAGCTTGACTTTAATTGAAAATTTTCCCCTACATAAAGACTGCATATAGATTATCCTAAATGCAACCTCCAATATTCACGGAGAGTATATTAATTCCAATTCATGGGGTTCATTTAGATGTAAGTTTAAGACAACAGACTAAAAAGTCTCGCCACGGATAAGGGGATAAAAAAAAATAACGCCCACCAGATTATGTAGCCCTTGACTCAACATCGTTAAAGTTAATTAATTATAATTTAACAATATCTTTTATTGAAATTCAATCCAATCAGTAAGTGAAGATTAATTAGTATAGAATTGGACCTAATGCTAAATCATGTGATTAAAAGACTGCACTAATGGAAGGTGAGCTCTAACAGGCCCACGGTTTTGCAGTTACTCATGTGAGAAAGAACAGTCTGTTTTTTTATTGAAATACATACTCAGCAAGGCACCGATACAGGGGACTAGGGGAGTCCACGATTTTTAGTAGTTTAAGGGGTTAATGATGATTACGTCACTCACGTCAGATTCTCGTTGGGTTTGTTACCTCCAGCCCAGGCATCTGCTGCCACGTGTACTGTAGAGATTTCCTAAAAACACAATACAGATGGTCTCGTGTGTTTTGGCCATTTCCTCAGTGCTCCAACGGGCAAGAAACCTCGGTGGGACCCATAATATTATTGCGAATGCCGTTACAAAATATTTTTAACTTTTTAGATTTTTCTCGCGGAGGTTTTCAAAAAATTCTTTTAAGTTTCGGCCTTATTTCAAAAAAGAATATAAGTTTCAAAACCTTTTAAATTAATCTCTAAGTATTTTAGGAAGTTTTCAATTCAGAACATCCATCTATTTAAATTTATTTTTCGGCAACCTTTTTCTTTTTTTTTTTAAATACCCAAATTACGATTCATTGTAATAAAACTCTCCTTCACTTCTTCTATATTCTCCTCGTTTCCTTCGCCAGTGTCTTCATGGTGATCAAGGACGCCTAGTGTTACCACATTGATTGGTTGCATGTAGTGACTGCTGAAACAATGTCATAGCTTTAAATAAAGAGTACTTTGGGTGTTTTCAAAATATTGAGAAAAAAGCCACCAGAAAATACTTTTAAATGGTCGGATGTCCTTAATTGAAAATTTACTGAAAAGCTTAAGGACTAATTTGAAAAGCTTCAAAACCTGTGTCATTTTTTTTAATAAGGCAAAAACTTAAGCCCATATTTGAAAATTTCCCTTTCAATTTCCACGTCATGCAAAAAAAGAAATATAGCTTTTAGGAATTTAAATAAAAATATAGCTATATATATATGTTAAATAACATAAGAACAATTGGCAAATATTAAAAAGAAAAAAAAAATAGATGCCATGTGATAACCTAGCCTTATCTTATCTTAGGAGGGATGAGCATGAGCCATACATGGAACAAGGTCATTTGTGAAACATAGTTAGCATGTATTTGATTTTATTGGCAGTTTTTTTTTTTTTTTTTTTCTTTCACCTACTGGACTCCCACACTAATGCAATCTCTATGATTCAAATGGTGGGACCCTTCTCCTAAAAAAGGCGGAGATCGAAAATCTCCTTGCCAATTATGTAAAGCTCTCATAGGTGAAAAAACTCCTTGATTCATTATACTAAAATTATTAGTGTACCTCGTCAGCCCTAATGTTTTACTAAATATGAAAATTAATGTGAAGTCTATTGAGCTCAAGTTATACACATGCACTTGAGATTCATCTTTTGAAGATTCAAATCATTTAATAGATGCATCTGCTTCGATTTCGAATCGCAGAATCCTAGGTCAAGCCCCGTTAGCTAAGCTCTACTGGATCTCAAGCTGTGGATCTGGGCCAAAGCCCAACTCAACTCAGCCCATGCCCTAGTCAAGACTCAAGAGAGCCAGATAAAGACCACCCAGCAATCCCACATGTGTCTCTTCCACCCTGGCAAAGTACAATGTCCGTAACTCATCGCATTATTGCAAGGCCCAGGGCAAGACGTATATGAACACCTACAAACTTAATACATTTGTATGACAGAGGGATTTTAGTATAAGAAGAGGAAAATTATTCTGATTTTAGTGTAATACATCATTACATTTAGATAAAGTTTGTTGCAAAACAGTTTTCTTATTAAATTAAAAGCGAAGGCAGTTCTCTTTTTATAAAAAAGACTACGGTTTCACATAATGAGTAGCAATGGATAATTCCTCCCTCCCATGAAAAACAAACAAAAAGAAAAAATGAATCCTTGGAAGGCGAAATCCTCTTGTTGCATAAATAAGTCCTAAAAGCTGCATGTCTATGGGCGCAGGTCCATGGCGCCTCCTGAAATTTGTAAAAAGCCCCTCATATGATAGGGAATTTTATAATTATTTTATGCATGGCCAACATGATTTTTCATTTTACATATAGAGGTCCCTCGAGGAAAATTCTCTGGTTCTGCCCTTCCTATCTTAAACAATGCTATTCCTTCAAACGCAGCTCTCGGGTTGGCGAATCTAGACCGTCCCTGTGGTGGGTCACAGCAAACAGCCTAACATCCTAGAGAAGTCCGCTACAATGGCCCACCAGATGGACGGACATGATCATACAAAGATAGATGCAGATGTGTATCTGTGGGTCAAAGAACCAGGACAAGTTCCTTGAATTAGCACCATATTAATGGACCTCTGTAACTCTCCTCATGGAAAAGGAAAGCTCTAGAAAGAGGAGAGAGGGAGGGAGGAAGAGAGAGAGAGAGAGAGAGAGGGAGGGAGAGAGCTGTTGTGGGGGGGCTTGTATTCCTCTATATAGAGGGCCTCAGGGGGTTACTATTTTGCAACCTTCTCTGCCATTAGTCTCCTGCAAATCCAAAGCCCAATGAGGATCCGGAAGACATGGCCCAGCTCTCCCTCTCCTATTCTTCCTTGTCCTTCACATCTGCCATTTTCTAATACCCCATCACAGCAACAACCAAAAGTAACAACGCAGTTACACCCAAGCGAGGCGCTTTTGCAGAGGATTCGTGATCTCTCTTATCGATTTCACCAACGTTTCAAGCAACCCCCTCGGAATCTGCATCCAGTGATGGAGAAAGCAGGAGAAAGAAATGAAGAGGAAGAAAAAACCAAAAGAGAGGATTGCATTCAACCCAATCCCATCAAGCTGGATGTAAGTACCCCATGTTTCTTCTCTTCTCTTTTCTGTTCTTTTTTTTTTTTTTCTCTTTTTGTCTATGTTCCTTTTATTCAGTGTTTTATAGCTGCAGTGCTTAGTCATGGACATGGTTCTGTAGGCTCTAGAAAGAGAGAAGGAAGAAGACAGAGCCAAGGAGAAAGTAACAAGCATAGAAAATGGTATCACAAGCACAAGAAGGTAAAAAAAAAAATAGCTATTTGTCTTTAATCTGCAAATCTTCTTATTCTCCTTTAGTAATAACCCAAAATATGTATCCATTAGCCAGATGCTTTCAGTAATGTCCTCTTTTTGGTTTCATGTGTCATGAAATGCACAATCACTCATTCATGCACCCCCAATTTTTATCTGGCTATTTATAGAAAATATTAGATGTTAACCACATCCAGTACGTGCGTGAGGAATCACATCGATAAGCACTGTTTTCTTGTCTTTTCTAATCATCTGCCAACAATGTTTTCTATGTTTTTTATGCTCATTCACAGGTATGAAAAGAATTCAAGTTCAGATTCTTCTTGTCATCAAGGTATACATCTTGCAGAAACAAAATCCGATTCCATTCAGTTCTTACAATTTTCTTTTCACTTTTTTTTACGTTATATTTTTCTTTGTGAGTGTCGCCAGAAGGGAGGTGGCTGGAAGAAGAGAAATCTTTTCCTTTGAAGAAGAGGAAAAGTGGCTTTTCATTGGGAGAAGGAGGTGGAATAGAGGCATCATCCGGAGAAAAAGATACTAGGATGAGGAGCACATTTAGGAATACTAATATTACAAAAGAACCCAATGATGGTGATGCTGGTGAACAACTTGATGTGAATTGTATTGCTCTTAAGAAAATTGAAAGCAACACTGCCAATGATGCATCTATAAAGGGCATTAATGGAGATGGGGTTGTATCAATGGAGGACAAGGTGACTACTAAGAAACCCCATGATAATAAGAACAATGTACTTGCTAATGCAAGCGGCAGAAGAGCTAGCATAGTGATAGAGGGCATGCAAATGACATCCAATCCTACCAAAAGAGGAGAAAATCCAGTTCACGTGAACTGTGCCATTGCTAAAAATAGAGGAAGAAGAGCGGGTGAAAAGGAAGGAGATGGTGAAATGGAAAAAGCACAAGTTGGGGTCACCCCAAATTCAGCTACCAATAGAAGGAGAGGACCTGTAATCAGGACATCAGATGAAGAAGAAAAACATGGTGGTGGTGGTGGGGGAGTTGTGAGGAGGAGACGTAGAGGGCAACTAAAAGATAAACTTGGGGACACAGCTGATGGGGGAGGTGGCGCACTCATGCAGGGCTCGCGGTGCAGCCGCTACAACGGCCGGGGTTGGCGGTGCAGGCAGCTAACCCTGGCTGGTTATGCTCTTTGTGAGCACCATCTAGGAAAGGGAAGGATGAAGAACATGGGGAGTGCTGGTAAAAATAGTGCTCCGTCTCGCATCGCTGCTCCTCAACCGCATAACAGTGGCCCTGATGAAGAGCAAGGGACCTCTTGGTCGTCATCAGCACCTGCGCCTTCTTTAGCAGCTACTTCATTGAGGAAGGGGAAAGAGGTGATGATACAAGATGAGGAGGAAGATGAGATGAAGATGAAGAAAAGAGGAAGAGAGGCTTCCCATAACATCAACCATATTTGATGGTAGCACTTGGAAGGTAGTAGCAGTAATGCAGAAATAATAAGACAGTTACTAGTAAAAATAATGTTTAGACATGTAATAGAGGAAGAATGGCTAACTGGTAAGGTGGGACAGTTTTATCTGGGGCCCATTGGGTAATAAAAGGGGACCATATTGATAAGGTGTGATTAAATTTGAACCCTATCCTGTATCCCTAATGCTCTATAAAGGTCAATATGTTCTGGTAATCAAATTGTGATGGGTATGAATTATATGAGTGGATGGGTGTGAAACTTCCTGGACTCTTATTTCTTAATGCCTGCTTCACATCGCACAGCACACCAGCCAAAGTAGGGCCCCACATCTGCCACCACACCAGCACTATACCAGCACTCTTACAATAGATAGAGATTCTGTTTAGTAGAATTACATGTCTTTTGGTGAACTTAATTAGAACAATGAGTATTTTGGGTTTCAAGAGATTTGGGGTTTGTGATTTGTTTCTGGTTGATTTCTGTTACATTTGATATGATACCATTTCAGAGCGACCTTAACTTATCTGGGCCACTTCTGAGATAGTATGCATGCTTGGTTTTTGTATTTTCTGACGAAAATGGCAACTAGGAGAAAAAAATAATATAGATAGATTTAAAAAATGCCATGATATTATTGAAATTAGTTTCGAGCTAATTTTCTTTATACTTTTGTGTAATTTTCAGAATATCGACAAAATTGAAAATGTCATTCGAAAAGCTATAATATTTTTTGAATTTCAAGCATCATGAATGAAATTAGTATTTCCTATTTATAGCATCTCTCTCTCACCTGCAAGATCTTGGATGGTTAGGTGCATTGTGCACCTGGCGCGCGCCTTTCATAGTTAATGACGTAATGTTGTAATCAAAGTGGGCGCAAATACCAATCATCATTTCCATCTTTAGTTGATTAGATATCATTACATTTTAATTTTAGATTTTGTGCAAATAAAATTTGAATTTCAAAAGTATTTGCTTCATCTTTAAGTAAATTAAGATTATGAATTTAAGTGCCCTTTTTTTTTCTTCTACCGGATTGTTCCCAACCATTTGGGCTGGACTAATCCCTCCAGGCCAAATTGGCTAGACTAATCCCTCCAGGCTCAGAGAGAAGCTAGATAAAACCCCTGCCGCCCCAAAGTGGTAGCACAAGTGGACTCAACTTTCGGTTCCTGAAGAGGGGGAAATCAAGAGTCGATACAAAGACCTCTAGCTCCGAAAGAGGGAGGAACCATGGTATTGACCACTCAGCCCATTTTGAAACTCTAGTCTAAAGAACTAGTTAGATTAGGTTTATAGTTAATTAGTTATTATTTCATAATAATTTGTTTGGTAAACATACACATAAGAACTCATTAGATGAGCATTTTTTTATCATTTTAAGAAAAATATCTTAATAGAAAAAAAAAGTCGTGCTATGTGAATTTGCATGGCTTGGACTTGTAAATTGGCCCACTATAATTAATAAATTAGGGAAGATTTAAAAAAAGTATAGAACTTTTGCCTCATTTTAAAAAAAGTACATGAATATTTGAATATTTCAAAAAAGTATAAAAGTTTTCCACAATTCTTTCGACCAAGTCATCTCCATAAAAAGCTTTAAAAATGAAAAAAGACCATTTTCTTACGACAAGTTTTATCTTTTATTAACCTCTTCCCTCCCCAAAACCAACTATTTTGAGTTGTTGAGGTGGGCCCCACTAGGTCATTTGGGTTGTACTTGATCATTTTTCTTAAACGAGCTATTAAAGAAAAGTTTTGAAAATTGACATAAGGGTAATTTGTCATTTTTCAAACAATTTTCTTGTCCTTTTTTGAAAATGAGGCAAAAATCTTTTACCTTTTCTAAATTTTGTTCTACATTTGACTTCTCTTATAGTTGGAGATGATGGAACAATTGCTTTACAACTCGAATCATCCTTCCATTTTTTCATAAACGTATAATGCACCAAAAATAAATTAAACATATAAATAACATAACAATATATGTGATTTCCTTTTACATCCTTTTAATGATACTTATTGATAGCTCCTTACTTTTCATATCTGTTCCAAAGCTTTGGTAAGTTACACGAAAAAATAAATAAATAAAAACAGTAACTTTTTTTTGGTAGAGATGGGGACATTATTTGGATAAGTTAGATTAGTTTTCACTATGTAATATATTTAGTTGACTAAATATAATTCTCTATTATCATGTTATCAATAACTTTTCTCATTTTGCTATAGGGTACAATTAAAAAAGATAATTAAGACATTGAAGACAGCTGATAAAAGGAAGTAAAACTTCACTCCAACTGATCAAGGACACCAAATACCTCCTAGACTTACCCATTACATGGGGAAGGTGGCAGGGACTTCACGTGCTAGGAAAACGGTGGGTTCTCAAAAAGGCCGGATACCCTCGTCAGCGGAAGAAAAAAAAGTTACTGATCCAAGAATTTATTTTGAAAAGAAAGTTGTCGATCCAAGAGTTTATTTTTGCTCGATACTATTAGTTCTTATCCCATGCCAATTTCTTAAAAACATGCCAACCCAAGGTGGAATGCATATGGCAAAATCTAGCCTATTCTTTTTACTGTTAACTAGTCGAATAATTAAAGGATTTACCAAATCATTATGAATCTCACTAACATAAACAATCCAAGGTGCAGATCACTTGGATAAAATAACCGTGTACCATCTGGACCGAAGAGCACTGAGTGGTACTCAATTCTAACAAATTTTGACCAAACACTGCCTAATTAATAAGAAGCAGATCCCAGTCCATCATTTTTACCAATTCACACTTTACTTAGCTTCTGTCAGCTGTAAACAAATCTCTCTCTCTCTGTGATTTTTACTCATTCGAACTGGAACTTAGCTTCTGTCAGCTGTAAACAACTCTCTCTCTCTCTCTCTCTCTCTCTCTCTCTCTCAAATGAGGGTTCAGAACCATTGATTGATGTGTTATGTCTAAAAATCTGGTGAAAATACCTAAATTTCTCGGAAATTTGATTCAAAGGCTAGCATACTAAGTTGAATTTTCAGGGTACAATCTGGGCTATCCACAGAATAAGTGCAGAAACGTAAATGACCATTTATTAATACATATAGAAGGCAAAGGAAAACCAATGTACAAGAAAACAGTTCAGGATCATTGAAAAATGAATTCCCATCTGTGCAAATATGAGAGAGAGAGAGAGAGAGAGAGAGAGAGAGAGAGAGAGAGAACGTCCGAATTGACCGGTTTCCGGTGCAGGTTCCGGCTCCATTTAAACAAAATACAGCCAAGAAGCTCCTCCAGAGTCCATAGCTGGTTCATATGCAACCACCTACTGTACAAAACCTGCCAAGCACATATAAAAAGTACAAAGGGAAATAATTCAGTACCAAGAGTTTACAAGTGGACAGTGAGATTTGAAATTAACAACTAGTAATCAGAATGGAAATAATAGGTTTATGAATTCCATTCAATAGTAATAAAAAGTCTGAAGAGATTTAGGGCAAGTGTGGCCTAAATAACATTTGTGATCTTCAGATGGCAGCTTTCACCATATAAGGTAAAATCTTTAAATTCTGAAAGGTGAAGAGTAAAAAAGGGCAGAAAAATCATCCACCTTAAAGATGGTTTTACAGACAAAACAGGATAGCTTGGAAACTTCATTATCGTCACAAATAGATTTCATTTTGGACTTTTACGATTCGGTTCCGCTAATGGGATGGGCCAAGCAAAAAGGGTGACTTTTCGGCATGTTAGTAAATCCGCTAATGGGATGGCGGATTTGTTGGCCAAGCAAAGATTGGGGCAAAGATTGGACAAGATTGGTGATTTTAGTACTTGATAAGTCCACAAAATTAGGTCATCTTGTCATTATTTCATGTGCATTAGTAGACTTAATTAGCGTTAGTTGCATAGAAATTAATTTCATTCATTTGGGCATAAATTTAGAAATCTGGTCAAAATTAGTCAAAACTCATCACATTGCAGGACTTTTGTGAGGTTAGGTTTTTCCATCAAATTCATCACACCAAATTGGCCTTTTGGTTTCATCAATGCATACCTGCTATTTTTGGTACCATGTGCTATTTTTAGAAAGTTTGTTAGTTTGGTGCATCATTAAACATGTTAGGGTCCCATGCATGGTCCACATGTATTTTCTCACATATGATTAATGATAAATTTGTTTCTTTCAGTTTGTGCAGCGAAGATCAAGAACATTGGCCCGTGCATTGATGAAATGTGAGAGAGAGGTCAAAGGAAAGTCAAAGATAGAAAAATTAACTTGGATATTCACGGAAGAGAAAAGGAAATCAGATTTGGAAAGAAGTTGGTAGATTATTAGTAATTTTGAAATTCAAAAGCAAGCAAGAGAGAAGAAAAATTAGAAAGTTGGCAGGAAAGGTTGACTAGTTAAAGTAGCAAGCTAGGAAATCAAGCCAAATTGGAAAGAGAATGAAGACACCAAGCAAGAAAGTGATTCAAGGCTCTCTTGGACGTCCAACATGAGTCCAACATGGAAAGTTGGGAGTATTGCAAAATTATACCGGATTTTCTCAGGAGCAACAACTTAAAATGACCATAACTCTCAAACCGAGTGTCGGATCGGCGCAATCTACCCACCGTTGGAAAGCTCTTTTCGAGTAAATATCTGTAGAGCCCAATATTGCATCAATCGGAGTTGAAATGAGGGAGATATGACGTCGGAAAGTTAGCTGCTACAGTTTTAGACGAGAATTGCAAGAAATTCCAATTTTTGGAAAGTTTCTGTTCACACATCACTTGCAATCTTCGAGAGAAATTCTATGAAGCTCTAAGGAAAGTCTTGCTCTCCAAGATATTCAATTAGGCAAGGGAATCTCTACAAATAAAATTCTTCCCAACTTGGAAGCAATCCTTGGAAGTTAAGCAAAGGATCAAATAAAAAAAGGAAACAAAGAGTTTCAAGGAGGAGGTGTGAAAAAACTATATAAGGACCAGCCCCCTTCGTAGAACTCCAAGCCTCGTTGCACACTCTAGAGGGCTTCCACCACTCCATCCATTCCCTTTCTCTCTCTCTAATCCCTTCTTCTTCTCCCTTCTAGTTCTTCTTAGGCATAGATCGTGAAGCTTGTTAGAGAGAATAATGAAGAGGGAAGATTATTAATTTCATCTCCTTGATTGATTCTAAGATTGAGGAATAAAAACATCTCCTTGATTGATTCTGCGTGCATAAGCTTCTTCTTAGTATAAGTGATTTATTTTTCTTGTCTAGTTTCTATGATATGTTATTTTTGGAGACGATATATCATATGCTTAGAACTAGGCATTGAAAATTAATTTGGCGAATCAGAGTTGAGAGAAATCACGCTTAATAACATCTTTCCCTACTCTGAGAAGAGAGGAGAAGAGCTAGAATGCTCGCATTTTCAATGCTTAGGCTAGTGCTAAGTTCTAAAATCTTGGATGCATAATTTTCCACTCTTATTTTTTTCACCACTTTTATTTTTATTTTCAGCTATTTTCTTATTGATTTTACAGAAATTATTCTGATATAGAAACTTCAAATTGCATCTTTCATGTTAGATTAGAAACTTTCTATTCATGTTCTTGCATAATCTATGGTGGGAAAGTGTTTGTTGCATGCATTAGAATTAGGTTTCATGTTTAAACTTGTGTTTTGATGCTGGAAATCAAAGATTATTGACTGATTTTGAAGATTAATTTCGGACTGGTATGAAGCACTAAAGCTGAAAAGGAAAAAACACAGCACCATTTGCATCAGATTCTGTCTGGTTTTGTTCCAAAAGTTTGCAATTTGAAACCCAGCAAAACGAAATTATTTTACCTCAGTTATGTAATAAGGTACTTTGAAACCCAGCAAAGGTTGGCACAAATAAAGTATGTAATAAGGACTTTGAAACCCCAGAATTTCAGAGAAAAATAACCTCAGGAACTGTGCCAACCAGAGGCTCAAATAGGGGTAATCAGCAAGGTCGTATCAGATTTCCAGCAGAAAACTGCTCAACTAGGCATTTTTAGGTGGTCATAACTTTTTCGTTTTAAGTCTTTTTTCACTTTTGCCTTTTTTGTTGTGTTCATGCATCACCAGAGTGTTGATTCCAACCATTAGATTTAGGTTTAGGGCATCTTAGGCAGGTCATGCAGTCCAAAAAAGTTGGGCCTGCGCAACACTTTCCACAGAAGTTTTTACAGCATGCATCATATAGTTAGAAACTTACTTAGAATTGCATTGTTGCTTTTTAGGGTTGCATGATTCATCCATATTTTGCATAAATTGATGTTTCAAAAGTAGATTTAGATTTTTGATTTATTTATTATATTAAATCGGTTGTTTTGATGAGTTCGTTATTTTTGCAGGTTCTAGTTAAAAAAGGGTTGAATAGCCTGGTTTTTTTTTTTTTTTAGTTTTGGTTTATTTTTTTTGTTTAGAAAGTTGTAATTATTAATTTTTAGTATTTGGATGAGTTTTGTGTAATTCGATTAGCTTCTATTTAGGTTAGATTTATTTTTTATTTAAGACATGTCAAAGTTCGAAAGTTTCTTAAAAATCATTGCTTCACGTGGATCGACCAGGACTCACCAGATTATTACTGCATCGTGGCCCTGCACTTGGGGTTGTCGGTTAGTACCCCTATTCTGTACAATTATGCAGTTTTTGGTGTCTAGTTTTTGGTATAATCCTCTTATACCGACAACCCTGTATTCTTTTCTAGTTCTCCTTGTCTAGTGCCCTTTACTTATGCTCATTTTTAATAAATTTACTAGTTACTAATTAAGAAAAAGGATAACTTACAATTTAGAAGTTATAGATGCTAGTGTAGTTTTCAAAGGTGCTCATGAGCACGGACGTGATCAGGAGAACCCAAGTAACCTATCAGACTGGAACATCCATTTTTTTTTTTTTTCCTTTTTCGGCGAAGCACCATGTCATCCAATCATCCACTCACAAAATGAATATTGCCGAAAGAAAAAAAAAAATGAAAGAAAGGACCTATATGTAGGATAGAAAATGTATGTTAGGAAACTTTGTGACTTTTTGAGTCATTTGTCGTCCTTAGTAGGCATGATTAATTAACTGGTGGATAACCAAACCATATTTCAATACACCAAACCCCATCACTAACTGTACCATCCACCAACACACACCGGATCAGCCAAATGCAAAACCAACAACAGGAGATGGGAATCTATGTGAATGTGAATGAGTGCGCAAGAGGATAATAATGGGACATATCTAGAATACTCTACACGTATAGAAAACCTATACTTCTCAACATTCCAAAAACATTAAAACCAATAAGCAAAAAGCCTTACAAATCAGACTGAAATTGAAACCAGGCTGCAGGATCATGTTTTATTGGAGGAGTTTAAGCCTCTTATATCTCTAATCGGACTAGCTTAGGCCTCACATTTATTATCAGAGGGCCCTGGTCTAGGGTGCACGGTTTGAGTGGACGTGGATTGGGGCTGCAGCCTGCAATCCTCCCCCAGCCTGGACTCAAGCCCATGTGGTCTAGCTCAAATCCACCCCACTGGCGGCCTAGTAGGGAACAGGGTTGAATCAGGAAGGTACACAACATGCATCATAAATAGGATTTCGGACGATATCTATCAGCTTCGCAGAGAGAAAAAAAAATCCCTGATTAGTACTAATGACAATCATGACTCATAAGCAAGGCATTTAGAAAGGACTTTAAGCTGATTTATTTTGTCTTTAGAGGCCCATTAAGAAAGAGACGAGCTCAAAGGCCTCTCCTTAAGACAGGTCTTGTCCATTGACTGCATCCATGTGATTCAAACAATCAACACAAAGCAAATCCAAGGATAACTAGTGTCATAAAAGGGAGACTTGACTTCTTATAACTATCTAAGAGCTTACTACAATTTCATAGGCAAGGAAAGGAATGGCAATAGGGAGAAAAGGAGTGATAATGGTGTCATCATTAAATTACACACTTCAGTTTCAGCCACCTTCATCCATATTAATACAAGTGATAATAGTGTCATCATTTTTATGGCAAAGCAAGGGGTAGGCGGGAAGGCATGTTCATCAGTAACAGGTTAATCGAAACATCTTTTATTAAAGATAGAGAAATCTAAATTACAACAAATACAATCTTAGAAGACCCCACCAATACTAAAGTCAATAAATATTTATTAAACCAGAAAACAGTACTCTAGAGTCTAGACCCATTGCTTATCCAAAAACTCTAGTTGAGCCATTTTATATAATATTGCTTAAGTCTCATTTGGGTGAATCAATTTAAAGCTGTAAATTTTCGTGCAAGGTCAAGCATGGGCCAGATTGGTCTAGACTGACATGGGCTTGGCCAGGACCATTCCTGAGTTTCATCATCCTCTCAAAGTGCTTCTAATTCTATGGATGCCCAGAGCCCAGCAGAAAAAATGATTGTCCATTTCACCAAAATTTAAATAATTTATTGCAATTTAAGTCACCTATGAACGTGTTCTAAAGTAGCTTCAAAGATTTAACATACATGCTCACACGACGGGAGAGAACTAACTATATCAAGAAAGAAATCCCTTAGACAGCCCAAATGGGGTGGTAATAATAATAATAATAAGAAGAAGAAGAAGAAGAAACTACAAAACAAACCGAACAACATCATAACTTCAAAGTTCAAATTCATGCCTCTTTGATGCTATGACTAAAAAATCATACAGATTTTGTACTTACGTTTCCTACAGTATGTATCTCTTATACTTTACAGCTGTTTCATTTGTAGCATTTCCTCCTGGACCCTGTTTCGTCAGAATTAAATTCCTATAATTTTTATGCAATGCATTCCAATCAAAGGAGCTAAAAGCGAAGGATTGAAGGGTGAAGATCTACAAGGGAGCATTACATAATCTGAATTCCTAAGATTTCTGGGTGATGCCTTTCAAGGTGCTAAAATTAAAAGATTAAAGTGAAGATCTTCAAAGGGCCATACAGTAATGTCTCCCTTGATAGGAAATTATTACCGACACGCATCGTCCTAGTAAATTAAATTGTATGGAATTGATACTCCTATCTAGATCTCCACCTTAGGACCCTCAATCATCCCCACCTCTTCAATACTCCTCCAATGTATAAATATATGACTCAAAAGACCACCAATACAGATTTCATGCTTCCATAGGGCTTTGTACTGAAAAAGCTTCCCCAATCAGCAGTTTTGCTCCATCATATGATCTAATGGAAGCAATTCAATGCATTTTATCCATGGAAGAAAACATAAGCAAGAATTCCCAATCTTAACAATGTAAAAAGTACATCATTCAAGTGAAGCGAATGTACCTTAATTTCAGAAAACAAAGCCCTCCCTTTGATCACAAAACTCAATCCATAAACTCCGCTCTCACTTCAGACATCACCACCGTGCCAGCTTCATCATTCACTGTAATTCCAGCTCCAGCCCCATCGCTCCCCGCTTCCACCGGCCGGCTCGACACTGTCTCCCCGCTATTTGCCGGCCCCGCACCCAAACTCCCTTCAGCCCTCGCCATCTGCGTGGTGGACGACCTTGCCTGAAACACAAGCCGGTGCCGCCTTGCAATGTGACGCAGAGTCCTCTCCATCCCAAACAGATCCTCCTCATCCCCTTCCATCAACCTCCTAATCCCCACCGCCATGCTTCCATACCTCCTCCGCCGGTCCTGCTCATCAGTCGGAAGCCGAAAACGGCACACCGGGCACGAATTATGCTGCGAAAGCCATGGCAGTATGCAATCCCCATGATAGATATGGTTGCAGGGGAGCTGCTTGGCCTCAACATCGACGACGAACTCGTCCTTGCAGACAGCGCAGAGGAGGGGATCGGAGGCGGAAAGCACCGCGGCGGTGATTTTGATGGTGGGGATGGATTCCACAGAGGATTTGGCGGCCGGGGAGGAGCGGCGAGGGTTGACATCCGGATCTGTGTCCAGGTGGTGGATGAGGCGGTCGAGGTAGGGGCTGGAGAGGAGGTGGTCGCGGGAGGCGCGCACGGTGGCGGCGGTGGGGAAGGAGTCAGAGGGGTAGGGGAAGTTGGGAGGGGAGGAGTCGGAGTCGGAGTCGTAGAAGGGGAGGTTTGGGTGAGGGGAGGAAGAGGGATCGTCGAGTAGATTGTTGGGATTAGGGTTAGGGTTAGGGCTAGGGCTAGGGTTAGGGCTAGGGTTAGGGTTAGGGTTTGGGTCGTGGGGAGGGGAAGAAGAAGGAGAGGAGTCCATGTGTTCAAGGAAATCTCCCTGACAGTGAGGGCAGAGAAGAGGAGGAGGAGAAGAAGGGAATAAGAGAGAGACGCTCATGTCGCACTCGTGGCACCAGAAGGTCTGGCGATGGCTACTGTTTAGAGGGTTTGGTGGAGAAGGAGAAGCAGTAGCAGCTGGAGAGGACATCGCCGAATCTCTTCTGCTTCTTCTTCCCTGCTCTCTCTCTCTCTCTCTCTCTACTAATCTTCCCTTGTGGTTTTGGTCTTTTATCTGTTTGTGGGTGAAGGAAGCAGTGTCCTTGCTTCGCAAGGTTTCCTTCGAATGCAATTTTACTGAAATGCCAATCACAATATCTTTTTCATACCATTTTGTTTTTGTTATTGCAAAAAGTGTTTTTTAAGTAATGAGAGGGATGATGGCTTTCAAGGCATGATTTTGTGGATGATAAATGGATGGTGTTTTTCCTTGATATAATAATGTAGGTGTTAAATACTTTTGTTAAATGGTTTGTTTATTTATCTATAAATTAAATTAAATGACTTTATGGGTATATGTTTTTAAATAAAATATAATGTTTTTCTTAATATTAAAAAGTAGAATGAAATTATCAGCTTTAAAACAAGATGATTTAACCGGAAAAATCCCTTTATATATACTCGAAACGTCTTTAAAGTCTTTAGACCACAGTGGTCACACGAGCTCTGCTTGGTATTTCTTTTACTTTTTTCTCTCAGCAGTGATATCCACACTCCCTTTTCCTTTAAAACATTCCAAAATTCATTTCCTCCTTCCCCTTTTTTTCTTCCTCTTCTTCTCCCTTCCAGCGATTCCGATCCTTTCCTACTGCGGTGGTCCCAGAGCTTGCCCAAACGCCGATAGAATACGTTTTGAATATGAGAACTCTTGAAAGCCTAATAGAGGAGCATTTATACACTGTCATCTTATTCATCGTCATTGCCCAAGCTATGATATAAGTTGGTTTTTCATTTTTCTCTGATTCCCAAACCTCCTATTGATATGATATCGCATCTCTACATGAAGGTGAGCAATATTAAAAGCGTGCAAGCGTTGTGATTTTGTGATTTTTACTTGATTGCACAGTATATTTGTTATTCTCCCTTCATAGTTGTAATTCAATCCATGCTTTATAGATGAAATTGTTGCACAAAATTTTTATTTTTTATTTTTTATTTTTTTTATATAGTAGATTTTGCAGTTTATATGACATTTAAAAAACCAAAAGATTATCTTAATTGTTAAATAAAATACTTCATTTTCATGTCATGAAACCCTATGTGTACCAAATGTGAAATGGGGCCTTTTGGAAATGGGCTGTAAGAGTGACAATCTTGATCTCAACAACTCTCTTTTGCCCCTGTTTTTTGCAGGGTTTTTCCCTTTTATTAAATGTTCAACTTGTCAAAAGACTGAAAATGATCCTCTATATGAAGAGTTAAAGTGGACTAGGATAACGATGAGAAATGAGGAACGAAGTATTCTAAAGTGGCATGCAAGATTGTGGAGGTTGAGAGCTCATGCCCCTTAATGGATGAGTGAAATTGGTGGAATAAGTGGAAAAATAAACTCATAAAGCTAATCCGTGATAAGTAGGATAATGCTTCCATGGAATTGGTATGATTGGACTCTAAATGGTTATTCATTTTGAAAAGTGAAAAGATTATATATTAGAAAAAACGAAAAAGTGCATTGATATTCACTTCCCAACTTCTGCGATTTTTTATTGTCTTTGGAAGCACCACAAAACTCATTGTTTCTAATATATTTGAGGAATGGCTATCTAGGGCAATAAAAGTTCACATAAAGTATTGAAACTAACTAAGAGAACTAAAGGGGAGGTCTTTCTGCAAAGCCCATATGTGGTCAATGTTGTCATGATTTCATTCCAACCAAAATGCTTCATTTCAATTACATATCTGAAATGGTATACCTTCCGAAATATTTCACTTAAAACAACCTTGTTTCTTTTAGCATTGGGCTATAAGCTAATTGTATATGATAACTATTTATGAACTACAAATGAGTCAAAAGAATTTAATATATCTTACTGAATCATGCAGAGTATGTGGAAGGAAGGGCATTGCAGAACGGAACCCCTTGCTTTTGGTTTGAATGGTACAAATGTGATGGATATGGGGGATAATAAAATAATAGTATCTTTGAAGCATCGCATCAATCATTTCAGCTTGCTGATCGGTTACCCATATGAGGCAAAATGAGAGTTTTATAATAACTCGACTAGTGATATTCTCTAACTACTTGCAATGAATTTGTAAGTGTGCATTTTGCTATCTTCATACAAAATTCCTTGAAGTTGATTAAATCTTAGAAAAAAATTAATCTTCTATGTTGATACTCCCTAGGTTGATTGACTCACCCAAAATTTTGTTGCGTATGGTTGGAATGACCCTTTCGTCTGGACCTTCAAAGAAAAGATAAATGTCCCTACCAAGACAATGAAAATGACTGTCAAAATAGTTATAGAGATATTCAAAAGAACCTGGGTGCTAAGCTCTCACAGATTCAAAAGGGCTTAGATCTTGTAAAAATTGTGTGATTCACCACTTTTTTTTTTTTTTTGTATGGTTAGTTTGCATGACTTTTGTCAAGTTGGATGTACATAAGGTTTCGAGTCATAGATAATTGTATTTGTATAGATGGTTGGTAATTCAATACCTAGACTATTTTGGAAGAATATTAAATGTGATTGGCAGGGAACTTGCTGGTAAATATACATGTCTAATTATGTGAAAGGTTTCTCATGTCTTCCTGAGTTGTGGAGACTCGTTTCACTTCTAAATTGAACAGGGATATACATACATGCATTGTCTTGTCGGTAGGGATATCCTTGCCAATAATCTTGTTCTAGGCAGTGATACCCCTTCTCACGCAGTGGAATTGTGCAAGGATATCCCCGCCCATGATAGAGTTGTAGGTGGGGATATCCTTGCATACTCGAGTGTTGTCTGTGCGAGATGTCTCAATTGAGCGGGGATATCCCCGCTTACCGGAGTGTCACCTGTCAGAGATGTTTAAGTTGGGCGGGGATATTCCTGCTTATCTGAGTGTTGTTTGTCAGAGACGTGTCAGTTGAGAAAAGAAGATGCAAAAGACGATAGTGTATAAACGTCCCTTTGCTGGGCTTTCAGGAGATCTTATATCCAAAACGTGTTATGCCGGTGTCTGGACAAGCTTTGGGAGCACTGAAGAGAGGGACGGTCGAAATCGCTAGAAGGGAGAAGAAGAGCTAGAAGAATGAAAAATGAGAAAAGGGTTTTAGAAAGTTTAAAGGAAAAGGGAGCGGGGATTCCTTGCTCAAAGAAAAAAGTGAAGAAAAAAAATACCAAACAGGCCCCCGGGAACTACTATGGTCTATATAAGACTTTGAGGATGTTTTGAGTTTATAACAACTTTAAGGAGGTTTTTCAAGTAAGATCCTCTTAAAACAAATATGCATCAACAGCCAAGACACTCATGATTGGATTGATTGAGTGGTGTTAGTTTTACTTTTACACACATGTCAAGGATCATTTTTTAATGGTGTTCCAGCATCATCTCCTAGGGGAGTATCACTCCTAACCAGTAGTTCAAGTTTGTTTCATCTAATTGAATGCCTAAGATTATTCTCTAGTGTGTTTGGCAATTAACTAGTTAAAGTAAAGTAAAGTAAAGTAAAGTGAATTTAGACAAAAAATGACAAGGGATCTATCAAAAGTGTATAATTTCAAAATTCTCTTTGAATTTTTACAAAAAAAAAGTAAAAAAAGCAACCTCCTTTATCTACTAAAAGATTAAAAAAAAAAAAAACCTTCACTTTTCTATATAAAAAGTCAAAAAGATTTCATCCCAAATAACTAAAAATAAACCACCTTATATTTTATTCTTTCTTGATTTAATGTTTCAATTCACCATACTCTAATCCACTATACATACAAACAGGCTCATGGCTAAAAGGGAAGTGGAATGAAGAACAAAGTTGAATTATGAAAAAGACCATGAAATAGTGTCTCCCTTAATAAAAATTGAATCAAGGAAAGATTGAAAATAAAAGCCTAACCAAGACCCTAATGCATCTATGTCTCCTTGTATCTTTGCCTCGTATCCTTTCACCTATCACCATTTTAATAAAACCACCATAAATTCCTTCCATATATTTTATGCAAGCGTAGTGTTGAGAGTTGAATGTAAGCTTACAGAAAGTACAAAATTTTGCATTATTTCAAATCGAAGTGAGTTATTCTTTGGCACAACCAAACAGCTTCATGATGTGTAGAAAGTAGAAACAAGAAAATGTTGTCGATCTTGTGTGGATGTTTAAGCACAAATCACAAGGCTCAATCGACATGCCACATGGTACACTTGGGATTTTTTCTAATTCCAATCGGCGAGGGTTAGCTCTCTTATTTAGTGATTTTGTTGTTCAGTTATTAAACAAATAAATTATACTCAATGGGCACAAGGCATCTAATCTAATAGCCAAAACCATTAAATAAAAGATGAAAATCAAAACTTTCTTTTGCATCTAAATCTAATCATTTCATGACTTTAAATGGGATGCCAAACAATGCACCTAATAAAACTAGCTAACCTAAAAACAAAACACACCATTGAACATACCACATGCTTATTAAAAAAGTAAAGGCAAAAACCCCACTCACTGAGGATAATAAAATCATTTTACAATTTAAAATCCACACTCTCAAGGCTAATAATGAGGTAATTACACCTGGTTGTTGTCAGGGTTCCTAGTTGTGGAATTTAATGTTTGTCAGTGCTTTGGCCAAGTAATTTTCAAAGAATGTGAGGTTTCTGCAAGGGTCTGACCTCATCCTGTTGCCCAAGTCCTCTCCACAAGTATATAATATTGTTTCTCCAGTGGGCCCCAGATGCCATAAATTTCATTGTAATCAAGGCAAAGAAGTGGGCCCAGAGAGAGGAAACCAAATACCAATAGATGGATTTCCAAACAGATTCTGATGAAATGACAGGTGAAAACAAAGACCCAAGTAGAAACGTGATAAACGGTGCAGGAGTAGATGACTTGAGTAGTATTGTGGAGTATTGAACTAAAAGCGAGTTCCGCTGCTGGCTGAAGTGAGAAACTGAGAGAGAGTTTGGACGCCGTTGTATGAGAGAAGCTTGAATTTGAATGCTAATTTCTCGTTTCCGAAACGAGACGTCAAAAGAGTCAAAGCCGATAAATTAAATTAAATAAATAAAGTGCGCCAATTGACAAGGCGTTGCCGGCACGCGAAGTTTACAACCAAGAGAGGAATGGAATAACGCTAAGCATATAATCAATAATACATAAGATCATGTTAATCTTTTTTATTAAGCAACCCGTCTTCATGGAATAACCAACTTCTCTACTGTTTATGCACCATCATGTTTGTATACATCATTTATTTTACACAAGGGATGAGAGAATGAGCTGTAAAAATAAAAATAGTATACATTAAAGTTTTCACTCATAACTAGATGTAAATGATGAAACATCTTTTACGGTGTGTTTGGGAAGGATGGAAAATGGGGGGGAGGAAAAAAATGGGGGGAAAATAGGGGGAGGGGAAGAAGGGAGTGTGTTTGAGAAGAGGGGGAGAAAATGGAGGGAAGGGAAGAGGGGGGAAAATTTTTGTCACAGTGGCAAAAATTTTCCCCCCAAAAATGGGGGGAAAGTGAGGGAGAAAGAGGGGAAAGGGGAGGAAAGTACAAAATTGCCGTTTTATGTCGAATTGTAATTTTTTCAAAATTAAGGGTAAAATGGTCTTTTTCTACCTACCTCACAAACAAACAAAATTATACTTTTTCACTTCCCTTCCCCTACTTTTTCACTTCCCAAACAAGATGAGGGAAAATTAATTTTCCCTCCCCTCCCCTTCATTTTCCTTCCCCCTCAAATTTTCCCTCCCCTCTCCTCCCCTCCCCTCCCCTCCCAAACACAGCATTAGAGCCCGCGTATACTTTTATGTGATTGCATTTGGTTATGCAATTTGTTAGGGTTGAATTCCATCAACCACTTTTATTTTGTTTTATTTTTCACTCAGGTGTGCCTCATGTTTGTAATCCAAATCGTTGAACTAATAAATCTTCCATGATCTAAACCTTTCAATGAACATCAACGCATTCTCTCATTGCGAAATTTTTGAAAAAGTACAAAGCATATATATGTGTAATATTTACAGGAGGATGTTCATGTGGACAAACTTAATGGAGCCTACGTATGGTCCCATTGATCGAGGGGATCTCATGCTTCTAACCCCTTCATCCGTGACCCATAAATTTAGCGACTTTATATAAAATAAAATAAAATAAAAAAAAATAAAAAAAGAAGAAGAACTTGACCTTCAATCCAACGGCCTAATTCATTTGGATAGGTGAAAACTTAGTGGATCTAGTGTACTTATAGGGAGGTCTCATGTATGTAGATGGTTTGGATGTATCATAAAATCGGCCCTACTATGTTGTCCCTCATCATATTTCCCCATATTTACAAATCTAAATCTATTAGATGTATTGATTTACTTAAGTGCAATGGCAATTTGCACAAATATTATAATGTGTTTCACATGTGTGATATTCACATACGTAACATCTATATACATTAAACCCATTTGACTATCTCACACGTAGAATGCAATGCCTTGATAAAACCTTCTCCCGAGTTTTCCTTGTACCTTAAAAATGAAAAATCAAATTACATGGCTCACAGAAAAGTTTAGCCAAATTCTCAAAATTAGAATCAAATCAACCGGAACAAAGCCATGTGAGAGATTGGATATACGTACACACGCTGTCGTCTAATATAAACACTTTCTGTTTTTTTTTTTTTGTCTGCTCACAACCTTAAGTATAGGTCCGGTCATTCATATTCATGACGAGCATACACGTTCATGCATGACAAATATATATTAACTTTTCTTTTTCTTTTTTTTTTTTTTACTAGAATTTCTGAAGGCATTTTGGCATGTAACGAAATTTATAGATATAATGTGATGACATGTCCTGATGTCTTAAGCACTTATAGATGCCATAAAAAGTATCAAATGACATTTGAAATTCTTTTGTGATACTAAGTAGGAATGAGAAATTAAAAATCCCACATGTTGGATAATTGGTATAAATCCCAATTAAGAAAAAGGTCCGATGCATGTAAATGCCTACTCTTTTTAACCAACACACCCCAAAAGAACCACATCCAGCACAAATCCAACCCATAACAGGGGTACTTACCCGGCTTCCCTCGTTAGTCTAGCCCAAAGGAATGGATATCCTCCAATAAAAATAAAAATAAAAAAGTTAGGCCTCAATATATGCAAAATAGAGGATGAGCAGCTCGATGTGTCCACTCGGATGGAAGACGTTTGCTGCTTGTAAAATGTGACCAGCCTTTGGTAATCAAATTCATTGGGTGACCAAAGTTCCTTTTAAGACTAATTTTGATTACACACAGTGTGTGTGTGTGTGTGTGAGAGAGAGTAACACTATAAAACTCTACGGATATTTTTCACAATAAAAGCCCATTTTTTTTGCCAATAAAAGTGTGACACGTATCATCAATGGTACACTTATCTATTCTCTCTCCTAAATATTCTTCTAAAACTATAGATATTTTATAAATTCTCTTAAATGGGCAGAAACTCTCATTTTGAGATAGGAGAGTTTTTGATATTTCCCTACATATATAGAAGCATCTCTCACCTTATTATGAGAAATAAAGTGGAGGCCCTCACATTTAAGCTATTGGTCTTGGATGTGAGAGCCCTCACTCTATCTCTCATATAAGGTGAGAAACATTTCTCATAAGAGCCCTTACATACAATTTAAATGTGAAGTCCGAGCCAAATCTCTTACAGTACGATAAGAAAAGCACCTGTTCACAACCCATAGTCACCCGGACCTTCCTGCATCCCATCATTTGATTTCCTTGAAAAACAAAAGAGCCGATTTTCCACGTTTTGTAATGGCGGCAGTACAGGAGTGCAGGAGTCTCTCCCCTTGAAATTCGCATGACAGGCAAGACGAGTCCCAAGTCAAGTGAGATCCAAGTAGCACTAGGATTTTTCCACAGGATTCTTCCGAGTCAAATTATCTCATCAAATTTCCAACACTCCACTACTGAGTGTGCGTGCCAGCCACTATGTCGGCATCTTTCACACATGTAATGTAACTCTCGGTGTGTTTATTAGTGCAAACTCGATACTATATAGTACTAACTGAAAAGATGACATCTAAACACAACAAGTATATTAGACTAGTACCACTCGAAAGCTAAGCCTATGAATGAGCAACTGCAGTGATGGAACTCGCACAAGAGCCCTCTTATCATTGTCAGGCCAATCAAAACCCAACCACAATTGAAAAACCAATTAGCTGAACTGAACACTGAATTAACGACCGACCTAAGATCAGGTGGGTGGGCTGGTAAGTAATGTTGACAGCTGAGCCATATCAACCCCACTGCAACTAATGCAAGCTGGTATCTTCACAGTTCTTGGGATTAAGATTCTGAGCTTCACTGAGCAGCCTCACAATTTTCCTGGAAGTTTTGAGTCCCTAGGATTCTTATTCTAATTAATTGAACAGTGCTTATCACACTCACGGCAAAGAAAATCCAATCATATGCGCCTAGCACAGCATCAGTAAATGATGCTTCCATGTAGAAAATCAACATAAAACGTATTTCTTAATAATAAATTCTAGTTGCTAAAGACAGTTCTATGAAGATGGGGAAGGTTTGATGTCTTCAAAAATACTGCTCGAATGCATATATCATACCAATTTAAGAGTGTTAAACATTTTTTTTTTTTTAATAATAAGAATGTTACGCAGTTATAAAGCATCAAAACTAATTGTGTGTTTGCGGACGGTTATTTAACAACCTGAAACCAATCTCTTATCAATTGAAAGTGTAAATCATAAGCATTCCAACCAAACCATCTATTGACAAGAGCCTAATAACCACTAGCACGATTGGAATGTGCTCATTATTTCATTTGGATGTCAAAAGGAATTGTTTGTAGTACCCTGTAGAAAGCAACCTAGCCATTAAGCCTTTATGAGCATGCAAATAATAAGGTTCGCACATATATCAATCAACTGCTGATGCTGGCAAATAAATGTAGTAGTAACCCAAAAGCATCAAAGCAATTAGCAAATTAAAGGCACTAATATCCCAAAGGATGTAGGATATAGTAGTAAAAACCTGGTGTGGGTCGAGGCCCCCGGAACTTAAAAACACCCTAATCTTTATGCATTTACATTAGATAGATCATCTGCTGTGAAACATAATTTTGGAAACAATGCCACTTTAATAGCTTGCTTTCCATAATCCATTAGTTCATGCACAAACAAAACCCCAACCAAAATCTGTACCCTGCCCTCATGAAAGATCCTTGAGTGAGGCTAATGATCAGGATAATCTCTCCCTGAAGCCAATCAGAAGGCATGTCTAATGATAACAACACTAATAATAGGAACTTGCAAAAATTATGTAGGCCAGATATCCAAAGAATCATGACCTTTGATTGCAACAATGTTGGACGTGGTCCAATCCAACCATGTACTCTTCTATTTTTTTTGGTAAATAAGATGAATTCAAACCACACCAAGAAAAGCAAAGAAACAAAAGGCCGCAAAACTAAAAATAGAACCATAAAAAGGATCGGCCCATTTGCCCAAGCCTGGCAAGGTAATGGGCAAGTATATTATTTTCCCTTGAAATACATTGCAGCATCAGCACATAATCTCCCTCCCTCCCTCCCTCAAGGGCCTGTTTGGATGTAGATAAGAGAAAATATGCTCTCTAGTGAAATAGATATTCCCCTGTTTCGATCTACTTTTAGGGCCCTCCCTCAAGGGCCTGTTTGGATGTAGATAAGAGGAGAAAATACTCTCTCTAGTGAAATAGATATCCCCCCTGTTTCGATCTACTTTTAGGGCGCGATTGTGTACATCCATGTAAAACTTGTTCCGCAACAAACAAACAAAAACACCCCCACACAAAGGAGAAGCTTTTTTGATGAATTGCGGATTAAAAAAAAAAAAGAAAAAGAAAAAAGGAAGCGCCTTTTCCATGCAATTGTGGAAATTTTAGCTCATTTTTCATCTTTTTCTAGCAGAAAAGCTGCCACACCAATCATAGATTTTACTGTAGTATGGAAAAGTATTTCTCCAATCCTCAATTTCTCACCAAATGTGCCCTCCTCTTAACCCACTCTTGCAATAAGTAGCTCAAAGCACTGACAAACAGTGTGGTTGGTGTTCTCTCTCTCTCTCTCTCTCTCTCATAAAAATTATTATTTTTATCATTCAACATTTAAGTTCAACTATAGCCTAAAGGTATAAAATGAATTCCTCCTACATAGTTTTCTCCATTAAAACAAAGTGAACCATTCTCTATATGGATTCTCCACCCCCAGTTTTCTCCTCATTTCTCCATGTAGTGAGGTTCTCCACTTGTCATTTTCTTCGCATTTTAAGAGGCTGAGGATCTGTTTAGTGGTGAACAGGGTACAGAAAATGAATGGAGAAAGATTTTCTACATTTTGAGTACTGTAGAAAATTTTCTTGACTTGTTTTCTCCACCTATTTCTCTACATCAAAACCGTAAGATTGTCATCTCCATTTCATTACAGACGAGATGGAAAATCATGACTACAGAAAAGTGGTCATAATATACAAGAGGATTCTCCATCCTTGGCTTTCTCCACATTTATCATCCTTGTGGGAATTCTCCAGATAAATCATTACTCTGCATCTAAAACAGGTTCTTAAGAGCATGCTGGATGCAGAGAAAATGCTAGTGAGAAAAATTGCATGCAATTCAGATTAACTATGGACAGTTTTCCCCACCAGTTTCGATACATCTTGAAGAGAAAAGTTCCTACCTGGGCCCAATGCCTTCAGCATTGCCCAGATCTCTGCTGAATTGGAGTTTCACCCCAGTCAGATCAGAGAAAACTGTTGGCCCCACTTTGCCATTAGCTTCACATCCACATTGAATTGAGGACTCCAGGAGGAGGATTACTTTCCCTTCCCTTCCCTGGATAACCGTCATTTCTTGCATGCATCCTGGTTGATGATGATTGATGATGATGTCCGCAAGTAACCTTGAATTCCGACTCCCCTTTTTTGCATAGGCATCTAAACCTCATTGCTAGCCACAGCTTCCCCCCTTCTAACTTAACAGATAAAAACAATTCTACCAAGACAAATTCCTTTCCTTTGAAGACTTCTTCATTTCTCTCCCTCCATACAGATTGTCACCAACAACCTCCTCAGCAATTTTCCAGAAGTTTAACTGGCCAAGTAGGAACAAGAATCACTCAAAAACAAATGCGCGCATGCACACACATGCATTTTGAGCTGAAGATGCTGAAAATTTGCTTGCTTCAGAATCATTGATCCAGCAGCACACGTGGAACAACAGTAGCATTGTTAAAATTGAACAAGAGCCCTAATAAACATTCAGTCTACTGAAATACTATCCTACAAAGGCCACAGTCCAGCCACTGGAAATTAGGAAGATTAAATCCTGAGGGGGAAAAAACTAAAAGCTACTCTAACACACACAGAGCTCATCAAATCAGCGAAACTAGTGGAGATTCATTGGTCTCCCAACTAAGAATTTTGGCAAGAAAAGTGCCTATAGTCCATGTGGGCCCATCTCCCTTGTGCCCACATTAAAATCTAAAACACTTCTCACCAAACTAATGTGTCCACAATTGTTTAATTCCATACAACCAGCAAACCTCGATCAATTGTATAGAAGTAGGGTTTATCCCCTCATTTAGCATATACTTATCATGGAATTCTGTTTAAACCCCCATAAATAAATCAAAATGAGGATGTGATATGTTCCTCTTTAAAAACTTTATTGAACTGTGAAGCCTTCTCTGAGAATACCAGTGAAACAAAATACTATAAATTGTCAGTCTAAAGACATTTGCCTTGTCATAAAGGACTTCAAAATATTGCAACATTAGTACCTCAAAAAATTAATCTGATATATATTTTTTTCATACCATTCCCTTTTAGTTTACCGCTGTTATTCATTTACAAATTACTTTTTTATGTTTTTATGGCTTCTTGTGCCCCTTTTGTAGGAAGTAGAATGAATACTCTTCGCTCCATTGTTCTTTTCTGTTATTCTCCTCATTGTTAACATTCAATCTAGGACCATTATAGCCTTCTAACCAATCTAAGGCCTGTCAAAAGAATTATCCCATAAAACTCCTCCCTCGAAAACACTAAAAAAAAAAAAAAAAAGCTGAAAATACAAACTTGTATAAATGCAAACAAGAACAAACCTCTATGTCGATGAATGAGGATTCTCTCTATAGATTGTCGCCCTCAAACTAGCTAAAGGTCCACCAACTTATCTTTCAACGTTGTGAAATCATCTAGGTTGCCTTTGCAAGTTTTGTTCTTCCAATCAACCATCTTCAATGCTTTGCTCTTAGTTAATTTACATAATATCATTCCTCATCGCTTTGCCTAAGGTCTTGAATGGCCTCCCTCTTTCTCCTATTACCTTGTGCAAGTAACCATTTCATTCACCTTGGAAGGGCAGTTTATATGGATACGTACCGAATCATCAGTTATACAAAGAATTCTTCTCTATCCTAGAATCGTATGTCAAAACTATGAAGACACTTTTAACCCACCTAAAACGCATGGAGGGGTTACAATTTACAAAACAACAAAGCTAAGGAGATATCTTGATGATATGTAGCCACTTCAATTATGACACTTAAATTATGAAGCTTCAACTTAGGCACTAAGTCCTAGATGTATTCCAATATACTTCAGAACCTCATTTAACCAAGGGTCCTATCATCTCTGGGCGTCCAACTAATGAAGCCTTAAACTTCAGTCTAACTAATACTGCTAAAAACTAACCTTTCAGGGGAAAAAATACTGCTAAAAACTACCCAGACCATGCAGATGGGTTCTTTCATTGTTATAATAGTTTTCTGCAAACCCTCTGATACAGGTTCAATAATCCTGTTACACATTTCGCATATAGCACACCAGTTAAATATTATAATACAAGTGTGTTTGTGTAGAGGGAAAGACCAAGCCGCAGATACAGCCATGTGAACCTCTGATGCAAGGCTCACCTGAGTGCAAGAGTAAGAGTAGGGTGGATTGAAAGAAATGTTTCACTGATGACAAAATATCAAATTGGTCACTAGTCACTATAATGGTCACTATAGGTGGGCAAAATATCACTAGAATCTGATTACAGCAGTTATGGATTTAAGAGCCCCAAGAAAGATATCAACTTGGTCAGATTAGTTAACAAAAACTAAAGTGATAATCACACATTTAAAATTTTCATAAGTGCAACACTCTGATCACAAACACAACACGACAGCATGAAGTAACAAATGCCTTGTTGAACATTGAATTGTCTATCACAAACTAATAGTGCAGTGCAGACAAGACTCATGAAGTCCTCAAGTTTTTTGACAACATGAACCAAGACATGAGACCGGTAAAGGAACTTAAAAATGATAGTGTTGAAAATTTCTACTACAAAATGAGTTCTTGCAAAATGCAACGTGAAGATCAGATTCCAAACCCAAAAACAGCACGTATCTTGTGGAAGATCAGATCCTTCCATCCCCTCTCAGTATTCTCAACCACAGTAGAATTCCCATATCTGCAAAACATAGCATTCATATAAGAAGAGAAACAAAATGTATTAAAAATCTCAAATAGAAAAAAGGAAAGTAGATGAATAACCTGTCTTCCTCGGGGACTTCTGTTTGAGTCAATCTAATAATCGTAACCCCAGGTTCAGGCTCATCAAATGTCATTCTCACCTGCAGATTCCACAGCCAACCACAATAAACCGAATTTTAGACCCAAAGCCACATTGAACATTGATGATAACAAACAATAGCTGAAGCCCAAATAAACCAAATTGACAATCAATCATCCAAAAAACAATATTAACCCATGTTCCTGTTCAGGCTCATCAATGTCATTCTCCCCTGCCACAATTTAGTAAAACTCAAAATAAACTAAGGCCGCGAAGTTCAAAGTTAATCAAATTGGCAATAAAACATTCAAACAACGAGTTTTCACCAAATTAACACCAATCCATTCAGCCATTTGAAAGTTATGCATCAATCACAACCAATCACCATTGAAAACCCATAAGTTAACCCGCACTCAACCAGTTATCCCTTTTTTTTTTCTGTTGGTGCTAACATGACTCAAGCCTACGACAATCATAAGTACTTCTTGTCAACCCAAAATCAAGAACTAATCATCAAAGGGATTAAAAAAACTAGAAAGAAATTAAATTTAAAGCCGTATAGGAATATAAATTACCGTTGAATACATCCCATCAGCCCAGCTCCCAAACCTCCATTTCTGCACAATCAGCTTCCCTTCTTGCAACTCCTTATTCACCCCACTAATCGACCCATCAAACAGACTAAACTCCCCACCAACCTCCCTACTAATCTTCGCATTGCTCTGGGTAAACCCCTTCCACCTATTCTCATCCATCAAGATCTCATAAATATCCTTTGCCCTACAATTAAACTTCTCCGACATCGAAATCGTCTTGAACCCCTCCTTCCCCTCCTTCTTCTTCTTCTTCTTCTCAGGCGCTGCTGCTGCTGCGGGTGCGGGAGCAGGAGACGATGCAACAGCCTGAGACGGAGGGGCTTTCTTCTTCACCTCTAATTCATCCTTAGCAGGCCCGCCTTTCGCCATGCTATCAACATAAACCCTAACCTTCTCAAGGATGATCGGCTTCCCTTTGGAGATGAAGGCCTCTTTCAGGCGTTTTCCGAGGGGACCCTCGTCGTTGAATGTGATCCTGAGGTCGGGGTCCTCGTCGGCGTTCTCGTCGGCGATGTAGGGGATTTCGACGGAGCCGGTGGATTTGAGGAGGGTGGTTTGGCCGTCGGCAGGGTCGCGGGCTTCGCCTTCCCAGGAGAGGGAGAGGGAGATCTCGTAGCCCGGGATGATTTTGCCCTTGCGGACGTTGACGTAGGCCTCGCCTTCGAGGCGGTCGAGCTTGGTGGTCTTGATGAAGAGGCTGCCTTCGCCGGAGAGGATGGTGAGGTCTTCGAGGAGGTTGGAGAGGAGATTCCGGGACCATTGGAGGCAGTTGGTTTCGGACCAGTGCCAGTTGTGGACATTGGCGCCGTCCGGGCGGTCTTCGACTATCCAGCGCTTGTCGCCTTCGCCGTATTTCGCCATGAGAGATTCTGAGTTGTTGTTGTTGTTGTTGTTGTTGCAGTGATGAAGAGATTGAGAGCGAGAGAGATAAGGGAGTGATTGATTTTGAGGGGGGGAAGGGAATGCAGATGGGGGATTGGAAATTGGAGTTTGTGTGGGAGGAGGGATTTATGGAATGCAGATTGGGGATTGGAAATTGGAGTTTGTGTGGGAGGAAAGGTAAGGGAAGGTAAGGGTAGAAAAATTGGACGGGGGAAGGGTTCTGGATGCTTCTGTGGGAGGAAGGGTCTAGAAGAATGGAGGAGGAGGAGGGATTTATATTTATGGATGGGCGGTGTCGACTGCTTGTGTGTGGACTTTCACTTTGGACGGTGGTTTTCTAGGGCTACGACTATGGGCACTTTGAAATTTCAATAGACCGTCGTTCAAGTCCGTAATAGGAATGGGATTTGTTTGGCCCACGAAGTAAGTTTTACTCTCGAGTCCGAGTCCGGATTCTTTGAGTTTTTTTTTTTTTCTCTATCGGAGGGTTCCCAACCCTTTGGGTTGGACTAATCCCTCCAGGCCCAGAGGGAAGTCGGATAAATTCTCCAGCCCCAGTGTGGTAGTGCAGTTTCGAACCCACAACCTCCGGGTGTAAACCGTGGTCCTAGGCCAACTGAGCTACCCCTTGGGATATGAATTCTTTGAGTTGAATTCGTGAAACTCCATGGTGGGGCTGACCTATGTTAAATATATTTATTAAGTATACTTATGATCTCTCTCAAATCTGACATGTAAATGTTTTTATTTTTTATCCCGTAAGGTGGGTATTAGGGTTGCAAACGAGACACTTGCATATTGAAACCATATGGAGTTGGAGCGGTTTTAGTTCTAGATCTGAGTTTAACTTGGTATTTGTTTTGTTCGTTCTTTACCTAGTTTCGATTTCGGAACCGGATCCATGTAGAGGATTGGAATCTAATTTCTAAATCGTTTCTAATTTCTTTTAATGATTTTGAACTTTTTATTAGAATAAGCATATCATTCAACTTATAACACTACATCAATTATACTACCTTTAATATTATACATAAAAATGTAAATAAAAAAAATTAGAAGTTAATTTCGAGGTAAAGTTTGTAATATCAAAGACTCATATGTCTGGTCGTGGGTCTACGAGTCGAAACCTACCCAGAACCAGATTTGTTTACAATCGGAACCTAAATTAGGTTCCATATCAGAACCCATGTATGAATCAAAACCTAAAATAAATTCCAGATCTGTTTTTTTGCAGGTCGAAACTTCCGAATAATCGTATACCCATTAGCAACCCTAGTAGGTATCTTGTAGTAATTTACCCAATGGAACTATTTTCGAGGCACACATAAGACCTCGTAGTATACATGCACCAAGTGATACTGCGGTGGGGTCAAACACAAGATATGAGGTGCAAATCTATGCCTTTTATGCTAGTGGACCATCACCGAAGGCTAAATTGAGAATACTAGCCCATCAAGCCTTGCACAATGGCTCAAAACGTAAGGATAACACCCCCCCCCCCCCCCCCCCCCCACACACACACACACACACACACACACACACACACACACTATATATATATATAGGGTAATATTCATATATATATATATATATATATATAGAAGAGGTAGATTTCAAAAATCAACTTCAATTGATTTTGACTTTTCTTCAATTGATTTTGACTTTTCTTCTCCTAAGTCTTTACGTTTCCCCTTTAAGTCAAGCTCTACATACACGTTTACTATTATATTCTTAATCTCCAATAAATCAACTTCAATGGTAAAATACATGATAAATGCCCCTCCTTTTGCACCTTTCCTCTCATTAATTTAAATCATAAACTCCTATAAATTAGGGAAGATAAATGTCCCTCCCATGTTTTACTCTCATTGATTCAAATCAACAATTTTTTCCATTCTCAATCCCATCCTTCTTTTGGGCAAACCATTGTTTTACAGGTACGTGACTTTTCTCAATTTCAATGATTTTTAACTTTTTATTTTTTCCCTCATTTTGTGTTTGCGTTCTTTACCGGATCTCGTCATTCATTGATAGCATTGGTTTTCTAAAAATTTATTTTTTGGCTTCTTTTCATTTAACTTATTTTATAATTTTAGTGGGTTGCTCATCACTATACATGGAGGGGTATTGAATTGTCAGATCACCTTTAAAAATCTCTATATTCGTGTATTTTATCAAATATGTTCGACAATATATATACTTTAGATCCAGATCCAACATAAGATCAAATCAATGCCTTTTTGAGTTACACAGGCTCATTTTCTATGTTGTTACATTCTTAGTGAATTTCACTAAGAGCATGTGCTGGAATATAATGAGTACTCATGTATGGTAAAAGTTGATCCAGCAGCTCGGATTTAAATAAGTAGGCCACACATTGAAGATCTCTTCAAGATTATTTTCTTTATGTTTCTATAATTTTTTAATTATTTACTTCTTAAAGTTTGGTATGATTTAATGTTTAATATTCTTTTATAAATTATTTTCAGTTAATTCGGAATTGATGATTTTATTGGTTTAATCTTGTATATTTCAATCATTGTACTAATACATATTGACTTTGTGTGTGTGTGTATATATATATTTATTTTTTAGAGTTAGTAAATGCGTAAAAATCAAGTTTTTCATGGAGAAGAGATTCGACTCTACATGATGGAAATAAGGCAGAATTATATTTGTTATTATACCGTAGATCACATGAAATAGTACTACAATAAACTTATATAAATTTCTTTTGTTTCTCCTACCGTTTTGTAAGGCTAAGATTCAATGATAGGTCTTTCACTGATTTTTTTTCCTAGAAAGGGAAAGCCAAATTATACATATATATATATATATATATATATATATCTATTTTTGGGCAAGGGCTACTTTAATATATTTTTTTTTTCCATTTGTATCTCAAAAGAAAGTCACTAATTGAATATATATTTATTTTGGGCCGGGCTTAGCACGGGCTGAGTTGCTAGTACTGACTGATTTGAACTCAACCAAGAATTAAAACGTGTTGATCATGGATTGGAGAAACTGACATGCCTTTAAATGGGTCAAGTTAGAGGAAAGCCACATAACCCACTGTGTGGGAGTAATTATCTAGTATCGAGGTGATCCCTGACCTGGACAATAATACTAATTAGGGGTTACACCGACCTCATTCACCCAGCTCGGCAACATGCCAGCTGGTACCGAGTTGGAGTCGGACCCGGTAAGTGTACCGGCCACGCTCTTTCTGGACTCTGTCTTGAGCGTCTTGGTAACAGTATCCGACCTCAAGCAAGCCTGACCTCGGTAACATCCACTTCGGTCCACTTGACCGAGATGGACATTGGGCGTCTAATCTCTATTATGAGATGGGACGGCTACATTACAGGGAGCCCCTGACAGATAGGGTGGCCGCCGGTTATCGATAAGAGCTCATTCATATCAGCAGATCACATCCATATTTATATAAGGGATTTGATGAAAGATCCGATGGAACAGTTTCCTCACCTACTCCCACTAAAGGTCCAAGGTATGCGCTGATGGGACAAGCATCCTCACCTACCTCCACTATGGAACCTTCCATTCCCTTCTATATATGTTTGCATGGTAAGCCATGAACAGGTACGCAAAATACTATATACACTGTTATTTTGCTCAGACCTTCTTCCCCACTTCACCCTAGTTCAGTAACTGCACTAACTCAGGCATCGGAGTGCCTTCGGCTGACAACAGCCCGGGGCTCTGACATCTGTTTTCTTCTCCCTTTCAGGATTCAGGCTATCAGCGACGATCCCGATCAGCTAAATAGCACCTCCATAAACCCCCATTACCATCTAAATCAAGTCCGTAATTTTTAGGCACGCACACCCACCCAAATTAAATTGGTTCGTTCAAGATAGGCCCTTGCACAGAAGCCCATTCAAACAATTTACTGGTTTATTTTCTGTGTATTTAAACTAGTTCATTTTATATATGGAATATAAGCTGAGCTTTGTCTTATGCCTTTTTATTTGGCATGCAACTTAACTCAAATATAACCTAATCACTTGAACTGAATTGGTAGAGAAGCTTCCAGGGAATAATTCGGGTTAAACTCGCTGACTAACATACTAACATTGAATGCATGTTATGCAAGTGAGTTAGGTTGAACTACAATGGGTGTGGGCCTGTTTAAGTTATTGAAAAAACATGTCAGATACAATACAATGTGCCTTCCAACCCCGACCCATTTTTCATCTAGCAGCACATTTGACTCCTTTTTGGGTGCAACCATTTCTATCATGTCGTGAAATAACGGGCCCAACCATTTGATAGGCACCCAGAGATATAGAAGTGCACCTATGCAAGTGGACAAGACAAAAAATAGAAAATAAAATCACATGTCGTTAAATCTTATCCATTTAATCCCAAAAAGTTCTTCCGGAGCTATAGATTTTGGTATCGACGTCCGGTTTATTCAGGACTCGTAGGTTGAGTCCACTAGTACTACCACCTAAAGATCACATGGGTTTTTACCCAGCTTCCCTCTGGGCCGGGAGGGATTAATACAACCGGTTGGGAACCCTCCGATAGCAAAAAAAAAAAAATCTTACCCATTCATTTTTAACAACCTATTACTGGTGAGTGGTGAGGAATGAAACATTCAAGTTTCATGGGACCATTTGAGTTCTTTCCTTCATCTCGAATAATAAGCATCAACAACTCCAAGAGGTTGGCTAAGTGGTTAGGACCACGGTTCATTCATCTTCCGTAACTAGAATTTTTGATATCAAACCCCACTTTTCTCTTCTTCAAGAATTGAAGATTGAGTTCACTCGATTTTCCTTTAAACCAGGAGGGATTAGCATGGGACCATTTGAGTTCTTTACTTCATCTCGAATAATGAGTATCAACAACTCCAAGAGGTTGGCTGAGTGGTTAGGACCACGGTTCATTCATCTTCCGTAACTAGAATTTTTGGTATCAAACCCCACTTTTCTCTTCTTCAAGAATTGAAAATTGAGTTCACTCGATTTTCCTTTAAACCAGGAGGGATTAGCATAGGACCATTTGAGTTCTTTCCTTCATCTCGAATAATGAGTATCAGCAACTCCAAGAGGTTGGCTGAGTGGCTAGGACCACGGTTCCTTCATCTTTCGTAACTAGAATTTTTGGTAACGACCCCCACTTTTCTCTTCTTCAAGAATTGAAGATTGAGTTCACACGATTTTCCTTTAAACAGGGAGGGATTATCCCGGCCCAAAGATGGGAAACCCTCTGCTCGCGGCAGCGGGGGGCAAAAACAAAAAAGCCGCATCAACCGTAAAAACTTTATCACACTTTCACAAAAACTGGAAGTCCCTCCAGTCCATTTCGCAGCAGAAAATGCCGAGAACTCCACCCCCACGCCGGATCAAACGCAAGGGGATTCCCGCGTTCAAGAAACCCATCCAAACGTCCCAGGAAAGCAGAGAAATCAACGAATCCCAAACCACAACCACAACAACAACGACTTCCAAATCCAAATCCAAATCCAAATCCAAATCCGCAGCCACAGCAACTGTACGTTCTCTCTCCTTCCTTCCCAAACCTCCGTCCCACTATCTCGAGAGTCCTACGATCCTGACCGCTGATTTCTTCCAAATCGACGCCCTAGATCTCGCCCCTCGTCTTCTCGGAAAATTCCTTCGTAGAGATGAAGTCGTTCTGCAGATTACAGAGGTATTAATCTAATTCCCCATTTGCATTTCAACCGATCAAAATCAGAAAACCCTAACTAGTAACTAGCGAGAAGCGGAATTCTTTGCAATCTTCATGATCTATTTCTTCAGATGAAAATGGAATGTGTTGGCTTCATTTCATTTAATGCAGGTGGAGGCATACAGACCGAGTGATTCAGCATGTCACGGTCGCTTCGGCATTACACCACGAACAGCCCCAGTTGTAATCATCTATTCTTTTCCTCTATGGTTTTAGCTGCTACCAGTTTCATTCTAAACTCAAGTTTTGTTTGTTTTCTTTGTCATTGAATGTAGTTTGGGCCAGGAGGGCATGCGTATGTTTATTTGTGCTATGGTCTGCATACAATGCTCAACGTCGTCGCGGACAAGGAAGGAGTAGGCGCTGCAGTTTTAATTCGCGCATGTGCTCCTATTAGTGGTATGTGTTGCATTGTTTATACAATGCAGTCTTGAATTGTTGATGTATTGCAGAGGATCAACAAATCTGTATGTGTCATTACTTTCTTGCAATGCAAATGCATATTCTTACTTCATGAATCATGTTTAACATTAAAAGTACTCTTCATGATATTGGTAAAGATTGAGAATGGATGATTCTATTGTTGGAATTTTGAAATTTGGCTCTTCATTTCATAGTTCTTGTCTTCTTTATTTCCACATATGCTCTTGTGCGGCTGTTTTTTTTTTTTTTTCCTTTGTTTCCTTTCTCTGTGTGTTGTTAATGTTGGTATATGCTATCATGATGCACCTAAACTCAAGGAGCATTAAGGTTACCCCAATTTTATACACCAATTTTATACACATACAGATATGTATTTTCTTGTTCAGCCATATATGTATATGTATTAACTTACAGAATGTTTCTGAAATTAAGGAAAGATTGTTTATGGTCTATTTCTGATTCAGATAAATTTTGGAGTCTATTGAACAAGTAAAACATTTTTCTTTGTGGTTTTATAACGCTCGTTATTTATTCTTGATGTCGTGATGGAAATAAACAGGGTTGGAGACAATTCAGCGGCGTCGCTGTCAAATTACTGAGAAGCCTGTTCTCCTTACAGGGCCTGGGAAGGTTAGTATCTCTTTTCTTGTTCACTATTTTCTCTAGCATCCTAATGCTGGAATTGAAGATTTTAAGGATAAGATCATAGGTTCTGTGGAGATTTGGTGCCAACTGCTGAACAGCTTATGTCACAGGAATTATTTCAAGTGAAGTATCCACATTAAATGTTCAGATTCCAACATGATGCTTCTGAACTTATTTTAAAGCGAATTTCAGTTGAAACACTAGAAGTTTTGCTACAATTATTGGAAAAGTATGCTGTGACCTTTATTTGGCACTATGCCATTATAAGTTTATAACAGAGTATTATATAAACATAAACTTTCCATGATGATCGTTGATCAGTATAAACTGCTTGTTTGACTCTTTTTTTTTTTTTTTTTCATTATTTTAGTTACTTCCCAAGTTGATTTTATACTCTTATTTTTGTTTCAGTATTTGTTAAGTTTACACCTCCTACTTTAGGTAATAAGAGCCCGTAGCACAGTTGGAAGTTGCTCAGTGTAAACAACCACCGGGGAGAGAGAGAGAGAGAGAGAGAGAGAGAGAGAGACTCAGTTTATGCAAGAGCTGAGATTTATTTGTTATTGGATTGAAGGCTAGTATAGCAATCAGGCTTATTTTGCTAGTAGAAAAAAAAAAAAAAAAAATACAGGCCTATGTTAAGGTGTCCTGTCAAAAACAGAATTCATATAGCCAACCCCAACATCATTGGGACAAGGCTTTAATTATGATGATGACGACATCGGTGATGATGATTGTTAAGTTGTCCTGTCAGCTCATCTTTTTATGAAAAAAAAAATGTGCGATTGTTTCATTCGTTGGGTGCAAGACCCATCGTCCTCTTGCTGGTTGCGACACACATTTTAGGTGGGTTTTCCTGCATGTTGTCATTCTTGCTGAAACCAGTGCAGATTGCTAGTGCAGTAGTTCTCTCAACCTTTTGGAACCTCTCTGTGTCATATGCACAGCAATATTGCATATGGCAGAGGCTGATTGGTAGTCCTAGTTAAAAAAATGCATTGTTAAAACTCTGTCCTTGGTAGTTATTTCAGCTACATTGTGCACGAGTGCCACAATAGTAGGAGGAATTCAAGTAGCTTGCTAATTCTCCATGTCCAGAACTGTTTTACTTTCAACCTTATAACATGTGAGCAGCTGGCTGATTATAGCTTCACAGTTGTTGCAGTTTCAACCTTATGATATTGTGAGCATCTGGCTTATTCCATTTTCACATCAGTTAACCTTTTGTTGACTATTTAACTGTCCATCTACTGCTGAAAACCTTCTGAGTTGCATATTGTGTTTTGGGCTTTGATTGGACCTCAAATTGAATCCATTTTACCCAATATTGCATTACTTAGCCACCCATGCACCATTCAGAAACACTCTTAACCATGGCCCAATTTTTTATCCTATCACTGTAGCAAATGCTAACCCTACATTTTTACATTAACCATGGCCTATTGCTGAATTTCTTTAGAACTGTTTATTTGCTCGGCATAAGTTGAATGCTTAGGATAATCTGATTGAAGATGTGGTTTATGTACACTGGAGCCATCAAATCAACAATCTAGATCATTAAAACGTAAGTCTCTCTTGTGCATACTTTCAGGGCCCAATGATCCATACCCTGTCTAGGGGATTAGATGAGTTCTCTGATTTCAGAGTCAAGGTATTCATGAATGACTTGAAAGATCATAGTTTTACTAGTCAGGGTGTCATAGGGTGTTGCTGTGGAATGTGGATAGCAACACCCATTCCCACGGCACCCTCCAGGGATCAATCCCTGGAGGGGCAGGTCTCCTTACATGTTCCTGGCCACTGGGCCACTCAGCAAAAAAAAAAACAGTTTTACTAGTTAAGTAACTTTCCTAGGGAGTATTCGACTGTATAGTGGATATGCATTGATAAATGAAAATGAAAACAATCTCACCAATGAGAGAGAGAGAGAGAGGCCAGATTGATGGGCCCCGTTTGACGGTTTATTCCAGAAGGCCCAAAGTCCAAGCCCATAAGTAAAGAATTGAATCGGCAGTTTCCAAATTTTAGTAGAATTCTCGAATTAGTAGAACTCTTTAATTGTTTTGATTAGGAAGTTTCTAATTTCAAATATTCTTACAATTAGAAGTTCTTAGTAGAGATTGATTACTAAAATTATGATTATATATAGGATGTAATCCCTTTTCTTGGGATATACAGAAAATTAATGAAATCTAGAGTTCCCTCAAACGTGAGTTTCTCTTGTCTTTGGTGTGAGACCTAGACATCCTACCAGAAGCCGTTTGGCTTGAGGAATAGCCCATTGGCTACTGGTATGCACCAAGCAACCTAGAAATATGCTACTTAACATGCACACAACTTAAAACTCGCAAGCGCACAAGATCACTATGTAGTGTAGTGAATTGTAAGTACGAGGTCGATCCCACTAAGACTTGTGATAAAACAATGTCAAAATTAACTAAAAATCAGAATATTAAATGGAATAATTGAATGATGAAAACTGAATTAAACTATTAAAAACAGTAAATTAAACTCAAAAGATAATTGAAAAGTAACTTAAAACACAAAACTAGTATGAGAATTGAAAAACAGTAATAATGAATGAACTAGGGTTTCATCTACTCCCCTAACCAATCCTATGTATGTCCCTTATTATCTTTTAATCAAAAATCAGATTTTACTAGTGACATCTATCAATCTAGACCATGACATATGCGTCTAAATTATTATTCCCCTAAACCTAATTCATGAGTGGCATACTACATGAATTGTTCATCATGATGCAAAAACTAAGCATGGCATATGTCCTAGTCAAAACAAACATAATGTATAAAACAATGGGAAAGATAAATGCATGAGTCTAAGCATGGCATATACTTAGATTATTCATGGTTCTAAACCCTAGATGCATAACATCAAGATCAATCAAAATTAAGTTAGCTACTCTTAAGATTAATTGAACATCACATGGTTGGCATGGCATATACATAACTCATCAATTAATAACATGGTTTAGAATCTCAACCAACAAAACTGAAATCTGAATTAAAAGACGCCAAAAGAGACTACATAGAACTAGGCTAGGGTTTCAATTACACCCTAGCCCTAAAAAGTTTAGCTAGTCATGTCTTTAATGAAAAATAAACTAGAAAGTAGAGTCATAAGAAGAAAACTAGAAGATGATGAAGATGCAGTGGATGGCCAGCAGCTTTTTTCCCTTTTTCTTGCTCCAAAAGCCCTCCAAGATGCTCCAAAGGTGGCTGTATGGAAAATAGGGTTTATGGGATGATAATAATTGATTTTTATGCTTTTTCGGTGGCTGGATGATGGCTCCAATGTGGCTGGACGTGGCTGTTCATTGAATGTCTTCTTATACTTTTGCAACAGCCCCTTTAGTAATAGTTCCCTTGTATGTTTAGGTCTCCATCTTGCTTTTCAATTGGGCTTCCTAATTAGAATGAAATAGGAGTCTTCTTTCTTGATTAGCAAGACTTTCTAAATCTGGTCCCACATGTATCTTCTAGAAAATTCTTCACATGGATCTACAAATCTGAGAATTAATTGCAATAACTAAATTTGAAGCTTTTATAATAAAAGTGGGCCCATATAATGCTTGCACAATGAGTGTGGGACCCCTCTTTTAGGACTTCTATCTTGACTTGAACAAGACTTACTCCAAACTGTCCTTCTTTTTCTCCTTGTTTTTCTCCAATCTTGGGCTCCACTTCAACTTGAATAGGACTTCTAATTTCTAAAATTATTCTATTTGCAATAGATGTGGACCCCTCTTAGGCGTGTAACCCTAGATTGGATTTCTTCCTTTTTCTTCTTTCTTTCTTTTGCTTTTCTTCTTTGAATTGTAAGTTCCCAAAGAATTAGAAATTAATCGTGAAATCTGAAATAGCTTGGATGGGACCCATCATGGTCCTTCTTTGGGATTCACGCCCATCATGTCTTCTTTAATTACTCTCTTTTTGCTCCTTTTGACCTTAGCATAAAAATTAACAAAACCTATGTAAAATCAAATAAAATAACTATACTAGCACAAGATGAATCAAATATTAGGGCACAAGATGAATCAAATATTAGGGCTTAGTTTATAAACAATTAACCACTTATCAGCTACCCTCCTTTTCCCTGTACTGCTTCAATTGGTATCCCTCCTTTTCCCTGTTCTGCTTCAGAGAGAGAGAGAGAGAGAGAGAGAGAGAGAGTGTTCCTTAATTGGCATGATGGTATCTACAATCCTTTTGTTCCTTTTTGTCAAATTGTCAATTTTACAGGTTGCTCAAGCTCTGGGTCTCTCGACAGAATGGTCAAATCATCCACTCTACACCTCTGGTATGTTTAATCTGCATTAGGATCTGTCTAACAAAATAAATCGATTGGTCTCTTTAGCAGCAGTTCTGATATAATTGCATTCGGGCAGGTGGGTTAGAAGTTCTTGATGGGCCCGAGCCAGAGAAGGTATTAGTTGGCCCACGTGTTGGCATTGAGTATGCTTCACCTGAGCATGTGAATGCACTATGGCGGTTTGCCATTGCCGGTAGCCCTTGGATAAGTGCTCCTAAGAATACTCTCAGGCCACCCTGATTTTTTTGAAATGTGTTGCTGCCCCTTTGCATGAAAATGCAAAAAAAAAAAAAAAAAAAAAAATGATAAGAAAGAGGAAGAAAAAAGGGAAAGGAAGATGATAAAAACAATCAGAAAAAGGGGAAATGTGGAAGGAAAATTTTGTTATTTCCATGAAATATGGTTTTAAGTTATTATCTTTGGAAATGCGAATATCTTACTTTTCTATGAATGATATAAAAAATTAGCTTATTGATTTCTGAATTTGGAAGGTTAGTATATTTCTGTTGACCCATTTATAGGTCCAGATTTCATGATATGCTGTGATGTTGCACCCCTTCATGCAAGTATGTAGACGACTTATATGGTGGGCCCACAGTGGATGTGGGATGTCTCCAAAAATTTCTAATTGAATGATATTAGCCATCTGATTGGCGGGCCTACAATTATATGGTTTTACGAAGGTGAAGTGTTATCCCTAACAACCAATGTCATCAAGGCCTCATCACCTGAATTTGGGGCATCTAAAGAGTTCTCTAACTCCAACCAAGGTAGTACCACAATATGCTCTCTCTCTCTCTCTCTCTCTCTCTCTCTCTCTCTCTCTCTCTCTCGTCATGGTCTTCATTGCTCTACATGAAGTCATGTCTCTTTCCTTTTATTTTTTCTTATCAAAAAGTCTATTTAGACAAACTCTATGGACAGAATTTGGGACAAACTATTCACGTGGCGCAACGTGATTGGACTCTCTCAAAAGTTGAAATGTATTGTCCCAATCATGTTGCGCCACGTGGACAGTTTGTCCCAAATTCTGTCCATGAGTTTGTCCATATAGACAAACTGTTTTCTTATTTTATCTGTGCGTCATGTCTTTTCTCACCACTTGCACCCAAGATCTTGATTTCTCTCTTTCCTTCTACTTTTCCATGAGTATTCTTTTGGTTTGTCTTACTTGGGCCATTTTTGGCATTTTGGAAAGATGTGCGAACATGTTTTTAGTAGCTGCCCTTTTTTTCCTTATTAATCAGCAAAGATGAAGAGATTGAGAAATATGTCGAACACAGGAGATGAGTGAGATTGTTAAATGAAAGACTTACTTTTAGAGTGATTTATGATTGACGCATATCAATATAATTAAATAGGAAAAAAAAATCACGAGGGCAATTAGATCAATTATGACTTGCGTAGTAAAATGTTGATCAACAAAATAAGTGTACCAAAGTTAAGAATGTTGAGACTATTTGAAAGCATTTAGATGTATTATAAGGTGATAATTTAAGAGAGACTTTGAATTGACTTGGATATATTTGTCTTTGATTTTGCCGTCTCACAACATTTAGCCACATGCAACATACTAGGTAGTATGCTGTTTGATAAAATGTCTCTATAAGTGGGCATTTGATGATTTGCATAGCACTTGGCTAGCTCATCTCCACTTTGCCCGCAACTTGTTACACCACCATCATTATCATGGTGGTCATTGCAGAAAACGTCATGTTTTTGTCTAGGCCTGGCCAATTACAATAAATGTTGAACTCAAAAGAAAAAACAAAAAAGAAAAAAGAAAAGGTGGAAATAGTTGTCGACAATAATTGAACCCAGGTAATATCCACAATCCAAATAAGATCAATCACACGTTGGAAACTATAAAAAAAATCCCTTACTGTTGGTAACCATGATGAAACTAATATTATATGAATAACCATACCAGGGCCAAGCTATTGTTTATCACCGTGTGGAATCCCAAATGTTTGAATGTTTAAACATTGGTAATTAAAAAAGGGGACATTCATATGCATTCATCCCTCACCATAGGATGAGGAACACTTACATGGCTTTTCTGCTTTGCACATGAACATTCTATTTCTACATATGACCATTTATGGCATTTTTTCTTTTGCACGTAAATATTTTCAATTATGTAAGTGTTTCTTACCCTATGGTAAGGAATGGATACACATGAATATTCTCCAATAAAAAAAACCACAGCCAAACATATTTAATATTACCCACCAAATATTTGAAGATTTCATTATTACTGTATTATACTGAGATTCTCTTGTACTGTGCTGCCAGGGTCCTTGAAATATTTTCCACGAAAAGTCTAATTCCTCTACCCACTTTCTCCATGGTCATTATCAAACTAGAATGCATATTCAACAAAATATTTCCAAATGAAGCATAAAGCAATTCAGATTCTTTCCCAATAAAACAAGTTATTATGCAGCCTTTACTTTATCCACGGGCGTGTTCATCATCATCATCTTCTTCTAATCTTCTTCATTTGATTGGTAACATTGAACCTCAATTAAAAATAGAGAGCAAGAAAAAAGCCAGTATAAAAGACTTGGACCAGAACAGATACAACAATAAAGGAAATTACATCAGAAGGCCAACAAACAGCTCAGCTTTATCTACTCTTTGCGCCAGTGAATCTATAAGATCGTCGGACCACCTACAGGCTACAAGGAAAAAACTAGAGATGCAATCTCATCGAGGTTAAAATGAAATTTCCAAGAACCACTGACTGGAGACAAATTATAAAAGTAAGCATTAAAAGAGCTTGATTTCAATAATAAGCGCCTCATTAAAAGGGAAGTAATAAATCCACAATGCCCCAAGAATAGTGAAGAGCTCACCCTCAGTGGAATCTCTTACAAGTTACAACAACAGCTTCCGAAAAGGTGACCAAGATCTCCCCCTTTCACTGTTATTAATGGGGGAATGCGCCTCCAATTCCAGCTGTCTGTTCCATCGACTTTAAAATTGAGAACACCAACTAAAGGATGACAGTTATTTTGTGATCCCTTCTTCTGCTTAATAAGCATTACTACTAGTACAACCACCACTTTAAAAAGAAAGTCACAACACACAATCATCATCAGAAGCAACAGCAGCCACCTAAGTGAGGTGAGGCTTTAAACTTTCAACGCTCTTCCTGTCCTTTTTGGCAGGTATGTCAATGCAAATATTTTGACAGAGGATTCACTGATATGGAACTTCAGGAACCAGCATCAACTAAAACAATGCTAAGAACACGATAATTTGAATATGAATAACGGTATCAGCACTGAACACAGATAGATATGAGGTGCATAAGTATGTGCCTACACCAACAATAAGCTTGATGCATCAATGCCTCTGTATAAAAATATAATAGTTGTATATTAAACAGTATCCTGGAATCATTTATGTGGAAAAATGCAACTAAAGTAATACATGGAAAAAAGCAACTATATAACAGTGGTCCTTACAAGTACAAATTAAGGGTATTTCTCTTAAGATTAAATGGCTTAACCATCTCAAAACAAAAAGGAAAAGGAGAGAGAGATTAGACATACCAGTCTCAATTGTATCATGTGTTGAATATGGTAAATTTTTTTTTTTTTTTTTTTTTTTATTTTTTTTATTTTTATTTTTTGTGGGGGGGAAGGAGGATGGGGGTAGAGTAACACTGCATCTCATTATTGGAACTATCCAACTAATGAGATGCTCCTTCTGTAAATTGGACATCAACTGACCTTACTAAAAACTTTACTTATTCTTTAAAATATAATATTGTGAACCATGATACACAGAGATAAAGAAGAAGTGCACATAAAAGATTGGGAAGGAGGTAGACATCATAATATCATTGATCACAAAATTGTTATTTTTAAACTGAAGAAGATATATAGTACAGATATACAGATGTGGGAAGGAAACGTGATTCCCACAAGAACCCAAACAGATCACTCTAACTGTTAAACTCCAGAACAATATACACCATTACATTGAAACTCAGAGTTAACAATAGGGAATACCTTAAAAAATTCAACCACACGAAACTTCCATGACAGCTATTGCAAAGAAGAAACAAAATCTGCAGAAGACGGAGAAAGATTAGTATCGCAACATGTCAATACCAAAGTAATCATAGTGAACGGGAGAAAAATATTCATGAATCATGATGCGAACTTGAATATTACCTACATCTCAAGTCAAGAATCCAAGAAACAACTCAGTACAAATACTGCCAAATCATAAGTCTAGCTGGAAAGTGTGTGTGAGAGAGAGATGTGCTTTCAAAAGCTCCCCCTTGTGGCACAGAAGGATGCAACTCGAGTTAACACTCTTATCACTTGTGGAGCCCATTCTCCTACCCATTGACATAAAGCCGGCTATAAAATTCAGTGAAGTCTAGCCGGAAAAGAAGAAACTTCAAATCTACATGTTGCTGCAGCGGTAACTGTGCTATAAAACCCTCAAGCGATGATTTGTATTCATGTGCAATTGTGTCAAAATCTAGACCCATTTTCCGTCGAAATTCTGAAGCAAATTGTGTTATGGCCTTTCTGCCCTCCCCAACCCATGTACCAGACTTTGACTTCTTGTCATCTGACCTTGACATTGGTTTTCCTCTGCCTCTAGACACGCCTTTCCGCAAACTAGCAAAATTGATTAAACAACATGTAGAGTTTAGTAAACTGAAATCAGTAAACTCACAGGAAAATAAGACCAGCAAGGAAATTTAGATTGTAGCACCTTGTATTGAGTTGACAATTCTACACTGCATTTAATATTTTGTTGAAACAAATGACTAAGATGATAAAATTATATATTTTAAAAAAATTTAGCATGTAATAATGTGTCTTTCTTTGACGAAAAAAAGTAGAAAAATTAGCTAATTGATGAAAATAATCACACAAATCATACTAGAGATAAAGGTTCAAAATATAGCTACAACTTCCTACCACAGTAGAGTTGCTATCTTCATATAGCAAACAGTTATAGTTTACACAACAAAGCAGCAGAAAATAATAAAAAAAATGTTTAAACCACAAGTTTAGTAATATGAAAATTAAGAATCTTTAACAATTTGATAATCTTAAACTCTTCCTTGTGCAGAAAGTGCATCATGTACATAGACCAAATCCCAAGCCTGTGTAAAGGAGAATAGCAAAGGCTATAAAATCCTCGTCATACTTCCACAAGAGACTTTTGAGAATCAACTTACAGAGACTATTATCTTAAATAGAGTTGAGTAGTAGAAAAATAGAACTCACAAAGCCGACCAAGATAATTTAGGTATGGCTTAAATGATGATGATCTATATAAATTTATTAATTTGATTAAAAAACCCATTATTGGGAAAATCTTTCTTTATGCAAAATGGCACATTCTATTATTACGTTTAAAAGAGATGCTTTGTAAAGGCTTACTAAATACTAACTATTCCATCAAATATATATATATATACACACACACACACACAAAACTTGTTTTGAACTAATATTCTTTTGGGTGGGGGATCTCTGGCCATTATATATACATAGGCATTTTTTATTATATAGCATGAGCCATGATAGAAACAGAGCTAAAGAGTTCTCTTAACCATGCTAAAGTAAAAGAATAGAGCTTACCTTGATTGCAACTCGTAGATACCTTCGTATAAACGATCAGCAAAGCTCCGGAAGAGCAATATAAGGTCAAATAAAACGAAGAGCAACTTGCTAAGGTGTTGGGAAGGCTCCCCAAGAAGAGACTTCTCTACAATTGAATTAAGGTACTTCTCATGTGCCGCAAGCAGGTCATCTAGATCCTTAGAGGTTTCCATTTCTTCCAAAAACTTGGACCATGATACCTCCAACACCTCAAACATGATATAATATTGCAGGTTAGTAACAAAATGGTTCATCTCATCCCAAAGCACCTGGCATCGCCGTGACATCGAGACAAATTGCGAGGTCACCGTTCCCCCTTGCTTCGAAAAAAGGTCAGAACTGATGTAATTTGGCTTCATAATCTTCCATGCTCCAATCAAGGCATGCTCAACACGTCTAAGCTTCCAAAGGAAGTTGAAAATCCTAAGATACCTTGCCATGACTGATTCAGTAAACACAGTATCCAGAGGCACCTTCGCATTATACTCCAGTGAGAAAACATCCCAACCCCGATCTCCAGCTCCATGCGGCATCATCTTAACCCTCAATCTATCCAAAATGTCAGGGTCATCATACTGCGCATTTGATGATCGAATTGCGCTTTCCAGCAAGCCTGCAAGCTTGAAGGAGCTGATGGTGTTGGCAGGCTCAGAAAGCTCAGGGCCAACAATATCCATCAGATACTGAACGAAATCGCCTTGACCCAGAAGCAAATACCTTTTGATTGCAAGGCAATGCTCCTTGAATTTATACTGTTTATACATAACATCCATCAGGTGCTTGTCAATTCGCTTGGCTGCTTCAGAAACCAGTGCTTCTAGTGCATCGGTCTCTCCATATCCAAGCCCACCTCTCATTGTGGTGGTTCCAGCTGCAGCCGCTGCCTCTGCAGCGGCATCAGCCCAGCCCTGATCCTCACAGCAGACGCGAAGGAAGTTTATGGACTTGCCTGTTCGCAGAATTCGCTGCGCTAATGAAGGTGAGATGAAGGATGGGAGCATACCATTATGGAGGCGATACCCCTCACGCCAGAGCGACTCGGCCTTCACCGTCTGGCCAAGGACGAAGAACTCTGCAAAAACATCCTCCAGCTCCCCTTCCAACACCCAGCTCCTCACCATCTCGAACAGCGGTGAGCAGACTCGCCGGAGAAGCCTCCTCATGAAATCCTGCACCATGGGATCGCCGTGCTGCGCATGCACATGGATCGCCCCTGCCATTGCACCGCCCCTTAAAACCCTGCAACTGTCCACCAAAACCGCCATCAGCCGCATTCTCACCGTCGGCTCGGCCAACCAGACCGCCAATCTCCTCAGCGAGAGGTAATTGCCGGAATTACTCTCGGAAGCCATCGGAATCGGATTGAGTGACTGCGATTCGAGAATTGCGAGCAGCTTGTAGTAATCGGACAGCTCGTCCTGGAGGGCGGCGCAGAAGGCCTGGCCGACCGTTCCGACGTCCTCAGCCGGAAACCGGTCCATGCTCTCGGAAATGTATCCGCGGACCTTTATGAAGAGCCATCCGAGCTCGCAGAGCTTCCGGACCATGATCCGAGTAGATCGCGGCACCGTGAGAGATTCCGACAGAGCGTAGCCGTCAGAAACCTTGTCGAATTTCACGTACTTGCCGTCGATCCCCTGGCAGGCGTACAAGACGTCTCGAACGAGAACTCCTTCAGGAATCTCGCTTTCTTCAGTGATCAGATCGGAGAATTCCCGGAAGGCGATTTCGCGTATGTTTTCCGGATCTTTGGAGAAGAGGAGGACGCCGCCTCCGCCGGCGGTGGTCCGATGTCCGTTTTCTAGGGTATTTTTGGGATCTGAGAGGGAGGGGAGGAGTGCGGAGGATAGCAGGTCGGAGGAACGGTCCTTGCGGCGGTCGTCGGAGATGACTTTGAGGAGGTAGAGGAGGGCGGGGCGGTTGGAGATGGATCTGGAGGAGAACTTGGTGTATAGATCGGCGAAGGTGAGGGCTTCGGAGGATTTCCCTTCGTTGACGAGGCGGCGCTTGATGGACTCTGCAATGGCGGCTTCGTCGATGGTGACGGAGGGGGCGATGCGGCTGGAGAGGATTCGGATGGCGTATTTGAGTGATTTCTCGGTGGCGTTGGAGGATGGATCTGGTGAGAGGCGGACGACGAGGTCCTTGATTAGATCCATGGTCGTCGTCTTTTGGTGGTGCTGTTGATGATCCATGGCGCGAAGGGGAAAAACCCTAAAAAAAATCCTAAAACCCTAACCCTAGTTTTGGAGGTGATGGAGAAGATGATGGCTGGTGGCACATTTCGAGTGTGAAAAAAGGAAGGGGTAGATTTGGAATTTGGTTTTCCTATTTTTTGACGGTTGGGGTTTTTGGGTTTGTTGGGCGCGGAAAAGGCAGATTTTAAAAGGGACGGTTAGCGATAGAGGAAGCGACGGAATCCGACGGCTGGTGGAGACCTACGGACACAAGACAAGACAATTGGGACTTTGGGAGTGAGGGAGCTAGAGTACAAGTCTGGATCTCCATCATGGCCCATTTATGGAGATAATCATGATGAATCTCATCACATCCGTTGATCTCTCCTCAAATTTCAGTTCAATAAAAATGGGCCCCACAATTTGATTGAACACGAATTGAAGTGTGACTTGCATTTGAATCGAAGAGTGGGACCCTCTCCTATTAAAATGAAAATTTTGATATGGGCATGTGTCACGCTGACATGGTTCCCATGTGATATCGGTAACGGAGGGTTTTAATTTGCTAAAATTCAAATGAATACAGACCCCGGGCTTTAGCCTATTTTTTTTTTTTGGTAGAATTTCTGTCACGAATTCACCATATTCAAGAATTTTTATTCCTGACCCTTAAAATTTCTGAATTTCATATTTTATTACTGGCATTTTTAGATTCCAGACACATAAAAAGTCTCTTTTGACTTTTAGAAATCCATGAATTAAAGGGCAACTAGAAATTTCACTATGCTTGAGAATTCAGGAATTCTCCGGACAACCTCAATCCTAGCATACATACAACCCGCAACACATATACAAGGTAAATTTGGAGATCATGAATAGATCAACATGACATTGCTAAGGAACAAACACCCAGGAAGGAAAGAGGGATGATCTATTTTAGAAATTTAATTAAGAAGTGAGCCCTTCAATAGTGCGTCCCAAATTCATTGTGTCCCACAAATTTTAGGTACTTGTGATAGATTTTCAACCTCAGTTGTTGGAGCAAAAAGGGTCTTTGTCCTTGGATGGCATGGATTAAAAATCCTGCAGGGCTCTTGTAGTCCTGTATGTGAGTTGTCCATGAAAAGAAAGCATTTAAAACCTAATGATGTCTTTAATCCTTTTGCCTTTTGCCTTTTGCTTCTTCTTTTTTCCTCTTTTCATTCAGCTTCTAGTTTTCTTTAAATTAAATATTAAAAAAATTTGTTCATATTAGAGGTAGTTTCACCATTTTTACAAGAAGTAATAATTTTATCACTTTATAGTAAGAAACTATTGGATTGAATTACATGATGCATTCTGTTTCATATATCCACACTTGTACGTGTCACATCTTGAGCCAATTACCTAATGATTCCAAGTTCCAACAAACAAGCTAGGCTATAAAGATAGACAAATATAATAACATACACTTTTTTCCCCACCCAAGAGAGAGCTCGCAGCACGCAGGAAAAGATTCGAAAAAAAGGAGACCGCACACACGAAAAAAAAGCCCGCACAAGCAAAAATAAGTGGCGTACCTAAAGTTTGAACCATTGGCACCAAGGTGAGAATTGTCACTCTTTACCACTCGGATAAGGAGTCATTCTCATAATAATAACATACACTTGCTATGCACCAAATGTATGCATTTAAAAATTTATATCTGCAAAAATGAACATCAAGGCAAAACTTTTGGATCTTGAGTCTTGACCTGACTTGAGTAAACCCAATTTACAATCGGTTAGAGAATTGACCATCTGATGGATTTGGACAGGATATAGGTTTTATTCAAGTTGGGTTCAGCTTTCGTGCTTACTATCGTGAGTCCTGACTAAACTCAGCCAAATCAGACTCAACCCGTACGAGTTGCAGACTTGCGCCCATGTTTGTTCGCACGAGGGGTGGAGTAGAATATAATTATGATTCGATTAAGGAGAAAGAGAAGAAGGAGTTGAAGCATGGCACACCGAGTTCTCCTATTTTTCACAAATATATGACATTTAATAATAGCTCTTTTCGGGATAGCATTTCTCAGACATATTTTTCAAGCAAATAATACAATTTTTTTTAGAATAGGACTCTCCAAGGAGCTTTCGAAACAACAAGTGAATTGTGGGCAACTTCATCTCTCATTTTGTCTTGTCATGGTACGTCGTTTTTCGTGCTTTGTAAGGTAAGTTTGATTCCTTGACTTGGCACCCTTAAAACCACAATTAACGGCTGAGGTTAAGGACAAATACAACTCCATAGTTTTTATCTACAATGCTCCCACTAGGTAAAGACAAATTGAAAAGGACAAACAATCTTAGATTTGTTTAAGTCCTCAACCTAAATCCCAAACAAGGGCTGACTTAACAATGACTTAGAAAAATAAGATATGAAGGAGTGCATTTTACCATTTTTTCAATGTGGGGTTTGGATTCTGGAGCTCTTGGGTTTTCTGGTCAGTTCAAACTGTAGAATTATTATTCAATGTTTGATTGATCGAGTTGGACAAAAGATGCAGGCATAGGTTGAATTGTATTTTGATTTGCCATGTTAATTCATGATCCATTATTTAATTTTTAATGAACATCTTGGATTCATGGATGATGGGTCTCATCATTAAAAATTTAGGAGAGTGGTCAGCAACTTTGCTAGTCAGGGACCAAAATAATTCCAAACTTGAGGGATATGTCATGAGTTATGACCAAGCTATCTATGGTTTATCCGGACCATCTTCTCTTGCTATAAAAATGGTTTTAATTCAATAGTTAGAGAGAAAAAATAACTCATTGATTTAGAGTGTTCACATGGTGAGACCTATTTTATATAATCGATGGAAGATCTATTTGATTAATGGGATAAAACTAAGATGACAATGGCTTTTAGAGGGGGAACTAAAATTTGAAAAACGGTTTAAACAAAATTTCATGGCTCCTTTATATTGGCCCATGCCAAAGTTTTTTCTATTTTACATAGTGAGACTCCAAGTCTCCAACTCCTATTTTCTGGTTCCGCAGTTGGTTGTGAGGAAACCGTGGTAACGATGAGATTAAAAAAAAAAAGAAAAACTATTTATAAAATTATTTAAATTTTTATTTATTTATTTTTATTTATTTCTTGTGTCTTTAAATATTTTTAAACAGGTCCAAGATTGGTCAAAGTGGAGAAAAGGGATTCCTATACCCCATCCCAAAATAGCTAGGACCAAGCTTTGATAATTATGTTGAAGAAATTTTATAAATAATTGATTTGTTTGAGCATGTTTGAAAAAGAGAACTGATATTATTTAAATACTATATTTTTTCAATAAACATATTTGTGATCCTAGTCTAGTTGCCATGTATACCAGTGTGAAATACACTTGCCATCCCATTACATGCATAATCTGGACCTACAAAATCCGAATTGATCACATGCTGACATCCGCATGGGACCCGTATGTAACTTAAACGGGACCAATTGATTGATCTAAGCCATTAAAATCGCATGTCTCTTAATAAACAGGTAGTTGTATTAATATATACACTATCAATTGATCATATACATATAACTATATAATTTTATTATTTTAATATTAATGAATCACCACTCACCTGGTAGTTAGTAGAATGGCAACAGTGGTGGGTTTACTCCCCACATATTTTTATATTCAAAACAACCCCATATTTGCCGGTATGCATACATGTGGTTTAGCGGCAGCCAGCCAAGGGTTTAGCCTTATTGGGTTAAAACCTCATGATACCCACATCATAAAAAATAATAATAAAAAAATTACCTTTCTAGGTGTCGGTTTTTTTCTTATAGAAAGTATGGATTTGCTCCTCACATCGCGCAGCATCAAAAGGGAAAAAAAAAAAAAAAACATAGATAATTCTACTAATGTGGTTTTACTTTTGATTGCAGTGAAATTGGAATGCCACCTAGTTATTGAGAGGCCTGTCAAATTGAAAATTAGGACTAATTCTAAGAGATAGTTCAGTTGACCACGGTTTGCACTCGGAAGTTGTAGCTTCGACACTGCACTACCACATTGGGGTATATGGGAGTTTATTTGGTTTCCATTTAAGCACTAAGGGCTTAGTCTAGCTAAAAGAGTTGGAAACACTCGAAAAACAGCACGCACGCATACACAACAAAAAAAAAAAAAAAAAAAAAAAAAAGGACTCACTGCGTTAAATGAAAATATTCATCTGAAAACTTTCATGCAGATATCAACACATGACGACACAATTGAAAGATTGAAAAAGAGATGGAGATTATAGTCAGCCGTATGCGGTGGAAGGCTTTAATCGTCAACGTACAACAATGAATAATCAAAGAGGGTGGGAGGAAAGAAGCTCATGCATCGAGAGTTTTCAAACTCAAAACCCAAAAGACAAAACAAAAGCAAAGCCAAAAAAGCCAACACGCAACCATGAAACAGCAAATCAATGCGCATGGACCATTCAATCGGATCAGATATTCAAAATCAATATCACAACCATTTAATACAAAAAAAATGCTCGCATGAGAGTAAAAAAACAAAAAAGTGCCATTACCAACTGTTGCCGCAGAGCAGTCATTTAAAACAAAAAAGAAAGGAAAATTTTTAAATAAGACTTTAAGTATTTGCCTTATTTCAAAAAAGGGCACATGTTTCAAAGTTTTTCAAACCAGTCTTAAGTTTTTCCATAAATTTTCAATTAAGGACATCTGATCATTTAAAGGTATTTTTGGCGACTTCATCCCCTTAATATTTTTAAGATACCCAAATTACCCTTCATTTAAATCTATAATATGGTTTCGGCAGCCACTACATGCAACCGATCGCTTTGAAAACACTAATTGCTTTTGATCAGTATGAGGATGCTGGTGAATGAAATAAGGAGAATATAAAAAAATGAAGAAGAGTTTTAATTTAATGAATGGTAATTTAGGTATTTATAAAAGATTAGAAAAAAATTGTCAGAAAATAGCTTTAAACAGACGATGTCATTAATTGAAGATTTCCAAAAAAAAACTCAAGAACTAATTTAAAAGGTTTTGAAGCTTATGTTCTTTGTTGAAATAAGGCAGAAACGTTAGACCTTTTCTGAAAAAAAAAAAAAAAAGAGAGAACAGTGCAGACAACACCCGACTTTTCGGCCATTTCTTTCTGTAACTGGTAATAAAATGACTCTCCCACGCGTGAGTCTCTTACCTTCTCGCATTGGATTTTTACCCCATTTGTCTTTTCCTTGGAATGCTCTCCCCTACAAGTACAACTATGCCTCTTCTCCTCTGCCTCCTCTCTCTTTCCTGCCAAGAGGAGCAATAACAAGACCAAGACCATGTGCCGTTTCTTTCTACGGTTTGAAGCGGTTTGATCTAAAGTAAGTTCGGGCATTTCATTTGGGCACACCTGGTTTTTTTTTGTTTTTTTTTTAAATCCTTTTGTGTGTTGTGTTGATGGAATATGGGTAGGAAGGAATTTGGGTTGGTGGGTGCTTCTCATTTTATGGGGATTTAATGCTTCTGTTGCTTCTTTAGTTGAAAAGATTCAAATTTTAGGAGGGACGGTGAAGGATATGTGTATGAGGATGTGCATGTAGGGGGATGCGTCTTCTGTAAGGGGTTTGGATTTTAAAATTTGTTTAGATGTTTTCTTGGGTGCTTTTCCTTATTGGGTTTTTAGTGCTTTTGTGGCTTGTTTGTTTTGGAGATTTGAATTTTAGCAGGTGGGGAAAGGTGTGCTTTTTGCTGATGATGCCCATGTGGATGTGAATTTGTTTATTTGGAAGGAGATGGTTTTGGGAAACTTTGGATTTTAGTGTATTTATTTATTGGTTTCTATTGCTTTTTATTTATTATTTTTTGCTTGTTTGTGTGGAGATTTGAATTTTTGTATCTGTGAAGGATGCGATTTTTAAGGATGGCCAGGTGGATGGGTTTCTTGGGAATCATTTTGATTTAAAGGAATATAGCTTACTGGGATTGTGTTCTTCAACATGATGCAAGTCTTAGGTTGGATGGATGTCATCAGAGACTAAATTTCATCACCATGATTTTTTAAAAATTTGATTATAAACAAACGAAGTATGATACATGAATAGAAAGAAGATTTAGGCAAACTAATTGAAAAGGTGAATCTGGTATTTTTGTTCTTAAGCTTATTTGTTCCTTTTTTTTTTTTTTTTTTTTTTTTTTTTTTTTCTGATTTTGACTGTGAACAGTGACTGTGATGATCTGTTTCTCTTGGCTTATGTGGAATCTTGATCCAATAAATTACTTTACAATTTAGGTGGCACTTGGATGCCCTCAGCAAGATGTGCCCATGTTGGATGTTCTTTTTTCTGTTCCAAATTTACAGCAGAGGCATCATGATGGATTGGATCATCATATATTTATTCTGGGAAGAAAAAGTGTGGACATCAGCGATCAACTTGATGCCACTCTGGTTTTCCATGCAAGCACAAATTCTTGATAAAACGTAACCGCTGCATATTCCAACAGAGAGTCCGGTCTGCTAGGAATTTGGATTAATGACTTTTTTTATGGCTACATGCGGGACTTGACTCATATAATCTCACCCCCTAAAGGGGGCATCTGGCGTCTCTAACTAGCTGAGATACAGCCAATGATACATTTAAAAGGACATTGGGATGGTAGATTTATTTCATCAGATGTATTCTGTGTCTTGTAGCAGATTCATTTTAATTTGAGTCTACTGTGCTGGGAATCAATCATGGACCATGCTTATTAACTTAATTCAACTCTCATGATTGTAGCTTCTAGAGGTGCAAATTTAGGAAATGGTTGATTTTGCTGGAGAGAGAGAGAGAGAGAGAGAGAGAGAGAGAGAGATAAACTAACCCTGACAATGAGCTTAGGTGAAGCGTTCAACAGATGGATGGCATCACCCTTAACGCAAGAAGATGACAAAAATCAAAATGACCCAAATTTAAAGAAAAAAAAAACATCCATCAGATTTAGGTAATTCTTTTACCTTCTGCCTTTCGCTGCTCTTGATCATTTTCTTTGACCTAGCATGACTTTGCACTGAAAATAAGTAGAGAATGGTGGTATGTGGAGAGTCCAGACTCTAGACTCTTGAAGCTGATTTTTGCCATGAAAGAACATGGCACAAATAATGTCAAGCCCCACCGAATTTTGATGTGAATCATTACGAGAACTGTTCTGTTTGCTTTGAAATTTAATTACCTATTGAGAGATGAACACATTTGTAGTTGAGTTGCATTTGATTTTTTTCCCCTTAATGAAGTTTGACTATGAGTGGAAAATAGGAATGAATTTTGTCTCTAGATATACTGGATACTTTGATGGTGGGGAATGTGTACCTGCAATTGCTTTAAGACTTAAGAAGGTATTTTAAAGAAATGCTACCAATTTCCTCAGTGTAACTCTCACTATTTGCTATAATTTGTTTTCTTTGAATTGGTTGGAAAGCTCGACCAGAATATACTAGGGTCTCCATCCATAAGTATGTAGAAGTGGAACACACTGATCTGTAATCCATGCTGTTGCTCTGATTGACCCCCCTCATGGATTGACCATGCCACAAGAATCTACCTGCTGAGGCAGTTCTACCTCCTAAATGATGGCTTGAAAATAGATTCTTAAGAAATAAGTACAACCGTCCACATTTTGTAGGATCTTACACCCCATTGAGCTACCACTTATCCCAAAACCAATTGGTGATAGGAAACGATACGACAATGGCTTTATGGTGAGGGTGAGGGCTCGACTACAATTATGACCGCTCAGGAGCGAGGGTGGACATTGACCTCAACACATTTGATGCACTTTAGTCCCAAGATTGAACAAAAATCTTCTACTTCGATTTACTATTGCGGTATGGCCCACCCATGGCTGCCCAATCTTATCAGGATATTGAATTATGATCTCAAAACAAATGGTAATGCATAGCCTTAGGTTGAGAATGTTTCTTAACACCTTATGCATGTTTGATAATCATTTTAAAGATTTAGATTTGTTAACCATTTCCATTATAAACACTAACAGTGTACTTCCTCTTTGATCCGAGTCAGTATTTATATGTTTAGTATAGACTTGATTTTCTTGCAGACAAACTAACTTGAAGTTTTCATTTAATTTTTTAGGTTAAGATACCCTTAGAAGTTCATGAACATAACAAGATAGTGGTTGATTTACCAGTCCTCTTTGTTGCCAATCTTGCTTAAAATTGGAGTTTGCAAGAATGGCTCCTGATACCAGTATTTGCAAGGAAGTGCCCAAATTCCACTCCATACATTCAGATTACAGTAAATCAAATGCAAATACAGAAGTTCAAAAGGTGCCATCAACAAAATCTGCCACTGCTTCAGTTGGAAGGCCTGGAATTTCTTCAAGTAATGGTGTGCATGAGCTACTTGATTGCCACATTTGCATGAGCATGATGTACCCTCCCATTCACCAGGTTTGATCCCACTCCTCCCTCATGGTTTTTCATCTGTTTTTATTGCATGTTTAGTGCATGCAATACTGATTATGTTTTTGAAAGGAACTACCATGTTAGCAATAGATTTCAAAACCTGAAGATTTGTGGAGGGATATCAGTGTTGTATTTCTTGTCACTTTATTCTGACTTTTCACCATATACATTTTGTTTGTTTCTGGTTCCCCTGAAAGGTCTGATGCCAGGACAAATGAGTAAAGGAAAATATTTGTGTGTTTGGGAACCCCATCTGTGACTGGTTTGAATATTTGGCCAAACAAATGAATGCAACCCTTCCACTTAGTGTTGTGGGCAAACCAAAATCAGAAATCATGTAGGTTGGATACAGGTTTACCTACTTTTTTCCCCTAAGACTATCTGGATATTTCAATTAAAAACTGGTTAAAGGTTAAGTCTTAATGATCAAAGTGAACAGTGAACAATGCTTTTTCAAAATATTTTTAATTAATAATAATAACCAATTAACCATCACATATTATTTTCATTGTGGGGAGGAAGGAGGATGTTTTGAAGTGGAGAGGTGATGCAGAACAGGCTACCATAATTCCACTGGTCCCACTCAACATAGTTTTAGGATATTTATTTTTTTAGAAACTTCCTAATTTTATTGTAATTAGGATTAGCATTCTAATTTATTTGATTTCCTAGTTTGATTATGATAGTTTCTATTATTAGATTTTACTTTGCCTATTTATATTACATTGTAGAGATGATAATCTTCGAATTGGAATTGAGTAAAATTGGGATTTTCCATTGGAGAGGTTTTTCCTCAAGTTGAAGTCTCTGCGGAGATAGTTTGAGGTGTCTTTTGACACGTGCTTCGGCATCTACGCAAGCCTTAACTCTAGGGCCTACTCTAGGGCCTGCATCAGTTGGTATCAGAGCGAAGATCCACAACGCTCCGGTCACCCTCCGGTCACAGATCGGAGCCTATCCGTCCGTAACACCCATATCCCGTTTTCCATCCAGCGACACAACCCCTGCCGAAAACCCTAGACCATCGAAACCCTTTCCAAACTCCGAACCTTTTTTTTCTAGCCCCTTCCCGAATCCGGCCTCGTCCACTACCAAAACCCCAGCTGTCGTAACCCCTAAATTTCAACCCAACCAATAAAAACACCTTCCCGCAGAAACCAGCGACCTAGCCACCTCCCCGTCGTCATCGTCACCCCAAACCCAGACCCAGAGTCTTCGTCGCCCCAAACCAGAAGGGAAAAAAAAAACAAAGAAGAGAAGCAGAACGAAGAAGAAGAAGTGTACCGTGCATTGAGTAGTCCTTGTCGTCGAGCCGCCTTCGCTGTCGTCGCGCCGTCCTTTCTGTCATCGTCGCACGCCAGCACCGAGATTCAAGTCATCGCCATCGCACTCCAGTTTCCTCTTCATTCAAACAGAAAGAGTTCGAAGCCTTTTTTTTTCTTGTTTCCTTCGACACAAAGATCAAGAGAATCACACGTGCCACGTGTGTCAAGTGCCTGGGCTTGAATTTGAGTCACTTGAATTTGGGCCAGGTTTGATTTGCAAGCCCATTTGCAATAAAACAGCCAGGACAACTGTAGTGCTACCATCAACAACATTAAGGCTTACATAATCACTGCATCTCAGCATTCGATCAACCATCCAGCCCCTTGACCAAGATCAACGATTGAGATTTCTTTTGACGATATCGGGCTCATCCACCGTCCAATTTCAGATCTGTTTTTGCCAGCGTGATTATGAAAAGCATATCTACACATCAGGTCAGTCAGACATTTAAAATTTGCATTACACAAAGGTGCCTCCCAAGAAGCATGTAGAAGTGGAGTCTTCCTCCAATAATGATGATGATTTGAGGGGAATTGTTGCGGAATTATCAGCAAATGTTAATCAACTATCCGCATTGATGGTTCAAATGCAAGACACTTTTGCAAGGATTGACACCCGATTAACTAATTTAGAAACTAATCGGCGTGAGGATAATCATCGAGCTAATGGAGGACATAATCGGAATCAATGAGACCCACATGTAGTCAATGTTGATCGTGATTTGGGTGTTCAGCTCGTGATTCCCGAATATGATGGAAAATTGAAACCATATGAATTTATGGATTGGTTAGTGTGTATTGAAAATATTTTTGCACACAAGCCAATGACGGATGGTCATAAAGTCACCTTGGTGGCAACTTGATTTCGCAATTATGCTGCGATATGGTGGGCCGAGTTATAAAAGAAAAGAAGAAATCAAAATATTGACCTTGTTGACACATGGATCGAGTGAAGAATTTGTTAAAGCAAAAATTCCTCCCTGTGAATTATTCCAGAGATCTCCATTCAAGTTTTCAAGATTTGAAACAAGGTTCCAAAACTGTTATTGAATATTCTGAGAAGTTCCTAACCATGCAAGCTCATTGTGGCTTGAAGGAGGAGGATGATGTGTTGGTTGATCGATATTTTCATGGGCTGCGCATTGACATACAATATAGTCTTACTTTCAAGAATTTGATAATGTTGATGAGATCATCCAACATGCGATCAAAGCGGAAGACATTGCTAATTATCAAGATAGAAAGTTTAGTGTCTCTAAATGGCATGCACAAAAGACTCCTGCAAAGCTAGACTTCATTCCAAGTGTCAGTTCCTCAGAAAAGTTTTCCTCAAAGTTTGAAGATCAGAACAAGTTCACATGTTTTCATTGTAAGCGAAAGGGTCACCGTGCGTTTGAATGCCCAAAAAGAATAAATTTACTAGAAGGTGCACCAGAAGTACCGGATACAACAGATGATCCTAAAAGTGAAAAATTCGATGAAGTGGAGGAAATAGCGGTTGAAACAGTTGGTGCACTAAGAGTCTATACCCACTGTTGAGAAGAAATGGTTGCGAAAAAATATTTGTCGCTCCACAGGTACAATACATGGACAAAATTGTGTAGTTGTGATTGATGGTGGAAGTTGTGAGAATATTATCTCTCAAACTCTTGTTGATTGCTTGAAGTTGAAGGTTTACAAGCACAATCGTCCCTACTATGTCCAATGGCAAATGACAGGTGATGAAGCGCAAGTGTGACATATATGTCAGGTTACCTTTTCAATTGGTGATGATTACAAAGATACAATTTGGTGCGATATGCTACCAATGGACAGTGGAGATATCCTATTGGGTCGCCCATGGATGTATGACAAGAATGGCACTCATGGGATGTGCAACAACACGTATACTTTCATGCACGGTGGAAAGGAAGTTACTCTCCATCCCAAGAAACTAGAATCACCGAAGAGGAAATCAAGGGCCTATGCTACAAAGGAAGTGCTTCATGTACATCATATTTACAGAGGCAACTTGAAGAAGACTCGAGTTCGAGGTCGAACTCTTCTTTCAACCCGGGGGAATGATGCAGAGCGGGCTACCATAATTTCACTGGTCCTAATCAACATAGTTTTAGGATATTTATTTTTTTAGTAACTTCCTAATTTTATTGTAATTAGGATGAGCATTCTAATTTATTTGATTTCATAGTTTGATTAGGATAGTTTCTATTATTAGATTAGGTTTTCTTAGGCCCTAAATTACTTTGCCTATTTATATTACATTGTAGAGATGATAATCTCAGAATTGGAATTGAGTAAAATTGGGATTTTCCGGTGGAGAGGTTTTTCCTCGAGTTGAAGTCTCTGCGGAGATAGTTTGAGGTGTCTTTTGACACGTGCTTCGGCATCTACGCAAGCCCTAACTCTAAGGCCTGCATCAAGAGGAGCATGCTATATAAATATAATCTGAGTTCTGACAATACACCAGTTATGTGCATACCATATTTCATGTCTTGCGATTGATTTTTCACTTGCAACAACAAGAGGAACTTTCGTATCTTGATTTGCATTGCTAAAATGTTCATGTCTTACCAATTTAATGCTCTGATTAATGTGCTACTTTCTTACTGCAGTGTCCAAATGGCCATACCCTATGTTCAGAATGCAAGCTTAGAGTGCACAATCGTTGTCCAACTTGTCGCCATGAACTTGGCAACATAAGGTGCTTGGCTTTAGAGAGGGTGGCTGAATCGCTTGAACTCCATTGCAAATATCAAAGCTTGGGCTGCTATGATATATTTCCATATTTCGGTAAGCTCAAGCATGAACAAGAATGTCGGTTCCGCCCATACAACTGCCCTTATGCTGGGTCTGAATGCTCTGTCATGGGTGACATCCCAACACTCGTTGCTCACCTCAAGGATGACCACAAGGTAGATATGCATGATGGATGTACTTTCAACCACAGATATGTCAAATCCAACCTGGAGGAGGTTGAAAATGCCACATGGATGCTGACGGTATGCTCCTTTTTTTTCATTTCATCTTAAGTGGATGGTCAACATACATTTGAGATGCGCTAACTGTTTCTTCATTTAAGTTTCATTTTGAAGAGCATTTTCCTGGAAAAGGAAGTGCCAACCCAAGGTTTTAAGATATGTTAATCAAATCAAAGGCGAAGTGGCAATATGATATGTAACAGTAGTGGCCTTCACAGCTTTGCCAATATTTACTATGAAAAAATGAAAATTTTCAACAGGAGGGAGCCTGAACTGGGTATACATCAGTTTTATGAGTTCTAGTTCTCCCCTCATCCCTGCTTAAAGATAAGCTCTGTTACCCGCAACTTAACATGTTACTTCTGACTGCTTTACTGGCATTTGTCCCTTTCTCCTAGTAACTTGATCCCAACTAGAGTGACTGTTATGCCATTTTTCCAGAAGCCATGGTTCAAATACTGGTTTGCTTTTGTGAATTACCACTACACCACGCCATCTATGAAGATTTTCCGTACAAATTACATCGGAAATAGATATATTTTATCTTTTAATGGCCATAAATGTCATGAAATGTTGGTAAATCACTGCCCTTATATTTTAGTCACGTGCTTAATGCCATGATCACAGAGGAAGCATGTGTGAAACACGATGAGAAAAGACTAAAATCAACAGCATCTGCCTGCCTGCCTAGAGCAGCTGGTAGTGGACACACAAGTCCTCTTGAGGAGGCAGGTAGCATCGTTTTGATCCCTGGTTAGAATAAGGAGGATAATGCTATGTTCAATCTGTGCTTGGAGTTGATCAATGCTCGACAGAGACAAAGGGCACCCTCCAGATGTCATGGAGAAAGGGTGATGAGCAAGAGCAATTCTCAGCCAAGTTGGAGATTATCATTTCTTATGTGAACGGTGTCCTATTACAGATAGGTTAAGAGTTTTTTTTTTTTTTCAATTTAATGTAATCCTGGAGGAACTTTGACGAGAGAGAATAGTGGAAGTTGGAGAGAGTTTTTGATGTGAGAGTTTGGACATGGAATGGCCTAACAGTTATCTTCCTATGAGATGCTGGACAGGTCTCTCTTCTAGTTCTTCCTCTATGACATTATAGAAATTCTCCTTCACTTTTAGCCCATACTACATAGTGATGAACCTCCCTCCCTCCCTCTCTAGACCATTGATTGGAGGCCCAGAAAAGTTTTTGAGTTCTGGAAGGCGCCATTCAATCTCTCTCTTCTCCCCCTGTTTTCTTTTGTTGTAGGACACATTGTATTTCTTCTGTTGTAGGATACATTGTATGGCTGGGAATTTTGACCTGGAAGATATTGTGGGCATCCCACATCCACTGGCATGGGCATAAAATCAATGGTCTGGATCAGAGTCTGATGCATCACAATCCTATGATTCCTTCATTTCCAATTGTTTGTGAAATGCACTGGCATGGCATGTCTAGTTATTGTTGTTTGTGGATTCCATTTCCCTTAAACATTGTCTTGACACCATTACTTCAAAACCTGTGCAGGTGTTCAACTGTTTTGGCAAACAGTTCTGTTTGCACTTTGAGACTTTCCGCCTCGGAATGGCACCGGTGTACATGGCCTTCCTGCGTTTCATGGGGGATGACAATGAGGCAAAGAAATTCAGTTACACTCTTGAAGTGGGAGCAGATAGGCGTAAGCTGACATGGCAAGGAGTCCCAAGAAGTATCCGTGTTAGTCACCAGAAAGTCCGCGACAGTCAAGATGGGCTGATCATACCCAAGAATCTCGCGATCTTCTTCTCCGGGGGTGACGGAAGAGAACTGAAATTGAGACTGACGGGCCGCATATGGAAAGAACAATGAGGGATGCACTTGGAAAGATTGTGAAACCTAAAACTGGTTCACCTGTTTTTTGTTGTGCCATTGAGGCTATCTCAAGAATGAAATAATGGTTCATCTGTAACTCTGGGTAGCTATAAATTACCTGGATTTTGAAGGCAATTGCTTCAAGTTCGCACTGGCCAACATGAATTTCCAATCCATTTCACTTTAACTTGGTTTCTCCCCTCACATCCTTTGATTATGTGGTATGGAAAACTTCTTTTTTTTTTTATGTGATCATTGACAGGATCACCAAATCACCATCTCACTTTTCAGGTAACAGATCAATGGAATACAACGGACATTATTTATCTTTGACAGTAGATGGAATTAGAAGATACTCATGAACCATTTTCATCTCACATATGTATGACTGCTTGACTGTAGCAGAAAGCAGCTTTGATAAGGAAAATAGAGATTGGGAAAGTATGGTTACACAGAAACACAAAGGCATCAATCATGGGCTAAAATTATTGGACAATAATATTTAATTTATTTAGCGAATCATTCTTACCAAAACCTTAGCTTATAGTTGACCCAGTTGTCAGTTCGATCATGCAGGAATTTGACACTGATCCTACTGTTGTAGCAAGCTCTTTAATTTGACCCAGCCCTTTATGCTTCCGACACCTCACCTAACTCGGTTGAGAATAAAATATAAGGGGTTATGATAGTCTCTTATTTCTAGTCATTTGATGGGGAATCTTTTGAACTTTTTTTTGTAAAAAGAGGATATTTATTAGTGGGGAAAGGACGTTAATTTTTTTACTTTCTTTTGAAAAATAAAAAGGAAATTTTGAATATGTGTACTTTTGATATGATCTGCTTTTTTTTTTTGTCAGGATAATGAAGGTTTTACTTTACTTTAACTTTATTTGTAAATTGCCAAAGGGACGGGATCTGATTCATTTTGACCGGTCTAAATTATCTTTATATGGGCCCACAATCCAGATTGTGCATGGTGAAATGTTCCAATGAATTTGAAGATGGCTCGAATATTAAAATTCAGTGACAGTGTTGGTACAAGATAGCGCCAAAATGAATTTATTACGAGTCCTAAAGATCTAGACACACATTGACAACCAGCCAGCATGTGGTGGGTGGAGAGAATCTAGTCCTACAAGGGCCTGGGATTTCAACCTACCCGCCATGTGTGTCGAAAGGGCAGTTATGACTTTCCCCTGGATTTAAGATACTTGGTTGATATGCACCCTTTGAGACCCTCCTAGCCCATGCATAAGTGATAAGTAGCAGTTGGATCAAGTAGTGCATTTTCCCTGCAGACACTGCTTTTGGAACTTGCAACAGTGCTCAAGTGCTCCATAAGCCTAGCTTCAGAAAATGGATAGGGTCTGTGAAGAGGATCCGTTGCTGCCCGAACAAGTTCAAGACGAGAAGCAAAGTGTAATTGACCGTCTCTACGCAGCTAGGGCCAATTTCTTCGATCGATTTCAAGGAGTATGGAAAGGGAACTACGAGATGATACAGCTATCAGATCGGGATTTCTCTAAATCCAAAGGTATGGCGATTGATTAATTTCTTCCATCAACTTTCTCTTAGATCTTCTAGTTCTAATTTTCTTCTTCAAAAACCAAGTTAGGACTGTTTGTTTGCGTTAGAATACATATGATTTAAACACGGGTGGTTAAAAATAAAGATTGACAGTGTGAGTCTCCAAGAATGAAGATCAGACCCTTTTGGGAAAAGTATAAATCAATTGGATTTGATGCTTTTTTTTTTTTTGGATATTTACTTTTGACCTTCATTTTTAATCATACTATGCAGTCAAATATACTGGCATTTGTGTTTTTCTAATGAAAAACTTGGGTGATCAATCTGCATTAGGATACTAACTATTGAGTTCTTTTTGTTGTGTTTAGTTTGTTTAGTTAGTAAGACGAATCTTACTGTTTTCTTTGAAAATGATATGAAATGTCAGGTGAAGGAAAGGTCCTTGTCCTTTTCAAGGGCCATACCACATAAAAGCAAATGGTTAGGTATTTAATACCTGTAGCTGCATTACAGCCTATGATTCCTAATATGCATGTGAGTATGTATGTCTTCCTAAACTAGAAAAAAGGTAAAGAGATCCTAAAAAAAAGAGGAAGGAGGGGAAGAAGGAAGTTTGATTACCTACACTAAAATCACTGGCGTTGGGTGACCTGCCTGCAATATCTCAATTCAATTGCACGGTTAGGTTATTTTTTTAATATTTTTTTGTGATTAAATCAATGTACCATTAAGCATCATGGTAATTTTGGCAATAATAAAAAATTAATATAAAAAGATTGAAATATTAAAAAGATGATTTTTTTTAACCAAGCCAAGGGGATTGAGACTCAAGTAAGTGCCACGCTGGAAGAAAGTCCACACAAGTTGAGAGGAAAGCCCACACACACGAGAAGAGGTGACGCACCCAGGGTTTAAACCCTGGGAGCCAGGTGGGAATTGCCACTCTTTACCACTCCTGTAAGTAGCCGGTATCTATTAAAAAGATGATTAAAAGCTCTAAAGAAGATCATGGAAGAAAGGCAATTAAGTATCAGTGAAGCATGAAAGAAAGAGATGGCAGGGAGTTCCTCTTTAGAAACAATGAAAAAGGGAATAGGTGTATATTCGTGGTACCTTTTTCTTTGCTTGTGCATGGAAGAAATGGTTATCCATCTTAGTCTTAAACCTAGTCTAATCACGGTTTGAGAGGTCATTCTTAGCACATGACCTGCCAATGCCATATGTCGATCCTAGGCATTGTTGGTGGGAATGAGACCCATCACACTTGGTGTTTTTTGTTGTTCTCATGATTGTGGAGGTGTAGATGGGTTCATAAAAAAAAAATGTTAAAAGAAGTAAAAGTCGGTAGTTATTAAGGGCACGAGAGTTTGGATCCCTTGTTTTGCCCTATCAAATCATGCTAATAGTATGAAATTTTTTTTTTCCTTCTCCATTTTAAAAAAGATGCATTTTACGTAGTTGGCATAATTTAATAGGATGAAACAGTAATTCAAAATAGGAAACCAGAGGGTGGACATGCCCTTTTTATGTGGAAACGGAAAGGTAAGACCTCCATACATTCTCTTTTTGATATTCAGTGCAAATAGACTCTCCATAAATTTTACTTTTATTTTTGTGGGATCTTCCTCACGACATAAGAAATAGAAATACCGGACATCCATAAGATATCACACTTTTGTTTTGTAATATGAATAACTCAGTAAAAAATATTTAAACATCGATCAGTTTAGAAAATGTCAGATATAAGGATACTCATTTCGTCGAAACCCTACTGCCCTAACCAAATTTTTTTCTTTAATTTTGAGGGAAGTATTTTTTTTTTTTTTTTCTTTGTGAAGGAGATAATGATATCCTCTCTCGAGTCTTGGGTCCGACAAGCCCTCGCTGACTGACATGTCTAATCCCAAGTGTCTTTTGGAGGGTGTTCGGCCACTCCACAATCTATGTGAGGCTATGGTCCAAAGAGACCATTTGTTTTCTTCCTGCTTTCATACTGACCGAAAACGCTGGGGAAATCTGTTTGTTTCCTCTTATGAGCTGATCAAACTCTTGTCGTCTCGTGAATCCTGATCCATCACGAGGCCAACTGTTGCACTCCTCAGATTTAGAAAGAAACATTCAATTTTCAATTTCAAGGCTGTTCAATTAAGGTTTAGGGTAATTTGAGGGGATGATTTTTATGCAGGAGACCTTTATATCTAATTCTTTTACCACATTCAAGGCGTTGTGTAGAGCAAAACGCTCCTACTCACAGACCAATTGTTACTCTTGGTGACTAGGACTTATCATAAATGAATGCAATAGAATCTTCAATGGCTTCCACGATTTTCTCCTAATTTTTCTTTCCTATCCTTGTCTAGTTACATGGCTCATCCTCACTTTTTCATTTTTTTCCTCTCTCTCCAACAAATTTGATATACTTCCTGTTTTTTTAGGGCATTCAATATGAAGAAGACTTTTAAAATCCATATATAGGCCCCAATTATGCTCCAATTTATTAATTACCTTTGGATCAATTTACTTAATGTGGGGGGCAAATTAATGATAAAAAATAAAATAAATAACTAAGTTAGCCAAATTAATGATCAATTTACTCCAAAAGCTTGGGCTACACCTGTCAGCTGATGGGACCATGATGAATGGCCTATTTTCATCAACCTTATTATTTAGATCATCTTTCAAAGTGACCTCTTTTGAAAAAAATAAATTAGTCCATTCAAAATTAATGGCCTGTCTTTTATTAGCCTTCAAGAAGACTCAATCAAATAGGAACTGGGCCTACCATCATAGCCTTCAACAAAATTCAATCAAATAGGAAGTGGGCCAGCCATTATATTGAGCACCACGGAAAACTAGCAATTTCCATAATACCATGGTGGACCCAATTATTTAGTGCAATCTGCTTTTTTAAACCATCCAACTCTATCCGATTTTTTAGGAGTTTAAATCTCCTGTTTTCTCTCTTTCACATCTCCTATTTTCTCTTTCACATCTCCTATTTTCACTCCTATACACTCCTATACACTCCTATAATAAAAGTAAGTAAAAAAATATGAGTCGGCATAAACAATGTAAAGTGGCATTATGTCATTAGACAAATCAAAAGGGGTGAAAACGCACTTTTTGAAATAAGGAGTTTTTGAGAATTTCCCATACACATAATATAAAAATCACTTTATTAACATTTAAAAACTCTCTTCTCAATTAATATTGATAATTAATAAGGGCTATATTATTGTGATATAGTTATAGGTCCCGATAATACATTTGTAAGCAGTGTGGGAATATTAGGAGCTCGTCAGCCCACCGTATTGATAAATTTGCAGACCAGAATACCAAAGACTCTTCTCAGTTGTAGAAAACACTTGGACAACGACCATCCACTTGAGAAGGTAAGACCTAGTTCATGGACGGTACCCTCAAATTAAAGAAGCCAGAAGCCATCCTAATTCCTAACTAATAAATTTGTGGGCCATAAAACTTTAGAAAATTTGTCAGTCACGTCTCAATTCTGATGCCTATACGACGTTAATGTTCCAATCACACATTATATCGATCTTATCCCACTTGCTTACTTATTGCAGAGAGGATCTCTTGTCCTTTCAATTACAAAAGATCTTGCGGTTGAAAGTACTCTAGTCTTTGCATGTTTATTTACCGGATAAAAATTTATTCTTTCATTCCCACCTCTATTTGTAGACCCCAAAGTGAGAGATTTTGATTTATTTATTTATTTATTTTTGCTTACGGAGGGTTCCCAACCCTTTGCGCTGGACTATTCCCTTCGGGCCCAGAGAGAAGCCGGGTAAAACCCTGTGACCCTTAGGTGGTAGCACAAGTGGACTCAACGTTCAGTTCTTGAAGAGGGGGGAACTGGGGGTCGATACCAAGACCTCTAACTCCGGAAGAGAGAGGAACCATGGTCCTGACCACTCGGCCTGTCGGCCAACCCGTTGGAGTTGACAGATTTTGATTTAAAATTGTAGGAAATCGTATGGCTCGTGTAATACAGGTCTTATGTGACATAAAGCAGCAGGACATAGACCAGAAGAGAATATAATTTCACTTATGATGACACTTTATATGTTCCACAAATGACACTCCAATAGGATGAATGAATGTGAGTTTGGCAAAGTGTGACTGGACTTTTCTATATAAAATAAGGGAGCTCTAAGGTTGGCTACTTTATACCATATTCCCATACGTTTGACAGATACGAAGAGATCCACACAATTTTCCAATCGCTGGAACGCATATTGCAGGTTCTGGTATAAGATCTTTAGATTAGTTAACTCATCCGCCCAATTGTGTGTAATGCAGCGAAAATAAATAACAAAAGACAGGTACACACCACAAGGACATATGATATAATATGAAAAACTCTAACCGAGTGAAAAGTCACGGATCTGAACTAAATCAACAATTATAAGATACTCATAGATTTCTCCCCATATTTTCCTTACCTAAGGACTACAGTTACCTCTTGTGTATCTTCACGCTTTGACAACTTCACACCATTGATTGCAACATATTTAAACCAATGCTCGACTTATCAAATCTTCTACAAAAGAAGATGATCTTCTACTAGAAAAGTAGAAGAAGCTGCTCTCTAGATAATCTCTTTTGCACAAGACTTCAATAAAAAAAAAAAAAATTTAGAGAAGTATTCTCTCAATTAAATCTCTAACTCAAAACTTTGAGATGTGAAGTACCACTTTAGGGTAGCCATTGAGTCCTATAAATAGCCTTTAGGATGTGTTTAAGGTTGCTTACATTGATTAGGATTAAACAAGCAGTTTGAGCACAATTAGGATTAAATTTCTGATTTTCATAGGATTCTGCCGCCTTATCCGCTCGAGCGAATGGAAGAGCGGACCCCGTTTTTGTAGATCCGAAATTTCAGTACCTCTATTTCCTTCCAAACTCTCCTCTTCCAATTCTATTAGACTTCTTTTTCTTCCTTTAGCATAACTTCTAATTGTGTCTGATTTACCACTTCTAATTTTGCAAGACTTTCTTCCTTTAATACTTGGAGTCTTCTAACTTCTAATTATTGCAGTCTTCTAACTCCTAATCCTTATGAAGAAACACGGTCCTTTTCTAAAAATAAAAATTACAACTCAATGGATCCATAGTTTTATCCAACCTATGAATTAGCCAACACTCAAAATCCTAACACATATAGATCTCCGGTCTCGTATTGAACAATCCATATCCATAAGAAACATTGTCATTTTCTGAATGAGATAACCATAGTAGATTAGTAACCATACGTAGTATAATATTACAGAACACGGGAAATCTAAGAACATAATGATCATAAAATTCTTAGTTCCTTTGTGACATTGTTATTTATTCCTGCTGTGGGCGCCCCCTCAAATCCGACAATACTCCTGTTAATTTAATATGTAACAACATGCAACAGGAATCTGGAACCATTTTTCTTATTTCTCAAAAGATTCCTGAGATGGTAAGTGACAAAGATGCATAATAAAAACCACTAAGACAAAATCATCAAGTTGTATGATTTGCAAAGCGCCAAAGCAAGTTGTTGTGACTTGTGACTAGATCGGATTTAAGATGACTACTTTGTGGAATCTTCTCTAGTAAGCTTTTTTTTGGCTCTCTCTGTCCCATTTTATTATACTTTTGTGTTTTGGGGAGAAGTTTGGAAGTTCTCCTTGTTCTTTTATGACACAGTCTTCCATTTGTTTGAGTTTTGCTGACTAATACGGTGGGTAGATTGCACATAAGCAAGCAACTAACACTCCCACCTTGAGTTGACAGTGACTGTAATTTAAAACTATTTTGCTTGTCATTATTGTCCACTGCATTATCGCTATAGTCAGCTTCATCTCCAGAACACCATCACCATCAGGCCACGGCAATGATTCCATATAAAACTTTTACAAGATTATTCTAATCTCTAACAATCCAATCTTATCTCTATAATCTCTAGATGTGTACTTATGAAGCCATTTAAATTTGAAGGCCCTAGCAAAATATTAAATCATTTGAAGATGGTGACATTAGCAAACTCCTAATACACAAAAAGCCAATTCTCATTCCCCCTGCCATGATTCCATTAAGGCCCCAAAAACACCCTTGCCAAGGTTCACTGTGGGCTCAGCCTGGCAGCAGGGGTACTTATTTATCTGACTAAACCCCAGTCCAGCCCATATTTGGCTGGATTTATGCTAACATTTTTTGGGCCCATGGGCTGGTTCAGGCCTGCCCGTCAGACTCAATAGCTTTCTAGCCTAGATATGTAATGCTGAAAGGCCCAACCAAACCTGATATATTTTGGACCAAGGGTTGGAATTAGGATATTTTTGTGGCCTGTGGCTTGATCCAAACAACAAACACCCAACCCTGCTGGCTGCTGCCCTGTGAAGTCTGTGGATTGAAGGGTCTCACTGTGGTCTAATAACATACTATTACTGCCCATAGGTCTCAACAGTGAACTACTGTGGATCTTGATTGCTTTAACTCAGGATTTCTCTAAGTTAAAGCCTTAGAGGCTCCAGATTACAGCTGTCGACAGTCGACACGGGTCTGCTCCATTCGTTTCATCCTGGTCTTGATAACTCTTCGTGTAATTTCTACGGAGCCGTTTACAGTCGTTTATGTACTGCCAAAACCGCCAAAAACCACCCATCATTCACTTTTCCACAAAGAAACTACCCATACCCTTCCTTCGGAAACAGAGAGTAGAAACTATACATGTGACAAAACTTCAGCCGGCTGTTCTCAGATTGTTTTTATTTGTGTGTAAATGCTTTTAGATGCAGAATTTAAGAGAACCCAGATCTTAGATTCTCGTCTTGGTGTCTTCTCTTTTGCTTCGATCTTCTATCTTGCTGGATTTCTTTCTTTGGAAATATGGAACATGGGTCTGAAAGTAATAAGCCCTTGCTTGATAAATCTCAACGACGGATGAATAAAACGCGTTCTCACAGTTTTATGAAACGTGAGTTCATTGGGAAGTTGCCGGATAAGGTGAGATGTGGGATCGTCGATCCTGAGAAGCCTTCTAGCATCGTTCTGTCAAAATCCAAAGGATTAACTAAAGGTAAGATTTCGCACTGTTGAATGATTCAGCTTTGTAATCTTCACCTTGTAGTAATTGAAAACAAGATTTTTATGATGAAGAGAACAGCACCCAACAGTTGTTTTGGCCTTCTTTTGTTGTTCTTCTTCTCTTCTTTCTGGTTTGGTGGATTAGGATTGGACCAATATCTTCAAAGTTGAGAACCCATGTTCCCTTTTTTGGATGTAAGTTCATGCAGGAAGAACAGAGCTTTTTAGGATCTGCATGAGTTGCAAAATACGAATTGTGGTTCAGGTTCTAATTAGGATTTTCAAGTAGGTTATGACATAGTTTATAGCCAGAGGCGGACCTATGTGACCGCCCCAGGTCATAATTTTTTTTTTTTTGGTAAACAAATCACCATAGAGTTGGGACCTACGGTACCTTGGGCAGGGCCATTGGAGAGATTTGGGGCACGGTGTCGTGCAATCTCCTCAGGTTGAAATTGAAATCCTCATAGAGTTGAATGGGGTCTTGGAGCATGCCCCATATGTCAAACTTATCGCTCCACATGTATTTAAAGATGTAGCCCCACGTATGTAAAACTTTGTTGGTAAAAAAAGAAGAAAAGAAAACATTGCGGCAACACATCGCTCCCTCTTCTTCGACCTTTGCTTTCGAAACCTCTTCGCACCAATTGTAAATCGAGCTCCTTGTCGCCAATCCGTATGTACTGTGTAGACTACTGCATCTTCATTTGTCAACACATATTTAGAATAATCCTTCATAATCAATCTATATCTAAATCTGAACGCTTAATGTCCCATTTCTATTTCCAAACCCAGAATCCCTAAATCCTAATCCAGACCCTAAGCCCTAAACCACCAAATCTGAGCGTCTCTATAATAACCCAAAGAAGACCAAATTTATTTCTGTTATCCTGTCTTCTTACCCCCACTATGATTCAAAGACTGAATTTCGTTCTCATTATCCAATTGGAGGCTTTGAGAAAGTGAAAGAAATGGAAATGATGGGTGTCCTCAAAATGTTCTTGTATTTAGTTTTTCTCACACACCCACTCACCTTGAATTTGCAGCTACGTCCATTGGGCATTGATTTTGACATATAAATTTATTGAAACATGATAATGTGAGTTTGAGTATCTAAAATCAAGGTTAGAATTATTTTTTTTTTATCCATCTAAAGCTTTTGGGTACTTCTAATTAACATCCTAACCTCTTCATTGCCCCATCTTCAATAACTTCATGCATCTAGTTGAGTCCCACGAGTTGGACATTTTCTAAAGAAAAACATATAGGTGCTATTTGGTAATGTAAAAAAGTTTGGTAAAGTCTAGCAAAAGTTTTTTTTTTTTTTTTAATGTTAAGTCTATCAAAATTTTAGCCCCACCCAAATGAAAATCTTGGGTCCGCCACTGTTCATAGCTGTATGGTTTCTTATGAGTTGCCTGTGTTTGTACGCTGCATGAAGACACTTATTTAACTACCTTTGCAACGGATGAACTCCTTGGCGCCTAAACTTAGATTGATTTGTTGTTTGTATGACCACATCATGAGTCACTAAAGGAAACTGTGCATATCTTTGCATGTTTCAGATTTCTGGGTGAAATGATTCTGTAGTTGTTTATCAACTGTTTCAGATAATAGCAGAGGATGGTGGAGCAGCATACAACAGAAATCTATCATTTGTTGGGAAGTCCCACATCCTACGTCACCTAAGTCCTGGGTTGGGTTGGACAGGGCTTCTTAAGCTTTTGGGTTGGTACATGGTATCAGAGTGGGTATCTAACTATCTATTGTTGTTCATGGGTAGCTTGACAAGCTCATCCATGAAATCTGTTGTCCCTACACGTGAGGAGGACTGGAGGAGCGTTGGGAAGTCCCACATCATACATCGCCCAAGTCTTGGGCTGGATGGGACTTCATATACCTGTTTGGGCCTTCCACCTATATTAGCTTAAGCTTTTGGGTTGGTACATGGTATCTCACATCATTCAATTCTTAATGGTTTTCTAAAATTTCCAATTTCTAGTGCATGCCTTAATTAATGCATGTAGATACAGACAAGGCGAGATAGTGAGGGCGCGGTGCTATTTGTTGAGTTGTTGCCCATGAGCTTGGTATTTTATTTGCAAGATTTTACTTACTGCTTTCTTCCTCAATCATTTCTGTAAGTCCCTCTGCCTGTAAACTCTTTGATTGAATGTTTTTATTAGTAATGGAGATGCCAGGGAGAAGTAACAACCAATGATGCCATCAGCATTTGAGCATATTTGCAGGCATTGAGCATTTTGAGTAAGCAGAATGTTACAATTATTCTTCAGTGACATCTGATGAAATTGAATTGATAGCGAATGTACTGGCACTTCCCCTGTGCAAGGATAATACTAACTACTCATCTGTCTTTGCCGAATGCAACTTTCCCTAATCGACTACGTGTCTAAGTAGCCAGTCAGTTTGCAAAACACTTGATTATTAACACAATTAAGAAAAAAGTGTGGAGAGGTTGATTTGTGATGCAAATTAAACTCAAGCCAAAAAAAAAAAAGAAAAACTTTTAAATTCCTTAATTTTCTGTCAAGGTCCTTTGTCATTCCTTAATTCAATGTATTTATTGTTTCTTATAGGAGAGAAAGAATATTATGAAAGACAATTTGCTACTTTAAGATCCTTTGAGGAAGTCGACTCTTTACATATGTCCAATGGTTCTGATGAGGATGATCAAGACAGCGAAGAGCGACGACAGCAAGAATGTGCAATGCAGATTTCTAACATTGCAAATATTGTTTTGCTGGCATTAAAGGTGATTCATCATTCTTATTCCTTTGTCATGGTCAAGCAAATTCTAGAAATGATTTGGAGAGCTCTTAAATCTTTCATATGATTGCTTGCAATTTCCTTCTCTTATCATTTTTCCTTGTCTTACTAACGCTTTTTCTGCAAAGTGCAGATCTATGCAACAATAAGGAGTGGATCTATAGCAATTGCTGCTTCAACACTTGATTCCTTATTGGATCTTATGGCAGGTGGCATTCTCTGGTTTACACATTTGTCAATGAAGAATATAAACATTTATAAGTATCCAATTGGCAAACTGAGAGTACAACCCGTTGGTATAATCATTTTTGCTGCTGTAATGGCTACTTTAGGTATGTTTCTATATGCTGCTCTTGTTGTGTGATTCTTGAATCAAACACTCCAGCAAGGAGAATTAAGCATCGGTGTATTTTATAAAATAACATTATGGTTCCTCTCATGTTTTCTTTTTCAGGGTTTCAAGTACTGATCCAGGCTGTGGAGCAATTGATTAAAGACAAGGCTTCTGCCAAGATGACCATAGAGCAGTTGATCTGGTTATATTCAATTATGCTGACCGCCACTGTAGTAAAACTTGCTCTTTGGCTTTACTGCAGAAAATCAAGAAATGAGATTGTCCGTGCATATGCAAAGGTTTTTCCCACTTATCATGTAGATTTTAAAATGTCCGAGTTCCAGTCCAGTGCGCCATCAAGTATCATTTGGTAAATGTTCTGAACGTTATAAATACTAAGATCGGGGATGTGTAAATAATTAAACCAACTGGTATGTCCCCATCATGGATGAACCAATGGTTGAAAATTGCAGACATTTGTTATAAGTTATAACAGTTAGATATCATCATCATCAGTTATCCCATCTTTATGACAATTAGATATCTCACCTAAAACTAGTTGATTGATTCCTAAATTGCACCAATCGAGGATATTTAGGTTCATAACATCCAGTGAATGGTCACTTGTTGCACATTGGGTTCTCAGGTATTCCTTATATTCTCATTCATGATTCTGATGACACTAATGTGTATAAGAAAGTTTATTTTCCAATCCTGATACAGGATCACTATTTCGATGTGGTGACGAACATTGTTGGCTTAGCTGCTGCCATTCTTGGTGATTACTTCTATTGGTGGATTGACCCTGCTGGTGCTATTTTGCTTGCGGTTTATACAATTTCTAATTGGTCTGGAACTGTTATGGAAAATGCAGGTATCTAGGTTCCTTTTACTGCATTTGCCCCCATTCTTCACAAATTTTCATTTGATTATAAGAAAATGTGTGAAAAAGAAACTTCCTCATGATGTGTTCTTTGCAATTGGATATCTGTAACGAGTTTTTTCATTCATGAATGAGCACTTACCATTTTCTAATGTACAAAGTGATTGAATGATGACCTCTGAAATTGTCATGGTCTTCATTTCATGATATGGTAACCATAATTATACAAACAGAATCTGAAGGTTTCTCCTAATACTGCTTGTCCTTTTGAACACCGATTTTTATTTCTAACTATTCCAACGTGTGATTTATCTAACTACTGAAATCTTTATGCAGCTTCACTCGTAGGACAATCAGCCCCACCTGAAATGCTGCAGAAATTAACATACCTTGTTATAAGGCATCATCCGAAAATCAAGCGTGTTGACACAGTCCGTGCCTACACCTTTGGTGTTCTTTATTTTGTAGAGGTTAGTTAATCAACACTATTTATTATTCTTTTTGGGAAATTTGTCAACTGGCCTTTCCACGCACAGGCACATGTGCCCACCTGCCAGTTTTGTGTGGTGACATCCAGTTTGTTCATCAAATGGCCCCAGCAGGCCATCACACTTAGGGGTGTTCAGGGGCTGGATTGGGCAGGGCTGAGGCATATCCAAGCCTGACCCTGCTTGAGAAATGCAGGCCCATATCCGGCCGAAGGCTGACACAAGCCTAATCGCCCAGCCCGCCTGAAATATGTCAGATCCAAGCCGCCCATTTAGTCAATCGGGCTGGACCATTATTACTTGTTCGGGCTTTCTATCACTTATTTGAGCAAGTAAGTAACCAAACTACGAGCTTTACTTGTTTGGGCTGGGCCAGGCTTTGTGTTTCTATCACTTTCCAAGAGCAACCCAAATTTTAGATCCAGGCCAGACCTGGATGCTAGAAACTAAGGTTGAACAGGGCCAAAGCGGACTAGGCCTGGGTCAGGCTCAGGCTGGCCCTGCCCATGAGCACCGTTAACCACACAGATGTCCTATCTCTAAAATCAGCTGATAACTCATCAGGCGTGTTGCTTTCAACTAAATAAATGGACTATGAAAAAGTAAAGCAAGAAAAAAAAAAGGGGTAGTCTGTCAGTCACACAGTGGACCATATAATAAGTCATATGGACCATTTCTGGGCCCATGAATCCGCATGGCAGGCCACCTGCCAACTACATCAGATAGGCACATGCCAGTTTGGCATGAGTTGCCCTTGTTGGGTTGACTTTCACAAAATCCTGGAGCTAGACATGTAGACCATTAAGACAGCATTGGTCTATAGAAAAGATTGTTCAAAGCTTGGGCGGGAGTTCTCTTTTTGGGCTTTGTCCATCCCAATGGAGGCCATATCTGATCAATGGTCTGGCTACCGACCTCTGCTCCAAAATTCAAGGACTTCTGTACCTCTGAATATTTTCAGTTCCAGAGCCTAATGACATTATAATATTCAAGATCGAGTGACAGAGAACATGGCTTTGGAGAGAGAGAGAGAGAGAGCAAAACTCTGATCAAGATGGCTGAGATAAGACTTCAATCATGATGTTGATGACGGTAATGATGATGAGGTATAAATATTAAAAACGCCATATTTAATGAAAACAGACCTTCATACATCTGTACTGAGATATTTCATTACAAAGAAAGTAACAAAATGACATTATTCATACTTGTTTTCAGCTTTGTATTAATTTAGCAGCATAATGTAATGAAACAGGTTGACATTGAACTTCCAGAAGATTTGCCATTAAAAGAAGCTCATGCCATTGGAGAGTCCTTGCAAATAAAGATAGAGGAACTTCCTGAAGTTGAGCGTGCTTTTGTTCATCTTGACTTTGAGTGTGATCATAAGCCAGAGCACTCTGTTCTCAATAGGCTGCCCAACAGTCAGCCTTGACATGGACTTGAGACCTTTGAGCATTTGTTTTCTTTCCCATCTTCAGTTGACATCCCTGCATCAAGTCAACAGTGTTGAGCGTTTGAAACCCAACTGTGGTGTAATAAAACAGAACAGGTGATTCACCTACAGCTCACATGACCATCCAAGTCATATGTGCTTCTCACATGGTTATTCAAGTGATATGTGGCTACAAATGGGAATGATGTGGCTACCCACAGAACTTTTGTTGCTCATTGCCAGCACAGCTTTTGTTGTCCATCAACTGTCACTACTTGAGGTGAGTGCATCGAGTTCTCCTTTGATAGGTAGGTTATGTTTTTTTTTTCCTCTCCTAAAGTACCTTTCTTGATACTCTGGACAAGAATTTCCATAAGAACATGAAATGATTTGAGAAAAAAAAAGTTCAGGTAGTGAGAAAATGTTTACTTGCACTAAGAGTGTTCCTATTTTTATCTTTATTTTATTTTTTATGGATTGATTTGTGATCCATTGGTGAATGGTGAGAATCCTGGGTAGAAATACAGCCACTTCTGATTTTTAATTTTCTGGGGATTGTGTCCATCATGAGAGAGAGAGAGAGAGAGAGAGAGAGAGAGAGAGGAGTTTACATGGCTGCATGATCTGTACCATTCATTCATCTTGGTCTACCTCACATGGTCAATGGATAAGGAAATATCCAAAGACAATCTGTGATTTAAAACCTTTATCTAAACCTGTCTATCAATCTTTTGCTAGGTTGGCCTACTGGCGAGGAGTGATTTTACAACCTAAATACCCAGGGATAGATCTCTGGACGGGGTGCCAACACCATTCAACTATAAGTGTGTTGGCTCCGTCTATCCCTATTTATTTAACAGTGACATCAATCACTGGCTCAAGTTGAAATCCACTTGGTTCCGCCTTCACTTACGGGTTCATATGTATGGATTTCACTCGCTCTTAAAATTTTTGCCAATGCACTGATAATAATCAAAATATTGGAGATTATATCTTGTTCAACTTGAACCTCAACTCAGGACAGAATCAATCAGCTTTGAGGAACCCATGATTTAGTCATTCAGAATGACCTGCCTAAGCTGTACACCTAGGCATCTCCATTGTTGATTTGGTAGTTAACCTTTTGATGGGATTACAGGTCCGAGGCCACAAATCCGATCATCTTAGTACAAAGGAACAGAAAAAGGACGATTAGAGAAACAGAAGAGTAGTCTTGTGGGCCAAAAGGTTCTTGTCACCGTACAATTTGTACTGTACTTTTTCTGCCATACAGATGAGAATGTCATGATGTGGAGCATTTTGGCCACCAACAAAAAGTTATCTTGGTTGGACAGATTGGAACCTGCCAATAAATTGGCTTCACTCATTGAGCATGAGTGAACGAGTGTTGTGTCTTTCATCCAGTTTCATTGCATCCAAACGGATGTATTCTAATCAAATATCAAGGAATTACTTAGAGAAGAAGAGATGAACATAGCTAATGCAGCCAAAATCACCTGCCTTTGGAGAGACCCATCGGTTCATATACAAGCAACAAAATCAAATACAAGCATTCTGCCATCCGCAACGATTCCTTTGAAGTATGTTACAGCAAAATTATCACCAAGTTTTAGCAAATAAATAAATAAAAATCTCGCCAAGTGAAGTTTCAAATAAGGCCAGTGCGGGATTTTCAATGCCGCCGTCTACAAAAGTAGGAATTCTTTTGGATACCTTTAGGAAATCCCCCATGGGAGGAGAAAATTCAACTTCTATAATATTAATGTATATACTTTGAACGATTTTCTTCTGAGGACGCTTCTACTGGTACTTTGTTGAACACCTCCTGTGCAGAGCCTACCCATATAATCCATACAAAACCATCATGTCCCTTGTAAATTGGCATCAGACCCCAATTTGACACTCATCAAAGGTGCATGCATTGATTGATAATAACACACAAAGATACCCTCGAATTGAAGGCTCTTAAATCACTGGCCATGATGAGGGCTCCAATCCCCCTGAATGGCATCCACCCATGCATGCCCCACTTCATGAGGGACATCCCTGTGGTTATTTATTATATACTAATACATAATAACACACCATACTGGTGTAACTTAATATAAATTCTGGTTAAAATCCAAAGGATGGACCTGAATATCAATCTTGCTTAAGCCCATTTAGGGATTTTGATCTTAAATGAATATGCAAGTCTAGCTCCTTGGACCTAAGTTGGTGTCCAACCCACTCCATAGTGAACTGGACAGTCCTATTCTTATGCCACAGGTGATGACAATGGTAGTGGTAGCTAAGCGAGTTCGGATCACCTATCGCAGTTGTTATATCTTCACTGTGAGTGGACCACTAATAGTCCGCCACACCATCCAAAAATTTAGGTGATTTTCTTTCATTTGATTTAAACTTTTTTAAACTTCATAGTCCTTAAATTTTTAGATGACGTGGCGGACTGTTATTGGTCCACTCACGATGGAGGTATAACAACTATGATAGGTGATCCGGACTCTGAGCTGATGTGGTTTTAACTTCCTCTGAGAATCAAGCTGTGTGGGATTTTCAGTTTCTGCTATTAATCTAGGGTGTTTCAAGATTTGTGGCATGATCTCAATCACTGCCTGTGATGGCTCTCCATTTTGATCCCTTCCAATATATCTCTTGTCCGGAGGGAAATAGGCTACCAGTTGGTCACAACTTGTAGAAGTTAAGTACTACTTATGTGGGGCATGTGCAAACTATTTATCTTTTTTGGGGGAATCAACATTTGAATATTAAACATATATTGTTAATTTTTTATAAGTTTGATTTCAGAGTGTTTTTCCATTAATAAATGAGAAAAAAAAATCAAAAATTGAAAGTTCCCTTTCATAATAACTTCACTGCTAAATAATCCAGGAACATTATTTGTGACGATGGTTCTAATTACTGATATGATCATTACATTGATACAGCTGCGATCCACCGTTTATAGTCGCTGGCCATCTAAATTTCACGTTTTGCATGCAGATTTTTAGTGTCTAAAGAATTAAGTAATAATCCATTGTATCCAGACACACCTTACAAAGATACTTGTACTCAAGACTCAGGTTACTCAAACCAAATCATTGGATTAAACTCTCCCCAGTGAACTATTACATGCTTGTCATTTGAGTAGGGTTTTGATTTCTCACTGTAGTCTTGCACAGCAGTGAGTGTGGAAATTTAAATCTCCACCTTTAAGTAAAAACGTTCAGTAAATTGAAAGGGTGGTTCAGTTGGCTTAGAACCATGGTTTGCACCCGGAGAACTTAAAAAGTTCGTACCTTGGATTCTTCCTCTAAAATAAAATAGAGGGTCATTAAAAATGTGCTTTCCTTTTTCAATCGTAGGTGTGGTACTGGTGTGCTAGGGTAGGACAACCATCTTCCAACATTAAAAATTGGCTGATACGCATCAGATTTTCAATGACCCATTTGTAGTATTCATGTGATACACAACCCAGTTTGGGGCTTTTATATTGCTAAAAATTTAAAGGCAGAAATCAAACCTCCCAAATTTTTCGTAGTCTGAAATTCAAACCAATCAAAATAAGAATCCTTCCAAGTCTTAATGCAAGAGATATATGCAAATTTTTATCCTAAAAGGAGTTGGGCCACCGTAAGATTGGTTATTTAAAACCTGAGTCAAAGAACATATGGCACTTCAGCCACCATGCTATAATTGAGTTTTGTTTGTAGCTTTGATGTAACCTATTTTAGTCATTAGTGTCAACAGTCACAAGGCCCACAAGCTAGGGGTAGGGCCCATTATTAATACTTTCTATTAACCAGGAATACCCATAAAACTTCTTTTGACTGACACAACATTTCCTTCCTCTGTTTTAATCCGTGTGGTGTGGCCACCAACGATCAATTCACTCTCTCGTACCGTGGCGGACTAGGATTTTCATTTGGGTGGGGGCAAAAATTTTGCTAGACTTAATATTTGAAAAAAAATATGCTTTTGCTAGACTTTTTTACATTATCAAATAATAGCTCATATATGTTTTTCTTTAGAAAATGTCCAATTTGTGGAACTGACTAGATGCATGAAGTAATTGAAGATTGGGCACTGAAGGGGTTATGACGTTAATAAGAAGTACCAAAAAGCTTTAGATAGATAAACAAAAATGATTTTAACCTTGATTTTAGATACTCAAACTCACATTATCATGTTTTACTAAATTTATATGTCAAAATCAAAGCTCAATAGAGGCCACTGCAAATTCAAGGTAAGTGGGTGTGTTAGAAAGATTGAATACAAGAACATTTTGAGGACACCCATCATTTTCCTTTTTTTTTTTTTTTTTTTCACTTCCTCACAGCGTCCAGCCTTTGGATGATGAGAATAAAATTCCATCTTTTAATCATAGTGAGGGTAAGAAGACTTGATAAGGGAATGGATTTGGTCATCTTTGGATTTTTGTAGATATGCTCATATTTGGTGATTCAGGGATTATGATTTGGATTAGGATTCGGGGATCCAGGGCTTGGAATTAAAATTTGGAGACTAAGCGTTTAGATTTAGGAATAGAGTGATTAAGAAGGATTATACTATATTTGTTTTGCAGATGAAGATGCAATAGTATAACATAGTACATAGGGATTGGCAACGAGGAGCTTGATTGACAATCGTGGCAAAGAGGTTTCAAAAGAAGAGGTCGAAGAAGATGGTGTTGCTGCAACGTTGTCTCTTTTTTTTTTTACCAACGAAACTTTAAATATGTGGAGCGATAAGTTTAGACATGTGGGGCATGCTCTAAGGCCCCATTCAACTCTATGGGGATTTCAATTTCGACCTGGGGCAACTGCCCCAAATCGTGCCCCAAATCACTCTAATATAGGGCCAACTCTGCTCCAAGGCCCCAGCTCTATGGGGATTTCAATTCCAACCTCAGGCCACCGCTCCAGGTCAGCACAACATAGGTCCACACCTGCCCTCACAAATGCCAACTTTCAGCTGGCATTAGGTCCTAATTTGACTCTAACATGAATATAAGTCATTGCTACCTTTTAATGAAATACACTTGTACAACTTGTAGCCCATTCAACTTTGAGGCATTAAAATCAAGGGCTGATATCACTTGATCAAACTAAATCTATATGATTCATCTTTACTGATTAGCCTTATTCAATGATATTAGTTTCTGATAAATAAATTGAATAATTATTAGGCTACATTTATTGTAAGATTCTGGTATTCTAATTTACAAGTTAAAAAATGCTTAAGAATAAGTACAAGTTTGCTCTGAAGTGTTGAAAATGATAAGAAATATATGCTTGGTTGAAAATTATGAGGATTGATAGGCATGCAAAATGGGGTAGATAAAGTACAAATCTTGAGATTTCTTTATTTTCAAATCTTTTAAAATTTATTAAATTCTTTTATAAGTCATATTGATATGAGAGATACCATACTGATATCAAAGGAACATCAATGAAATCAATTTACAAGATCTTTCTAGATTGGCTTGATTGCTTGCCAACATCTTTCTTAATTGACTTCACTGATTGGATTCTAATTGGCTTGATTGATTCTCAATATTATTCTTGATTGGTGTTTGATTGGCTGGATCTAAACTGACTTGATTTATTATGTAATTTCATAATCAATGATGCTTCCTTAATAACTTGTATCAATATAGCAGATAAATATGCGCTTTTTAAAAACCAACATGAAGTGAATACATATATTTGGGCTGCATCTGTTTGTCCTGGAGCAAAAATTGAAAAAGTAATGCTGAAGATTTACAAATGAACATGAAATAGTCTATCTGAGGATCGGAATTGATTACCCAGCCATTATCCTGTAAATTAAATCCTTTGAAACGTTAATGTGCATGTTGAGGTCAACGTCCACCCTCGCTCCTGAGCGGTCATAATTGTGGTCGAGCCCTCGCCCTCACCATAAAACCATTGTTGTGCCGTTTCCTATCACCAATTGGTTTTGAGATAAGTGGTAGCTCAATGGGGTGTAAGATCCTACAAGTGGTATCAGAGCCTGGTAGGTCGGGTGTTCGAGTCATGGGATACGCGTTTTGCGAGTTGCGCGATCCTCAATCTTATATGCTTCACCCCTCGCGTTTTTAAATTTAATTTTCCTGCTTTGAACCTCACTTTATGGTGAATTCATAGAAAACGAAGAGCCCTTATTTTGTTTTAATTATACTTTTTAACTGGTTGTCCGTTTGGATGTCCCATCAATTATAGCAAACATATCTTTCTAAGTAAAAAGCTACACGGGCAAAGTTGTCACATTGTAAAAATAGTACAGGCATTTTTGTCATGAAGTATAAGTACTATAGGAAAATTTAGCATCTTATAAAAGTTTTATGGGTAAATTTGCAAAAAAGGCAAAAAGCATCAAATTACTCTGGACGTTCATGTCTATTTCAAAACATTAATTTGTTTTTTTTTTTTTTTTTCAGTTTGAAAAAGATGCAAAAGGTCTTAAAGTTGGTTAAATTAGACATCCACATATATTTTGTCAAACAATCTAAAGCACTCAAATGCCGGATTTATTCAGTTAAGTTAAATAGGCGCAAAAAGTAGACTTACCCTTATATTATTCTCTTGACTTTCCTTTGTGTGCCTTTTACACTAACAGGTAAACTTATCCAAGCATTATAGCATAAAAGGCCACAAAATAGTCAAAATACCTGGTCCTGCTCACGAATGGAGAATTTTTAACATTTCAACTGATAAGAAGATCCATGCCATCCAATTTATCCCATTGAATATTTACATCTGACCCTTTCCAATTTACTATTTATTTGTAGTGTTTCGAAGCAGGGAAAGACACAAGTCTGCACTGTCCACTTGAATACATGTCAATATGGAGAGGCAACAATATATTGAATGATTGAAAGATCTTTGTAAGACTGTTTAAAGCGAATGAGAACTCATTCTAATCGTTTTATTACAATTTTGAAGGGTCCCAAGTTTTGCGAATTTTTATCCATTTGGATAGAGTTATCAATTTGTATGATTAGTTCCGTGATTTACAAAAATTAAAATGAGTGTTAGATTTGAAAAGGTTCCAACTTATGGTGCAGAAGGGTGAAGAATAATTCAAACAGTGGAGATGAAATCAAACAGTGGAGACAAAATGGAAAAGACATGAGTGAAGTTCTAAATGAGGTTTTTGTGAAGATCCATAGCTTTTTAAAAGACACAAAAGTGTGATATAAGCTTGCTTTTTTTAAACAGAGCCATTAAAATATGATTTTGCATTGTTCCCCGGCCATAGCTCACATGGTTAGGGACACAATAATTGTGTGAGTATATGAGTTCAACCCCTTTAAAAAACCATGAAAGTAGAATGAAAATGAAAAAAAATGTAAAGAGTTTGCATTAATCAAATGGGGCACCTAACAAAAGCATATTGGTATCAATATGGGCTCCTGGGTACCCAAAAGGACCTGTGACATAAAAACCCGGATTTTGGTCCATTATTTGATTCCATTTTATCTTTGATCTAGCTAGGTTCAATGAGCCACAAAATAGGTTTATTAAGTGTAAAACTTGGGATTTGAAGCGTAAATTGACTAGTCTCTCAAATGATGAGAGGTTGTTTAACAAATATACATTTTCATTTAAAACTGATTCAAATAGATATTTGAGTAGTTTAGACTATAATTTGAATAAATTTATGATAATCTACCTCTTTGTCCCTTTTTCAAAAGGATAACTTTTTTAAGTCAACGTGCAAAAGCAATTATACAGTTGTTTTTTTCTTGACAAATTTCTTCTCCTCCTATGCATGAGTCTATAGGAGATCCAACCCCCTCTTAACTAATGAGTGCTGCTATTGGCACACCAATTTTTACTTTTCAAACACGGTCAATTTATCATTTTTTTATTACATTATTACCCTTTCATGAAATGACCAAAATATCCAAAATTCCACAAAAACTCAAAAACCCATTCTCTTTTCACACACAAGCCATTTTTCTTCCTCTCTCACTCATTTCATTCTACAGTTTTCACTCTCAACTTCCTCCACCCGATACGACGGTTTTGGTCCAGCCCTACTTGCCCCCTATGGTTGCAAGCTTGTCATTGATAGCTCCGCACCTTGAGGAATGCATTAGATAAGGTTCGAGGCCGCGGGCACTCTGCATCGGGGTCAGTGGTGGGGCGTTACTTTCATTCTTGCGCATGCAGCTGGGATTTTTCGATATCGTGGGAGTGGAGATGGATAATACTGTTTTTCGGGTGGCATAACAGCAATTTGGGTTGGTTGAAGATGAATTCTTGAGGGTTTTGTGGGCAATGGAGTCATATTGATACAGAAGTTTGCCCTGCGGGTTATACATTGGAATTCATTGCGTGATAAATTAGCCCTTCATCCCAATTTTAGTTTCAGCTGTCATTTGGTGCCTAATGGTTTTGAAATTAATAGAGGCATCGAGATGGGGCGATGCGTGGATGATCGGAATTCTCTTATAGATGTTATTATGGTCAATTTGGATTCAAGTGATGCCACAAATCCGCATAGTGCTCCTTGGCCAATAAAGCCACATGGATTAAAAAAAAGAAGCATTGTTCGGACCTGAAAGTCCGAACAAAATCACTTTGTTCGGACATTCATGTCCGAACAATATCATTATGTTCGGACCTGAAAGTCCAAGGTTCGAACAATGGTAGTATGTTTGGTCACTGATCGCGAAAATTGGGTTCAGAACCCTTGCCCAGATCAACGGATTTCAGAGTTGTTTGCATTAAAAACACTCACTTTGTTTCTAAAAATATACATTGAGCTAGAATATATCCCCATAACAAATTTTCATGTAAAGAAAGGTAATCTAAGATGGGAAAAGAGGTAAAAAAGAGATGAGGAAGAAGAATAAATGGTAATGTGTTTTAGGGATGCATTTACCTTTGAAAGAGGAGATGGTGGAGACAACGGGCAACGCCGAAGGAATGCCGGAGAAACTGAGTCGCCGGTGATGTGGAGAGTCCAGTGATTTGTGTGTGAGAAGAAAGGGATGAGGATGTGTGTGGGAAGAAAGAGGGAAATGGAAGGGATGGGTAGTTTAGGAAGTTTGAGTGTGTGTGAAAAGTAATAATGTAATTTTAAAATTCTAAAAATGTGTGTAGAGAGAAATTGTGTGAGAAAAGTGAGAATCTGTGTGCCAGTAGAATTTCCCTAGCTAATATACCCGAAAAAAAAAAAGTTTGCTTGTATTACATTTTTAGCCTTCATTTCAAATAGATCTTAAATTGACTCGGCTTTATTTCAAACAAATGAGTAATTCTATCTAAGCCACATAGACATTATACACCTTTTTTTAAATACGCAACTAGTTGGTTTCATATTTAGATCCTCAACTTATCTAACAAATAATAATCTAAGACTGAAATTTGGATCTTTATGTAAAATCTTAAAAATCCTACATTGATAATTCCTAATTACTTTACTTTTGAACGGAGCCATAACTAAGATGTATAATGGCAATATATTTTCTCCTTTTACTATGTTGGATCGAAGTTAGTAGACATGAGGGACTGCGTGAAATTCGGGTGTGGGTGTGGGTGTGGGCCGTTTAGCCTTTTGGGATTGTGCAAATGACCTTTCCTATAGAACAGTAAGCGCATGGGAAACAAATTCTTTCAATTAAATCTCATAAAGCCCATTTAGGGATGTAAATGGCTCCTTGATTCTCCGATTACTCAAAGGTCCCAATCCGTTATAAACTGAGTCTTGGCCCTTATTTAAGCCCCGATGAGTAAATGGATCCGGGTCTGGTTCCACCTTGGTTCGGACCCGTGGACCCGAGACCCAACATATTACCTCAATTTAAAAACATTGTTCCTAAAAACCATATTTTTTTAAATATCATTGTCTACCTAGACCCGGACCCGGATCCAGACCCGTTCCATATATGATTCTGGTTCCGGTTCTGGAGCTAAGAAACCAGTTCTGAATTCGGTTCTACCTTTTCCTTAACGGTTCCGGTTCTAGGTCCACCATGGACTCGGATTGGAATTGACCTGTTTACAACCCTAAGCCCATGTAACCCCAATAATTCGTGTTCCGATAAAGAAAGAATTTCTCTTGTGCTCGGCGGTTTTATGGGTTGAACTCTGGTTGTCATGGGAGAGAGGATGAAATTCATGGGAGGGGTCTAGCATTCGAGGACCGTGTGAACAGAGGCTCTTATAAATCGTAGTGCGCAGGAAATTTTTTTTGGATAGAATAACCTCACAAAGGCTGAAAATTGACAAAACCTAGTGGGGTCACCCCCATAACCCTAACCATTCACTCCATCTCCAACTACCATTGCTGGTTGATTACTAAATTTTTTCCTATTTCGCTCACATTGTGCGAGACTTTTTTTTAATTTTTTTGTGCGCTAACAAAGGGTTCTCAATCCTTTGAGCTGGACTATTTTCTCTTGGTGTAGAGAGAAGCAGCCACCTTCGGTTCTTAGAAAGAGGGAACCGAGAGTTGATACCGAGACTCTAATTTTGAAAAAGAGAGGAGCCGTGGTGGTCTGGCCACTGGACCAACCCCTTGAGGTCACATTGTGCAAGACTCACACCGCGGAAGTCTCCCCCCTCTTCTCCAACCTCCTCCTCACTATATACCAAATCTGCCCCCTCATCATCTAAATATTGTTACACAAGTACGGGTTTCATTTCACCCCCTCTTTTAATCCTGTGTGTGCGCACTCCGCCCCATCGAAAGAGCTTTGCATATAGATTGATAGAGAGGGTCTCTCTCCATCTCCCCCTTTCTCTACACCTAAAAAAAAAAACCCTAAAACCGCATCGAATTCTCGTTTTTCCAATCCAATCCCTCTTTCGATCTAAGACAGACTCGAACCAGATCGATCAGATTCCAATCATCGAAGACTCGAACCAGATCGAAATCGCATCGGATTCGATTTTCGATCTCTTTCTCAATCCGGAAACGCGTTGACGAACGCGGATGGAAAGCTCGAGATACGGATCCCTGAGAGGTTGAAGAAGATGCCGGGGATCGCGCAGAGAAATGTTCAATTCGTCAATGCTTCTCTTTCATCCGCCGGGCCGGTCTCGGTGAGCGGGATCTGGTCTAAGAATCGTGGTGGGAATCTCACCTTCGATCAGCTCCAGAAGGTAGATTTGTTTGTATTTCACTGATGCCGATCGAAATCTCTGTGGATTGTGATTCATTTGTGTTATTGTGAATTGAGATATATTGATTAGCTGTTTTTGCATCTTGTATTGATTGATGGCTGTTTGGATGTGTGTTTTGATTCATCCGATAAGGTTTGTGATTCATTTTTTGTTGTTGTATTTGATTAGTTTTTGTAAATTCTTTCTTTAGCTGATTGAGATTGATTCAGAGCTTAGAGCTGGTGTTTGCATGGAGAGTTATGGATAAAATTGAGTCGGAGATGGGCTGGGAATTTGTTATTTGATTGTGTAGTTGGTGGCGATTGATAATATGTAAAAGTGAAAAGGATTTCAAGCACAACTGTGTTTCATGATTCCCATCTTACTGTGAATGGTTGGTTTGAGACTGTGTTTTGGTGCGGAATTACTGAGTGTTAGTGTGAGTCAGTGTTTCCATTATGGTTTTCTAGTGGAATGTATTACAAGTGAATGACACTTAGTAAGTCATTTATATTGCATTGTTGGGATTATGGTGCACGGATACTTCAGAATGGGCAACATATCTTGTCGTTATCTTGTCTGATACTTAACTTTTTATGTGTAAAATCCATGTCCCCTAATTCTTAACTTCTTTTTTTTTTTTTTTTTTTTGTGTGTAAAATCCGTCTCCTGTCCCTGCCTTATCCATGCCGTATTTGGGCATCATAGTGTTGGCCTATTGAATTTATTGTTTGCATTGATTTTTATCGCCTATGCAGTCTGATGAGGTACCATGTACTGTCAAAATATTGCATATCAGAATTCATACACTTTTTAACAACTATAGTAAGAAATTATTCCAAAGCATTCTGTTACATATGGCTGTTGTATTAAATTTATTGCGACACATATCACTAGGCTTCCTGCCAATGGTACGATATGCCATACACTAGTTTAAATGCGAATGAATGCATATATTTTTTATTCATGCTACTTTTTTAAGTAGACAATTCATGGAAGATCTTGCAAAAAGGACATATTCAAGTTTTTATTTTATTTTATTTATTATCATTTTTAAAAGTTTGTTTGCATGTTTGTGGTGGATGAATCATGAAATAGACAAATGAATTATCAGATTTCTAATCAACTTGTGTTGTGATATCTGAATTAGTTCTGGAGTGGGCTATCACCACAGGCCCGGCAGGAGCTCCTACGAATTGATAAGCAGACGCTTTTTGAGCAAGCACGCAAAAACCTTTACTGCTCTAGATGCAATGGATTGCTGCTTGAAGGTTTTTCACAAATTGTTATGTATGGGAGGTCGTTGTTGCAGGAAGGTGTTGGAGTGCAGTACCCTGGCAAGATGGGAGCCTCAAGAAACCAGATTGAAAATGGATTGGATATAATGCTATCTGCATGTCAAGATGATGTTCAAGATCCATCTGTACATCCTTGGGGAGGGTTGGCTGCAACCAGGGATGGGATGCTAACGCTGTTAGACTGCTTTCTCAGTGGCACTTCACTCAAGGCTCTTCAAAATGTATGCAAGTACCCTGATAGATTTTCCAGAATTTCTGTTTTGATGTTGTCCTCATTCTTTTATTTTAACAAACTTTTTTACTCAGGTCTTTGATAGTGCACGTGTAAGGGAACGGGAACGTGAGTTACTTTATCCTGATGCTTGTGGTGGGGGTGGTCGCGGTTGGATTAGCCAAGGAATAGCTAACTATGGAAGAGGACATGGAACCAGAGAAACATGTGCTCTGCACACTGCAAGGCTTTCTTGTGATACTTTGGTGGATTTTTGGTCTGCGCTAGGTGATGAGACTCGGCAATCTCTTTTACGAATGAAAGAGGAGGATTTTATTGAGAGGCTTATGTACAGGTGTGTTCTACTAGCCACTTACGTACTTAAAAGCATATCTCTGCATAGGAAGATATATTTTTTTGGTTATTATTCTAAGTGCAAAAAAGATTAGCTTATTGGTTATTGATAATGTAGTTGATTTATCTAATTACCATGATGTGAAGAGCTTACAAGAGGAAAATATTTGGATCTTGATGTACGGATGTTGCCAGTGACGTGGTAAGCACTAAAGACTGCCTTTGAAATGTCCTACTTGGATGGCCACAAGTTTGGAAAGATGCACTCTTCATGTTTGAAAATGCTTCAGCGGTATGATAATTTTGGTTTCATACTAGATTAGATAACTCTGAGTGATATGGCATTGGAAGAATAAGTGGTAAAGTATAAAAGAGTGTTATCTTTTCCTGATGGAAGTTATTCTTAACCTTATAGACTTATAGTTAATCATACCAATTGTTAAGAGTAAATATTTGTCGCTGGCAGAGAGTACTATTGATACGGAGCGTAGATGCCATCTCCCACTTCTTGAACACAATGGAAGCTCAAATTACCTGGCAGAGCTACATTGATTAAAAATTATTTTGTATACTTGAGATTGTCAACCCTGTAACAAAATTTTTTAAATGACCTGCAAATGGAGCGCAGATGCCATCTCCCACTTCTTGCACACAATGGAAGTTTAAATTACCTGGCAGAGCTACATTGATTAAAAATTATTTTGTATACTTGAGATTTTCAACCATGTAACAAAAGATTTTAAATGACCTGCCTGCATATGAAGTAATGAAGTGTTACAAGTTCAAGAAACTAGGGAATGACTGACTAATAAAAACATGGAATGATGTATTGGGAAAATGATGCAGTGTGGATGCTTTCTAACCTAACCTGGACCTCCACCATGGTAAATCTAGGTTCCAAGGGATTTAAATTTCCATTAATCTGATTAGATAGCCATATTGTTGAAGAAAATATTGTTGTGCTGTTTGCTTTATTTAATGAAAGTAACCACTAAAAAAATTATTGTTGAAGAACATCGAAAAAAATAAATGCACAGTAGCAAGTGCCACACATTTGGGTTGGGGACGGAAACTAGATCTCCCTCTTCATTATGGGATGCCTCACATTATGTCAATTAAACCCTATCATTTGTTGCATGCACAAGGCACTCCCTTGTCACCCAATTTCCCCTAAGTAGATCCTTGATTCATCATGCCTGAATATGATCTCATAGTGCTCCTTTTCTGCCGTCTTTCCAAAATAGGGGCCCATTTATATGCTTTGGGAACTATTGAAAGTCCATGGGTCACTAAATAACAGAAATTGATGCTCTTAGGCACTCCGAAAACCCTTTCACAAGTCTCTTCTTCATTCAACTCATTCCATTTAACTAGAATATGAAGGCATGCTCTTTAAATCTTCTATCCCATTGTTTAAAACAAGCTATCTTTTTTTTTTTGAATGATTAAAACAAGAATTTTTAAACCAGTTTTAGAATAGTTCATCTGAAGGAAGCCTTCTTAATTCTTAAATACAATTTTTCTTTTTCTCTTATGCATTTTTTCCCTAGTTTAACTTTCTTTTCTTCCTGGGTCTCTTCAAAATCGAAGATGCTTTCAACAGTGTCCAACCATTCAAGAAATTCTTGTCCCTCGTACTACTGTTATATTTTGGTAGATCTAATTTGATACTGTAGTCCCTACTCCCCATCTCCTTGGAAATTACTTCTGTTTGGATTTTTGTCTACACGGCTCTTAAGTCCATACTGTCATGTGTTGACCCACTGCATGGTTGATGAGAGGAATTTGGAAGTGAAGACAATCACAACCTACAAATCTCCTTCGTTATTATGGACTCCCCAAATTCTGCCGCTCTCTATTTGACTGTGTTGGTGAAATGGGTTCACATTTTCTCCCTCGGATTTAAGCATATTATTGTCACCAGAAAGAATATTTTTTTTAGTTGTTAGACGACCGTGTTTTTGGGCAATGTTTTGCACTTGTTTTTCTGACGCCACGTGATTGGTGGAAGGATCCCTGTAAGCACCTTCAAGTACACACATGTAATTTTAGGGTTCTAGCCCAAGAAAAGAGAATGTCTAAATTTATTGATGAATGATTCTCACCATACATGTGAGTTCATTATATAGGCATAGAAATCCAAGAAAGTAATTTCCTTACTGTAGATGAATTTCCTTTCCTTAGAACAAAACATTCATTGAATCTAGACTCTAATAAAATAGGAAAACTAAATCAAAGGGAGATATTTAAGAAGATAATTATCTAATAGATGTTTCAAAGGGCACATTGATTTATTGCCTTATGGGACCTGTTGACTTTGCACACAGCTGGATTGGGCCTATTAGGCTAGCCGCGGGCCTGGGCTTGGGCCAATGTATGATGGCCTAGCCCATGAGTCTTGGGATGCATCATTTGTTGAGTGCAAAAATTCTCACAGGCTCCACACTCCTGATAGATGGATGACATAAGGCTTTGATGACGATAATGATGGTGATTGTGATAAATGATGCAGTTTCAACCAAACTAATTTCATGGTATTTATGCGTTTCCTTATTTGTTTTTCGTTCTTCTTAGTTCTTACCACAAAAATTGGATTCCTTTTTTCTTCCTTTTTTTAAAATCGTTGGAGATTGTTTATTGAGCAGTATTTTAATGGCACTGCAATGTTTTCATTGATTTGAGGACGTGAATAATTAAAAACAGATCTATGAATATATGCTTATCTAATGGTTTAAATGTTCAATATTGCTTGTATTTCTGCCTGAAATGTGGCAGGAGTATAATATGTTCTGTGAAAGAAGAATCTAGTGCTGGAAGCCTGGAATATTTATGTTTTTTTTTTTTTATATAACTATCCTGATTATCTTTGCTTCAGGCAATTGAAGTACAGGATGTTTCTATTCAGAATAACCACTCAATTGAACCCATGATGGTGAAAATTAAACTACATGCTGTCATCTCTCCCTCTCTCTCACACACGCACACGCCCAACACCCACACGTGCACCCACACACTACATTTACACCACACCCCGCACCCACACACTACATTTACATGTGATTAGGACAAACGTTGTACAAGATGAAAATTAGGTCCATTGGATCAACTTGCTTCAACCTTGAAAACTGAATTTTCATGTTGAAAGTAGCTTGGCAAAACACCATTTCATGCTACAGTGAATATATTTAATGAATTTTTGGAATCAGTGCAATGCTGCTGAGAAATCAAAGACCCTATTTAGACTACAATCAGTTGTATGTCGTATAAGAAGTCTAGTTAGTTTGGTCTTTTTCCGATAGGTCACCCATTCGGAGCTATGATGCCCAGATATGGATATGAATATGGACACTGATACGGGGATACGACTCTTCACTTTTGAAAATCTAGGACACGGATATGGATACGGGTGTCCTAATATGAATCTTTATACCACTTTTGAATCAATGGAATTATCATTATTTTCGTCCCCTTCTAGCATTTTTTTATGGTGAGAAGTAAAAGTAACAAAAGAACTATATGAAATAAAGGACTTTGCAAGTAGGATATGCTAAACTTGTTCCCTAGAAGTATCGGTGCAGTATCAGGTACCAATACAAGTATTGTATCTGTCCGATACAGATACGTTGGGCTTGTACAAGTATCCGGATAATAGATTTGGAGGCTTGTTTTGTAGAACTACTAATCTGGCTTCAAGTGGCCGATATTGGGTGCTCTTGACTTCCATGACTGGACCATTCAACATTGTTCTTAAGCTCTCTCTTATGCTGTTTTAACAGTTTAAGCATCAATGTTTATTTTACAGGTTTGACAGCAAGAGGTTTTGCAGAGATTGCAGAAGGAATGTTATTCGTGAGTTCAAGGAGCTGAAGGAACTAAAGCGTATGCGCAGGGAACCTCGCTGTACTAATTGGTTCTGTGTCGCGGATACATCTTTTCAATATGAGGTGTGTTATTGCCATCATGGAGGTTTCTTGAGTCATTCCAATTTTCCACTGCATATTGGAGTTTCTTTCTGTTTCCTTTTCCCCTTGGATCTTGATATTTATATACCATGTATTACATGTAGGAACTTCCTAGATCTGTTGCTTAATTTTGCAGTTATCTATCCATCATCTTGCATATATAAGGCCTAAATGTTTTAAGTTTAGGCTAGTTGGCCTTGCTTGTTTTCTAGTGAGGTTTGATAGGAAATGTAGAAGACATATTGCAGACATTTCTTTTGTCACTGTTCCTTTAAACTTTTACTTTTATGATGATGTTTTCAGGTATCTAAAGAAACTGTCCTAGCTGATTGGCACCAGTCCTTCACCGAATCAGATGGAACATACCATCACTTTGAATGGGCTATTGGAACAGGAGAAGGAAAGTCTGATATTTTGGAGTTTGAAGATGTTGGTATGAACGGCAGTGTTGAAGTGAATGGCCTTGATCTAGGTGGTGTGACTTCATGCTTTATTACATTGAGGGCTTGGAAACTAGATGGCCGTTGCACGGAACTTACTGTAAAAGCCCATGCATTGAAGGGTCAACCATGTGTTCATCGCAGGCTTATTGTAGGGGATGGATTTGTCACAATAACGAAAGGAGAAGGTATAAGAAGGTTCTTTGAGCATGCCGAAGAAGCTGAGGAAGAAGAGGTAATTTCAGCACAACAAAGTCTATACACTATTTTTGTAGACCGCAAGATTTTTTATATGGGTTTCTTTAACGTCAATGATATTAAAGCTTCCTTTACCTTATACCCAAGATGGGCTTTCTTATATAAATTCTTGTTGACGTACTGGTGCAGGATGATGATTCCTTTGACAAGGATGGAAATGAGCTTGATGGAGATGGTTCTCGTCCCCAGAAGCATGCAAAGAGTCCTGAACTCGCTCGAGAATTTCTTCTTGATGCTGCAACTGTTATTTTCAAAGAGCAGGCATGTTTTTGTGCTTTTACCAGTCCCCATTACTTATCATCCATCATGTTCTGCCAATGAAAATTCTATTTTTTTTAATGGCCCCATGATTTTAAAATATTGGATTCATCAAAACATTATAGATTTTAATAGTACGTTTAGAATCTTACCTATGATGCATGAATCTGATTGTCTCTGCTCCATTTCCAGAATCAAGACTTGATTAACCTTAAATATGTTGATTTCTTTATTTTCTTCAGCATCCTTAAAACTTGGCATAAAAAAAGATAATCAGCATTGACAAACAAATCCAGGCTGCTGATTATGTTAATGAAGAGGAAAGGATAGAGGAGAAAATATTAGTTAAATAACCAGTTTTTGGGCAATATTTTCCTCCAGGTAGGTAGGTAGGTTTTGTTGCAAACCAATGTTTACAACTGGAAGATGCTACTTGAACCACAATCCACTTTCTTGTAAGGATATTCCGCACACGAAAAGAATACAACAAAAGTAAATTTTCATCTAATTACTCAAAGCAGAACCCCTTACATGTATTTATGATTTTATGTAGACTTTCATCATTCAGAGTCTTAATTAACTGCTCTGAACTCTTTGTTTTCAAAGGCAAGACTTGTTAACTAAGTTGAACTCCCCAAGATATGAATTAAATATCATCATTTGCGGGAGCCTTCTTCCATTAATTTCATCATCATTGTACCCTCCTTCTATCAATCTCAACAACATGCATTAATGCCCTAACTAATGAGGACAATTACTAAAACTTCCCCCAACCAAAGTTGAATTGTCTACACTGGTCCTAGATTCCAACAAAGAGGAAATTTGAAAAGTTAGAACTTATTATGTATCTCTTCCGTAAGCACTACATCAAAGTTTAATACAAAATCCAAGTTCGGTTCAGTATGATAGAACTCATTTTTTTTGAGCAAAATATTTCTTTTAGGGAACATATCGTGATAGTCCCCTACCATTTGAATAATTTAATAAATGATCCTATGAATCCAAATATCAAGTAAGTACCTCTAGCTTTTAAATGCATGTCAAAGTCTTTTGCTCCATCAACTTTCCCTAAGCGTGTTTGGCAATTAACTAGTTAAGTTAAAGTAAAGTGAATCCAGACAAGAAATGACAAGGGATCAGATCAAAAGTACATAATTTTAAAATTCCCCCGAATTTTTTTAAAAAAGTAAAAAATCAACCTCCTTTCTCCACTAAAAGACAAAAAAACTTCACTTTTCTATACAAAAAGTCAAAAAGATTCCATACTAAACAACTAAAAACAAAACACCATCATAACCCCTTATATTTTATTTTCTCTTGATTTGATGCTTCACCTCACCCTACTTCAATTCACCATAAGCTCTGACTTTTTATACAAATAATTTCACCGTTCTTCTCCAACGTGCCCATATTCCTCAAGTCACCTCTCCTCTCTCATCCATATTATTCAATAACGCTCCGTTTACTAGACCCAAGTTCTTCTTATATCGTATCCAGTTATCCCTGTCATTGTGGATATACGGAGACTTCGTTGACATTGGTTTAGACAGACATTGGATGAAGCTTTGTTGACAGATAATGGGTAATGGCAAGGTTTCTTGACAATTTCTTGTATTTAAGATTTAGTAGATAGGTGGGGCTATTGGTCTCGCTAGTTGGTAGTGGGTGTGTGCATGGGCGTGGCTTTGAGATGGTGGATAATACCATAATAGGTTTAGATGATGATGGCAATTGGTTTAGAGGTTATCAAGTTGTTAAACAAATCCCATTTTAATCCTCTTTTAAACTCAAATTCATTTTTGCCATCCCAGTTTCCTTTCCCATTCAAATCTTTACTCATTCATACCCCGAACAATGCCAGAATTTTTTTTGTCTTCTTTTTTTGATTGGCAACATGTAAACTTCATTAAAGAAGGGAAGAGTACAAAACACAACACAAGAGACTACAAAAGATGAGATGTGGCTACAATAGAACTATACACTATGACCTTAACAAGGAGAAATGAAAGAAAGAACAACTAGGAGATAGAAACACTGGAGACTACACTGCAAGCTCAGAAACACTGGAGACTACACTGCAAGCTCCTTTCAAACCGTCGACAACTACATTTGTAGAATGATGAACATGATGGAAGATAACCCTTACAGAAGAAGATATTTTGACTAGATAAATTGAAACTTCACAACTTTGATGTCTTTGAGATTGCATTGGATGAGTTGTTTTCTAAAATCAATGGCACTTGGAAGGAACCTGCATACACAACCTCAACGCTTCTAGAATAGCCACAATTTCAGCTTCTTTTAAAATTTTGTCGCGAATATTCTTGGAAAATGAGAGGAAGGTTCAACTCTCAAAATTACAAAGCAATCCACCAATACCTTCAAGCCTTGGCTTACCACTAGCAACCCCGCCTGCATTGAATTTTAGTGCCCCGAAGGAGGAGACCACCTCTACCATTTATTCTCCTTCAAAGGCCTACCACGCAAGCATGCCCCTCCCAATTATGAAGAACAATATCCAAACTTAGATTTTGTCATTCTTTTCTAATGGCCATTTACCTATCTTAACACATACAAAATTCGAAAATTCTTCTAAAGGCATTGCCAACCCTTGTAAGATCCTATTACTCCTCTCTTTCTAAATGGACCAAAGAAGAGCAGAGGCAGTGAGCTTCCAATAGTAAAAATCAGTCTCGACCCAGCAGGGTGGGGTTTAATGGGACTTGGCTAAGTCGGGTTGAGCCCTATTTTGTATTTTTTTGTGTAGAGAGGGGTGGAGGAGTGGGAAAATAAGGAGATTGAAAGGTGGGTTTTTAGATTTGGACTTGGGAGATTGGTTTTCATAATAATAGGGAGGGAGGGAGGGAGGGTCTTAGGTTTAAATCTTTGCTTGGGTCCTTGGGATGAGTCCGAGTTTTAAAGATCTGCTGGGATGAGACAATGATGATGAAGAAATCACAAGCCTTTTGGAAAGACCAAACCATGACATACCTTTTCATAGTATGGTTCCCACGAGAAATCACAATGAAGGGAAAAGACTAAGTTCCTTTTTGCACAAATGTATATTTCTGAGATATACCTAAAGAGAGACCGAAAGATGCTAAGAGTATAGAATCCCATTACACCCTACCTTTCGATTGCAATTGGGGAAAGGGCCTAAATTCCAGAATCCAATATTTTTTTTTCTTCCAAATTTCATTCACCCTAGCGATTCCTTAGCCTAAGAAAAAGGCCCTAGAAGCCGGGGAAGTGAAGATGAAACTCGGAAGATGAAGATGAAGGCTTGATAATGAAGATGGGAACTAGAAGAAGGGCAAGCACACTTGGAGATGGAGTTGGAAGATGTAGTGAAAGTTGAGGAGTTATTAAGCTTGATGGAAGGCCAACCAAAAATATGACCCAAGTTCTTGGATGATGAGTAAGACTGTCATGGTTGGAGAAGATGGGTACATTGCAGGTGCTTTTTGTAATGTTGTCGTTGACAGAATGGGTGATTTTGATATTCATTGAAAAGACTGGATGGGCTCTTTAAATATACAATTTTATCGGACTTTTAAAAAAAAAATCATTGAAAAATAGAAGGTGGGTTTGGATGCTTGAAAATAAAGTTGGAAGATGTAGAGAAGTGGAGTGAAGGTTGATGGAACTCCGAGCACAAATGGATCCCATTACTCAGATGAGTTGTGAAAGATTGATATGGTTGGAGAAGATGGCTAGCAACATCTTTTTTGCATTTTTTTATGCTGTTAGGGCAAGTAGATAGTGGATGGAATGGACAATGTTGATAGTCATTAAAATACTAGAGGAGTCATTTTAAGTATTCAAATTTTTTAATGAGCAATGAAAATTATATATTAGTATATAAGTTCATACAAAAATGCAAATCGCACATACAAGAATAAGAGCGATATATACTATTGAAACCAATAGAAGAAACCAAAACAAAAACTACAATAAAGAAGCCATCAATGGAAAAATCATCCACTGCTTGTTTAGCCAGACTACCTGCCATTCCATTCACGAGCCACCCCACTTGATGAATCTCCACCTGAATAGATGATGCCAATGCCTAATCTCAATCAAGTAGACCTAAAACTTCCAAGGATTTGAGATCGATAGAACTCACCCACATTATAACATTCATAGAATCACTTTTCACAATTAACCGATCTTGGAACAATGCACTAAAAAACCCGCAAAGCTTTCAAGATAGCCATAACTTCCGCTTCATTCAAATTCTGGACCCTAATATGCTCAGTGAACCCGAACAAAATTCCCCCTATTGTTATGAAGAACTCCTCAAGTTCCTGTCGGACATGGATTTTCTCTGGCCGCCTCATCCACATTGAAATTTGAAGACTCAAAAGGGGCGAATGCCAAGAAACCACAATCCTCTCCTTAATTGGGCCGCACAACATGCAAGTCTCCTAATTGTACTTCATGTGGTTTAACTTCACATAAGCAAATTCCTTTGTCAACGAAAAAGTTATTTTTCCCACCCTTAAAACCACCACCAACAGCAGAGTCAAAAGTGGAACATGAACCCAATATATATCTTGACATTCCTTGCTTAATAAATAGGCCACATAACCACAAAGAGAATACACCTCCATTGTGGGAAACTACAACCATGAAGCAGACCCATACGCCATGCACTAACCAAATCCTATATTGAACTTGAAAAACACCAAAATTGCCCATATCTTTGGAAAAATGGTACCAAAGCTTTGAAGTAGCACCCACCTGGGAGTTGCATAAGGCGGGGGTTTGCTCCCCACGGCTTGTGTTCGAAACTACCCTAGATTTGCCTGGTGTGTGTTTGTGTGGGTTTAGATGGTGCCACCTGGGGGATTTGTCCTATTGTGGTCAAAATGTTCTCCAACAAGACGCCCCTTCTAAGATTATCTAGCATTAATACTTTGCCCCCCACTGCCAACGAGCATGATGCCTCTACCTGCAGAGGAGCCAAGCCTGACCACACCCTAGCCCACATGGAAGGACATGGCTGTGAACCTTCCATGGCCATATAGGACTTTATATATATATATATATATATATATATATAGGGAGGTGCTCTAGTGAGAGACACTCTCACCAAGTTGGTGAGAGATGGGTGGGGGCCCTCACATTTAAGTTGGGGGTCCTTGCATTTAAGTTAGTGAGAGTGGATATGGAAGTGAGGGCCCCCACCCATCTCTCATAAACTTGGTGAGAGTGTCTTTCATAAGAGCACCTCCCATATATATATATATATAGGGGTATTCAAGTGCATCCATCCCTCACTATTTTTGGTGAGGGACACCCCTTTTGGGGAAGTTTCAAGTACAAAAGTGAGGTACAAAAGAGAAGTGCACCTCACTTTTGTACTTGAAACTTCCCCAAAAGGGGTGTCCCTCACCACAAATGGTGAGGGATGGATGCACTTGAATATTATCCATATATAAACTTCCCCAAAAGGGGTGTCCCTCACCAAAAATAGTGAGGGATGGATGCACTTGAAGATCCCCCTATATATATATATATATATATATATATATATATATATAAAGAAAGAAAGAGACATGGTTTTTTTATCAATTTTTTTCCTCATCATAGTCTTTTCAGTGAGTCTCCAAATGTCAGTTTTAGTGGTAGTATGTTTTAGTAAATTTTCTTGCTTTCAATTTCATTTGTAACCTTATAAATATAAATAGCAACCATTAACAGATGGTATCTTTCTCAGGTAGAAAAGGCTTTTAGAGAAGGAACGGCCCGGCAAAATGCACATAGTATATTTGTTTGTCTTGCCCTCAAATTGCTGGAAGAGCGTGTACAAGTCGCATGCAAAGAAATAATCACATTGGAAAAGCAGGTACTCCTAATGCACTCATATTTTAGGTTACATATTACATTGAGATATTATATGATGCTTGTTTGAGAGAAATAAAGTTAATTTTTGAACCTGCAATTATAAAGAGAGGTTGGAGCCAGAATATCTATCTAGTGGTTCCATTCTTGGTTGGACGATAATATCTCCCTTATTTGATGATTGTATCTATCAATTGGTGGCCTTCAAATGGACAATTTAAGCCACTGATCCACATTTAGTGAATGGTAAAATAAGACGATCATTTGGAGGAGAGATGTGTTGTGCTATCTTGACTCCAGATTAGTGCCTGTCATTTAAACAGCTTGGATCCCAAAGTTGGTTTCATGTGAAACGTGAAGCCTTGAGCAAATGGTGCAATTGGACATCATATATTTAATAAAATTATTTACTCATTCACAGAAGGTGGTGATTCATTCTCATTTCCTTATGAACGCCTTTGGTTGTGTATATGTCTCTACAGATCAAGCTTCTTGAAGAAGAAGAGAAAGAAAAGCTTGAAGAAGAGGTGCGCAAGGAGAGGAGGAGAGCAAAGGAAAGAGAAAAGAAGCTCAGAAGAAAAGAAAAGCTAAAAGGAAAAGAAAGGGACAAAGACAAAAACTTTGTTGAACCAAAGCAACTTCCTATTGACTCAGATGTATCCCTGAAAGAAGAATCATCCTTCAGTACTCAAGAGGAGCCATCCAAAACTTCCCAATCTGGCGATTTAATTAATGAGGCAGAAGTTATCATGGAACCGACCTCTCTCTCTTCTCATATTGTAGATGAGCAATCGTCAAATGAGTGCATCAATTTTGAAGAACAAACCTTAAAAGATGAAAATTTACGGCATTCATGTAATGCTGATGGAGAGATCAATGCAAGGGATGTAAATGGTTCTTTTAACATCGAGCAATCAAAATCATCCCGACAGAAATTGAGATTCAGGAAAGACTCTCCACGAGATCAGGATTCCCAATGGTGTGATCGACGTCGATCCATAACTGGTAATGGGAGTAGTGCTCATGTTGGTGAATCAGAGTCAAAGTTTGATGGTTATAAGACAATTTCTTCCAGGTGTAACAATGGGCTGCATAGGCAGTCTAGAATCAATACTGTGAAGTCCCATACCAGAAACTGTGGTCCAAAGTTTGGTGAAAAGTTTCACTTTACCAATAATAGAATACATGACAGGTCTGACTTCGATTCCTGCAGCTGTAACCTGAAGAAATCGGGCTGGGATTTCAGAACTGCGAGTATGGAGTCTCTGCTGGATAGGCCATTCAATCGCAGTGGCAACTACAACCATGGGTGTTATGCACCTGATGCTTATGGAATCCCCAAAGGAAAGCTTGTTCCAGGTAGCACTCCTTTGGGCAGAGATGCCAAGAACACCAAGAAAGTGTGGGAACCAATGGAAACAAGGAAACGATGTCCCAGAAGCAACTCGGACCCTGACATCACCTCGAGGCCTTCTACTTGCAAGGTTGATGCATATGATGGAGGAACATATGGTGGAAATGTAAACAGATGCCAACAGCCCCATAATTTTCTTGAATCATTTGATGGACAGTTCTCGTCCGAACATTCAGGTAATCTGGGCCAAGATGATACTTCGAAGAGTTGCCAAAGTCGTGTGGATGGAACTAAGACGCCAAGCACTTCTAGTTCTGATAACTGTTCATCGTGTCTTAGTGAGGGAGACAGTTGCACTGGCTCTTCAGGTGCTCAAAATGCAGAATCTCTATCAACGACAGATTCGGAAGACACGAGCATTCAATCAGAAGGTAGAGAAATTTCAACATGTGGTGAAAGCATGTTGCATTGTTTAACAGATGTTAATGCAGATGAGAAGACTAAGATAAATGGACAGGATTCTCTAACATGTGGGACGACAAATGGGTTTCCAACATCTAGAGACGCTGCTCATTATTCAGTGGGTAAGACTACCAAAGACAACCATAATTCTGAATATGGGAGAATATCAATCAATGTGAGTTCTCAGCAACATCACATATTACCAATGCAAAATCAAAGTGTGCATTTGCCAGTCTTCCCTTCGCCTTCACCAATGGGTTATTATCATCAAACTGCTGCTTGGGCATCAGCTCCTACCAATGGTTTGGTGCCATTTCCTCACCCAAATCAATATCTGTACACTGGTCCGCTTGGTTATGGTCTGTCAACGAACCAGGCATCACACTACTGCATGCAGTATGGTGGGCTACAACCTCTAACAACTCCTGTCCTTAATGCTGGTCAGCTTCCATCATATCACAGATCTGGCATTGCCAACACTGCAATCCCAGAAGACCAAGTGAAGGTTTCAAAGCAAGGAGTATTGCAACAAGCTGCTTGCATACGGGGTTCTGAAAAGCCTTCTACGACTAGACAGCTCCCACAGAAAGAACTGTCATCTGGAAAAGATGGAAGATTTGTGAACCCTGTTAGACCTCATAATGAAGATTCAACATTTTCACTGTTTCATTTTGGAGGGCCCATGGCAGTGGCCACAGGGAATTGTTTGAATCAAGTACCTTTGAAAGATGATGTTGCTGGAGATTTATCTTCAAAATCTTCCATAGCTCCTGCTCAAGGTGATCTTGGTTGCACTAAAAAGGACACCACCGTTGAAGAATACAGCTTGTTCGCAGCAAATGGTGGTTCGAGATTTTCGTTCTTCTGACATAATAATATTGGAAAGGGGCAAGGTGGGTGTTGGGGAGAGTTCGATCCACTCTCTCCAGTTATGAAGGTTTGAGAGTTTGTAGTTTCAGTAGACAATCACCTTTTTTGAGATTTCTCATTTTAAAGTCTATATTAGTTGATTGCCATTCCAATTGTTTCTTTATTTTTTTTTCCTTGATTGTAGAGAAGAAAAATTGCGAGTGGTATAATGCCTCTATGATGAGGTGAGTTTTACAATTAATGAAGTATTTAATGCCTCTTTTATGTGTTTCTCTTGGAAGATACCAGTTGCAGTTACTGTATGAGAAAATATAGATATGCCAATGCAAATATTGAATTGGGAGGGTTCTGGTTCTCATTTTCAATCTCATTATTGTATGCTAAAATCAATAAAATTGAGAATGCGAACATATTTAATGAGAGCTGCACTTGCACATGGCTTTGCTGGCATCTTGATTTGCTGGGCCCTGATTTATGTCGTACAGTGGCCTCTGGGCGTATTCGAACCAACTGGGCTGGTTCAGTGTTTCAGACTGTTGACCTTAATGTGAAGATCCTAGCTGCCCTCTGTTCCCTGGAGTGTTGCTTTATTTGTCTGTCTGCACGCTAAATCTTGGAGTTAGATTCTCTCCAATCTGAATGAGTTCTCAGGGCCTTTCCCCTCCTTCAAATGGCCTATCAGATACCAGTTGTAACATATGAAGCTATTTCCTGATGCATCAGAAGTAGTTTGAGCACTATATAAATAATGCATCCTGGTATCCCTGTTTGGTTGTGGTATTATGTTGCTTTTTGAACAACTTCTTCACAGCAAAATGCTAATAATATCCTAGTGAGTGAAATATTAAGCTCGTCTATCAGTTGTCTTGCCTTCCCATATAATAGCAGTTGGTACTTGCAAGACTTTTCCACTCAAGTCCTCACTCGGTTTTCTTCATTTGATATTAACATATCCCTGAAGCCTCAGATACCTGTTGCAGATTCGTGCATGCTACAAGCATGTTTGTTCCATCTGACCCAATTCAATCCAATAATGACCAATTTACTCAAGGAAAGAACTTTTTGCTACACCATATCATGAGGCTTTCTTCAAGAAAAGTAGCACTCAGCTCCAGGTACAAGGGACAAGGCGATGATGATAATGATGATGAAAGCACCATTTCAGATTTCCAAATTACGAGGTCCAAATCACAGAGTGGCCCTTGTCAAAATGTACAGCAATTGGTCAAGATTCTTAATCATAAAACATTGATCATCCAACAGGAGATGGGTCCATGCTTGGTTTCACTAGATTACTGGCTTGTATCATCAAAAGGAGCATGGTTCTTCTACCTGTACTCCTGATCAATCTAATTGTGTGCCCACTCGAATTGAAGTGAAATGTGGAGTGCCAGACCAAGAGTAATTTGGCCTGATCATTCATATTATAGGGTCAATTTCCACTTTGCAACAGCCATTAGAAAAGTCTCAGTGAAGTTAGATGCAGGCAATACAGGAGGCAATACACAGTAAGACGTGGATGGTTTGATTCTTCGCATACGTGGGCCATCCAGCAGGGCTTTTGACAATAGTTCCATGCTAAAAATAAATACTGAAGAAAAGAAACTAAGAGAAATCTTTTTAGATATTAAAGCCTCACAATATATTCAAAGTAGTAAAGAATCGCTGACTTGTGTGAATGGGACTTGGAATTTCTAAGTTATCTTTCACTGAAAGGCCATGAAACGATGAAAGCAGTTTAGGAATGCCATGCACAAGGGAATAAAGTAACTAAAAGGATCCGATGTTTTAGAGATAGGGGAGCTATGTGTAAGATGCTCATCAAGCTTTAAAAACCTTAGACTCGGGGCTGACTCTGCTCTCTTGAGTCGAGTTGAGTCAGCCTAGTCGCATGTGACTTGGTCGAGTCTGGCCGAGTCACCCTTGAGCCCCAAAAACCTTTCAAAGAAGCCCTTTATAATGGGACTCTGCCTTGAACTCAAACACGAACTCAGCTGAGTTTTAAACGATGACGCTCACTGTTATTCTCTATTGCACGATTAGAGAATTACTAATGTACTAAAATCAAACTCAACGAGTCATCAAGACTCAATGGGTGAATGGCATCAGATTAGATTGGTAAGAGCCGATGGATCAAATTGAAATCCTGGATTCTTTGTGGTCCCATTGGATGGATGGTCCAGATCTATACTTACAAATGCCTAATCTGTGTGTAAGATCCAGCCGTTCATCAAGGAGGTCTCACTGGGAAGTATGTTTTTAGACATGTAAAGCATTAAAAAAGTCATAAAGAAAAAGAACAAAAACAATGAAAAAGAAAAGGGAAGGAGGTGACAGTAGAAGAGAACAGAGTGTTTGTCAGTCCAACCACATCATAATAAAATAACAAAAGAAAACAAAAAGAAGGCTCAGTGACTAAAGGGGATTCTCTCCTCTTTTGAATTGAAAGCATTTATTTACCAATCAACATAAGCAGTAGATTCTCTTCTCAAACTGACAAAACTTCCTGATTTTACTCCTACTTTCTCCATTCACTGGACAGGTCCTCTTTGCACGTGCGTTCACTAATATGAACTTGGTAGGCCACACTGCTACTATGCGAAAAATCGTTTCACCTGTGGGGTACACTGGGCCCACCTATGATCATGAAATGGCACCCCTTATATACTATACCGAAGGCACAAAAAACTTAAACCTCATTACTTCACTCTGGAACTTTGACTAAGGCACGTAAATCTATAGTTAATAATATGATCAAGTGGTCTCCATTTTTTGAACATCCATATATATGCCATACAGACTTTTCCATGGCCCCAAAAGGCCAAGCTGTTAATGGGTTCCATTTGTTTGTTCCACATTAAATTTCAAAGATTGTTGTATAGGCTAGGGTTAGAAGTGAAGGAATAAAGATAAATTATTGAATTATCAGCCTTTGATAGGAGATGGTAGTGCACTCCTTTATCCTTATTTGATCACAACTTAGAAAATTGATGGCCCCTCCTACATATCTATCCTTGTAACATCAATGGGTGACATTTGTAACTTGATTGTTCAAAATCTTCTAGTTCTTGAGCTGCACTAGGGAAACGGTGGGGGGTCCAAGCCAGCTGATGAGGAACCTAGCTTTCACCCACTTGCATTGGAAAGCAGAATTCAAATCCTACATGCCCCTGTAAGCAAAGACTACTGGGGTCACTTAACATCAGAAGATGAGCTGTAGATGCATCGTGCACTTACTAGAGAGAGGAAAAGCGTGTAAATTTGTCACCTGACGGCAAAAAGAGAAAAGTGAAGAAAATGGATGCAGTTTTCTCTACTTGTGCCTTATCCTACCCGATATGTGAATCCGTCTCTATATTGTAAAGGACTGGACTTGGGAAGATATAAAATTTCTCAAGTGTTCATTCACCTACAAAGAAAGCTATCCAGGTTATTTTATCTATGACACAGTTTTATTTTCTACTAATCCATGACTTCGATAATGTTTGTGCAACCGCATTTATAAGAAAAGAAAAAGGGAAAGCGGGTCATTTTTCTGGCCATCAATTGGTGAAAATTTGAACTTGATAGAGAGCATTAGAGATAATCTAATACAAATATGTTTTTTTTTATTTTATTTTAATGTACTGCAAGTACGTCCCATCTAAAATTGAAAAAAAAAAAAAAAATGCTCAAGCACCTTTTGAAAAATTTGAAAGCCGGATATGCCAAAGTTTAGAAAGTTCTTTACACTAAAATAAATAAATTCAAGAGACTAGACTTTTGAAAACTCAGAAAACTAACAAACAAACAGGAATTCCCAAAGGAAAGAAATCCTCACAGGAATTCCTACCAACAAACTCCCCAATGTCAAGACTATCCCCACCACTTTCACTGTAATCTTTGTTGAGGTTTTGTCTTGATAGGTGTGGTAAAGGCCAAAACGAGACAGCCACTAAAACTTCAGCACCAGCCCGTGCAACACACGTGATGCTGGATATTGGGTAAGAGAGCCAACAAAAGTACAGAAGCAGATAGATAGATATAGCTGGATGCATGAAAATATGGGCCTCAATGTCTATTTAAGTCTGTAATAGAACAGAAACCGAGGAAAAGAAAAGCCACTTATTACTTATTACTGACGAATTGACACAAACAGAATCGTATCTTCTTTACTTCTCTGCTCAAAATGGGAAAAAGCATTGGGTGGTTTTGGAGGGTGACTGTATTGTCATGAAAAGCAATCATTGTCCCTTAATTGGATTAGAAAAGAAAACAGGGGGAAAAAACACTGAAGAGGACATGACCAAAAGCAGCATTATAACAATATATCTGCTCTTAAACTTCTCTCTGTCTCTTGTAATTGGTTCTTTCCTAGGGGACCTCATTATTACCACATTACAAGGAGAAGAAACTGCTGCCCTTTGCTTTTATGCTCCAAAATCAACTCTAAAGCCTTCCTCTTAAACTACTTTCTTACTTTCCCTTTTTTTAAACAGAGCACATCTGGTATCTGTGAAGCCCACTATCCATTGAACACAAGAAGCATACCCTATCTGAGAATGTTAAATATACAGTTGGGATAGTAATTCCCTATTTTATTTACTATTTCATAAATAATAGATAAGAAATGAGACTCTTATGTGTTCGGGGGTAAAAAAAAAAAAATGGTTCAACAATGTGCTTCTGTCTAAATTAGAATAATTTTTTTCTTAATCACACTATTTGGGATCCAAGAGGTTGAACAAGTTATGTCAGAGCATATCACTTTCTCTTCTTCTAAAAAAATGTCCCATCCAATTATCAAAAATACTTCTAAGCTAAGACTTGATTCCTGGCTAATCCAATGGACGAGTCCAATTAACAAGAATGTATGCTATCAATCCAATGTGACAACGTCTAAATGATGGGACCTTTGTACATGACAAGACTAAAAAACTTCGTTGTAGCTGGTGGGGCCACCGAGCCCTCCAGCCTTGCATCGTGTGCTCTATCAAGAATATTGTTGTTTAAAGAACACAAGCCCAATGATCTTTCGGACATGACACTGGGAATATTTTTGCAGTAAAGTCTGGAATGATACGTTTGTTAGACGTAGGTGTTCCATAAGATTACATATTTAATAATGATGGGGCTTATTTTAAGTCTATTGTTTGACTAATCAATGAGTGAATTAAGAAAACTGACATCTAATAAGATTTATTAGATAAATATTTAATTGAAGAAGTATGTAAGATACAACTAGAAGGGCTTGAAAAATAGCGAAATTTAATTTGTAGAAAGCTTCACTGCTTGTAGATTTCATTTTTCAAAGTTAAGTTTAGATAACATATTCAGCTTAAGGAATTGTTGGGCCCATTAAATTTTTTTAGCTAACCATTCGTGCTAAAACTTTTGAGGTGTTAGTAGAGGCATAAATATATCAATTTCAACACTCCCCTCAAGCAAAGTTCACTCTTGAATACTCCCCCTCAAGTGGAACTCGATATTTGCACTTTTGGCATCACATTTTTTTCTAAACCCAAATCGTTTCTTTTGTTATTTGAACTTGCAACCAAGTGGCATTGATAACATGTTAAATTTCAATAGCTAATCATTCCTACCAAATTCAAGGCATTAGAAGAGGCGGCAATAAATACTTTTCAATACTCCTCAATGTGGTGTCCATTCCTCAACACGGTCAATGCCCTAAATCATGATTTCTAAATGTGATCACAACTTTGATTGGAGTCAAATTTTTGGCTTATAGATTAAACATGGTGGGTGGGACTGTTCCTACGATCAGTTTAGATTGTAAATGAGGGACCCGCTGATGGGTTTATATCCAGACATCATCCAGATTCTTCAAACCATGAGTGTTTAGCTTCCAGCTACATGAGTTGAGTTAGGTTGAGCTTCAACTTGCCACTCAACCCATCACCCTGCCCAAAACCAACTTGCTTTACTTTTACCTGTCACTCTTAACTTGCGGAATTTTAGAGTTCAAGATGACATTATTATTAGAGAACAATCACTTACCAGTGACGACGGTTCTCACTTATTTGCCTAAGTTTCAAATCTCGAGTGCGCCACCTCTTTCCACTTGTGTGGGCCTTCTTCCCGCTTTTGTGGCTCGTGTGTGTATGAGCTCTCTTTTAGGTCCCAAAAGATGACATTATTAACTTATTCATAAATGGGTGTAGCTAAAATTAAGGCCATATCTGATCAAAACCGTGCCAAACCCAACTTGACCCAACTCACTGCCAACCCCACCAAGCTCCAGAACTCGAGGGGACTTCACATTAGGACATCAATTTACATAGGACAATTCCTGCCTACAAGATATCAAAGTGAGATTTGTCCTCAAATTGCTTGACTTGAAATAGAGCTTTGTCATTATCCAAATGCAAGGCTACTTTAGCAAAAAACTATTTGAAAAGATGAGCCTTTGAGTGGGTGATAAATGTTGTTGAGATGCGAAGATTCCATATCCTTGTGTGGCCCACTCTTCTTTATATCAATTGTTACTGAGATGGGTGGTGGGGCAGTACTACTGCTACAGGCTAGCAAAGTCTCCTTTTAACTCAATTCCATGTCTGTTTGTCATAGGAGTGCTCCACAGCTAGGGCTTTCAGATGGAAAAGACTGATAAGCACTATCGATTCTGCAACAAATCTCAGTGAGTGGGCCTAGTTTGGTTGTCATGAATTCATATCTTGCTGACTGGTAGTTGTACCAGTTTTGTTGGGCATCTCATACACACTATAATATGCTGTATGCTACGTTTTGTGAATGTGATCACTATCAATCTGGGCTAATCATTCTTAACATGAACAACTTCATGGAGCAAATTAAATAATCCTGACCATCCCTCAATTCTTGAAAAAATGGATGGTCAATACTATTTGAAACAGAAAGTTTCCAATGAAAAGATTTGGATGGCCCACCTCTGATTGCTCACTACTTTGAAGCATCCCAACGGATCAGTGCCCCCCTTTAAACAAATGAATTTAGAACATATTAAGAGAAAAAAATACACCAAAATAATTAAATCTACAACAGCAGTCAGTGAATTTTAGAAGTCTAACCATTCTATGACTACTGGCTGAAGCATCGGCAAAGCACCGAATCTGGAGCGTTGGGTATTGACATTCTGCACTGTGTTTTTTTTTGGGACCTTTATTCTTGATTCCCCTTAAGAATTCCCCTTAAAACCATGCTTTTTCACATGGCTGACCTACTTCTCTCATCTCTCTAGCCATTACACCTTTCACAGCTTTTCATTCCAACAACAACATGCACCATTTTCCAATCCCTTACATATGAAAACAAGCAAATAAAGAAATAAAAAAGCGACTGAGAAAAAGAATTCCATGTAAAGATAATAGAAATCCATTGTGAAAAAACAACCCTATACTTTCTCAAAAGACGTTCCCATATCAAATAACAACATCCAAATGTTAATTTACATGTATAAATAAACTAGAAGAATGTTGGGGTGCAGTGGAAGCCTACGATTGACACACAATCACGATCCACACAATTAGATCTAATCAATCACACACACAAAAAGGAAAACACAAGAAGTATCTTCCCTACAAAGTTCGGACTATAAATTACATCCATATTAATTTATAACACTAAGGTCCTAAGAAAGTTCAACAAACGAGAGGACTCTGCATCTCTTTGTGAGTCTTAAGACCCAATATCCATCATTTACCAATAAAAAAAATGACCCAGTATCCATACTCTCATGATCCATATTTGATAGTTGGCTAAATCCCTCAAGCAAGCAATGAGTGGAGCCTCATTTGTTCTGAGCAAGAGAAGGCCTAAAACAAACAAAAGCGAAAGCAAAAGGCGACAAAAGAAAAGCACAAACAAAAGCAGAAGCCCGTGAAGCCATGCATGCGTGGGTGAGCCATGAAAAGAAAGAAGAAACGTCCCCTCACCTTTGCCTTTTCCTTTCTTTACTGTTTTTCACCGCCCTTTTGTCTCCGCAACCACACTACACTTAAACCATTTCTGTATCAATCCTCTTCTCTTCTTCTCTTCCTCGTTCTCTTTATATATATATATATATATTGAGTTGTATACTTGCAAAACGTCATAACAAGACAAAGCTGCTAAGAACAAGCTCTTCAATTCAGACAAGAAGAAGAAAAATAGAGATCATATTATAGAGTGAGATAAAGAGAGATCAGATGATGGAGATATTATCTCAGATGTGGTCTTTTCTGGGGCTGCTCACGGTCCTCCAAAACGTCTTGCCTTCACAGCTACTAACATGCCTCCACTTGCTCTGGGAATCGGTGCAGGACTCACTGAGTCCATACTCCTACTTCGAGATCCCTGAGTTCAACGGCTACTGCGGCGTCGACGTCAATGACCTCTACCGGCATGTCACCCTCTACCTCAACTCCCTTGATCCCGCCGCCACCTGCCGCCGCCTCACCCTCACCCGCCCCAAGAACTCCACCCGCATCTCCTTCACCGTTGCCCCCAACCACTCGCTGGAGGATAACTTCTCCGGCCACCGCCTCTGGTGGACCCACCACGTCGACACCGTCCAGGACTCTCTCGAAGAGAAGCGCAGCTTCTGCCTCAAGATGCCCAAGCGTGACCGCCACCGCCTCCTCCCGGCCTATCTCGCCTCCATCTCCACCCGGGCGGAGGAGTTCGAGCGCGTCTCACGTGAGCGCCGCCTCTACACCAACACAGGCCACGGTGCTTATGAGTCCGGCTGGGCCTCCGTTCCCTTCTGCCACCCCTCCACCTTTGACACCCTTGCGCTCGAGCCCTCCCTTAAGGAGGACATAACCGCCGATCTCACCGCCTTCGCCAATGGGAGAGAATTCTACCACCGGGTCGGCCGATCATGGAAGCGGGGCTACTTGTTGTACGGTCCACCGGGCTCCGGCAAGTCCAGCCTAATTGCCGCCATGGCCAATTTCCTACGCTATGACGTCTACGACCTAGAGCTAACCAAGGTAGGTATTCATAGCTTTTAAATACTACGTACATTTTCAATTAATAGACTCTCACCGTGGTCGAGTATTATTAAATTTCTTCTGCTAACCAATCCTATCAAAACCTCAACGCGGAGTAAATATTTTTTTAATAAATACAATTCATTTTATACATGAGAAAAATTAACAATTAAGACTAAGAATTAGAATACTCATTTGAAATTAATCTTAAATAAAAAAAAAAAAAGAAATTCCAAAGCTTACAATCTCTTAACTTATTCTTAATCCAACAGGTTTCCGACAATTCGGAGCTCCGTGCACTACTAATCCAGACAACAAATCGATCAATGATAGTAATCGAAGACATCGATTGTTCGCTCGATCTAACGGGCGATAGAGCGGTGAAGAAAGCAGGGAGGGGATCCAACGGTGAGGATTGCGGTAGGGACGAGGATGAGGGGCGAGTGACGCTGTCGGGGCTGCTCAACTTCACCGACGGCCTGTGGTCATGCTGCGGGGAGGAGAGGATCATAGTCTTCACCACCAACCACAGGGACAGCATCGACCCTGCTCTACTAAGATACGGGCGCATGGACATGCACGTGCGGCTCGGCACGTGCGGGTACCATGCATTCAAATCGCTGGCGGGAAACTATCTAGGGGTGGAGGAGCACCCGCTGTTCGACGTGGTGGAGAGCAGCATGAGGGCAGGTGGGGCCCTCACGCCGGCAGAGGTCGGAGAGATCTTGTTGAGGAATAGGAGGGATGCTGACGTGGCCATCAGGGCTGTGATCTCGGCCCTACAGAGGAGCATCTTGGAGGGGGGAGGGGGTGGGCCAGGGGGTGTTGGAGATCTGACGGATGTGAGTAGGGAGTCTGATGATACGGGGAGATCGGACGGTGGGGATGAGAGATTATGGTTGGATTCGCCGGGAGGGAAGAGGAGGAAGGTGGGGTCCAGTTGGGAGAAGAGGGTGAGGTCGTTGGTGAGATTGAAAGGACTGACCAAGTCGGATTCAGGAAGGAGAGGGGTGTAAGTGTGGGTCCCACTTTAAATGGGCGTGGCCCCTTATTGGGGTACCCTTTTGATTTGGGATCTTACTGCTGGGGCCCTTTTGTGAAGGAGTGTACGGTAAAGATGGCGATGGAATGACAATTTTGTAATTGTATTATTTGTAGGTGGTTTCATCAAAATTCAAATCAGTAGTTCTGATGGTGAGAAATCCCTCACTAGTTTATAGAGTGGCTGTCTTCCTCATTCAGAAGATGATTGCTTTTATTAAGAAAAACTAATGGACTTTCACTGTGGTCTTTTAGATTCCTTCCATTTTTGAGTCTTTGAATTGTCTGCAAGCTCAAGTTTTTGGGCAGAGTTACTGGTACTATGAAAAGGAGACTAGTTGCAACCTCCCTGCCCCTCTTCCTCTCAAAAAAAATTGAATTCATGGCGCGCTTGTAGGACTCACCAATGCATCAATTAGCAAGAGGACTTGTTGGTCGACTACTACTCGACATTTTAAATAATAAAGAAAAAAGGAAAGAAGAAATTTCAATTGGATTCAAATTTGTTAAAGTAGGCACACCTACAATGAAGGAAACTTTTTTAAACCCTCATATATCTTGTGTTTCATTTTCTTTATTAATCTTTTGCACATTCGGACCTCATAAGTGGACTGGGCTAGTAATCTTTTGGGTGCACCGGGTCCCCTTGTGCTGGAAACAGAGAAATCCTATAATTAGGCTTACGGATCCATTAGTCAGACCATAACTTGTATAATCCAAAGAGCTCAAAATAATAGAACAAACCCAATGTGCCGGCTCTGAGCCAAATTACGCTATGTGGGAGTAGATGACCACCGTAAAATTGATCCTGTGTAAAACACATTATGCTGTTTATTCTATTTACGCAGTAAATCTAATATTAGGATGGGCCCAACTCTTAAGTAACCAGTATTGTGGGATGCTAGCGAGGTTAGCTCTTTCAATCAATGAAGGAAACAAATTATTTTAACACTTGAGTATGAAGTGAAATACTTGCATGATAATCAGAGAACAGATTCTCAAAATGGACTTCCTTTCTATGCAATGATCAACAACTCTAGTTCAAGATAGAAAACAAGTGGTCATGAAAGTAAAGATCGGTAAGAGATCATAAAAATGAGAAAGATCAAAACAATCCCAACACCCTATGGAGAGCTCCCGACCCTGTGAAACGACGCTCTTTCACATGGGACCTCAGAAGGTGCAGTGCTGGATAGCCAGTGTACAGCCAATATCAGCACCAAAGGCCCCACCATGATGGCCAATTTGGTCTGATCGGTGATGCTCTCGATGAAGGACCCGTATCGAACGTAACAAGAGAGGCCCACTAGCAAGAACAATGTGAGGAGGAAGAAACATAGGTGGATGGGAGGGGCTTGATAAGGCCTGTTTGGATGGTAATAACTGGTGGCCATGATCTCTTCTTTCTTCTCTGTAAAAAGAGCTTTGAGGTAATGAAGCAAGACTGAGGAGCAGCAGGTGGGAGAGGGGGGAAATTGGGGTCCTTCAAATAACCCAAAAGCTTGTGTTTATTTGTTAATAGTATTATTATAGTTTTGATGCATATGTATATATATATCTATATGAGTGAGTGGGATTCTACATGGGATTCTTCCAAGATGAAAGAGTTTTACATAAAAGTTGCATTGTACTGGTTAAAAACTGCCAACCACATGCTGCAACAAACAACCGACTATGGGTCGGGGTCCCTGTACGGGCCCTTAGCTCGCGGATACTATCTTTTTCTGGATTTTCAACTGTTGAGACGAACAATACTGTAATACTACAGTACCGTTTGGGAAGCGGGAAAAAAAATGAGGGGAGGTTAAAAAAGGGGGGAAAATAAAGGAAAAATAAAAAATGAGGGTGTTTGGGAAGGGGGAGGGAAAGTGGGGGAGAGGAAAATGGAGGGAAAAAGAGTGTGGGGCCCACCACTAAAAAATTTCCCCCCAAAACAGGTAAAATGAGGGAAAAGAGGGGAATTTGTCGGAAATTACTAAACTGCCATTTTTGTCAAATTGAAACTTTTACATAAGTAAGGGTAAAATGATCTTTATTTCTCTACCTCACAAATAAACAAAATTATACTTTTTCATTTTTCTTCCGCCTACTTTTTGACTTCCCAAATAAGAGGAGGTAAAATTAATTTTCCCTCCCCTCCCCCTTCATTTTCCTTTCCCCTCAAATTTCCCCTCCCCTCCCCGTTCCCAAACATAGCAACTAATAGTGACTCCAAAGCCTTGGAACTAGTGCAGAATAAAATAGGACAGGTGGCAGCAGGTAGATGGCTGGATTGAAACTACAAGAGGGGTTTTTCGTGAGGGTTGTGGGGGTGTTGAAGGTTGGTAGGGGTGCTCGTGGGCCTCCTATTCTGGTCGGGGCCTGATCCATCCCAATTTGGGGATAAATGTATGGCCGAGGGGCCAGGACCAGAGAATTTGTAAAATGTCTAGACCGTTTTCTGTGAGACATGTCGGGTCAGGTCAACCTATCATAGTTTGAAGGTCCAGTCCGTTCGAGCGCCATGCCAAATAATTGGGCTTGAGTCCAACCCACAGCCTAGAAGCACAGTCCAAATCCAGCTCAATGCAGGCTGGGGTCTGTTCAGGCTCAGGATGGCCTGGACAATAGCATCGGGTTTCGGAGTTCTAACCATCTTCTAAGTTTAAGATCTGCTGGTGATGCCACATGCGCGCTCCAAGGCCCAAAACAGAATAGTCAACACTGAAACTTCCATGTCATCATCATCACAAGTCACTTGGTCCTCGTTAAAAGAAAAAAACGTGTTTCAAAATGATTACTCTCTAATAGGGCAGTCCGCTTAGTGGATGTCTTCACAATAAAAGGCACCCATGGTAACAAATCAAACAAAAACAGTCCGGGCAATCTGGTCCAGACTCTGGCTCTTGTGAGAAGAGAAAAGGGCTAGGTCTGATTTGAGTTTTCAACCACTTTATTTAAACAGGATCGCCTCATTTGCACCAGTTAAAGAATGCCTTGCTTTGATCTGTCTTCAAGGCTTAAAGATCTGCAAGTAGCTATTCCTACACTGCTAATATTTTTCACCCGTCCGAGCATGCTTAACTCTATAGTTCTTACGATTTTCTGAGGCCGCATGGTTTTAAAACCCGTCATGTTGAGTTAAGACATGGTTGAATTTATAAGCCCGGGTCAGGACTTATTTCAATTGTGGGACTTGGACAAAGCCGCACGATGCTACTGAAACACTTTACCTGTGCCCTTAGCTCACAGGGTCACTTGACCTTGCCTCAAGGGATTACCCAGGCGGATTGGAGTCTCACATCTAGCTTAACGGGCACGCTTGTGTAACCCATTTCCACGAAAAAGTATCGATTTTCCACGGAACGGAGGTTGTCTATGCATTTGGTGCGGCAGAGGCCCACAAAAATGTATTTCCGCCATCTCGAACTTTCCCCCACATGCCTAGAATTCTGATTCCCATGGGAAGTATCGGGCTTCCATTTCTGCATCCAATTACCATGGTTTTTTCGACCTAACAATTTTCACATCCCACAGAAAAGGCTTGTACACAAATGTGACCTAAAGGTATTTTTTAAGACCAAAATGCATAAGATGATCGGACACTTGTAGAAATCTATTAAGCATATACTGAACTCATACATTAGAGCCTATACAGCTATACGCCGAGGTGTAAACTAGGCCAAGCCGCCCAGGCACGGCCTGGCCCTACACATATTTTTGCGGGTCGTGCCTCAGCACAGCCTTTTGACTACTTGATCGTGCCAGCATGGCCAATGACAAAAATCTTACTGGGCCAGGGGGCCTGCGTTGTGGCAAGACACGACAAGACATGACCCATAGTGTTGGTAGTGATGTGCTGGACTGCGGCACGGACTGGCACGGCCCAGCTCGGTGTTTATATAAAATGAATACTATTTTATGTTATAAATGAATATAAAATTTTAAATAATTGAGTTTATTCTTTTTTATTTGTAAATTAACATCAATGTTTGTGTGTTTAATTTAGTACTTTCAACTTTATTTCAAACCGGAAATCCTAAAAGCTTAAAGTCTCTTATAATTTATATAAGAAAATTTAAAAAGAAGTAAATAAAAATTACGATAGGCATGTGGGTCGGACCGTGGGCCGCACAGCCTAGCACAGAACGACCTAAGCCATGCAGTGGGTTGTATTGGGTCAACCCCAACCGATTCACGGGCCGGCACAATATGCCCCAGTTTGCACCTCTGGACCTGTACCCAACTTCTCATGAGTTGGACTGTTTTGATGATTGAATAGGGGACCATTGTTTCCTTGTCGTAGTTTTGTCATAAAACACAGGTTCCTGGCCCATTCACACATAGATCTTTATAAGAATTCCATATGAATATTCCTGTAAGATATGGACCCAAATGAATCTGAATTCAATACCTAAAGACTCAAGAGTCTAAAACTGTGGACATAGTTGTAAATTAAACCCAAAATCAGTGCCCATACCAAAATTTTTTTTTTGAGTCAGAGCATGTTGGGAAATAGGGTAAAAGCTTATCCAACGACACCTCAGACCCATGGCCTGAAGTATCCATTGGTTATGGCTTGAAATCATCGTGTATTCAGATCCTGTATTCAGAACCTTGTCCCAATTTTGCCAGATTCTGCTGGATGAATTATGTTTTGCCATTCACATCAATCCTAGGACAGATTCCCAGAAAAGGTAATGCACCAACATGGTGTTTTATAAGTCATCGTTTAGATGTGACAAAAGTTGTAGCCTATTGTCAACCTGATGCAAACCTCCTAGCATCCTACTTGGGGCTAGATTATGGCTTAAAATAATGGAAGCATTAACTTTTTTAAATGTGAATTGATCTATGTTGATAAACTCTTTCTCATTAAATTTAAACTCCAGACACAAGTATCCAAGTCACTCATCAATTAGAGTAAATACCTGCTGGTAGAATAATATGTGAAAATAGATGAAATTTCGATTAAGTACCTACTTTTATATAAACTAATTCATTGGTGTATATCACTATGAATTACATGAAAATTAGTTTAGTGGAGATTCTGGAGCCTTGTGATATGAATAGCTTAATTTAAGTAAACACTAGCATAATTACCCGTGCTTAGCACGGATATCGCAAACATTGCAATTTAAATATTAATTTATAAAAAAATCCATAGCTTTTTTTAGAAAGAAAGCAAAAGAAAATATTTTTTATAAGTATGTATTTATGTAATCCAAGAGTTGGAATCATAGAATGAAAAAAAAATGAGAATTGGAGTAGAAAGGGAATGATAGAGTTTGGATTGAAACAAAGTCTTTAAAAAAGAAAAGAAAAGAAAAGAAAAGTGGAGAGCAGTTATAAGTGGTTATGATAAAGAGATAAAGAAAATAGTTGATGTAACTTCCGGTCAAAATTATAGCTAACGGTCAAAATTGAATCCAAAACCTTATAACTTAATATATTATAATGGAGCCCACTTGTGTCGTTTGCATGATAACTCTTTTACGGTCTATTTTGAGCAAAAACTCATACTAAATCTTTATATGTGGGAATGTCTATATGCGGGCGTTCCGATCGGACCGTAAAAAGACTGGGACCCTTGAATTGAATTAAAGGCGTCAGCCATGACATTTGAAAATAGGGTCCCCTAACTCAATACTTAGAGGATGTAGACAGTTGGAACGGTTCTATTCACCAATCTGGACATGGGAGCTGGAGATATGGAACAGTCCATCAATTATTTTGAACTAGAATGTTCTTCATCTACTTCTCGGCCATTAATTGAATGATTTTTCGAGGGGTGTTAATGAGTTGGGTCAGGCCAGATTGATGATACAACATAGTCAATATGGACCTGACTTGAGCACAACACGTTCATTAATCAAGTTGGAAATATAAATCCAAACCGAATACTGATGCACTAGAGGTCTAGTTGGTCCAAACATCTGGTTCAAGCATGTCTGTCGAATCAAGATTGGACAAATTGAAACATCATTTTATGTTGACTCGTTCCAAAAATGACCCATCTATAAACAAGGATGAAACGTCAATTTAAACCCCACCCCCACCCAAGCATATGAAAGGAGGAAAGAATAAAAAAAAAGTTTCCATCCAAACACTGAGCTATTGGATGGAGTTCGAATTGGATTGTGGGCCCTGTCAATAATTGTGACATCAAATTTGAGGGTGTCTTGGGCCTAAAACAGATACAAAAGCAGGTTGGGACTTGAGAGTCACACTCCCAACACCCCTCCATAAGTTCGGTGTCATTTATTGATGAGGACTATGAATGGATTAGACCGTTCAAGCAAGGCTTTTATTTGTACAAATACTAGGACTAGAAGTTAGAGGCCCTGTTGTTGTGTTGGGCTTGTGGCCCCGGGCGCACGTTAGCGAAAGAGACGGGTCCCCTCCCCTGCAGCTGCAAGTCCTTACCTCGTTTGCAACGTTCAAATACCACAACTGCATCATCTCTTAAATTCGGTGGTCCTAAAAGTCCTTTGTACTCTGTCCTTGGGTGTTTCCTTGTCCCTCCACCACCACTCTCTCCTCATTGCATTCTCCTTTTAATATCTCCTTTCTTTCTTAAAACACCCCAGAACTCAACTGTCTCCTCACTGCTCATTCATTCACTTTTAGTAATAATGGCTGCTCTCTTCTTTTTCTTCCTTTTTTTTGAGAAAGATTCCTTAACCTGTAAGAAGGCTTGTGTATATAAATGCTTGTATTTGCCAAATATCATGGACTTATTCTATTTTTTTTGTAATTTTTTTTTTCACTTTTTGAACATTTTTTTTCATGTGTTGCACCCGCAATATCCGGCTTAACTGTATTGTTACCTATTTTGGAGTGAAATTTGGGGAAAGCCAATGTAAGTGGTAGAACAGTTATTTTTGTGCAATTCAAACATTATTATATGTTCCCCGCTAATATTTTAGGGGTATCTTCAAATCTTCCATGATTATGGGAATTAAAGTATCTGGATTAATAATCCAAACAAGGGCCGTGATAAGTCGAATTGGTTGGGCTATACACTATGAGTAATGTATGTAGGCTTAAGCTGAGTCTGACAGATTAAATTAGATTGAAGATTATCAGCCTAGACCCAATTTGAAAGTTAAAAGGGTAAACCCAAAAGCCCTTATTTAAGCAACAAGTTTAATGGATTACGGTGTAATTTAGGTTGGGTCAACTTTGGAGCCAGATTGACCAGTTGAATAATCGAAATGGACCCAATTCATACTCGACCCATTTATTAATTGATTCAAAAATGTCAAACCCAAACTCATCCCAAAAGTAAGAAAGGGACGACCTAAACCTTGACTTTCAAGGCTGAGTTAAGGTCAAGTTGGTTGGTAGGGCCATGAATTGTCAACCAATCCACTTGTAGCCCAAGCGGTGACTAATCTCTTATCCACCGATAGGATCAGGTATTGATCTATAGGTCTCCTGGAGAGGGACTGAAATAAAGTGTGTGGGTGTGTAAGTATGCTCGGGAGGGAATAAAAGAAAAAATTGCCACCCCTACTCGTAACGGTCCCTGAAAGAAAATATCATCCTCTTAATTTCTTATCCTCATATAGATCAGGGAATCCTAAGTTGTAAATGCATTTTTGTCTTGGCCGATGTCCCCATTGTCAGACTCAACCAACTGCTTGCCCCCTTTTCCTTTCAACACACGCATTACCGCACACACCCACTTGCTCACTTTCTATTCAGCGGTCATTTTTTTTGTCATCTGTCCAAGTTTCATCTGTACAAGGTCCCCTTAAATGATGTCTTACTGCAACCTATCTATATCAATGGAACTTATGCCACATTTAATACAGATGCCAAAGGTACATCAACCGTGTTCATTAAGTTTGCTAGCTTGAAGTATGCAATCTATCTCCTTTACAGGTATAAAGAACAATGACGTGAAAGGGTAAATAACTATGTAAGGCTCGGCTATTATGATGAGCGTTGTCAAACTTGACCCGAGTTGAGTCAATAAAAGGTTCCAGTTATTTGAGTGAGTTGGACTGAGTTTTAGGTTCACCTACCTTGACAGACTTGGTGGTGAATTATTTGAATGGAATTTTTTCGAGTTTTGAAACAATGGTTATCAGCTAAACGACAAATAAAACATCAGTTGACCTATCTATGTGTGCATGAATGCATCAATATTGCTTTTGCAAGGTTGGTACAACGAGATATCAGCCAGTTTGTTTCTTCTAAATAGATTGGTAAAGTTGTTTAGTTTCTATGATTATTACAAGACAATATCAGCCCTTTGCATTCTCTAATAAAAGATTAGTAAGGTAGTTCATTTTCTAATTACCACCTGCAAAATTTATAATTACCCAGTGCAAATTCCGGGTCTTGTTCATCTCTAGTGGGGTATACACAATTCTGATACTCACTGCATGTTTTACACACAGACACGCACAAGACGTGCATACAGGGCCTAGTTCCATGGATCCAGATGGGGGAGTACAATGGTCCCCCAAAATATTTCAAAGACTGACTGCATATAATAAGTGTTTATTCGCCCTGGTCCCATCCATTCCATAAAAAAAGGGTATTGAAAAAGAAACACTGTCTTCTTTGTGTTCTCCCAAACAAAAATAGTAAACTCCATCAAACCTGAAAATTCTTTCATGCAAGGAAATTGAATCAATCCAACTGTCCAAGGAGTGAATGATCATTTTGAAAGGCAACACTTCACCCACAGAGAAAAAAGGAGTTTGCTTCTTTTCCTATTTCCAAGAAAAGAAAATTCTTGCTTGCAGTCATAGACTTATCTCAGCATTAATAACCAAGAAAATCTAAACAAGGAAAGGGAAATGAGATCACAGAAATGGAAGAAGATGACGAATGGAAGAGAGGAAGAAAGAGGAGACTAAAAGAATAAAATGAGGGAATCTCTCATTGGTTTATGAGATACTTGATACTTTGATTGCTGTGAATTGAAATAAGGGTTTTCACGTCTCTTAATACGACCTTTTCATCTCTGTCAAAATCCATTGATGACACATTTGCCTGAAACTGTGTTCAGTATCATCCGTCTTAATCTTTTCGGTCGTTGGGAACATCTTTTTGATTTTTTATGTAACAAGAAAGGGAAGAAGAGAAGTCCATGTATGGTATATATATGACCATAATTGCAAGCAAAATTGAGCCAAACTAATCAACCGTGCTACATGCACTCCATTGTGCGTCTTCCATGATACACATGGCACCCAATGTAAAGTCCCACATCGCTCATGTGAGTGTCCGGAGACTGGACTATTTGTGCGGACTCCATATTTAGTATAACGCGTTTTCGGTACCCTAATGGGGCTGAAACAAAGCCGTGCGGGCAGTTTGTTTCAGTCATTGAATTTGTTTACTACAAAAAGGGATCTCTTTACTCGGCTTGGAACATCCGTGACTATCCGGTGATCACCCGCTTAACCGTACTATTCTCTTTTATTATTGCATTAGTGTATTAATTCAGTAGGTGTTGTCCATCAACTAACAATTTTGGTTATTAAATTTGTGTACTTTTGATGGATGGTACAGATAAAAAGATTAAAAGTCAAAATTCAATGCAGTCGGGAATTTGAAAGGTTTAGATTCATGTGAATCAGAGTTGATACTGCGGCGATGAATATCGGATTCAATGTTTTTGGTTAGAAAACATTGATAAAATTGTAATCCTATTTTCTAATACATAGTGGAATTTCTCTAGCATGAGACATCATGTATGCTTTTTGTGGAAAGCTTCAATGGAATCTTACCCTAATCAATTTGGATTGAGCAACCAATGTTAATCGAGATTTTAGCACGTATGCTTAATGAGTCTTTTGGCTTGGCCATCGTAACTAAGAAGTCTCTCTTAGTAAGATAATCCAGCACAACATTCATAGTCCTCCCAAAATTGTTTCATTCCTCTCAGTAAGATAATCCACCTCGACATTCATTGAAGGGAAAGGGTTGAATGGTTACACCCAGCTACAGGTCTCAGGCGTGAATGCTCGCCTTTTATACCGGTACTGAAGGGGTTGAAAAAGAAGTATTTTTATTAAGCTCAATTCAATAGACTCAACCCAACAAAGCTCTCGTGGAGTTGACTGTTGATAGAAAACTTAGAGATGATAAGACTTGATCTAAAATGAAGGTCAAGAATCAATGGCCTAAGCGCATAGAATACATACTATTAGAATTAGGATGGATTAATTGTTAAATGAGCTCCACCCAATGATTATTAAAGAGAAAAGGGTGAAGGATAAAATGCAGCCATGTAGTTGGGACCTTGACTTTTCTAAACATTTGAATTGCTAGGGTGATGGGTGTGCATCATTTTGCATCCTCCCATTATTCAAATTCCATTAAAGGGGAGGCTATTTGATGGTCAACTTTGGATATTAACTTTTGGTTCTTCATTTTTTACAACTTATACAAAGTCTTAGAATCCCTAATTATCATTTAATTACAAGGAAACAAACAGCACTTAGTCTCATATAATTTGCCCCAGTGTAGATTACCTTTGCTACAATAATTTTTTTTATTTTATTTTTGTCAACCTTCTTTTCATTTAGGGATACATATATATTTCTTTTTATCTTAATCTCACCAATCCATCTCAAGCACGAATAATAAAGGAGGGTTGCCTTATAAAGATTTATAGCTACTGCAAAACTTTTATCATAATCCAAACATGAATTCTGATAAAACAACACTTAGGACAAGGCTTTGTTGATAATAATCCTGATTTTGCCCTGAGGCATAGTTTCCAATCATTGATACGATGGGCCATAGGTTTTAGTTTGTTGTTATATGGATCCTTAATTACAAAAATGTATGTCATGATCCATAAGGGTTAATATCTTCACTCATTGTCAAATTATTCCTGAAACCAAAATCATATGGATCATCTAATGTAATGATCTATAGTGAACCTCTCCAAAGCATTGTAAACTAAATCAACGATGGGAAATGACTCTTAACATTTCATTCTGCTTGATGGGTCATTCATTCTTAGAGGAGAAGGTTATATCTAAATATCCAAATATATTAAAATTTGGAACATGATGTAGATCTAGCCGTTGAAAAAAGGGTATTGGGATCATAGGTTCAAGTATTGGTATTCAACATTACAACTCTAGAATTAAGGCTGTCAGTCGTCTCGTGTTAACAAATTCACGTTACGGGTTAACGAATTCATATTAAAATCACATCAACCTGTACACGATCTGTTAACTTAATGGGTCAAAAAATCCAACCCAAACACGACCCGTTAATTTAACGAATTACACGAGTCAATTCGTCAACCAGTTAAGTAATTAAGTCATTTCGAAAATTAAAAAAAATCCATACAAAAATAAATAAGGAGAAAAATATATAAGCCACACGAAACTATAATTGAGGATCTCGAGTGGATTCCACCTACAACCCCACCATAAAACAATAAATTTCAATTTCTTCTTTATGAATATAAATTAATTCTAGCGATACTTAGGGACTAAAAAAATTTTAACGGGTTAAGTGGGTTGTTAACGGGTTACTGATTTAATTCGTACTCAACTCGTTAACTTAACGTGTTAACGGATTTGACCCGTTAATGACCCGAACCGATTAAGATCCCACGTGAACCCGTTACTATAGTGTAGATTTGTATCATGTTAACGAATCATATAGCATTTTGACATCCCTATCTAGAATGGGTAGCAACCGTCACTAGTACTCACTACTGAAAATTATTTATGTACGGCAGTGATTTAAAAGGCAGTGATTTAAGAATCCTGTTGGCCTCAACTATGATAATTTATAATAGGATTTTAGTTGGGTGTCCGATTACATTTATGCTGACTATGTAACACACGCGGCTCTTTCAATGCACATTTATATGCAATCACATCTCAACATCCAAGCCATGCATAAGGTGGAGTCCTCATGTTCATTAGTCTGGCCCAAAAACCAGTCTCGCCCACTCATCAGGTGGTCTGATGAATGCACATTGAATGTGGATGGTTGGCAAAAGCTTTTTAATGCATCAGTTGCCTTCATAGATGTGGAGCCCTTTTCTTTGAATTTGGCTATGTGATTGATCTACATGGTGGGCCACAAGGTATGCCGCGTAACAAATTTGATGCTTTTCAAATGTCTTGGTAGGCTTTCTTAATCTGCACTCTCAAATCAAATAACTTATAAAATCTTACCAAGAAAATATATAAAAATTGTCTATATTTTATTAGTGATGATAATAAAAGAGAGAAGGAAATGATAAATGATAATAGAAAATAGAGGAGGAACAAAAAAATCATAAGGAGGTGCCACAATGAAGAGCACATGCTTGTGGCACATTTTAACAGAAAGCCTCAGCTATTTTTGTTATTCCGAAAAACAGGTGATGTGGAATCCTAAAATTTAAATAAAACAATTATAGATTATCATTCCCACTAATTCTTATTGTTGTTGTTAATCTTTTGATGTGAACCCAATCAATGGTGAACTCGGAAAATTTTTCGTTGTGGGTCCGCTATGGGAAAAGGAAAAAAACCTTCCGAAGGTGCATTAGGTATATTATATATATGGTAAGTACTCTTACACGAACAAGAAGATGCCTCACCGCTGAGCTAATATTGAATGATATGCACCCCCTCCCAAACAATATATGGTTGCACACTTGCACCAAAATTTGGGGTGTGTTGTTTTTTCTCATTAGTCATGTATAACTCTTCAGTTTTGAAAAACCTTTAAACGTGTATTAGAGTTGAACGTAGACAAAAGTATTGATTTTTTATTTTATTTTGCTTTACCAGGACTTAAGTACTTACAAACCCATGAACACTACATATCTGATATGTCCGAGTCCAGCGGCTGAGAAACAGCAAGGGACGAAAAGTACCATTATATCGATTAGAATGTGATGATATTATTATAGGTGGTGGTTGTTATTGTTATTGTAATCATGCCATTTTCTTTTACTGTTACTATGATATCAAAATCAATAGCACATGCAGACACCGACAGTTTAGCTTCTAATGAGACTATTTTGTCTTCAGCTCATGCAGCTGCTGGCCCACTTAATCAATGGCTCTAATCACATTACCCCATTTTGTCATGTACAAGGGACGAGCAAGAAACTTCAATGGCATGGTAAGGAATACTGAGATCGAAACGGCAACCTCTCCACTGCAAACTTTGGCAGCTTGAACGAAGCAGCTCACAAAATTAAACATCGAACTCGGACGAGTTGTTCACCGAGTTATTCTACTCATCTTGATTTTCAATGGTATAACTACCAAAACTAATTACAATGTTTTATAGATTTTTTTTTTCCTTAAAAATACTCACAATCCCTATCCAAATCCCTACCGACATGGGGCAAGGATTGATTCCCAGTCGTTTTTATGGAGAAGGAAATGCCTGACCAAGTCGCCTCACTTTTGAGCTCCCAGTCCATTGACAAATTAATTTTTGTTGACAAGACATGTTTTTCACACACTATGTGAAATTTTTATATAGCTACTCAATTTTCATTTCCCTAGCTAAATCACCATTCTTCTATCTCTCTCACATAACCATAACCAACCCTCCCCCAACAAAAAAAAAAAGGACCCATAATTGAGCTCTCAAATTCCTCCTCCTCTTTTGAGAAATTATTTAAAAAGCCTGTAATTGCTTACATTGAAATGTCTCAAATTAACTCTTTTTATCTCACTTTACACGACATGGCTCTGTAAAATTGCTTCTTTTCTGTGTTTTTCTTCTTATTTTACCTCAAAGTGATGCATCATTTTGCAAATATAGTTTTGTTCTGAAACAACTAATGCAAAAGTCCATATGTTAGAAGAAGGTGGTAGGTCTTTAGAATGTTACCACTGGGGACTTGAAAAAGAAAAATTACATGGTACTGAAGAAGAGGGGTATTTCTAATTATTCAGAAATTATGACAATGTTGTCCAAAAGATTTGCCAACTACACATTCCATGGGCAGTTGATAGAGAACCCAAAGAAAATAATAATAATAATAATAATAATAATGAAAAAAAAAAGGAGAAAAAGAGAGAGAGAGAGAGGGTAATTTGATTAGAAAAATCTGAAAATCTGCATTTCTCATGATAAATAAATAAAAAAAAATTACAGATGAAGATCCAAACTCACGTGCTCATGGACGCTGCTAGCCGTCGATTCGTACACGTGTCGGCTCTGGGAGGGCATGCCCTCTCCTGCAAACGGCGGCAAAGAACGATCGCGATTGAACGAGGGCTGGACGACCGGGATTCTCCAGAGCCCGGGGAGCGGGTTGCCGTTGATGGGCTGGGAGACGGAGACGTGTCCCCCGTACATCCGGCTGTTCCAGTAAGGGTGGAGCGGCGGAGCGGAGGAAAGGGCCGTTTGGGGGGAGTGGGTCGGTGGCGCTGAGCCGAGCCGGTAGTTGAGGAGGCCGTAGACGTGTCCGGAGTCGTAGATGCTATTGTGGGCGAGGGCGGACTGGAGGTGGGCTCGCTTGGCGTGCTGGCGCTCGCGCTTGTGTGCGTTCTGGTGGCCCCCTAAGGCCTGGGAGGTCGGGAAATTCCTGCAGCAGTAGTGGCACTCGAACTTGCGTGCGCTCTCCCTCTCCTCCGCGCTGCTGCTTTCCTTTGCCTCTTCTCTCACGTTAGGCTCGGCCGAATCAGACTCGGACGTTGCACCCGCACCCGCTTCATTGTTGTTGTTGTTGTTATTATGATTGTGGTTGATGATAGTAGTAGTAGCCGCCGCTGTGTCCTTGGGAGAGCCGAATTCGATGCCAAAGAGGCGTATGCCCTTCTCTCTAACGGGCGCAGGGCGTATGAAGGGGAGTTGGGAGAAGGAGTCCACACTCATGAAGTCGTGGGTCTCCTTCTCAAGTCTTTCCATGGGGGAATAGGATAAGAAGAGAGTTTGCGCGCAACACGTTGGAGAAACAAGTCCTGGGTTAACAAAGGATGGGGGAGGGAGAGAAAATATGGGGTGGGTTTATTTTTTATTTTTTTTGGTGGCCCTGGTGGGTGTGTGTGTGGGGCCTACAAAGGTCTGAACTGTGGACAATTCATATGGAGTAAGGTCTGACAAGTGCGCCAGAGCAGATGAATGAGCCTTTCGGCTTCCTCTCTCTCTCCATGTACCTCCAAGAGGAGGAGCACCATACATATTACATACCCTTTCCTTGCCATGCATGTATGTATTGTAGTAAGGCCTACTCGTTTGGTGCACCTCGTGTGCAGATTAGTAAATGGCTCCTGATCATGTTAAACTGATCGATGACCGTGTTGATCAAAATGGAGGAACTTAGAAGTGGGTTAGTGAGAGCAGGGGCATCTGGGGATTTAGTCCTTTTATTCTCAAGAGGAGTAGCAAGGGAGGAGTAAAATTAGCTGATTAATTATATGATGGAACTTTATTTCATTGTTATTTAGATGGAAAAAGGTAAAGTGGTTATGTGAATTATTTACTTTATTGTTGTTTGAATGGAATAATAAAGATTCAGAACTGAAGTTTGGATGTGAAACTACTAGCCTTTTACTCATTTTTTGCTTTTTTTTTTTTTTTTGGGCTATAACTAAGAGTAATAATCTGGAAAGATGTAAATTTTGTGAAAGTGCTTATTTATTTTAATCGCCTTATTTTTATTTTATTCATGGTTGTACCCCCACTTCATTTATACTCCGCGTAGAACATGTCCTCGTTTAGTTTTAAACCTTTTTATAGACCGTCCACTCATTGGGTTGTGGATTAGACCTCTGTTTAGTTCCACTCCGTTCAGAGCTAATGAAATGATCGTTCCAAGTGCTCCAGGATCAGTGGACGGTTTGGATGTATTCTTTTATGTGTTTATCAACTGTTTGACTTTTTTAAAGTTGGTAAAGAGATCATAAAAAGGTACCTGGCGAGCACCATTTTTCTCAAAGCATACATATGCATGAGTCAACAACATGGTAGAGACTAGACAGGCAGAAGGGGGATAGAGAGACCCACCAAGATGACGAAATCCTTTGGTGGGTCTGTCTCTCTCTCTTCAGGTACTGCTAGTTGGTGTTGGTTCTTTAAAGCTGTTGCGTTTCTTTTATCTCTACAGGCAGGTTTTTGTGCAAGTGGTCCTGTTGCTCCTGTAATGTTCGGTGATTACATGAACGGGAAAGAGAAATCATCACAACACATGTCGAGTAACAAGTACATTTGAGTTTTCCACATTTGTTTCTTTTCTGATAATGACACTCTAGTCCCCGCCCTTCTCCCAATCCAGTACTCCAATTTACCCTTCTCTTTTACATTGGCATGAAGTAAAAGAGAAGATTTACCAGGTGAGAATACTGCCACAAGATTACTTTCAAAATACTTGGTACGTTCTCTCAAAAAAAAAAAAAAAATACTTGGTATGTTATCGTAATTAATATTTCATACAACCTTAATTTTTAAAGCTCGGCTGAAATTAACCGGAATCACCCTATATAGCAGACCTCTAATGGTACTAGTCCAAAGATATGATCTAGATTCTATTAATAAACCTCTATTATTCACATTAGTATAAGGGAATGTGCCAACATAAGTTTCTATTTGCATTTAACAGAGCCCAAAAACCATTAAAAGGAAATTCTTATTTTCCTAGTATTATTAATTTTTCAGAAGAAAGATTCAAAACAAGCTAATTTTTTTGTTTGTACCAATATAGAGAACTCACCACTGGCCTAACATCATTGTTCGAACAAAAATTACTTACGGTTTGTTTAGTAATGGGTTAAAGTGTAAACTGCAAGTTATCCGCTGCTTGTGTCAGCTCACTTTGTTTGGTTGGTTGGTAAGAAAACACTGATTAAGGAGGTCCACCTTTTTGTTGTTTAAGGTACATCTACTTATATATGGTTATGCCTTCAGGTGTTGGCAATTCTAGGATGTATCTAAAGTTCTGCAAATGAGAGCCAAAATTTGATAGTTGGTGATTTCATGGCTTGGAACCATTTCTACATAAGGATCAGAATCATGTGAGCTATGTGAACAACAGAGGCCTTAATTCAATAGGGTTATGAACAAAACTACGATTAGCAACAGAAAAAGGGTCCACCGTCTGAATTATTCTATATATAGTTGGTGTTTAATTATCCGAGATTGGTAACTTAATCAGAGATGGCCCAGTTGGGTGTTAGTAGCAAGTAGATTGAGTTTAAGTGCATAAATTGCTAATTCAATTGAAAGGGAGAGATTGTGGGCCACACCATCTATTTATAAATTAGAAAGGGACTTAATTTGTCCTTCGTATAAAGGACTGAACACATTTGTCCACCCATCTTTTCCCTTCTCTTTCTTCCACTTATAGGAGTTTCTTTTTACCATAGTAACCCCAAAATGGGCTTCCATTTGCAGCATTGGGGCTGGTGGATATGCCTAGTGTTTTCTTTATTTTACTGGGTGCTGCCTTTCTTTATCATCTCTCTCATATGACTCATTTTGAGGGTTTTGGAATTCAGGTGTCTGTTTGTTTGCATGGGTTCTAGCTGTTATAGTAATTTAATGATTTCGAGGGGGAGACTGGAAAAAAGAAATGCCTTTTCCTGTTCACAGTTTTTTGCTTTATTCTTGCATGCTTGACCCGTTTTGCAATTATTCCTCCTCTTCAACTGTACACATCCTCATAATTTCTACCCTCTACACCTCCAAGAGATGTCGCTTTCCCTCTTCCATCTACCACTTGAGTTTGTTGCATTCAAGAACTCGTAATGGCTCTTACCCTACTCTTCACTGCGCGCACCCATTCACCCAAGAGCCAGAGGCCCATTTCATATATATTGCCATGCCACAGTTCAATTATCCAAGAGAGTGCTAGTGTGCCTGTGGAAAGCTTGTACTCCTGCACCGCAAACCAAGCTTCAAGCCAAAAGTCGAGATGATTTGGGCATCACTTGGCAGCCAATGATCCTAGCCATTCCATTGGTGGCCATCACATGGAGGATTAAATTCAACAAAAAAGCCTCTATTCTATTCAACTCATCATTCATGCTTTGGGGGTACAACAATCCTATTCAATTTACAAGTGGGATTAGGTTTTAGATCTAAGATTTCAAGCCATTAAATCAATAGGCCTTGGTCCTACTCTCGAGTATCATATTTAGAATATGGAAGTTCAGGTGAAAAACTAGAGAATATAAAAATCTTCAATTGATTGACAAATTGAACATTGAATCAAAATAATGTAGTTTGTTACGTGCATAATGCGAGCAATAGAAGGTTTACCATGATTAGGAAAGCAGTGAACTAGATTTAGGTTTTTATAGCTGTTGAGAAGGGGACTCCACCAGAGGGGGAGTATTGATAAGTATTTATGCTTCTTGTATTAATGCCTCGGGGTTTTAGTAGAAATGGTTAACTAAGGAAACTTAATATGATATTACAGTCAATTAGTTGTGAGTTCGAATCCCAGTGACCCAGCTCCACCTAAGGAGGTGCGGAGTGAGAAGTGGGCTCCACCAGAGGGGGGGTATTGAAAAGTGTTTATGCTGCGTCTAATAACGCCTTGAGGTTTTGGTCGGAATCCTTACCTAAGGAAACTTAATAATAATGAAATTGGTGACCCTGGTTCGAATTATCCAATAAACTGTACTTAAAGGGGATTAGATGGAGCCTTGTTTTGGATTGGTTTTGTAGGATGTAAATGCATGCAATGTGTACAATAGGTGAGTTCATGTTTATTGGATACTTTTACTCTTGTCAGGTGATTATCAATGGTGTTCTTATTCTTCACTTAAGGCTCATTTTAAAGTACTGGCGTTGCACTCATGTGCCCCACTAAGAAACCCTATCGCCTACTTATGCAAACCCTAACTTCAACCACCCTTCATTTGATGCAAACCTTCTTTACCATTGAAGTCACTGTGGTGGGGATGGGGGACCATCGATCTTCATACCTTGGCTCCACCTGCGGCTAATTGTCATCTTAACCCCACCAAGTAAAAAGGTCACATCTGTGGAACCCCTAATTCTTTCAGATGGGGCTAGCTTGGCTAAAACATGGCATCAGTGCATCCTCCAGCTGCTGCATTGGCTCGCTCTGGGGAGGCGTCACTGTCTCCTTGTTCATCCCCACAACTTCCCCATTAGGTGGCGTGAGCGCGACGTTACTTTTGAACTCCTGTCGCGGGGCTAGAACATGCGCCGGTGCCCCATCCATGGTGGCCCCAACACAAGTTCAATGAGTGGAGGACATGGTAGCCATGACTCTTGGTTGGTTCAATGAGCACACGTTTGTGATCTGATATGATCTAACCTAACTAGGCCCAAAAGCAGAATTCAAAGTGAGATGAGGAGATATTTAAGAGGAACATGAGGGCAGGAAGCCACGCAAGTGGAAGAACCTAAGGAGATGGGGATGAGGCCTTGGACCACACATGAGGAGGAAATCAACATAAATGGCATCACATGAAGAGGATGGTTTTCTACATGTAACCCTCATGTCAATGTGGATAGGTCCAAGTCTTTAAAGCCTGATGTTCTTTTCAAGGAATGGGATGATCATATTGTCGGAATGAAGGGCTAGGACCACCACAAGGAGCATCTCAAAGGTGACATGACAATGTTTTGAGAGGCCAATAAGAAAAGGTGATGGGTTCTTTTCAAATGATGCAAATTATCAATGCAAGGAGAGAGCATCTTTGGGCTTGTAATATGCTTGGTCCTCCTTTTATGTTAGGCCTTGGATGGTCTGAAAACACCCTTTTGTTTTAATCATTGATCATTTGTCTCTTTTGTTATAACAAATCTCTACAAGTGGGAAATTGGTTGCTACATATCTTTCATGGTTGCAGTGACATGATCAAAATGCCAACACTAGGACATAGGATGGCAACCCTAATTGTATTGGAGGTTGCCATTACATCACAGTCAGTTTTGAAAATAACTCAACTACAACATTGGGTGGCTTGAGGGTATCTTTATTTTGATGGATTTCTTCTATGGTGGAAATGTGGGGACTGAATCCATCAACTTAAAGTTGCAACCCTTTTGTCTCGACCCTTGCTAGGGATCTAGGTGCGTGAGTTTTCTTCTTAGACCTTTAGTGCTTAAGAAGAAATTATTGGGTATCTTTCTTGTATTTTGGGTTAGGGTATTTTGGTCATTGTACCGGGGCTTTCTTTTACAGCCCGACTCAACTCAACATGAAACTGTCCGCTTTTGCCAATGTGCGCACGCGAGGACTTCTCAGGAGGTCACCCATCTTATTATTGCTCCCGTCTGAGCACACTTAACTCCACAGTTCTTACAGTTTTTGGGACTAGACAGTTTTAAAACGTGTCACGTTGAGTTAAGATGTGGTTTGACTTATAAGTCCAGGGTTAGGACTTGGGCATGGCATTTCCGATGTGGGAATGGTTGTCCTTTAGTGGGTGATGGGTGCACAGAATTTTAACCACATTTGCCACCTCGGCGCATGCTTGCTGATCTCATATTCTCCCCTAGCAGAAATAGAGTCATCCTTGGTTCTGATATCAATTGTCACAGCCTCACCCAACTTAGTATGAAATTATCCGCTTTGGCCCAAGTGCCCGCACGGGGACTTCCCAGGAGGTCACCCATCCTAGTACTACTTTCACCCGAGCACGCTTACCTCCATAGTTCTTATAGTTTTCAAGGCTGCACGGTTTTAAAACGCATCATGTTGAGTTAAGACGAGGTTTGAGTTATAAGCACAGGGTCAGGATTTGGACATTTTCGATGTGGGAATGGTGGAGTCCCTGATATCACGAGTGTTCTTTGGTGGGTGATGGGCACATCGAATTTTAACCGAATCTGCCACCTCAGCCCAGGCCTGTCGGATCTCACACTTTATTAGGGCTAAAATGTGGAGATTATATATAAAATATAATCTGTAACCCTAAACTCTAAAGAGAGCCAAGATATGAATCGATGCTCTCTTTCCTTATATATAGGCTTAATGCCGAACTACGTAGAATCCTCGTCTCCCTCTCTCTCTCTCTCTCTCTTTCTCTTGTGTGGCATGATTGTTTGATAACAAGTTTCGCGCTTCCGCACGTATGTGCATAATAATTGGTATCAGAGCCTAGGTTGTAAGCCTGATCGATGTGTTTTGTCGTTAGATTTTTTGAGTCATGCAATCGCGTGAAAAGATTAGGAAGGCAAAATGAAAATCTTTGACTAGGGTTTTTGGTTGCTACACAGTAGAGGGAGGAGAGAAGCCATCTTTGAACTTCTCAATTCGATCAACTTGATCGAAGATAGAGGATTACAAAAAAAAAAATTATGTTGGCAATGGAACGTCAAGTTCGAGGTGGAGAGTTTTGACAAAAAGAGAAACTTTGTTGGCAAATTAAAGTTCAAACGCTGGTTCAACATGTTAAAGTGTTGAAGAGAATGCGTACCTGTCAGTGAGGTATATGAAGACATTGCCGATTATTTCCAGGTGGCTTGAGAATACTACAAAATTCAAGATAATATGGAGATTGTTGGGTTTATGTCTTGTATTTCGGGTTTATTGAAGTGGTCCATTGGGTTGGCCAGGGACCGAGTTCTGGGTAAGGGGTATTTTGGTCAATGTACCAAGGCTTTTTTAGGGCCTAACAAAGCAGAGATTATATATACAATGCAATTGTAACCCAAGACTTTGAAGAGAGTCAATACGTTCTTCCCGTGAATGTAGGCGCAATGCTGAATCACGTAAAATCCTTATCTCTCTATTGTGTGGTATGATTGTTCGATCGCAGGTTTTCCGCTTTCGCACCACTCGCATAATAAAAAGTAAGAATCCCCTAACGTTTTTAGGATATTATTGAACTATTGGAGTTCCTCTCAATTGAAAGTTCTTAATACCATCTATGAAAATACTCGGCCATTCATTGTCTTTGATTGCTTGTAATCATAATCTTGAATAAATTCTACAATTCAATGAACATCCATCTATTTTAGACAAATCTTTGACAAATTGAAGATAGTATTAGTAGAGATCACTCCATGGTTTCCTCCTATTTGTGATCTAATCCTATGAATGCATCCTGTACAACTATACAAACATTGGTGTATTCATGAATTAATATATCTCTTCAGATTCATATTGAATGAAGCAGAGAGATTATCATCTATAGCGGCTATATATTCATGTATAAATACGTCTCTTTAGATGAATTAAGTAGTGAGAGTATCATTTATAATGCATATTGTAGGCCGTCAGTAATTTTTTTAGAATAATTACATTTTGACCTTCTTCTAGGTCCTTCTTCACTTTCCAACATTCACTTCCAGAGAGAGTGCGTTTGAACCCATTATTATATCTTCAATTTCTATTGCTAATCATTTATACATAACCTTGAGGCATTAAAGGTAGGATAAATACTTTTCAATACTCCCTCTCGGGTGGAGCCCACTCCTTAAAAATTAGATGGATAGCATTCTCCGAGTTTACTAAGAAAGTTTTATGCCTAAACCTTGATTGATGGAATAAGCCTCAGTTGATGATGATGAAAAGGGGATTGAATGAAACATATCAGGAGCTTTTCATAAATGAGATTCATTTGTCAGTATATTGAAGTGTGTGAAAGGCACCCGGTGACACTGTAATTACATGATTTGTGATCTTAGTGATAAAAAATAAGTGGCTATAATAATCATGAAAAATCTAAGGAAAGCTTCTTCACATTTGTTGAAAAGAGGTGTTTTTTTTAAACGGTAACAAAAACTTTCATCAAAGGAGAAAGAAAATACAAAAAGAGAATAAAGGGGGGTACAAAAGGATTGTTCCCCATCTAACATAATTTACATAATCACACCCTCCCAAGGAGACACCCTCTCAACCCCTTGTTTAGCCAAAGCACCGGCAAAAGAGTTGGCCGATCGTAGTTCGTGACGGAAGACCACGGAAAAAGATGTCGACAACACTCGGATCTCATTAAAGAGGAATTGAAGTTTTCATGGGTTGATCTTTCTATTGGACGCCCAAGTAATTGCATTAGAAGAGTCACTCTCCATAATAAGGGCACCGTGAAAATATCTTTTAAAGCAACGGAGAGCTTCTAAAACAGCTAGCACCTCCGCTTCATTGGAATCACAGACACCAACATTCTTTAAAAACATAAAAAGGACCCCACCATTGCTATTACAAAGAACACCCCCAATACCTGCTGAGCCTGGTTTACCTCTCGCTGCACCATCAACATTGAACTTAAGAGAATCAAGTGGGGAAGGAGACCAAAGAATTGACATCCTCTCCTTTGTTGATTCGTAACCCATGCAAGCTTCTCAGTTAACAATAACATCATTAAGAGAGAAGTTAGAGAACTCATTTCTTGCCAAAGCACACTCCGCAACTATAATAGTGATTTTAAAGATTAATTCCTCTACCGAAGCAGAGGTAGATTTGAAATTTCTATTATTTCTTCCCCTCCATATGGACTATAAGATGGCATACATGCGTTCAGATTAAGATGGCGACTTAAGCAAGCTAAAGCTAATGCTCGTGACACGACCCGAGCCCAATATCACGATTAATCCGAGTTAAACTCGAGTCGCGTCACATACTTACTCACGTGAACTTCAATCACATAAAATTCACAAGGGATATCAATACACATTATGAGGAAATATTCACAAATATACATTGTTCAACTCATTAAAAAAAATTTCAATTTACACTATTTACAAACATTCACTTGCATATTTAAATACACTGCAAGGAATGAAAAGTGTGAAATGTTTCCAAACCAATTCCAACCCAAAGTTTTCATTTTCAAGTTTAGCTTCAATATCATAATCATATGATATTGCTTTATTTCCACTCAACTAATCCTCCTTGAGGAACCGAATTGTTTGTCTCTGCGGCATTGTGGCCTCTGAAGGACCGACATGGGCAGCTGTACATGTAATGCCATCAATAACACTATGAATTTGACAATTCAGCAATGTATAAACAAATACATGATTGAACATGCTAATCACTCATTTAATCTATCTAATTTCATATTAAACCAATACAATTACAATTTAATTCAGAATCAATGAAAGTCTTTAATATTTGGCAAAACTACAATAGCATTTCATTCCGAATCACATCTTCCTAAAAAGGAAGGATTTTCATCTTCTATATGGAAGGATTCATGTATTGTGGGATTTATCAGTGCTCGGGCCAGGGACTACTAATATCACCACAGAGCTTCGGAACATTTCCAATAATCTGCTGCAGCAGAAACAACTCAATGAGCTTTAAAGAAATCACTATGGAGTGCCAGACTAAAAAAACAATACAGTTCAATATACAAATTCAGTTAAATAATACCAACCAACTTGGTGTAATTCTCAGATGTTTAATGTATGTGTTATTTTTGATGGACATCACAATTTATGTGTATTTTGTACATTAAAATTCCCCTTAATTAACACCCATAGTGGTAAAACAATGTTAACAGCCTTGATTAAATCAATAGGTTCACTTATCCATAAATTCAAAAATTAAACTTGAAATTATTATTCTCGGTTAACTGTTCAGTTACCTATCGGTTAACCGAACTCCAAAAGTCTGCTAGCCGAATTCTACTCGGCTACCTACGGTTAGCTTTCCAGAAGCTAATCTTTCACTGACAATTCAATGTATTCGGTCACTAATTTGGTCACCATGTCGGCTAACCGAAATCTAAACAGCGGCTAACCGAATTAAATTCGAAATTCGGTTAGCTGCGGTCACTATTCCAGAACCTTACACTCATTTTTCTGATTTCAACTACCTATTCGGCTAGCTGAAATTGAAAATTCGGTTAACCGACACACTTCAGTTACCACTCGGTCAGCTTTACAGAAGCTGACATCTTCGTAAAACTGAAACAGGTGAATTCGGTCCTTCCAGTTACCTGTTCGACTAACCGAACAGTGTCCAGAACTTCAGAATTTCTGAAGCCAAATTCTGAATTTGAACCCCAAATTCATTAAAACTTCTACAAATCCAATTCACTCACAACATGCACATAAAAATGGAACCTTCTGTTCCCATCCCAACACCACTTCTATTTCATTTATACTCCATTCAATTAATCATCTTCTCCAATTCATTAATCACATATACAAATCAAATTCTGAACATATGATTGAAACTAAAACTATAACAAACTCAAGAAAAACCATATTTATTAGCATATAAACATAAACCACTTTTTATACTTGCCTTTTAGTCAAGTTTGATTCAAAACCCCTTTACTAGCTTGACTTTGAGATAAAAAATCTCTAATCAAAACGCTTTTTGATAACCTAATATCAAGAAAATCCCCAAAACGAATCGTTTATGAGCTAACTATGATAAATATCAGCTCTAATCACATATGAACATTTGAAAAACCAATAAAGAACTTAAACTACTTACTTGTAACCAAAGAAAGGAAATTCTAAAATTTTCCTCTACTCTTGCTCTAACAAGATTGAAGAAGATAATGAGACAGTTATAGAAATTGATCTTTCATTCTTCTAATCTCACTTGTGAAGCTCCTATTCTAAACAATAGATGAAGAAAAAAGCGTAGAGGAAGAAACCTACGCTATCTCAGCTGCTTCTGAATAACCCACTGACTAAAATGGGTTCAGAGTTCTTCTCAACCCTTTTTAAATAGAACTTTTACATTCAACCCCCATATATCTTACACATTTTAAATTTAAGTCAAATCAAGGCTCATTTGACACATTTGAGGTCAAATTAATACGAGTATATTATGAAAATTGTTGTACTCGTCAAGATACACATATTGACATCAAGTTTTACCGTATCCAATGAAATACATATAAATCTATATTTACGGAAAAGTCCTTAATTCCACTAATTTGGGTCTAAATTCAATCCCATTAAAGCAATCTCTTTCAAGCTCATTCCATTATACTTAATTCACTACTTTGGGACTAATTTGATCCATATTGATCATTAACCTTAATTAACTCAATTAATCATGTTTAATTTACATTAATCTCGATTAACTAGAGTTAATATTGATTAACAATGGATATGGTGTAACATTTCGATGGTTCTTAAAACACATCATCATTAAACCAATCTTGAAATTCTTTATGACCAGGTATAGGATACGAAAGATGGGGACCCCCCATCTATAATCAACTATTTAATTGACTACTCATGCTTATATTTAATGTTTATTCTTATTACTCTATTTGAAACTAACCTTCCCATGTGTCTACCACCATTCATTGGTTTTCTGCTGTGTTTCAAGGCAACTTCTGGTAATTGATTGTATTCATTAAATGACTGCAACCAAATTAGATATCTTTCAATTGGGTTTCATTGTTTCTGTTGATGAGCTTAGGTGCTGTACTTTTTTGTCATCAAAACATCATTCAAATGTTTGCTCCAGAGGAACCTACAAGAGGTGGGTAATGAGTACTATAATAAGTTGCTAGAAATTCCCTCTTATATAGTGAGACATGCGAACTTGTTAAATCCAGACCACTCAGAAACTTGAAGTATAGGCACTGGCCCACAATTCGAGTTTAAAGTAGGGGACTCACTCTTGGATTTTTTTTTTTTTTTTTTTTTTATAACGTAGGGTTCCTAGCCCTTTGGGTCAGAATAATCCTTACGGGCTCAGGAGAGAAAGCCGGATAAAATCCCCTATAGCCCCAGTGTGGTAGTGCAGTTTTGAACCCACAACCTCTGGGTGCAAACCGTGGTCCTACGTCAATTGAACTACCCCTCGGGGTTACTCTTGGATTGATTATATGTAAAATGCACAATTGAAGCAACAAGTTTCTCTAGTTAGCGGGGCACACTATAGTATGTTCCAAGTTTCTCTAGTTAGCGGGGCACACTATAATATGTTCCTTTCTCTGATTAAGGCTAGCTCTTTTGCAAACCCAGACAAATGATATCCATTTTTTCATACCTCAACTTGATCTGAATGGATGCCTTGATTGTGCACTCTAAATAAGGTAGGTGAACAAAGAATAGATTCATGTGAACACTGTTTCCATGTATTAACTTCAGTCACTGACATATGGTCCACTTCTTCCACTCACACAAGTGTATCATCCTTGATATTGAAGGGGTTTTATTGGACTGATGTACAACTTTCAACCACTTAACTTACGCAGTTGCATATGTTCATGAAAAGTATGAAATATAGCCATAGGTAAGTTCACCTAACCAGACGGGGTATGTACTTGAATTACCACTTAACCCTATGATTGTCCTTCAACTGGCCATGTACTTGATTTACCTTTCTCTGTTTAACTAGGTACGAATTATGCTCCAATCATTTTACCACATTGTTTTTTACCATGATATTCTGAACCAGGGATTGGTTTTCACCGCATTGGGTTTTAATGGTAATGGAGCCATTATATAACTGACTAGAGCAGTAAATGCATTACTTGCTCTGATCATACCAGTCTCCAGTTACTCAGCTGGGTGACCTTACTCAGTTTTAAACTATGGTGTATCCAAAGAACTACTTGGAAGTTGGAACCAATGTAAAAAGAATCCCGTCAGACCGGACACCACCATCATCATCATTGAGCCCTAATCTGAACATGCAATATATTTTTAACATATAACATATGTTGCCAGCAACCCAACCCAGACTAAACCCAAACTGTGCAAACAAGTGTCACAAGTATAGCCAATATGATGTGTTAGGAGGTTTGTATAGGGTCTCTTGGGCCCCAACTCCCTTCACTGATGTAAAAAAAATAAATAAATAAAAAGTGCCACATGTATAGCCTATATTTTAGAGGCCAAAATTTTTCACTAAATGAGTTTTTGTTGGTAATACAATATATTTTTAAATACCAAGTTTTTGTTGGTAATACTGATCTATACTAGTTGTCTTTTTTTTTTTTTTTTCTTTTTTGGGTTCTTCAACTTGTTAAAAATTTTAAGTTATTTATGTAACGTTTTCCCAATAATATTCAAAGAAAACCCTAATTCCGAAAATATTCCGACAGTTTTTCAGGGCAATAATTTCTCAAGAGTACAATATTGGTAAAATGGGCCCAACTACACTTCAAAAGAATCCTAGACCTGGACCGGACTTGACCTATTTTAACCACAGCCCGACCAGTTTACAGCCGAACATTTATGGGAAGTTTAAGCATCAATTAAGGAAGCCTGCTGTCATGAGTGTGACATGCATTTTCTTTAGAGTTTGCATTACTTGCTCATTTGCCACAAGAGATGAAAGTGGGTCCCACATTGAAATAGGGAGAAGTAAAGTCTATTAACTTGGTGGGACCCATGGTGCTTCCCTACTTTACCAATCTTCTTTGGCATCATCAAGTGGTCCCAAAAGATGTACTCTCTGTTGTGTCTTGTGTGTATTCATCTCCTTTTTTGCACTGCATTCCCCATATATTGCTTCCCAACTTTTTCTGTAGTGTGGGGCCCTTGATGGGTACTAGGTGTTTGGGACTCTTGCAATTGCCTGAGCTACATGAAATACATACTATTTAAACATATGAACTAAAAAGTACCACTATCTACAACTTGCTTTGGAGCATAGAAAAAGGTTTCCCACAATAGCATTTCTATGTTTTCAGGAAAGCGAGTTAGATCATCCTTGTATACTTTTTATTAACACAGAATATGAGAATTGGGAAGGCATTAGCATATTAAGGCCCGTAAATGGGACCGGCTAGACCTGGGCTTGGGTTGTCCAATCTCATCTTGAATATTAAATGGGCCTGTTGTGAATTGTCCAATCCCAGTCCTAAATTAAATAGGCCCGGGCTGGGTCAGAGCCGGGTCAAGGCTTAGCGCAATCTTAAATATAAGCTAAACATTCTCTAATTACTCCTATATTGCCACCAGACACCGGTAGTTTCCATTTGGATTAGATTCGGTAAAATGAAAAATGAGAATCCATGTCGTGCTTCTTTGAGTTATACAATTATTTTGGTTCAAAATAACATGTTAGAGATTTTGAGCGGAATGGAATGTGTCTTTCCTTGAACAAGAGAGAAGAAGTTAAAGGTTTGAGAACTGAAACTGACGATCTTAGTATGGGATATACCCAAAATCTAAACGAGGATTATAGTGTTCTTTACTTTAATGAGTTTGAACTAGTTGGGGTACCATAGGAGTTCATTAAGATCAGTTACCATTATTCCATATATTAATTTGTTCAAGAGATGTATTTGCCTGTTAAATTTAAAATTATGTGTAGGCCTATTCTATTTGTTTATTCATATTCGCACATTTTAGTTTGTCTGTTTTTATTACAAATTAACGAAATTTACTTGCAGGCGGGCCGGGTCCAACTTGGATGGGCTGTGCCTATTCTGCTCATTCTCAATTCCATTTTTGGCCGAGCTTTAAAACCATTGTCCATGGCCTGTCTGTTGGGCTTAAATTGGACAGCCAATTATAAACTAATGCTCCTTGCCACTTGAGGAAGGAGCGATTCTCAAGTGCAAAGATCACCTTAGTAGGCTGATGTTGGGCTCGACTTTGAACTAGATATAATTATATCCATCCTACACTCCCACTTTGATTGCCCTGCACCGAGGTGGGCCTCCTCTTATGAGATGTGTATTGTCAAGTGATATGACCTCACTGCATGCCAAGATTATCTTAAAAGGGCCATGCTTTCACCCGGGACATATCCCGACCCGGGACAAGTAGACTTTTTAATCTTAAAACGAGGACTTATGAGAATTGTACTCCTTCATATCACAGTTGCACATCTGGCCCACCATTTTCATTGAGGACGCAGGTAAGGGGTACGGACAGGTCCACAATGCTAAAGTCCCATCTGTTAGGACAAAACCTACTACTATTCAATTTGATAATAAACTCCACACCTCATTCAATGCAAACAGTTGGTTCTCAGGTTTTAACCACCTTTAAAAAGATGTGGTGGGGTCTACAAAGATATGTAATCCATTCACTGCAATCATCCAAAGTGGTTCAATGTGAGGTAAAGGTTCCACCCACTTAATTCAATGGTTCTGGGTGCATGTTAGCCAAAGAGTCTGTCCCAAAACCTTGGCTATTTATTTTTATTTATTTATTTATTTTTTTTTTTTTTGCTATCAGAGATTCCCAATTCCTTCGGCTAGACTAATCCCGCCAAGTCCAAAGGGAAGCCGGGTAAACTCCCTTGTAGCTCCAATGAGATAGTGTAGTTTCAAACTTACAACCTTTGGGTGCAAACCATGGTCTTAGGCCAGCTGAGCTACCCATTGGGATTAACACAAAGTCTGTCTTATAGAGATAAGAACATTTTGTAATTAAATACCTAGGATTTACTTCTTTAATTGATTAAAAAAGAATAATCAAATGTGAATATTCAAGAATGAACATTATATTAGCTCCCCTTTAATGAAAAGAAAAATGAATATCACCCATTACCCTAACAATTCAAATCTTAAGAAAGGCATTGTAATATGTCATTCCCATGTATTTTGTGCAAACATGCCCATGAGGATCCTTCTTTATGTCTCTCACATTTTACAGGAGAACTCGTTAAGATGCTATGTGTATGTTTTCCCTTGTTGTAAGATGACCCTGATTAATATAATAAGGTGAGGGCATCACTGATCTAGAGAATCAGTGCCTGTGAATCTGGATGGGTCCCAAGAACATTCCAAGTGGCCCACTTTGTAGTGTTGGCAGGGAGTTTTCATTTCTCTATGCACATTTCCAGATCCCCACTCCAAAGTTATTATTGGCCATAAGGGCCTACAACTTGAGGTCCCCGTAGCCAAAACTCTTTACTAGATTGAAAGAGGTTGGAGCAAATGTAAGACATTAATTAGCATATGTTTTTTTGGGTCTCCTTGGCTTAAAACATTGGATTAAATATATGAGTGATTTGGATTATTTCGAAAACTTGTACCAGTAGCTGGTATTTTTGTTTGTTTTTCTAAGTTATGTTGCTTGTATATTTCTTTTCTTTTAATAGAATTTACCGTTACCATTAAGAGATTATTTCAAAAGAATTATGCGAAAGTTTGATTGAATTAGCCTTAAATAACTCTCTCTCTCTTTTTTAAATAGTAATAAAGGACAAATTTTTGGCATACATAGACATTCATGTCTACAGCAATTGGACAAATTCCTTTTACCTTTACTGACAAGTTGTTGATATAGTTTTTATTATAAGAAAAGTTTGTCTAACTACTTTTACCATATGACACATTTGCTTCTTTAACCGAATTAAATGTACCGAATAATTTATTTGTAAAAGGTCTGATTGTAATAACTTAATTTTAAATAAATTTAATTTAATCGGCTTTATTTCAAATAGATTTTTCTTGTCAAATACGCCATTCATGTTGTAATGGTTAATTCAGATCTTCCATTAGCATGTCTAGGACAAGTTTTCCTTTTGTTTTTTTGGCTAATGAAGGTTCCCAACCTTTGGGCTGGACTATCCCCTCCGGGCTCAAAGACAAGTTGAGTAAAACCCCTGTGGCCCTTAGGTGGTAGCACAAGTGGACTTAACCTTCGGTTCTTGAAGAAGAGAACCGGGAATCGATACGAAGATTTATAGCTGTGAAACAGAGAAAAACCGTAGTCCTGACCACTCGGCCAACCCCGTGGGGTTAAGACAAGTTTCCTTCAATTACAAGAAGAAGACACCTTGCTTATAAGTAGTGCACTAGTGTTAATTGGCCCTGTCATGTAGAGGCAAAAGATTTGGATTAGACATGCCAACAATGAAATCTGTTGTTTATTACTATCTCATCCAAGACGATGAAAAGATGGTCCAAATGATTTTGGCCTTTGATCGAATGTTAGTCATCCGCTTCATTCTGATAGATCAGATGGTTTAGGAAATAAAAAACGAGTGAGGATACTTTGGTAGATACCTTTTCCCACAAGTCATTGAGCCTGCAAAAGGGTTAAATCTAAGCTGGATTTGCTTGTGTTAAGGTTTAAGTCTATTTACAATTGACTAGTTAAAAGTCATGGTCCACCTTCAACATTTACAGTTGATGCCCTTTTAAACCCGTAAGTACCTGTGAACCTAGATTAAATTTTAGTTTCTAAATTGAGAAAATCAAAAGAATTTGAGAAAATCATAAAAAAGTTCCTCAATGAGGTAGAGCTTAATAAAAGCATTCTTGTTGAATGACATAGCTGTTCATGTTAATCATCTAAACATTTAAGAATATAAATTGGGTTCGATTTTGTGTAGAAGGAATGGTATTCTAAAATGGGAAATCTTAAATAAATAAAAAATAGAAAACTTTTGGCTCATTTTTAAAAAAGTATATGGGGATTTGAATATTTCAAACAAGTATAAAATTCTTTCACAATCTTTTAATCAAGTCCTTTTCATATAATTTTTACGAGAAACGACAAAAATACTATGCCCTAATAGCAGGTTTTGCCTTTTGTGAACCTCTTTCTTCCCTAAAACTTTTGATTTTGATTTTCATAATCATTTAATGAAGCTAGTTTTTTAGTTATTTAGAATCCCCTTTTGACCATCCATGTATCAAGTTAGTTGAAGTGGGACCCCATTAGGTTCAGGCCCGGCCATGAAGAGGGGCTGTACGTGCGCTCGCCCTGGGCCCATTTTTTAGGGGGCCCAAAAAATTTTTTTAAGTGTTATATTATATTTAATTATAAACAGATATATTTGTTAAAAAAAAAAAAAAAAGAGATGCATTGGTGTTAGGGATGCCTTTGTTTAATTATAAACAGATATGCATGGAAGATTGGAGGAACGTTTTCAATCTCTCTTCGACTCTTCCGCTCCTCAAGAAAACGTTTCCACTCCTCCAGGTTAGTAACGTTAGATTTTTTTGTTATAAATTTTTCTTCTTCTTCCTCTTCTTCATCTCATCTTATCTACTGTTGAGTGTTGACTCTCTCTCTCTCTCTCTCTCTCTCTCTCTCTGTGAAACAAACAGAGCTTAAGTATTTGGGTAAAGGCTAAAGCCCCTACTTTGATTTTTGAAGAAGTGGAACAGTTACAGAGAAAGATGGCGGCAATTCCTTCTGTCTCTTAAACCGATCCATCCAAACAGGTTATCGATGTCAAAATGAAAGAAATGCATCTGTCTTTTTGTTCTTATTTGTATTATATGTGTTTGTAGAAATGCCCGATCTGAAAAAAGACCTCTCGATCTCTGATTTGATGTCGTTTGGATTGAGATTTCATCAGTTGTATATAGCAATTGATTCTCAGAGGGTGAATGTCTAAATATATTTGGGTTTGATTGATATGGGGTGCATTATTTCTGAATATATTATGGGAGTGACTTCCATGGTAGATTGATATGTTAAGTTTAAATTTGATAAGTTTTGGGGAAAGAAGAATGGGACCAAAAGGTCGAGAGCCATATTCTGCAGTCTTACATAAGAAGTGAATCCCTAAATTAATTTTTCTGTTGATAGATCGGGGAGATTCCAAAATCCAAAGTGTGGCTTTTTTTCAGAGCAAAATTGGTCGTTGTAGAAATCAATTGAATGTAATTTTTCATGTTTTGATATCAAATGAAAAGGAAAATATGATTTTTGTTTGTTTGTTTGTTTGTAGATCTGTGAATTCACATGAGTTAAACATTCCCTTTGCAGGAATTCTTTTAAGCTCTATTTGACTGCAAATTTGGAAATATCAAGTTTGTTGTTGTGGAGGGGGATTTCTCAAATTCCAGGTTATGTTGTTCTTTGTTTATTCTTTTAAGTATTAAAATTGCATTGGTTTTACTTGTACCGTTTCTGTTTTCAAGTAACAATGTTCCCTAAGAAACAACCATCTGGAAGTCAAAAAAGAAAAAGAAAAAGAGATAGAGAAGAATTAACTAAATCTCAAACTGGAGCTTTAGATAAATTTTTTCTTAATAAAACAAATAGTTCACTTGATAACTCAACTGAAGATTTAGTCAATGAATCTGAACAACAAAATCATGTTGAAGAATTTGTAGGAATTGATAATGATTTAGTCAATGAATCTGAACAACAAAATCATGTGGAAGAATTAGTAGGAATTGAGAATGATTTTAATGAACATGTAGGTGACTTAGGTGAAGATGAATATGTTGAGAATGAAGATATTGATCATCTTTGTAATAATGAAGACATTGAACCTGAGGGTGTAGAACCAAGTTTTCCTTTAAACTTTTGTGATCCTAGAATTTAGGATAATCTTGATAAAAAAATGAGAACTTTACTTGTGGAAAAAGGTCCTGCAAAAGTTAAAAAATATCAAATTTCCTAGGGATGAAAACTTTAGACATTTTTCCTCAACGTATTACATGAGAAAGTTACCAAATGGAAAGACTCAGGATAGAAAATGGCTAGTATACTCAAAGGAATTGGATAACGTATTTTGTTTATGTTGTAAGTTGTTTAAGACAATGTGTAGTAGAAGCCAATTAGCAAATGAAGGACTTAGAGATTGGAAACATCTTAGTAAGAGGCTTAAACAACATGAAAATAGCACTGAACACATAACTAACATGAATTCTTGGATTGAATTACATAACAGATTGAAAAAAAATGAAACAATTGATAAATGCATACATGAACAAATTAGGAGAGAGAAGGAACACTGGAAACATGTTTTGGTAAAAATAATTTCTGTCGTCAAATGTCTTGCTAAAAATAATATTGCATTCCATGGAACAAAAGAGAGAATTTATGAAGAAAATAATGGTAATTTTTTGGGTATATTGGAAATGGTTGCAGAATTTGATCCAATAATGCGTGAACATTTTCGACGAATTCAAAATGACGAGATTCATTATCACTAGCTTAGCCATAAGATTCAAAATGAGCTAATATCTTTGCTGGCATCAAAAGTCAGAAGTGCAATCATTGAGAAAATCAAACAAGCAAAATATTTTTCAGTGATACTTGATTGCACTCCTGATTCAAGTTACAAGGAACAAATGACTTTGATAATACGGTGTGTGGATGTGTCAAGGAGTCCAGTGAAAATAGAAGAGTACTTTTTAGATTTTTTAATTGTGAAAAATACATCAAGATTATGACTTTTCACTGAATTGCAATCTGTCCTAGAGTCCCTCGGTCTTAAAATTGATGATGTGAGAAGGCAGGGTTATGATAATGGCTCTAATATGAAAGAGAAAAATCAAGGTGTACAAAAAAGATTACTTGAAATAAATCCTAGAGCTTTGTTCACATCATGCGGTTGTCATTCTCTTAATTTAACACTATGTGATATGGCAAACTGTTGTGTGAAAGTGAAATCCTTGTTTTGGGGTGGTTCAACGCATTTTTTGTGTTTTTGCTAATTCTACAAAGCGTTGGAAGATTTTACAGGATCATATAGATGGTTTAACTCTTAAAACATTATCAACTACACGTTGGGAAAGTCGTGTAGAGAGTGTTAAAGTAATAAGATACCAATCTGCCCAAATAAAAGAAGCTTTATTTAAAGTAGCATAAACTAGTGAAGATGCTAAAGCAAAAAGTGAAGCAGAAAGTTTAGCAACACATGAACTGGAAAATTTTGAGCTTTTATTAGGCATGGTTATTTGGCATGATATTTTGTTGAAAATAAACTTAGTCAGCAAAAAATTACAATCTAAAGATATGTGCATTGATGTTGCTTTAAAAAATTTGAAGGGGCTCATTTCTTTTTTTGAGGATTATAGGGAAAATGGATTTGTATCTGCTATGATTGAAGCTAAAACTATTGCTTGTGATATGGGGATTGAACCCGAATTTCCTAAAAAACGTCAAAGTCATAGAAATAAACAATTTGATGAGAATGCTAAAGAAGAGACAGTACAATCAGTTGAAGAATCATTTAGAGTCAATTATTTCATATGTGTAGTGGATATGACTCTTTTTTCATTAAGAAGTAGATTTGAACAAATGCAAACATATGAAGGTATTTTTGGGTTCTTGTTTAATTCAAAGAAGTTAACTTCATTGGGTGATGATGAATTGAAAAATTGTTGTGTGAAGCTTGAAACTACTTTAAGAAATGGTGAGTCTTCTGATGTTGATGCAAGTGATTTGTTTTCAGAGTTACCGGTGCTACAATTTCTTTTACCAGCAGAGGTAAGCACAACACTTGAAATTGTAAAGTTTGTAAAAGATATGGACTGTTTTCCAAATGTTTTGATTACCTATAGAATACTATTGACTGTACCTGTGACTGTAGCATCTGCAGAAATAAGCTTTTCTAAATTAAAATTATTGAAATCTTACTTGAGGTCTACCATGTCACAAGAAAGGCTAAATGGGCTAGCAATCTTATCCATTGAAAAGGAGATGTTAGAAAATCTTGAATTTGAAAGCATAATTGAGGATTTTGCTTCTCAAAATGCAAGAAGAAAATTATTTCAATAATACTTTTTTTGTTGTGATTTTGTTTTTCACCTTATCTTGTAGATGGTGATCCTGCTGTTTTGCTTTGACCATTCATGATGCAAAGAGATTTCAAGTAGGTTGATGTTCTTTGCTTTGGCTATTGAGGATGCAAAGACATTTTTGTTTTGCTGGTTGCTGAAGATGCAAGGGGATTTCAAGTAGGATGCTGTTGTTTGCTTTGGCTATTGAGGATGCAAAGAAATTTTTGTTTTGTTGGTTGTTTATTGCTATATGAAAAAGAACTATTGAATTGTTACAACTTACAAGTATTTGTCTTATTTATACATTATCGCCTTTTATTTTGAATGTTTATATATTAAAGTTTGAATTTATATGCTTTGAATGTTAAATTTTTAGTTAATTTTGACAGGTTAGATATTAGTTGAAAAATGAATGTAAGGCCATCACTGAGTGTTTGTTTATATATATATATATATATATATATATACATACATATAGGGAAATATTCATATGCATCTATCCCACACCATTTTTTGTGAGGGACACCCCTTTTGGGGGTGTTTCAAGTACAAGAGGGGATAGATGCACTTGAAGATCCCCCGTATATATGTGCCCCTCTTGTACTTGAAACACCCTCAAAAGGGGTGTCCCTCACCAAAAATGGTGAGGGATAGATGCACTTGAAGATCCCCCATATATATATATATATATATGCCTTATTTTACTCTTGCCCTGGGCCCTGAAAAATTCAGAACCGACCCTGATTAGGTTATTTGGGTTACACTTGATCCTTTCTCTTAAATGACTTATTAAAGGGCATTTATGTCATTTTTCAGAATTTTTCTTTTTTTGCAGAGGACTTAATTGAAAGAATCCTAGTAAACTTTTATACTTGTCTGAAATTTCCAAATCTTCATGTACTTTTTGAAAAATGAGCCAAAAGTTATATACCTCTTTGAAATTTCCCCTCTGCTCAAATTCAGTAACCTGCATTTGGTATCAATTTGTTTGTAATCTTTCATTTGATTTTGTGTGTTAATCACCCTGTTTCTGGGCACAATCAAGAATATGATCACAGTAGGGTATGCTTTGATGTCGTTCTAAGGTTACAACTTTGGTAGAAATGAATGGTTTTATACTTTTATTTCACTCTCACTTATTATGGACCCCATGATCCATCACCAAAGACTGAAAGGAGTGAGCACTAGATCAGCTGCATTTGGCTGACACCACCATGTGAATAGTGTTCCTCAAATGGAGCAAGCCTCCTCTCTCCTTGGTTACTCATAGGATGGGCTAGCCTTGGACCCACAAGAGTCCGGCCTGCATTTGGCTAGATTTCGATTTTGTTGGTGCCATATCTCAAACCCATCACCTAATATTGTAAAATCAAAGGTTTGAACCATTAAAATAAGGTAGAGATCAGCCATTTGACTAGATTTTGGGCTTTGTTTTTAAGTCAGTGGTTGAGTCTAGACTTATTTTGTAGTTTGAAAACTAAAAGGGCCGGGCAAGGCCCTTTGTCTGCGTAGACATCCCAACATATTTAGCTGGCACAAACACTAAGCAATAGACCACACCTGGAAACCATGGTAAGTTCACCTCTATTTGGTCTATTAGACCATGACATAATGGTCACACCTTGAAATCATAGCTTTAAAATGCAATAAATAGCTTTCGATTAAGAACTATACATCAATAATATTGTAAGTTGTAAAAGATATGGAGTATAGAATAATTCTCGATTCCATCAGGGCCTAGGAATAATTAGAGCAAAAGGCAAAGATAAAAAAAATAAAGCCCACTTAGGTTTTCATTCCTTGCCGCAACAAAAACGTATAAGGTATGCCTTTGCTCCCTCCAAATTGGATGCACCTGTGCATGTGAGTCTGCGGGGGAGCAACACGTGGCGGTAGGGCAATATAGGCGTATGTTACATAGCAGAGACAACTCTGGCATTGTCGCCATTGATACAATAAAAAAGACGATTAGTATAATCTCAAATATATATGATTCAATATTTTTATATTGATGATTGATTTAGATTTATAGATAAGAGTTTTTTTTAATAAATTTGCCTATTTAAAATAAGCATGCCTCCCAATTGCATTTGACAATCAATTTATTCATATTTATATTTTGATTTACTTTCAACTAACCTATCTCTACGTCCAATATCCATGCCCCATTAATGAGAATGGATAAAAGTATATGGAGTTCTCCAAAAGATGATGACTAATTCTGAATTTTATAAATAATTATTTTAAATAGAATTTGTTTATGTACTTCGTGTCTACTTTTAACTTAAATTGGGTTTTTCCATTTTGAATTAAAGGCTCGCGTTGGACACGGGCCCGAAGTGCTGGTAATACTAATAATGGTACGCGGCCCTGAAGTGCTGGTAATACTAATAATGGTAATGGTAAGATTAAAAAAGGAATCTCAAAATTGCAAATAGAGTGGGCCTGAGCCTATTATCAAATCAGTGGGAGTCCACAGGGCCCATTAAATACACATTAAGTGTGACACATGATTTCCCCTCTCCAGTTAGCAGGCCCTATAGCCTGCAGGGACTGCGGCAAGTCTGGCTTCCTCAAACCGTTTCATTTCAGCATCAAAACCCTAACTAAAACCCTAAATCCCAACCCAATCCATCCCATCCCAATCTCTCACAGACAATGAGAAATCTCAAACCCTCACACCCTCTGGCCTTCCTCCTCCTCATCAGACGACAATCCAATCTCTCCACATCCATCATCTCTCCCCATCACAACTCAGATCCATCTGTCCATCTCCTCCACCAATCCATCCTATCCTCCCCCTCCGACTCCATCCCAGCCGTCCCTTCAACCCTCTCCCCCTCCCAAATCTCCTCCCTCCTCTTCAACCTCCGCACATCACCCAGCCACGCTCTCTCCTTCATCCAACGGCTAGGATTAAACCGCCTCGATCTCCCCTCAATCGCCACCGCCGCCGTTATCCTCTCCCACCTCCCCTCTCCCCAACCCACCGTCAACCTCCTCCGCCAAGCCCTCACCTCCGGCCTCTTCTCCAACCGCCAGATATTCGACTCCTTGGCGGTCGCCCGGCGGCGGTTGAAATCCCAGCCGCCCATCGTCTTCGATCTCCTCATCAGGGCGTCCTGCAACTCCAACCGCCCGAACGACGGCCTCCAGACCTTCTTCTTGATGAAGAGCGTCGAGATTGTGCCCAAGATCGAAACTTGCAACGATCTTCTATCCGCATTCTCGAAGCAGAACCAATCGGATACTGCTTGGGTTCTGTACGCGGAGATGTTTCGGTTGAGAATTCCATCGACGGTTGTGACGTTCAATATCATGATCAATCTCTTGTGCAAGGAAGGGAAGCTGAAAAAGGCGAAAGCTTTCGTCTCCTACATGGAGGACTTCGGGTTTAAACCCACTGTGGTAACTTACAATACTATTATTCATGGGTTTTCTTCTAGAGGTAGGATCGATGGCGCCTTCCAGGTGTTTGATAAAATGAAAGAGAAGGGTATTCCTTCAGATTCGTATACTTATGGTTCGCTAATTGGGGGTCTGTGTAAATTGGGGAGGTTGGAAGAGGCATCTGCGTTGTTCGGGAGAATGACGGATGAGGGATTGGTTCCGAGCGCTGTGACTTATAATACATTGATAGATGGGTATTGTAATAAAGGGGATTTGGCCATGGCGTTGAGATATAGGGATGAGATGGTGGGGAGAGGGATTAGTCCAACAGTTTGTACTTTCAATATGCTTTTGCACGCGTTTTTCTTGGAGGGGAAGATCGAAGAAGTAGACAAATTGATTGAGGAAATGGAAAGGAAGGGAATGTGTCACGATGCGATCACATACAATATTTTGATTAATGGGTATTGTAAAGAAGGGAATGCAGGGAAGGCTTTTGAATTGTATAATGAAATGTTGAGCAAAAGGATCAGTCCAACAAATGTGACTTACACTTCTCTTATATATGTTCTTTGTAAGAAGAGTCGGATGAGAGAGGCAGATAAGTTGTTTGAACAGGCTGAGAATAAGGATTTAAAGCCAGATATTGTGATGTTCAATGCGTTGATTGATGGGCATTGCTCTAATTCAGATATGGATCGCGCATTTACTCTTTTGAAAGAGATGGATGTGAAGAAGGTGGCTCCAGATGAAGTTACATACAATACACTGATGCGTGGGCTATGTAGAGTGGGGAAGGCTGATGAGGCACGCCAGCTTCTTGATGAGATGAAAGGAAGGGGAATTGAGCCAGATTATATCAGTTATAACACACTCATTAGTGGTTATAGTAGGAAAGGTGATATGAAGGATGCATTTAAGGTCCGCGACGAGATGTTGAGTAGAGGCTTCAATCCTACAATTCTGACTTACAATGCACTTATACAAGGGTTATGTAAGAATAAGGAAGGTGATCATGCAGAAGAACTTCTCAAGGAGATGGTCAGTAAAGGGATTACTCCTGATGATAATACTTACATATCTTTGATTGAGGGGCTGACTGAAGCAGGATGATGAATGAGAGTGATGGCATATGAATGGTTTTGTCAAACACATGGTTGTTATTTTGTAGGGAGTGTTCTAATATCAAGGGTTCAACAAAGCATGGGGTTCCATTTGAAGGATTTTGATTGCCAATTGAATCATGTGCAGTGGTATGTGCCCACAGGCATGCTCCCATCAGCTGATAACAATATATTTTACTGGCTGCATCACCCTGTTTTGCTCCACCATAATAACGTTACTGGCTGCATCACCCTGTTTTGCTCCACCCATAATTACGTTACTGGCTGCATCACCCTGTTTTGCTCCACCCATAATTACGTTACTGGCTGCATCACCCTGTTTTGCTCGACCCATAATTACGTTACTGGCTGCATCACCCTGTTTTGCTCAACCCATAAAACGGATGGCTGTTTCTCCGGTCAGTACTGCTTGAATTTTACATGGAACAACTTGCATTATTTATTGCCTGCCTTTCTTCAAACATTTATCTTTATAGCGGGGAAGAAGATTGATATATCCCTCCTGTTTTAATATTAATGCATGTAACCAAGATGACTCCATATGGCATGCTTATGAAAAAAAAAAAAAAAAAACCTGGTGCCTGGGTATAGTATAGCTATAGGATAATCATTGCTGAAGCACTGAACAGGGTTCTAAAACAGACATCTCATCCAGCTTGTTCTATCTGGGTATCATAAGGGAAGCACAAATTGCAGGTAACAAGAAAAAGAAAGGTTGTACATCATCCTATTAGATTGTGGCAATGGGAAAATAGACAATTTCTGATACAGTGACTGGATTCCATTGAATTGGAAAATACAAATTGTATGGTAGGCATTGGGACTACTTATGCACAGCCGAAGGCTATAAATTGGGTTATCAAGAACTAAAATGGTGGTGCCAGCTCACTAAGACCTGTCCAAACCTATCAAATGTTAAAACTGCAATCTGGTTACATTCTCAAGATCTCTGTTTCTTGTATAAAGTTCATACCATTGTAAAATCTCAATTACTGTATTTCACTTCTACTCGCAACTTAGGTCCCCAGTCAGATTAGAGGAAATGAAACAGCTTCTGTACAGTCTACCTTTTTTATGAAGTTTCATCCAGTTGTTTTAAAATGTTTTCACTGTAAAATATTTATTAGGGATGCAGGTGATTCCTGCTCTGCATGGTTGGTACAAAATTTTGCATGTTTTATAGCTTCTTCTTGTCCTGATGTATGATAGACTGAAGATATAAAACGAGCTTCTTGATGTACTGTAAATACTTTTCTTTATGTTACTTCTGAAAAAGAAAGGTTAAAAAATAATTACAATTGAGCATTATCATGGTTTAATTCCAGGCTGCACGACTCATTGCTTGGCAGTTGTAATATTTATTTATTTTTTAATGGTGTAGTTGTAATAATTATGCCATGAATAAAATCTTTTGCTTGAAACTTGTTAGAGAACTTACTACTCTGCTTTCCAATTGTTAGAGCTGTGAATTGTGCACTGATCCTTCTTGTTACGTTTACATTTGAGGCTTATGGGTAGAGTGAATCTGTCTGAGTTAGGAAACATATTAGATTAAATCTTATTGTGAGTGATTGTTGGAAAATGACACACACCATAGTATCAAAGGAACTATATGTATTTTTCACTGATGAACTTGTATGTATTCTTTCAAGAAAGAAACTAAATCCTACTATCTATGATTTACAGATTTTGTATTATGATGCTTTTTGCAGTACTAATAGCTCAACTAGTTAATGTTTCTATATTAATTTATCAGGGAAAGACGGCAGATAAAGGCCTGCAACAATGTCTGATAAGAAAGCCAATGCAGCCATATATCGCAAGGTGATAAATGACCCTGAATGATGTTTGTGCACACAGCAGGAGAGCACGATACTGACATTTTAAGATTCCACATCTGTTTTCACCTTTGATCTCGTCCACTCAACAAGGGATTCATGGTTGGTTGGTGCCCACAAGCATAAACTTTACTCTTCTATCATTTCACTTGATGTGATGTATTTATACCTACATAGACTTTTATGAATGTTGCATGATGGATATTTTAAAGTTATTCTTCAAATCAAGTGACATATTTTTCTTATTCCCATTTGGACATGAGCTTTCAATTTTGCATCTGCATTATTTTTTCTGTAATTTTGCAACTAGCTCCAATACTTAACATTTTCTACCTCACATGTTCTTTTGACTTCCCACCTATTTTCATTGTGTCCATTTCCTAGTCAAATTTTGGTGCATTTCAGGTGATTTGTCCAAAACTATTCATTTTATTCAGTTAGCGAAAATGAACTGAAATCCCTCCTAAAATATTTTGGTTTGGATTTTGGTCTTGTTCTGCTGAAATCATGGTTCGATTTTAAATTCAGAGATTTCAGCTGAACAAGCTGATATTTCAAAAATTGACGAGGGTGGGGATTTTTCTTTCCCCTTTTGTGAGTTGATTTTTTTACCAATATGCCCTTCATCAAGGCTGATCATGCTTGCTTTTTTTCCATTCAAAAGTAAGGAATTTTAGTTCTTCTAGGGCTGTACGTGGGAAGCAGTTCCATTCGTGTGGCCGCTACTTTGTTTTGCTTCTTCATTTGGTATTCATTTTTTGGCATATAGATATAGCATATTACATTTTTTATTTAGTAGAATGAATTAAATGCATATCACTTATATGCTATTTTCGCTTTTTATTTAATTATATTTTCTAAAATTATATATCTTTTAATTTTTCTTTATTTTCCTAAACATAATTCTGAAATAAAACACTAAAATGATGAAATGTTTCAGTTTATAGTCAAACTGAAACGGGCCTTAAACGAAATTTTACAAAGATCTATCTCAGTTCTTCAGTTTTTCTCTTAGAGATATGAGTTACAATTCATTCCATGATATTGGTAGGAAGATAATTGAGATTGTGTCGATGTTCTATTAGGTGCCAGGCTAACAATTCTTTTTCTTGGCCACAATCTCTCTCATGTAGAACTTATCTTTTACTTTTTTATTCATCAGAAGCTTCAGAAATCCTTATTGGTCTTTGAACTATGTCAATGGCCTATGTATAGGAATCTTTATATGTTTCTTGATTCTTTCATACATTTTAATTTGAGCCGGCTAATTTGATCATCTTAATCTGCCATTTGCAATTCAAAACATCAGATGTGTTGTGCACATTTGGATGCACCTCAGGTTGCTAGTGAACCAAATATTCTAGAGAGGGTTGTTTCTCTTTAACCACATTCTAGATGTCATGTAAACATGTAGTTGATGCATGCCCTAGGGTTAGGGCTTGCATGGAACTGCCGGAGCACAGTTGACGCCGAAGCGCGTGTCCGAAGGTACTTCAAAAGTCTCCGCAGAGACGATAACGAGGACGCACCTCAATGGGAAAATCCAAATTCAATTAGTCAACTCTGAAAATTAATCTTCTACAATGCCATATAAATAGAAAAACATAACTTAGGGCCTAAGAAACCTAAACAAACTAGGAAACTAAAGAATATTGGAAACCTAATCCTAATTACAATAAAATTAGAAACCAACATATAATTACTTAATTAAAATTCCTAAATCTACTTGGGCCCTACACATGTGGCCTTTGAGATCTATCCTTCATCATCCTTCCCTGCTTGTAAAGAACTCGACATCGAGTTTGATAATGTCATCCTGGGTTAGATCAATCGGACGAACTTTCGATCCATGGGCCGAGCTTCATCTTGTGTACTTATCTTGAAAACTCTGAGCATGATACATCTTTTGATTTGAGAGTCGAATTGTGTGTGGATGTGCAATCGAACCATGAGATACATCATGTACATGGAATTTGCACCATCAGATCACAATCTTTGACTATTTGCCATTCATCTCCAAAGATGAAGTCAGTAGGAGAGACTTCCATGGATAGATAGTCTTGGGAAAGCACCGGAATTGCACTTCCATTTGAGTTTTCTTCTAAATTGAGATTTGTAGTCAAGTTTTCAGCAAATCGATCCTCTTCTTTATCTTCATTTGCAATTGGATCGACGTTTGAACGCAATTTAAACTTCTCTTGAAATTCCGATACGTCCGCCTTTCTATTTGTTTTTATCTGTTGATTCCGTTTGAGAGGATGCGAGAGCCTATTGAGATCATCTTGAGCCAAATTTTCTTGGATTTGATATTTTAGCAAGTAAGAACCTTTTTCAATCTCTTGCCCAGCACAGCGATAATTGCTTCCATGACAATCATTTTCTAAATTGTTAAGTATGATTTCCATCCTTGCAATAGTTGCTTGGGTTTGACAGACTACAATTTTAATTTGATTGACAAATGCGGATAATTGAGAAACGACTCCAGTAAATTTCTCCATGGATGAAGATGAAGACTCCACTTTTATATGCTTCTTGCGAGGCATATTTATTTTTCATGAAATAAAAAAGATTGATTGACATGATGTTGTAGATTTGCTCTTCAGAAGCACGCAAGCGAAAACTGATCTAAAATTTGACAGTGGATGACTGTGATATCTCAAAAAGAAGATTCAACCATTGATTGTGTCAAATATGCTGATGCAGGATGATGGCAACTGAGCTTCTGCTTGTGGGTCAACTTTCAAGAACCAACCTTGATCAGAACTTGAACTCGACCCAACTCAACCTAAAGAGTAAGGTCATACGTGAAAACGGATGACACATGTAGGGCTTCTCGAGCCTCACGTCGATGGAAGAAAGGGAAAAGGGCTCATGTTTTGTTCTACTTCGACCAAATAGGGAGAGGGAAGGAAGGAGAGCCTTCGACTGCGTTTGTGCTTCATCAAAGGGAGAAGGGCGATGGGACGACAACGACGGAAACGGTGATTCTGCTGGTGGGCGACGATGCGACGATCACGAGGCAGCGGCTAGGTGTTGCGTCGCGCTCGAGATGGAAGCTTGCGGCTGGTTGGTGATGGCAAGGCGTGCTGGACGGCGAGATGGTCTAGCAGTGGAGCTCGATTGCAGTGGAGAGGGATGGCTTTAGATCTGGTGCGGCTTCGCATAAGACTTGCAGATGCTTGGAGATGATGATGACGGCACGATGTTGTTCGATAATGGTAGTGGCGAGGAGATCCGGCATCGACGATGATGGCGAGGACAACTTGCTGCGACGAACTAGGTGCGTCATTCGCTCTCTTTGATCTTTCCTTTTTTACCCTTTATTTTTTCTCTCTGCAGCTACTTCTTCGTCTTCTTTGCTTTCTTTTCTTTTCTTTTCTTTTTTTCTTTTTTCTTTTTGGGATCAGGTATGGGAAATTAGAAAGAAGATTCAAACGAAGAGTTTTGGGGTGGGTGGGCCTGTCAATTTGGATTCTAGGAGGGTTGGGTTGCTGGATTGGGCAACGACAGGGATTTGCAGAAATGGTTCAGATGGATACGATAAGAATATTGTTGGATCTCACCCAAAGCATCGAGGGAGATTGGGGTTTGGTGGGATTGAGATGGGGCCGATGGGATGGAGATGGGGTTTCCTAGGATCCTGAAGGGCAGCAGGTTGGTTGAGGGGAATTGCGACAGTGTGTAGTGGATGAGGGAAAGAGGAATGGAAGGGGAGGATCCGGGATCTGGGGAGATGGATATGCTCCGATCGGTGACTGGAGATGGATTGGAGCAATGTGGATCTTCGCTCTGATACCAACTGATGCGGGCCCTAGGGTTAGGGCTTTGCATGGAAGTGCCAAACCACAATTGACTCTAAAGCGCGTGTCCGAAGACACTTCAAAAGTCTCCGCAAAGACGATAACAAGGATGCACCTCAATGGGAAAACCAAAATTCAATTAATCAATGCTGTAAATTAATCTTCTCCATTGCCATATAAATAGAAAAACATAACTTAGGGCCTAAAAAATCTAAACAAACTAGGAAACTAAAGAATATTGGAAACCTAATCCTAATTACAATAAAATTAGAAACTGACATATAATTATTGAATTAAAATTCCTAAATTTACTTGGGTGCTACACATGTGGCCTTTGAGGTCTATCCTACACCAAAAGTGCATTACTTAGATTAATGTTTCCCATTTTTTTTCTTCTTTGGTCAATGTTCTCTTTCTTTTTCTTGTTCTTCTTTCCTTTTTCTTTCCCTAAAATGTTTGTTCTGCTATCACATCCCCCTCTACAGAATTTGTAACATTTAACCATCCTTGTTTATTTTGTGGGGAAAACAGATGTGTGAATAGGTTCATTAGTTGACAAATGTTAATAAATGGATGATGACAAAGCTATTTTGTGGTGCGATTTACTTTTTAAGGCATATCTGTTTTCTATAGGTATCTCAATAACGTGCATGCATTAGGTGTTTAATTAGCAAAGTTTGCTTTTCTTTTACGTGTGGTTCTGCGTAGTACCATCTTGTTAGTCACTTTAGCCCAGTGGAGGCCACGCATTTGTCACCTTATGTTAGTGGAAACATCTTATTTGCCACAGACACTTTCTTCAATGCATGATTTATGTATTCTAGTGATCTAGTTGAAGTTGCGACGTAGCGGATTCGTATGATACACATCTCTAGAGGATAAGTATGGTATTCTCAGATTTGATGCTGAGAGGCCCATGTTTTGGCATCCTGAATATTGATCTGATGGAGCCCATTACCGATTAAGGATGAGCTGAAGTCTCCTCAATAGGACTGTTCTAGGCTTCTAGCCCTTCATCTGGTAGCTTGAAAATGGATCGTAAAGAAACTTATTACTAACAGCTTATCTTGGATTGGAAAATGGTTAAAGAATGGATGGCAAGGTTCCCATTTAAGCTCGAGCCCATTTGTACAGTGGTGGTCCCTGATCTATGGTGTGGGTTGTTGGAGTCTCATTTATACCAACTCAGGGCCTGAGGATGTGATACATCTCCTTGGGCCTAAGGATCATATATAGTTCCTTGTCAGCAAAACCCACCTAAGCCTTCCTGCTTTCCAGCATTCTTATTTAAGCTGGAGAATGGTCCGGACGAGGGGCATGCTCTGCAACTGATCTAAAAGAGCTAGCAGTCATGGGCACATTTGTAGGTCACATAGTCCCTGGTCTGGCCTTCGCCCTCCTTGGTCTATGGCACACTTTTAACACCATCAAAGCCTACAAGCTCAGAGGCCCCTCCAGCTTTATATCAAGACCTTGGTACCCATTGAGCAACACCCATTTCATCTTGAAACACTTAGAACTCATTATCATTTTCTTCTTGTCCATCTTTATTGTTGCCTTGCAAGTCCTGGACTACCCTCTCTTCCAGTTTTCTTTCAAACCCAACAATTTCGAGCATGCAACCATGTTTCTGCACCTCGCTATATATGCTGGTGTTGCATTAGCCGTTGAGCTGACGCGCTCACCTGATATCTTTTCAGGGCTGGTTGGAATTCTCGCATCCTCTGTTTTTGGCCAAGAGTTCCTTCTGTTACACTTCCATTCAGCCGACCATGATGGGCTTGAAGGCCACTATCATTGGCTCATGCAGCTCATAGTGTTCATGTCACTTATATCCGCTCTAGTGGCATTGGGCTTTCCTAGCAGCTTCCCAGCTGCTCTTGGTCGATCAGTGTTGATATTATTTCAGGGTTGCTGGTTTATAGATATGGGCTTCGCGTTATGGGTTCCAGCTTGTGTTCCTAAGGGTTGTTACATGAGGTTGGTAGATGACATGCATGGAGCAGTCACATGTGGCAACAAGGATGCTAGTCTTAGGGCCATGTCATTAGCCAACTTGCAGTTCAGTTGGATATTTGCTGGGATTATGATTTTTACTTCATTTGTTTGCCTGATGCCATCTGGAAAGCATACAGATAGGATCATATTGACTGAATATGAGAAACTTCAGTGCTGGAGAAGTGTGGATGCGGGTCAGATGTTGGCAGATGTTGATGGTCTGAAGCAAATTAGTACTAGCTTTGTATTGTGAGCTGCTAGTAAATGCGACTATCAGGGAAAAGCTTTCTCAGTCTCTTTGCTTTAAGGTTTCACAAGACTGTTCTCATATACATGCTTTGGTCGATTTGGCATGGGCTAGTCTAAAAGAAAGAAAAAAGGTATGTGTTGTAGTATAATTTCTGGACAATGATGATGGATTCCACCCATCTAATTGCTGCTTATTGTACATCCATATGCAGTGGTAATAAAAGCGGGCTGTCATATCAATTTCCTCCTTTTGCCAAAGTGCTTGCACATTACTCAAAAATGCCAAATAAGAACAAATAGATAAAGAAAATAAAGACCTACAGGACTTCTACTTTGGGTCGTGTATGGACTAGGATTTCACTTGTGGTAAGGTAAGGGGAGTAGTTGTGTAGCAGCTTTAATGTGAAATGAATAGCTCAGTTTTAGCAGTTCTGGGTGTTTGAGACTTGACTATAACTTTGTAATATGGATTAGAAAATAGTATTTTTGTGGATGATTATTATTGTCTTGTAGTGGATGAGGGCTCATCAGGCATTTTCCTTGTGGTTTACTGCCCAATAATTGGGGAATGATGCAATGCCAAAAAGTTAAAAATCCCAGTTATTGTTTCCCTTAAGGAATTTCATGATTTTCAGGAAATTGTTCTGCATGTCCCTTTTTTTTTTTTCTTTCTTTTAAGTTTGGCCTTCTATGAGGGATAAATTAATTCCATTTTTCTAGGCCCGTTTATTTGCATGGAATTGAATTCCTCGGATTTCTAAGAGATGCATCTTTGAAGGTGAAGATTTATAAATGGCCATCAAATAATCTATCCTTTTTGAAAAAGGAAATTAAAGGGAGATGGAAAATGAATGCCAAGTCATCGCCCTAGTAAATCAAATCCTAGGAAAGTAAGTGTCCCATTTGCATCTCCATCCCTCACTCTTTAATGACTCTTTAATGATCTTTTGTTGGAGGCATTTTACTCTGGAACTCAATTCCATGCACACAAGCGGCCCATAGATGATCTCAAGAAAAAAAAAGAAGAAAGAAAAGAAAGAAAGAAAGAAAAGAAAAGACAAACCGCCCCTAGATGTTAAAACTTGAAGTGTTACTAAAACAGTAAAAGATTTTACAAACAAGCTGAAGAATTACAGTTTCTATCTTCTTAGTGGAAAGTTTTGGAAATGCAATCTGAAGTTTTGTTTTGTTTTGTTTTATTTCCCCGACTGCCTCACTGGCAGTGAACTAGGCCTATACTTACCTAGGCGGTGCAAATCGAACTTGGACCACCTCTGTGAAACTGGGATGCCTATGCCACTGGGGTAACATTGCATTGGCGCAATCTGCAGAATTGGATTTCAGCTACAAAGTGAAATCCTGATCTGGCCCAAGGGCCTTTTATTTTGCCTGTTACTTAATTTCTATTTGTTTGGCAATGGAGGATACCCTCAAAACAGAGGTACAAATTAATTAGGTCATTAACATGGGATGATTTCTCTTTAGGATCTGAGCATGCCAATCTCCTCTGTTCAAATTACAAGTGTCTTATCTTGATTGGGTATAACATAAAACTGCACTGATCAGACAATCATAAGTATGGCCCCCCATCAAATCAAACTTATATATAGTTTATTCAATTGAATAATAAAATTATATTTAGTTTAATCTAATTCAACAAGTATAAAGTTGTATTATAAATATGCTTTTATTTTTAATGTATGTGTATTTAAGGGAGTTCAGCATGCTTGTATTGCATGTAATTATGTATCATGTGCAAAGGTTGTGTGTGTGGGTGTGGAAGACTAAAGTGAGGACAGAGCCAAGTGGGTCTGCTTTTTTTGTTGTTTTTTTAAGTAGTGGACGTCGCGTGTGCACCACCACTTAAATTAAATTTCTCTTGATTGAAATGTATCCAAAACAGACCCTCTTTTTTTTTTAAGAAACCAGCACTGAGTATGACAGGATCTGTTCATCTGTTGGGTCCACTGCCTTCATTTAAAAGGACTTCACTTTTTTAAGAACCCAGCATTCGTTTTCCTTTGATAAGAGTAGAGTGTCCATGGGCCCAGTCAGGTCAAACCTTAACTGAGTCCGGCCTGTTTAGTTATTGGGCCGAATATTTAAGCCTGGGTTTAGCTATGGTTGTTATTGTGGAGCATAGGACCTCTCATTTGAAAAATATTTATTCTTTGTGTCAAATCTTTTGGACCAGACCAGGGCAAGCCTATGACCTGTAGTGGTGCTCATGGGCTGCGCCATTCTAGGCCCCACTCTCTTCAAGTAGGCTTAGATTAATTGATAAAATGCCAAAGCCCGGCCTGGCTCGGACCGAATTAGGATTGCTAGTACTGTAGTAATTAACTTTTCCAAACACTTGCTAGAAAGCCCAAACAACTAATAAAAAAACCCGACTCGACCCGTCCCAGCCCGGTCCAATTGACCAAATGGGTGGGCACATGCCTGACATTTACGGCCCATGTTGTTCTTGGGATCTATATGGGCATGTGTTTCTAAAGTCGGTTCGGGCTGGATATGCCTCAGAGTGGCCCAACCCGGCCCCCAAACACTCCTAATGACCTGGGTCTGGCCCATTTAACTATCACACTGGGAAGTTAGGCCTGTGTTAAGCATTAAAAAAAATCATTGGGTCCATGTATGATTAGTGAGTACAGTCCAGGTCAGGACCTAAACCTACGGCCCGTGTCAGGCTCAATGAAGTCATTCATGGCCGAGTCCAGGCTGGAATGACATATCCAGGCCCAGCCCAACCTTTAAAATATAGGCCCGTTTCTGACCCAAGCCCACTTATTTAGTCAATTGGGCCAGGCCAGGCAGAGTTTTTTTATTATTATTATTATTATTATTATTATTATTATATATCATTTTAGCAAGCTTTCTAGCAACTATTTGGACAAATTATAACTAAATTACAAGCACTCCTTATTTGAGCAAAGCTAGGACTTTGCCTTTCTATCACTTAATCAAAGCCCAACCTAATGTGGGCTAGGCCAGGCTAGCTTGGCGCGCACATGAGAGAGACAGTGTATGTATTATATATTAGAGAGCTGCTAATGCCACAGCCCAAGCTTCTCTGAGCACAGCCCTTCTCTTTACACACCCCAAATAAGTTAAAAAGATTTTCACATTTTCTCCCTACACACTCTATTGTTCCCAAAATACCAAACTCGTCCACCCTCATTTTCTCAAATCACTCCCCCTCTTCCCCTCTCTCTCCTTCTCCCCACCACCTCTCTCTCTCTCTCTCTCTCTCTCTCTCTCCCTCCCTTCAGCGGTGCCGTAGAAAGAAGTTGGGCAGGAAGAGACTTTTGGTAGATGCCTTTTTAGGTAATTTCACACAGAGATATATTGTTCATAAAAAAAGGATTGTACTCAGAGAAGCTTGGGCCGTGGCATTAGTAGCTCTCTATGTATTATTAGTATACATGGTAAGATTTCCCACTATTTCACTTTCACCTAAAATAGTATTAGGGTATATTTTTTTAGGGGCACACTTGACCCGTTTATCAATCGGAACCTAAATACGGTTTCGGGCCTAAACCCATTTATGAATCGGAACCTAATATAGGTTTCAGACTCAAAAAATTTTTTTTTCTGGTCAGAACTTTCGGATATTCAGAGAAGCGGATGCCCATTTGCAACTCTAAATAAGTATTGGTGGGTGCCCAATGCCCATCATGTATTTTTTTCACTACTAGGGTGGCTAAAGAGTAATTTCAACCGTTGAAAGGGCTAATTAGATGATCCTTTTTAAAAAAGAATAAGACTAGAACGATGATGTCATGAAATTGGTGACTGCAAATCCCACCCAACTGAGATTCTTTTCTTGTAGACTTAATTCATGAGCCAACTAATCGTCAATGTGCTATCATCATCTCCTTTCAGATTCATGTGAATCTGCCGTGCATAGGGCTACAAAGATTAGAACCCTAATCCATTATTTAAAATCTTAGATAGAGTGCACACCATCTTCAACAATTGATATGCTTTTCAACTGTCAGATTATCTTAATATTAATGTCAATATCAAATCTTTCTTAGATGCAAGCGAACTCCACCTAATCTAGCTTAACCTGCTTGTCCTTCTATATGAATAAGAAGCTTTCAAGCCATCATGAGTAGAGCAGCAGCATCATCATACCATGTAGTCACACAACCAATCATAATGTGCTGCAAGAAGGGCACATAGAAAAGCTAAATAGGGCACGCCAAGCCACATCAACATGGATGTCTACAAGCAGAGAACAGAAATTTCCATTGGTCTGATTTCATGCTGCAGTGGTGGGGGAGGCCCACCAAACGCATTGTGTCATTTCAGTCTCTGGTTTTGAATGGATTTTGGGTCATTCCCAAATTCCAAGGCTTTATGCTAGAAGGCTCTGTTTATTTGTCAAACAACCCTATCCATGGGGTCAAAGCCTTTTAATCTCTGCCGCTTGTTGAAGCTGCAGTCGTAATCATTTGTGGACTTTCTGGGTCTAGTTAGTTGAGGTGGTGGGTCTCTTTTACTTAACAAACATATGATAGGTCGGTGATGATTTGGAGATTGTTAACTCAATTTAGAGGGAGGATAAATGAGAAAATGAAGGTTCTTTGTTTCATTTAATTTTAGTCCCAAACAAGAATTTGTATAAAAAAATTTCTCCCAAGTCATTGTGAAAAAGGAGTGGTCCTTAACCAGAAGAAAAGGTTGGAGTGAGTGGTCCTTGCATATCCCTCATTGTAAAGACTAAAGACATAATGGCCCTGTTTGTTTCTAATTGATTATATAGGAATGATGAGATTCCTACTTCTAAAATAGTTAAAATGATGGGCATTATAGATGCTACAATTCTGGACATTCGTACTGTCGTTGGCGCTGTTGAAAAGGTTGTCTTCTGTTTCATTGAAGAGTCTAAAATGGGGCACTGGCCGGTTGGCCAAAGCTTGCCTTTTACGATACTGATGAGTCTAGAATATTGCAGTTTGTGTGGATCATGTTTTATGTTTTTTTTTTTTAACTTTTAATGTGTTGCCCTTTCTAGTACTTCATTTAATGAAGTTCGATTTCTCCAAAAAAAAAAAAAAAAAACATAGTAGTTAAAATGAAAAATAAAAGTGAATTTAAAAAAAAAATGATCATCAAATAATTTTTCATTTATTAAAAATTGAATAAGAGAATATTAGAAGTGAATACCCCATCATCACCCTACCGACTCAAATTCTAGGAAAGTGAGTGTTGAATTTATATTTATGCTTTATATTTTTTTTAGGGGCATTCAGCGATGGATCCCTAAACATTTCACTTTATTGCCTTAGATCCACAATCTTTTTTTCATAGTGTGAAAGGTCTTTTTCTCAAATTTGAAGACCTAAAAGGTCTAATAAACCCTTTCTACAAAATCATATCCCACGATTAATGGGATATGTCATTAATAATGGTTAACTACCATTCAATTAGCTAAATAAACTTAAAAAGATCCAAATAAATTCCAAAAGATTTAAATAAATTTCAAAAGATAAAAATCAATTTCAAAAGATCCAAATAAATTTTCAAAAATGTAAATAAATTTCAAAAGATAAAAATAAAATTAAAAAAGGGAAATAAATTCTAAAAAACAAAAACAAATTTCAAATAATACAAATAAATTCAAAACAACGCAAATAAATTTCAAAAAACGCAATAAATCTCAAAAAAACGAAGAGAAAATTAAAAAAGACCCAAATAAATTTTAAAAAAAATAATTTTCAAAAGATGAAAATAAATTTAAAAAGAAGCAAATAAATTTAAAAAGATCCAAATGAATTTCAAAAAATATAAATAAATTTCAAAAGATGAAAATCAATTTAAAAAGATGCAAATAAATTTCAAAAGATCCAAATAAATTTAAAAAAATATAAATAAATTTCAAAAGATGAAAATCAATTTCAAAAGATCCAAATAAATTTCATAAAATATATATAAATTTCAAAAGACACAAATAAATTTCATAAGACGGAAATAAAATTAAAAAACACAAATAAATTTAAAAAATGGAACTACATTTGCCAAAACTAAGATAAACCAAATTTACAAATTTTAGAAAAATTTGCCAAAAACTCAAGTATTTTTGTCAAAACTCGGTTATATTTATTTAAGAAAATACAAATAAATTTCAAAAAACATAAATAAAATTTAGAAAGACAAATAGTTAAAAAAAATACAAATGAATTTGCCAAAAACACAAAAAGATTCGTTCAAAAACTCAGTTAAAATTTTCGAAATGGAGATAAATTTGTCAGAAACTCAACTATATTTTTCAAAAACTTAAATAAATTTTCCAAAAACTCAGATAGATTTGTTCAGAACTCAGATAAATTTTCTCCAAAACTCATATAAATAGCAAAAAACTCAGACAGATTTGTCCTGAACTCAGATAAATTTGTCTAAAAACCATGGTATAAAATATCGGCCGATACCGAACCGATATCTCACTGAGATATCGGATTCGGCTAAATATCCCAAAAAAATCCCGATATCTCGGCCAAGACGAAATGTACTCGCTGTGAACCGATATCTCGGCCGATATTTTGAAAATATCGGCCGAGATGATATAAAATGATTGAAAACCCTATTTTTTGCTACTTTTTTCCCATCTTCCTCTTCTTTTCTTCTCCATCCATAGCAGCAGCCCAGCCAGTCCTACTCCCTCTTCAACATTTTCAAATCCCACATTAATTTTTTGAAGAAAATATTATCTAAGGTATGAGAAAATCAACCCAAAGCATTTTATCATGTGGTTTTTTTTTTTTTAATTTTTTAGATGTAGTATAGAAATCATTAGGTTTGTCATTTGTATTATGTTCTTCATTTAGAAGTTAGATCTATATACTTTCATGCTAGATCTACTCATACACATGATTTTGAACTTTTTTTTTCCAATTTTTTTTATTTTCGGGTTTTTTGATATTTGAATTATTATATATCATTTTTTGAGGATTTTATCATAACTATGTTCTTTTAATGATTCATGATCATTGTATGGTGTATAAATGATTATTTACAAACTTTTATGCTAGATCTATGTATTTAGGATTTTGAAAATGATTTTATTAAAAAAAAAATCTTAAAAATAATTGTTGTTACTTGTAACTTGTTAGAATATTTGTGATACCAAAGGCTTATTAATAGTGCATAGATGTTAGATCTACATCTACTCATATCTTTTTAGCCAATACCGAAGAAATGATGATGATGATGATATCGAGCCAGGGCGACATTCCACTTGGAATTAGGCTGTCAATTTGTCATACACTCATACTCATCAATCTCTCCCTAGTACTAGTCCCCTCTAATTTCAGGTGAACTATGAACCTTTTGATGCCCAAGTGCTTTATGATTTATCTATCTCACTATTATGTTTCTGATTTTAATGTGTCATCTTCAGGGTCTTGAATTTCACAACTTATTTGATGATTGAGTTAGCATTAAATGATGATTGATATGTTATCTTTATTTTCTTATATTTTACACTAATAAATTGATCATGAGCATCAATAATGGCTGCATTATATGAAATACTAAAAAAAATAGCGAACTGCGACACAGACAAGACTCATAAATTAAGGTGACTGAGATTTTGATTTATTGTTGTTACTAATGGAAAAAAAATATTGTATTCCAGCATTTTCTAATATTCTAGATTTTTTGGATATTTTTACAAATTTTTTTGGATTAAAAAAAAATTCACACTGCGACTACCGCGACGGGCCGATATCCGCGACCGATACCGATATCATATCGGTTTTTCGGCCCGGTCGATACCGCAACCGAGACCGAGATTTTAAACCATGCTCAAAACTTAGACTGATTTGTGCAAAAATTAAATAAATTTGACAAAAGATCAAAAACTCAGATAAACTTGACAGAAACTCATATAAATTTGTCAAAAATTCAGATAAATTTCATAAAGACTAAGATAGATTTGTCAAAAATGATATAGCAGCCCTGTTGCCTTCCTTCTTTGTCGATGGTGCGGCAACTTCTATGCAACTTTTATGCAGAACAACGAGAAGCTACTTTTCCAACTACGGCGATCGATCTATGCAACTGAGGATCTTCCTTGACAAGTGCAAGGAAATCCCGAAATTCTCTGTTTTGCAATGGTTCCATTTTCTGCAGAACCTGGACAGAACCTGAACTTGGCCAGATCCCCTTCTTCTTCGCTCTGGTTTTTGTAACCATAAGCAAGGCAAGAACTTCACTTTGCAGAAGGACCAACCCCATTGCAATAACCCGCGAACTTGCAAACTGCACTGCTCCTGCACCCTACCCATTCTCCAATCCCTGATCTCCAAATCTCACAAAATCAAGCAGGTAGGTATTATTAGCTTCTTCTTAACAAAATCCAGAACAAAGCGTGAAGAAGCCAAGACCACCAGAAAAAGCAAAGAACACAGAGGCTCAGAAAAGAGAAAAACAAAGGGCAAACTTCGATGGTTGTTTCTCTATGAAAAGAAAGAAACCTGAGTCTTCTTTTCCGGCTCCAGCTTGGGCAAAGAGACTACATCTTTCGTCACCAGTGACGGACCTGGCTTCTGGGTCCCATCGTTCTCAAAACCCCCAACAAGCTTCCCACCATTCCCACCCATCAGAGAGAACAAAACACCACCTTTCCTCAAATCCCCATTTGATCCATTCGGCCCAGAAAAAAACCCACTTCCTCGAACCATCAATCGCGTCGGAAAACCCCATCTTTGCGCACAGAATTTGTCATGACACCGGGCTTCAGAAGAAGGCATGGTTTGTTTCCCTGATTCAAACCCCATCTTCGCCCGATTTCCCACGATTCAGAAGAAGGCACGGAATCGTGTGGGTGACTCATAAAGTCGAAGATTATTAAATTGATCTTCGTCGTGACAGACCCAAATCCGGATTTCGAATCTAGGGTACTCGTGCACTCTTAATTTATTATGAACTGAAGACAAAAAGAAATCTTTTCTTGTTTCGACAGGTGGATGGACGGTTGGAAATCGGGCTTGGTTACAAAGTGCAGAAACAAACAGGGATTTCGATACTCCGCCCTAGATCAGAGTTCCAGACACCACGCACAGCCACGGAAGAGTACCTGATCCTCAACGCTGCTGTCGCCGCCGGACAAGCGTCTCAGACGTTGCGTGGTGCTGCTCGTCGCTATTGCAGAAACCAGAAACAGAGCTTACAGAAACCGGAAACAGAGAAGTGGTTCCTTTGGTAGGATAGATTTGAAAGAGGGAGAATGAAAGATTTGAAATTTTAAATTTCAAAATTTTATGCCAAACCAATTAAAAAGGACAAATCAGTCATGAAAATTGTATCCAGGGACCTCTGACTGCAAACAGTCTAACTGCTTTGACCAGAGCCCTTAAAAAGAATTTGCCTGGACTTGAGGCTGGATAGATTCAATTCTAGGGACTTTTAGCTAATTATCTCTTTTTTTTTTACTCCTCACCCCTGGAAAAATTGTTTGGAGCTCAGTTGACTCAAAAGTGATTCTATTTTAACCGTCCAATTGATAGCATTAAATTCAGACCCGGCCAACTTTAATGGACAGAGATAACAATCTATTTTTGCGATTCCAAGTTTCTTAATGCTCCAAAGTCCAACCAGCTATATCTTTTTCTGAGACGTGCCTCACGATTGAGCTGACAATGAATGACGTAGACGAAGATTGGGAGACTGAAAGCTCAATTTAGAAGCAGGATAAATGAGTAAATGAAGGTACTTCCTCTCACTTATTTTATCTCCTTGTCAAACAAGAACAAGAATCACGAATCTCACCCAATCCTATTGTGAAAAAAGAGAGGTCCTGCTAATAGGTTGTTCAATCTAAAGACGCAAAATGAGTGCTGAGTTGATCAAAGGAAAGAGTTACTATTTTAACCATCTAATTGATAACCTTTATCAAGACCCATCAACTTTAAATGGGTCATTCTTATGTTATTCTTGTCAACTATCCCAACTGTTTTTGACAAAGTTCTTGATGCTCCGACCTGGTTTTCTGAGGTATCTTGTTCTATCCATAATTCTAGATGAAGTGTAGGGGCCTTTAACTTGTAGGGGGGGGATTCTCTTGCAACAAAGCATCTACTACAAATACTAATAAACAATTGAAGGACAAGAAGCTTGAAGAGGACATGAAGGGTTAATTAAATACAGAGAAATTGACAAGAAGCCCATTTCCAATGAGAAATTTGTCAAAAAAGTCCAGCTTCCGTGTTTAAATTAGATTAAAACTCTAAGCAGACGCCATCTTATTCTAGGAGACAGAATGTAGTATGCAAAAACGTCATAACGGTAGAAACAGGACTTTTCAGCCATTCATCATACTAGAAGAAAAAACATGACCCATATCTAGATTTTGAGATGTGGGTCAACCATAGGATTCTTGATCCACAAGTACCCCATGAGAAATTTCAATTCAAGCCTCCTTTGGAATGATCCACGAAATTTCAATTTAAGGCTCCTTTGGAAGCCTCTAGACGCCACACCTCAACCTTCTTAAATCCACCCCTTCCCCTCAACCGCATCCAAGCCATTCAATTCAAACCAATTCTCCCAACAAGATCCCTTTCAAATCACCCTCCATTCTCGAAACAGAAGGCATGGGCACTTTAATAGGCCATGTTGGTCCTGGCTTTGGGTTCCTTCTAATTGGCCTATGGCAGCTTTTCAACCACATCAAGTCACACTCTCTCAACCCAAACTCCTACAAATCCTTACCATGGTTCCCAACTTCTTTACACAGGTACCTTGAGCTCTTCTTGATCATGGGTGGTACCACAATTTCCATGGCTATGGAGCTCTTCATCGGCCCTGACCGCCACCAACCGTTCGATCCTGATTGGACCATCCCATCCAACCATCTCCACAACTTCGAGCACGCCCTCATCTCCTTTACCTTTTTCACCTATGCTGCATTTGCCATCGCCTTCGATTCATTGAAGCTCAAGGCCCGTGACGACCTCACCCAATTACTCGCCGCGCTTGCCTTCGGCCAGCAGCTCCTCCTCTTCCACCTGCACTCGGCTGACCACATGGGAGTGGAGGGCCAATACCACTTGCTTTTGCAGCTGGTGGTTCTGGTATCCATCGTGACTACACTCATGGGGATCGCTCTCCCAACAAGCTTCTTGGTTAGTTTTGTTAGATCACTTTCTATTCTCTTCCAAGGAGTCTGGTTTATAGTGATGGGGTTCATGTTGTGGACTCCTGGGCTAGTCCCCAAGGGATGTAGAATGAATTATGAAGAGGGTCACTTTGTCGTGAGGTGTGAGGGTGAGAGAGCTCTTCATCGAGCCAAGTCTCTTGTGAATCTTCAATTCGGGTGGTCTTTTGTCTGTGTCGCCATCTTCTCCATGATCTTTTACGTTTATCTACTCAGAAGGTATGAAGAGAAAGTGGAGTACAGGTCTCTACATGCGGATGATGATATGGAGTCCCAGAAGAACAAGGAGGAGTATCAGAGCTTTGTTCAAATGGGGAAGTGCATGCCACCTTTGAACATTGAAAGGTGACATTAGACGTTTGGGGTTAGGTATTTGTTGCCTTAATTTGATGGACATCTGCTTTGTTTTAATGCTCATTGAAAAATGGGTTTACTTTATTCCCATTAAAGTCATGGGAATATAGACTTGTGAATGGGAAATTATTGTGAGGGAAAGGTGTGGATGGCTAATTGGTTTGTATTTCTGGTTTCTAGCTCAGAGGGTGAGTCCCATTTGTCTCTTGAGTGTGCAAAAAGTGTGAGAGAGATGACTAATGTAAATAGAATGTTGAAACAGCCAGCCAACACGCAGAGATTGTGAATTGATTGTGTTTCTAATTAATTGGTTTCTCCGTTAGTTTGTTAGGTTGGATCAATAACAAAATATATATCCAAGTTAGGGACTTTCTTTGCAAAACAAATTTTTTTACTTCTTTACATATTCAATAATGACGAATGTTCGTACGTATCCATCTCTTACCATAAAGTGAGAGACACTTAGGTGGCTTTCTCTCTTTACACATAAGTAAATCTCCTATATATGAACATACATGGCTTTTCCTCTTTCTACACTACACATGAATACTTTTAATTATTTAAGTATCCCTCACCCAATCCTTCTGAGGGATGGAGCCTGCCTTCAATTTGATGGGATAATAACCAATAAAGGGATGTAAGAGGACCGAATATGGACGGCCAAATAATTTGTTTTGTTTGCAGCGGCCAATCAGGTTGTGCTTTTAGACCATGCCTGTCAATATTCAGTTGTATTTTGATTTTCAGGCCCCTAGTACAACTGTTTTGGTTGGGCACAACCCAACAAGTGATAAAAAGGTAGGCCAACATTCCCTTCCAAACCCATGGAACCTGAAGATCAACTGATTCTTTGGGGCCAGCATAAAGGGTGTGTTTGTTTGCTTAACAAGCGAATTATCCAAACAAGTCCAGGTTGTATGTGCCACTGCCCCATGGTGGGACTGAGGTAAAATACGTATCCTCGTTGGCAAAAAAAAAAAAAGAGCTCCATTGAAGAAAGCCGCCTCCTCTGTTGACATTGACTGAGTGGAACCTTCGTTTACGAAAGCATTAGAAAACCTGGAGATTAGAAATTCGATCAGACAAGCATTACAAAACCTGCAAATTCACCCACACAAAAAGGAAAGGGCATCTTGCCAGAGTTCATTTATTAAAAGGGAAGGGAAACAGGAACTATGGCATAGCCACTGACAGGAAGAAAAAACAAAGTCGAAAGACAGAGCAAGCAACAAAGTCGAAAGACAGCGCAAGCAACAACGGGAGAAAGACAGTCTCCTGGTACAAAAGATTGAGAACTAGCATGAACACCTTAACTTCCATCCCAACAACGGAAAAACGTTCAGAATCATGATCATCCACAGACTCCTTTGATGGCTATGTAACATGCGTGGATCCATCCTTTGAGTCAGGATCCTCTTGGGCTCACTAGGAAATCATGCCATGTCCGGATCCTCTCGTGCTTTAATTTGGAGAAGTCATGAGTAAAAGGGGTGGAACTCCACGGTGGGGACCACCCATTGTAAATTTGAGCCGATCAAAATAAATGACGAATGAATGGTATATCCCTAAGTTTTACTCTAATACGAATTGGTACCACATACGATTGACCGCTGGTAGGACCTACTCTATTGAATTAAAATTTGTAGATGCAACATAAACTAGGATGCCATTCGTTTTGGGCGGCTCTGATTTTCACTAAAAGGGCCCCACAATAGAGTTTCCCTTTGCTCAAAATTTCTCCAAGTCAAAGCCTCAAAACATCCAGACTCATTCATGAGGCTTTGGGCCCCGCCGACCACATTTGTAAATGTCACAGTATAAAATTTCCACTTCTTTGTATGGCCTCAATTAAGTTTTACCCTAATAGAAGTCAGGATCGTTGTAAAATGGATTCACGTATAAAATGCGTAAATAAAACTATATGACTTTTTAGTTTCTTCACATGACTTTTTATTTTTCTTTGTTTTTCCTCCATACTCAAATTATATAGGGTTTGTTTATTTGCGTTAAAATACATAGAAATTAAGGAAATAGAATTTATACTATAAAAAAGATCAAATCACCTTTTATTTTGGGGAAATAGAATGAAAAAATGATGAAATATGAAAACACAGCCATCACCCTAGTAATTCTATATAGGAAAGTAAATGTCCTATATATCTACATCTTCACCTTATATCTTTCATTCCTCACCACATATTTTTCATCCCTCACCTCTTTAATAATTCTTTGGGATAGAGTTCATTTCACGATGAATTCCTACGTATTTCAATGCAAAAAGAATAGGCCCTTACATATTTTTATGTATTTTAGTTGGTAGAAGGACAATTTTCCAAAGCTGAAATAAACTTGGACCTAGTATGGAGATTGGAGGGGAAGTCGATCCCAAGCTGACTCACCAATGGAGAGAAGAATCAAGGAATGTTTTCCTAGTTCAAATATAATTTGATTTTGAGGGTTAAAAGTTTGCCCAAAGCTAGAAAAACACTCAAAAGTCAAATACTTTAGGGTATTTAATACAATTTTCCTTGCAATGGAACAAAATCTTGACATAATTGTGCGTGCTATCATGAAATTTTTGGTAAACTGTATTTTATATTTTATCTTTAAACAGTCTTTATTATTATTCTTTAAGTTAGCATATCAAATGTAATCTTATATGAAGGTTTATTTGAAAGTAGTAATATTGTACATGTATTATTCAAATATGCATTCATCATTTATATGTAGTACAATTTTTTTTTAAACATCTCATTTTATTCCATATCTAATGAAAATCTCATCATAAAGAGCATATGTATAGACATGTTATACATTAAAATTGACCAGTGCAGTTGCAAGTTATGTTTCGATTCAACAATGAATTCTAGTTTGAGCATAGATGATTGAAGAGCATATAACTCATAAAATTAACCCATCCTTGCATGCTAGAACGATCGGTAAAGACTTTGATTCTTGTGGGATCAACAGGATTCAAGCTATATTCAACCTGTTGAAAGACTTCCATGATAATTGATGTGGCAACCTACCAAGAACTTGACCTTAACAATATTGAACAACAATTCATGATGTTAACACTTGATGTAATGATAAATAACATGGATCTCATGAAACGACACTCACCAAACCTACCATCTGTTTTTTCCCTTTTTTTGGTAAAGAAATGATATGATCCAGACCATACCTTGTCCAATCCAAGGATGGTAGTTTTGATGCACCCATTTCTGGACCATTTCCAGTTTCATCCAAAACATTTCTGGTCCATTTATAGTTTAGTGCCAACATTCCTTTTTCCACTATGCTCCATATGTACCTCTCAGTGGTGTTCATAAGCCAGGTTGGGCTAGAATGAGGAATATCTAGGCCCGGCCAGGCCCGATCTATAAACTCTAACCCCAAGCCTGGCCCCAGGCGGACTCGGGCCATAGCTAGCTTGCCGGAGGCCTTAAGAACAAAGAGCCTGAGCCCAGCCCGAATCTACATTATAAGGGGGAAATAATGGATGCTTTCGATGTCTTTGCTGTCTCTCAATTTGTTAGACTGTGCCCACCTTTGTGAGATGTCATGGCTTCAAGTCTTGAGTATTAATTTTTATACCATAGCCCGGCTGGTCCGGATTGGGCTCTCTGAATCCAAGCCCGGCCCAGGCTAGCCCGATCCATGAACACCCCTACTCACGGCCTTTCCACCTACATATTCAGCATGTTGTGGTAAGGAATGTTGGCACTAGAGTATAAATGTCTAGACCATAGTTTTTCCAATCCAATGACGGCAGGCGGTACATCTAATGCCATCATTTTGGACCAATGAGCAGCCCATCCATTTTTCGGCATAAATGATGAAGACTTGGCCCAATTAGCCATCTAACCCATATATATTCATTTTGATTTGGTGCACCAGAAAATTAACAGTGTCTCATGTTAGATCATTTCCTATCTCTTTATTGGAATTCCATGACGTTATTGTTGCATTGCCTGTATCAGGAAAAAAAAAATCACTTTGACTGGGATTCTGCCCTCTATTGTCTATCTGTCAAAGTACAATTTTTATTTACTACAATGAGGGAGCTTCTTTGAAACACACTAAAATAACTTCTATAGCATTCACAAATCGTATGTTTAACTACATGTTCAATATATATATATATATATATATATATATATATATATATATATATATATATATATATATAGGGAAGAGCTCTCCTGAGCTGCAGCTGATAGGACCATCAGCTGCGTCATGTGAATCACTCGTGTGCTATGAACAAGAAAAGCAAAAAAATTTCGGCTGGTCCCGTGCTTTTTCATTTTCCCATTTCAAATCCCCACTCTCATCTTTGACAGATCTAATCGAGGTTTTCTCATCTCTCTCTCTTGTCGAGCTCTCCCTCTCTCTACTGCTCTCCCTCTGCAACTCATCTACATCTCTCCCGAGCATCGTGTGTTTCGTTGCAGCTCTTCCTCATGACGTCTCTGTCTCTCTACATCTAATGTCCGGCGCTCCAATCTCAGCCCATATCCAGAAAAGGGGCGCCCCCATCTCCGTGGTAGGACCATTGCTTTGAGGAGGGAGACCATCACCTCGGCTCTCTCTCCCTCGCCCGGACTGCGCCTCGCCTCTCTCCCTCGCTGCTGCAAATCGCATCTCTCCCTTGCCTCGCCATACAAATCCCCTCTCTCCCTTGCCGGACTGCCCATTCAAGGAAGGGGAAAAAACCTAAGATCGATCAGAGCAACCAGCGCTGCCTCCCTCCTCTGTCTCACAACCGGCAATCCAACCAAGCTGCCTCTCGTTTGTTTTTTTGGAACTCTAATGCACGTTGGGTTTTGAATCATTTTTGGGAAGTGTAATTTGTATTTTGATATGCACGTTGGGGTTTTGAATCCATTTTAGAAGTATAAAATTGTATTTTGATTTGCAAACATTATTCAGTTGTATTTGTAGAAATTGGAAAAATGAAATAGAAATTGGTCTTTGTTGGTATTGATGGAAATAATTTCTGCCCAACTTTTTGGGCTCTTTCTGTTTGGTTTTTTTGGATTTTGAGGTATCCTTTTTGGATTTCTATTGGTTCTTTGTGAATTCCGACTATATCAGAAAAATATATATTTTTCTTTGGATGAAGATGTGTTACTCTATATTAGAAAATCATGTTAAATTCCGACATTTTGTGAATTTCTCAGTTGACTGTGTCTGGATGAAGATGTGGCAGGCCCAATTGGTTTCTTCGCAGGGCTAGTAGATTCCATGCAGTATTTATGATAGGAGTTACAGGAGCTGTGTTCTTGCGGATATACCCGATTTGTTGTAGAGGATATGGGTTGGACAAGATGAACCAGTTCCTTTTGCATTTTCCTTTGTTTTTATTATTAGATAACTATCTGCACCCTGGGTTACAATGCGAGCTTGAGGCCTGCAGAATGTGTTGCTTGGCTGTCTATCATTATATGTTACTGCTGTTCTGACAGAAGCTACCGGGGGATGGCCAAACTCTACAGTTGTTGAAGTGAAGGATGCCAATTCATTTATTTGGGAAATCCTATCAAATCTCCCTTTTGTTGTGCTTGGTTATCTGTTCTTATACTGAGAGTTGATATCACAAGATATATAACAGGCCCCGTTCTGTGATATCCAATGTATTTATGCATTCCGACTATCCCGCAGCAAATTTATTTGCTAAGCAAAGCATTCGAGGTGGAAGAAATGGATAAATACATGGTGTCTAGCCTTATAGCACTGTAGTTATAGTTTTTTATGATGGATAGTCATGAAAGCATATCATTTGCTCCTGAATGTTTCTTTTTCAATTGTTGGCATCAGTAATATGGCTCACTGCCTCACTTCGTTCTCTTTCGTGCCTACTAATGTATTGGCTTCTTATTGTTATTGCCCATTGAACTATGGAACAAAGTGTTGTTGGACAAGTAGGATCGTTTGAACAATAATTTCTCTTGTTTTGTGACATGATCATGGGTTTAATACAACATTATAATGGGTTGTTGTAAACAAGAAATGGCCTACAAATTGATAGACATTCTGTAATAACATATTGTCATTCCTGTAATAACAATGATAAACGTTTCAACCATAAATTTCACTCATCAAATCATAGGTCTACAACCTGTCTACAAGTTTCATTATCATAGGTCTACAACCTATTCAGTTGATTACATCCCAATAAACTATCACAACTTTCACTCATCAAATCATCAACTCCAGCAAAACAGAGCATGCACAGATTAAAAAAAAAATAGCTCCTCCATGGATCATAGCAACCCAACACAATATTATTCTTCCTTTTCTCCTCCTTTTCATACAATTGAAGCCCTACAAAATAAAAGAAATGAAATCCATCATAAATGAAGCCCCACAAATCGGGGGTATCTACAAGAACACAAAACTCCCGTAAATGCCCATCATAAATCCTACATGGAATCCACTACCCCTGCGAAGAAACCAATTGGGCCTGCCACATCCTCATCTAGACACAGTCAACTGTGAAATTCACGTCGGAGTTCAACTTGATTTTCTGATAGAGAGTGACACATCTTCATCCAAAGAATAATACATTTTTTTTCTGATATAGTCGGAATTCATAAAGAACCAATAGAAACCCAAAAAGGGATAACTCAAAATCCAAAAAACCCAATTAGAAAGAGCCCAAAAAATTGGACATAAATCATTCACATCAATACCAACAGAGACCAATTTCTACTTCCTTCTTCCAATTTCTACAAATACAGCTGACCAATGTGTGCAAATCAAAATACAATTTTACACTTCTAAAAAAGGATTCAAAACCCTAATGTGCATATCAAAATACAAATTACACTTCCAAAAAATTATTCAAAACCCAACGTGCATCAGAGTTCCAAAAAAGTAAACGGGAGGCAGCTTGGTTGCGATGCAGGTTGGGAGACAGAGGGAGGCGGCGCTGGTTGCGACCCAATGTTGCAGGTTGCATCGATCGATCCCCTTCCTTGAATGGGCGTAGTCCAATGATGGAGAGCTCCGCAGTCCAGCGAGGGAGAGAGGAGATTTGTCTAGCGAGGTGAGGGAGAGACGCGATTTGCAGCGACAAGGGAGAGAGGCGAGGCGCAGTTCGGGCGAGGGAGATAGGGAATTTGTCACCCGAGGTGATGGTCTCCCTTCAAAGCGATACTCCTACCATGGAGATGGGGGCGCCCCTTTTCTGGATATGGGCAGAGATTGGAGCGCAGGACATTAGATGGAGAGAGACAAAGACATCATGAGGAAGAGTTGCAGCGAAATACATGACGCCTGGGAGAGATGTAGACGAGTTGCAGAGGGAGAGCAGTAGAGAGAGTGAGAGCTCGAAGAGAGAGGGAGAGATGAGAAAACCTCGATTAGATCTGTCGTAGATGAGAGTAGGGATTTGAAATGGGAAAATGAAAAAGAGCGGTTCTAGCCGAAATTTTGTTGCTTTTCTTGTTCATAGCACATGAGTGATTCGCACGATGCAGCTAATGGTCCTATCAGCTGCAGCTTAGGAGAGCTCTTCCCATATATATATATATATATATATATATATATATATATATATATATATATATATATGTTTAGAATTTTAGAGATCTTATATTCAGCGTTCAAGCTTGTGATCATGTTACAGTTAGCCTAGTCAGATGACAATCAAACTAATGACTCTTTGAGGTGGTGTCAATTTATGGTGGTGCCGAGTGTGTAAGAAGTATAGCCTATGGTAGTTTCATCTCACATAACTGTCTAGGAATCAATCCCTTAGTAGATCGGTTATTACAAGGAAGCTACATCACTCACCCATCTAGTGGAGAGGAAAAAAGTAAAAGGGCTATAACCTGGCCCTAACTCTTGAGAGTAGGATAAGGGTCTATAAATTGTTGGCTTACTTAGGGCATAAAGGCTTTGGCTCGGCCTAGGCCTAACTTGTAGATGCGAGGATAAGGGTGCACAATCTAAATGGTGGGACTAACTCCTATTAAAGACAATTTAAGCATTTCTCATTGAGGAAATGGAATCCATTCAAGAATAATGGTCCTCGGTGAAGTGCCTGGCACCGCGATTGGGTGATCCAGAGTTAACTCAGTAAACTCAGTGGGCGAGTAAGGCCCCACCCGTAGCCGTAGGCAACCTCGCTAGGGTTTAGTTTCGTTTATAAAGAAAGCGAAGAAGCGAAGAGGCAGAAGAAAAGGAAGGCGGTCGTCGATCTCCTTGGAGCATTTGCAGAAGGAGAGAGAGAGAGAGAGAGGGAGAAAATGCCAGCGGGACATGGACTTCGATCTCGAACTCGAGATCTCTTCTCTCGACCATTTAGGAAGAAGGGTTACATACCACTCACCACGTATCTCCGAACGTATCGTATCGGAGAATTCGTGGACGTCAAGGTCAATGGAGCTGTCCACAAGGGCATGCCTCACAAGTTCTACCATGGCCGCACTGGAAAGGTCTGGAACGTCACCAAACGCGCCATTGGCGTTGAAATCAACAAACAGGTCTTCATCTCTCTCTCTCTCTCTCTCTCTCTCTCTCTCTCTCTCTCTCTCTCTCTCTCTTATATGTATGTATGAATGATAGGATAACTTAGATCTTGATTTTATTAAAAGGGTTTGGTGCGTGGAATGATTTGGATGTTTTTTTTTTTTTTTTTCTAATTTTGTTGTTGATGTTATTGATTAGTCAAGAAATGGGTGCTATTTGTTTTTCTGTCTTACATGTTCAAACTTTTTCTTAGGTTTAATGCTATTCTCTCACTCACTTAGAAGAAAGAAAAAAACTCTCAGCACAACAAAATGGTTCTGGATTTGGATTGAATACAGCAGCTTATCTTTTTTGAGGACATCATGTTTAGGTTGGGACTTTGTGACCTTGATGATTCTTTCTACTTAGAAATTATGAGGACACTATTTGAATTAGAGCTTGAGTTTGGCTTTGCCCATGAACACCCCTATCCCTATGTGGAAACACTCTTTTAGTCAGCACATTATTCTTGGAGAATGATTCCTCTGGTTAAAGGAGCACCATTTCAGAGTTGAGCTATTAGCGTGTAGAAAGTATTGAGAATATTTAGAATCTTGTGGCCCTTTGGAATCTCTTGAAAATTCAATAATTCTCTAGGTTTCTGGTTAAAGAATTATTTAGTCATTCTAGAGGACCTCACCTAATCTTTTCTGGTTGGGAGATCACTTGTGTTGGTTGGTGGAACCCATCACCTAGTGCCCCCCACCCCACTCCCAAAAAAAAAAGCCTTTGATGGTAGTCTTTTGGCTAAACAGGCACTGCTGATTTTCGTGTGTCCTTCTGAAGAAGAAGAATGGGGATATGCTTTTGAGATTTCAGGGTGTAAAATATATATAGTCTGATGTTATTCAAACCAATGCTAGCCTTTAGGAAAGGATTGAAAAAGTTTGCAAACTGCAGGTACTTTCTTTTTTGAGAAGGTTTTGAGCAAAGATTTGCTTGAGTCTAGTATAACCCAGGGCAAGTTTCTTGGAGTCTTTTGTATCACTGTTTTAGAAGATATTAAGCAGATTATTCGCTAATCTGAGTTTTCTCCTCCCACATCCTGAGAGAATGAAATGTCTTAGGCAGTTCTTTCACCAACAATTAAGGGGCAGGATTTGGAAGTTTAAATGGGATGGCTTTCTGTTTCTTAAATCACTTTTTTCTGGAAATATCCTTATTTTCCCCACTTATATGCATTCTTGTTTTCCCCACTTAAATGCTTTCTTTGCATTCTTTTTCAGAAAACAGAATTACAACTTATTGTTAATAGCCCAAAAGCAAAATATAGTACTCATACTGAGATACTTCTAATACCAACTACATTGGTATCAACTCAAACTAATCCAGGCTAGTAGTTGGCACCGGATACTTTGCACTTCCTTGTAAGACCCTGTTTCATGGAATATGCTATATTTTCCAGTAAATTAGGTACAAACTTTGTAGTTACTAGCGCATTGTAAACTTTCTCGAAAAAATCATGATTCGGATAGCAATACCACGTTATGAAAAGGATATTCGTTTCCATTTATCTGAACTTCAGAAAATTTGTGGCCATATCCTTTTTTCCCCACACCTAGCTCCTGTCCCTATTTTGGAATCAGTTATTAATTGGCTCATACTTATCAGTTTCTCTGCTTGGCTGATATGAAGAACCAGTACTGTGATGTATATATGACATACATATCAGCCGATAAACTGACTTATCACCGATATGGCATTCTGGAGTTTAAAAAATGTATTTATCTGGGTTCAAACTAAAGCATTGATGCTACAACATGAGCACTCTTAACCACTAAGGCAGTGTGCTTTTTTTTTTTTTTTTGAAGTTATTTATTTCATTTATAACAGTAAATTGTAAATGCCTGGCAAATACTAGTATACTACAGTGCACCCATTTTACTGTTACCATTAGTTGTGTTTCTATATGTAGCCTGCCTATGATTAATCCAATCCCTTCCAGACACCTTTGCTCTTTGAATTGGATCTAGTCCTAGTTTGACAGTGACCTGGATACAAGTTAGCATTGGATTTTTACAATAAATTTGCACAAGCATGTAGCCATAAAAATTTATGGAGCTAAAATCAATGGCCAGGACCATTTGATAGGATTGATATTGAGGTCACCCTAAGTCATGTCCTATCTATCCATCTCTCTGTTTCCTTTGATTGCCATGCATCTAGGTGAGCCCTACAAGAAGTGACAAAGGTATACTACACTATTCGGCTTGGACTTTGGAGTTGTATATGTGAGATCCATCTTCATGATTTTATTAAGTTAAATACCATGAAATTCACAAATGGCATAGTTGATGCAATTAAATCTAGAAAATCTACATTTCTTGAAGACTCTAGTAATCTAATTTAAAACCTTGAAGAATGAGAAAACAAAATAGTGGTGCATGATTATGAGATCACGCTCAATCTACAAACTGATGCACTTAAAACTATGGATAAAACAAAATTTGCAACTGATCGTGCTTATTAAAAGTACGAGGCAATAAAACTCGCCTTACAGTGTTGAAAATTACATGGAATCTATGCTGTTGAAAACATGTTATCATCTTAGAACTGATAGGGACACTAAATTAGGTTGTTAATCTTTAAATAATATATATTCTAGGAATTTCTATTTTCTTGATTTTTCAATTTTTCTTCTTACCCATTTTCTCAAACACATCGATACAGCTGACACATTGGTTTTTCGAAAAACGGATTCAAAGTCCAATACCAATATTTAATAGCATGTCTGGAATACAATATTATGATGGTAGTTTTCGGAGAGGGCGAAGGGCAATGAAATAAAACATTCATGCCTGTTGGAAAGTAGAGTTGCATTGGATGAATCATCTTTTATGGAAACTTAATTTGTTGAAACATAATCTTCTTTGCATTTTGGTCAGGTGGGCAATAGGATCATCAAAAAGAGAATCCATGTGCGTATTGAACATGTGCAGCCGTCAAGGTGTGCTGAGGACTTCCGTCTGAGGAAGGTGAAGAACGATCAACTTAAGGCTGAGGCGAAGGCCCGAGGTGAGGTCATCAGCACGAAGAGGCAGCCAGAGGGCCCGAAGCCAGGTTTCATGGTTGAAGGTGCCACCTTGGAGACAGTTACTCCGATTCCTTATGATGTGGTTAATGATCTGAAAGGCGGATACTAGATCATCTTGTTTGGCAATATATGCTTTGTTGGTTTCCAGTAGGCAGGTTGAGATTTGCAGTTTTTCCTTGTTTAAGCTTTTTGATATTAGCTAAGCAACTTATCTGGTTTAGAAAATCATATTGCAACTTACAAAAATTATGAGACTATTGGATTTGTGCTTTGATTCAAAATCTCTGTATGAAATTCTGAATCCTTCATAGTAAAGGATGTGAATGAGTTTTAGGTGAAAATAAAGGGGCTGGTCTGTTTGGTGTGTCCATTCTCTTCAGTGTTCCATCTCCCCAGTGATCGAATGCCTTCCAACATTGGCATCTCTCCTATTGTTGGTCCCTTCCAACATTGCTGCCTTTGCTAATGTGCCACCTTTGTTCCAGTTATGCACCCTTTGCAATCTACAATTTATCTGTCTAATGTGTAGTTTGATTTGTGCTTTATGTTGTGGCCCATCTGATGAAGTCTAGCCCGAAAATGAGCTGGAGCTCCTCCGATACCTTGAGTACGGCTCGGATGAGATGAGGAGTTTTAGAACATTCCAATCCTGGAGGATGAATCAGGGGCCTACTTGTTTGTGTCGAATTGAAGTCTTTGTATTTCTGTTGGAAGTGGCTAAAATTGAAGTAAGTAAAGATCCACATATGGCTGTCAAATGATCTCCACTTTGGTGGCAAACGATTGTAGAAGCATGTTCAAAAGAAAGCCGAGCCGAGGCTTTATCCACATCACCATCATATATACTTTATCCCTTACCTCTTTAAGATTCTTGTGTGTTGGCGTTTTGGTGTCATTTAGTAATTAACAAAGTAGCTTGGCTAAAATAACATGTACTAATTTATCTTTTTCTGCAAGGATGATGATCAAGCAATTAACAAGTAATTGGCACGGTTCGGCAAGTTGGTCATACAAAGAAAGGAATGTATTCTCAGTTTAAAAGAAAAGTTGTGTCCAAGTTCTTTTGCACACTATATCAAAGCGGGGGACAAAACGGATACTTGGATTGAAACACACTTTACCATGTGGCAGTGTATTGATTTCTAACTATTGTTTGACTCTCACTGGATTTCAACTGGGTGGTAAATGGTAATAACTGGTTAACGCTATTTTAAGGCTATCCATTTGCTTACCCGGAAAGAAAAAGGCTATTCATTCATGAACGGCTGGACTGCCCCCTATCCATGGAAACCTGGGAGCATGAAAATCATTTTAGGGTAGGAAGTTTGAAAGCTAAAGGTATGGGCTCCTTGTGACATACTTTCGCGTTGCAAAATATGGCAATCATCTGATCATAGGAGGTGCCGTCTTAACTCGTAAGGGTCTCAAATTTGTCCAACTCCTAGCCGTTAGATAATGTTTGATGGTGCCAAATTTGCAAGATCAATCCAATGGCCTTAAAAACTCGGGCAGTGTTTTGGATGACCCCTAAAACAAGGGGCTTAGTGAGTATAATAGATTTGGATGGATCATAGGGTGGGCCAGGTGGGCTAAACAGGCCAGGATGTTCCATGCATATGGATGGCTTGGCTGTTTATATATAATAAACCGATCTTTATCTTTTAAAGACCCTATATGAATATTTATAGGTCTTGGAGCCAATTTCATTCTCAGAAGAGAAAAGAAGACGTCAGCTGCCTGGAAGCTGAAAGATGAAGATCTCCCATAGCCTTTATATCTTCCTCTTCCTCTTGGTCATCTCAGGTTTATTTTCATTTCCGAATTCTTGAACCGTTTCAACCTCTCCTAGTAGTTTTAATCTTCTTATAGTTGTGTTCAACGTATTGATCTTGTGCTTGATCAGCCCATGTGACTGAATGATCAGTTAATCCAGACCATCCATTTAGTGGACACTTCTAGATGGCCCAAATTGTCAAAGTATTGTTCACTACCTACACAATGTTGGTTGTGTGTGTTTCAAATTGTTAAAACTCATATTTTGATTCCTTTTGAGTGTTTGCCTGATCATTTTAATTCCTCCTTTGTGCAGTGAAGGAGATAGTGCCTGTGATAGAAGGGGCCAACGGGATAAGGCCTCCGGAGCACACGTGTCGGAAGGCGATTGGATCTGGCAACTTTGACCAGCAAAAATGCTTGCGGGAGTGCTCTAAGGAAGGGAATGGCTCGGGGGAATGGAAAGAAGGCACTTGTTTCTGCATATATTATTGCCAACAGCCACCACTGTAATTATTCTTTCTGCACAGAGTTTTATATGTAAACAGCTTTGAGATGGAGCATATTTTTATATGTAAACACTAATCATACAAGGTTTTTCTTTTCTTTTTGATGCCTTCCACAATGACCAGCTCCAATCCTGTCACTGTTATAATGGAAGTATGCCAAACTACTGCATTTAGCGTGGGTTCATTGTAATCTAACAACCCTTTTCAGTAATCATTGTAAGAGATCTTTCCTTCCTCTCTAAACTTTGCTTCATGATAATCTAATACATCATGAATAGTTCCTGTTAATAAGTTAGGTGAGAGGAGCAGGGTTTGTTCTCAAAACTACGAGGTAATAATTTCAGAGATTGCTGTTTTACTATCACAGGGAATTGTCACTACTGTATACATAAGCTCAACATGAGCACATAAAAGCTTGGAGACTCTGCTTTGAGCAAAGCAAGAGTTCCTTAAACCAAAAAAAGTGACCACATTACATGTTCCATTGATGATCTCCAAATTAGACATGTACCAAATGTAATGTAAGATCCTTCAGACATCTTCAGTCATCAAATGAAATAAAATAAGATCCCCATTAATCTATCAACCATCCACTTCAAAACCTAACATCAGATAAGACCTTGCAAAATCAAGCTCAAGAGTTTGTCCATACTTTTTTCTACCCAGATCTGACACCCAAGCCTTTTTCCTAACAGTTCATTGTTAGGGTACGTAGTATCTTCGTGAACCGAGTTCAGGCAGTTCCTTTTCTTTTCCTTTTTTTGGTTGTCCCGGGACTGGGGGGGGGGGGGGGGGGGGGGGGGGGGGCGGGGGGTGGGGGGCGGTTTTGGCAAGGCCCATATGGACAAGTTGGGCACGGCCCCTATGGAGAAGGGAGTTGTTAGTTTTTTGAGTGTCGGCTAATTCATGTGGATGGACAAATTAAACATGGAATTTATATAATTTTTATCTTTTTAGTTGGACCTATTAGTTTGCAGAGATTCAAGGCATGTTGCAGAATCAGCGGTGCGGCGACAGACCGATCGATCGCACTCTCGGACCAATCGATCGGACTTAAAAAGGTTTCAGTTATTTGACAGACCGATCGATCGACCTGTCAGACTGATTGATCGGTCCAAATTTGGTCTCAGTTAAAACTCAAACCGATCGATCAGACCACTCTGTCCGATCGATCGGACAGCGGCGGATTTCAGCAGATCTCGTGAATATTTCTTCTTATTAGCTCCAATTCTTATCCCTTTGAACCCATATATCTTCCTCTCGTTTTGAAGAGCCTTATTTAAGGCTATGGCCCTAAGAAAAATGGACATCTCTCTCAAATCCAAAAAGCCCTATCTAGCTATTCATCTGAGAGAACCCTTCTTCTTCAGAGAGCCCTTTTGGTGATTCTAATGTGCTGAAGCTATCTATCATCTGAAGATCCATTGTTCAAAGTTCCAGTTGATTCGTCTTGTTGAAGGCGTGGAGATCGAAACACTCGAGAAGGTGAACGGCGTGTTCGTCGACAAGACTCATTGCGGTCCCTAGGTTGTGTTCAACTGTAAAGGGTAGTGAGGTTTCTCTTATAACATTTGCTTAATTAGTGCTTGATCTTTCTAGACCGGTGTGGGGTCCCGTGGTTTTTTTCCCTTTCAGAGTTTTTCCACGTATAATATCGTATGTCAATCTGTGTGCTTGTTTGATTGTTCGTTCTAGTTTCTGTTTTACTTTCTCCATAGTCAGATCTGCATTAGGACTGTGTTTATCCCTTGGGGTTGATCAACCCTCCTGGACTTTCAATTGGTATAAGAGCGAGTCACACTATCATACTGTGTGAGATCTTGGCAGATTGTCTGATATGGAATTTAGCAGAGATAGACCTTCTACCACTAAACCCCCACTATTGGATGGTTCTAACTATTCATATTGGAAAGTTAGAATGATCGCTTTCCTTCAATCCATCGATGTGGATGTCTGGAACAGTGTGGAATTTGGCTACTCTAAGTCAACTGTTGCTACAGATGGTGGCAAAACCATTGAAAAACCATGCCACAATGGACCAAAGATGATAAACAAGCCTACAATTGCAATAATAGAGCCCTGAATGCTATTTTTATTGGTGTTACCCATTCTGAGTTCCACCGCATCTCAATCTGTAAACTTGCTAAGGAAGCATGGGATACGTTGGAAACTGTTCATGAAGGCACTGTTAAAGTGACACAGGCCAAACCGCCAAACTGCAAAAATTGACTGCTGAGTTTGAAACTTTGAAAATGGATGATAATGAAGTCTTTGATGATTTTTATGCCAAACTAACTAATATTGTGAATTCAAGCTTTTACTTGGGTGAAATTATTCCTGAACACAGAATAGTAAAAAAGATCCTAAGATCTTTGCCTGAAAAATTTGAGGTGCACTTCGTTTTGGTTGTAATCACTTATGAATCATTCGGTTGTTCTAACTATTCTTGTTGTCTTTGCCAATTTATGTCCAAAAAGGGGGAGAAGTGTGAATACTCTTTTTCTTGATATTCTTGTTAAATGTTCTTTTCATTACATTGTTTTCTCAATATTTAATCATGATCTTCTGTCAAGATTGGTTGTGACAGGTTTTGCAGGTATCTCCAAGGATAGTGTCTTCAAGAAAAGCTGTTTTTATTCTTATTTTGATATGGGTAGATTTCTTGTATTAGATGTTTTGTCCATGAATTGCCAAAGAGGGAGATTGTTAGTTTTTTTAGTGTTGGCTAATTCATGTGGATGGACAAAACATGAGATTTATGTAATTTTTATCTTTTTAGTTGAACTTATCAGTTTGCAAGAGATTCTAGGCATGTTGCAGAATCAGCGGTGCGGCGACAGACCGATCGATCGGTCCAAATTTAGTCTCAGTTAAAACTCAGATCGATCGATCGGACAGCGGCGGATTTCAGCAGATCTCGTGAATATTTCTTCTTATCAGCTCCAATTCTTATCCCTTTGAACCCATATCTATTCCTCTCGTTTTGAAGAGCCTTATTTAAGGCTATGGCCCTAAGAAAAATGGACATCTCTCTCAAATCCAAAAAGCCCTATCTAGCTATTCATCTGAGAGAACCCTTCTTCTTCAGAGAGCCCTTTTGGTGATTCTAATGTGCTGAAGCTATCTATCATCTGAAGATCCATTGTTCAAAGTTCAAGTTGATTCGTCTTGTTGAAGGCGCAGAGATCGAAGCACTGGAGAAGGTGAACGGCGTGTTCGTCGGCAAGACTCATTGCGGTCCCTTAGTTGTGTTCAACTGTAAAGGATAGTGAGTTTTCTCTTGTAACATTTGCTTAATTAGTGCTTGATCTTTCTGGACCGGTGTGAGGTCCCGGGGTTTTTTTTCCCTTTCAGGGTTTTTCCACGTATAATATCGTGTGTCAATCTGTGTGCTTGTTTGATTGTTCGTTCTAGTTTCTGTTTTACTTTCTCCATAGTCAGATCTGCATTGGGACTGTGTTTATCCCTTGGGGTTGATCAACCCTCCTGGACTTTCAGGAGTAAACCTTAGGGGGGTGTTGTGGCGCGGCCCCTATGAATAAGGGAGGAAACCTCGGGTGGGGTGGGGTTTTAGGCCCCTACAAAGAAGGGAGTAAACCTCGGGTGAGGTGGGGGTTTTCGGGGGGAGGGGGGCTATGGAGAAGGGAGTAAACCTCGCGGCGGGGGGGCTGGGGGTGCGTGGCCCATATAGAGAAGGGAGTAAACCTCGGATGAGGTGGAGGGCTCTATAGTGAGGGAAGTATATCTCAGGTGAGGAAAGGTGCCTGTCCGGGTTCAAACTCAAGGAAGGCAGGTAAGAACTGCAGTTCATTGAAAAACTGATTACAGGCGATCAAGTTTACATGTACAAGAGGGTTCATGCCTTTGTATAACTGTAACCTAGGTTGCCTTTGCAATTTTGCTCTCCAACATAACAAATTGCAGGTAAACTGAGTGCCGAGGATCCAAGTGGGGGCTTACCAATGTTCCAATTACAAGACTTTTGGCAGGCTAGCCCTCCCAGGTGGTGAACCTGACCCACGCAGATAGGCCAACTTGGTTATAAAAAAACAAAGAGGAGCAGTGTTCTTTGAATGTGCATGACATCTGCCACCAATCTTTTTTTTCAATCATTAAATAAAGATTATAACGAGTGGGGAAGAAAAGGTACAAGAGTACGGTACATCACCCACCCAACACATACAAAAAACACCACTTAATACTTACATAATCATACCCTCCGGAAGTGATTACATTTTCTGCCACCGATACTTAATGTTGTATCTGGGATTGGATTCATCCAGTTCTACATACTGTTTCTTGACAATTTTCAAGACTCTAATGAACCTGAATATATTAAATGTTGGAGTCATTTTAACAATGAACAACCAGTACTATCGTCTAATCTTCAGAGAAAAATGTGCACCATGTGGTTCAATTGTTGAACCCCTCAATTTCAAACCACCAGGTTTATTTATTATCCAAATCAAGTACTAAATAATAAAAGTTACATGAATTGATTGAATGACAAATCCATTTATATAATCAACATAATAAATATTTATATTATAGTACCCTTAATTTAAAAGAAATCAATGCAGCATTACAGCTGCAAATCAGTTTTTCTTTCACACTATGCAATCATCTTTGCATAAATGTGGGTGGTCATTAAAACTATTAGAATCTTTTATTGTTATATAAAAATCAAGGTAAAAAAAAGTACTCCGCAAGTTGACTCTTGCATTCTAAACCATTTGATTGGTAGATCTCATTTTAAACACTTAATGTTTATTTTTAAATAATTATGCTTTATGTTTGAAATGAATGATTTAAAACTGATGATTGGAAATGTAATTTAAAACTTAGAGTTTTATATTCAAATTGAATATCATGGACTCATAAGATTTTATAAGTATTTTTTTTATAGATATTTTCTAAAATTATGACTCCAGTGGCGACTCAGATCCATCTTTACAAATCTAGTTTCAGATTCAAGTACAGATCCGACACGAAACTCTTATATTGAAATCGACATTAACTTCAATAGAGTACAGATTAAAGGTAAGTAGATTTTCAAATATAAATATAACTCAAGCCATTTTATCTCTGAAAAAACTTTTGATTCATGATTTAATTTCTTAGATTTGAATTTTCAGGTCGATATACAAGGATCAATTAATGCCTTGGATCCTATATATTTACATGGATGTGAATTTGGATTGACAGTTGAATTTCTTTTGCATTCAAATATATATAGATATTATGAATTTATCTCACTTTCAAAAATAGATTCTATACCTGCTTTACCTATTTAAAAAAAAAAAAATTCAATTTTTCCAGTGGTGCCATTTGCCACACTATCCCATTCCCATTCGAATAGCTCACGTGATTCTTGATCCAGTAATAAAGTATCGAATCAGTCAAATTTGCGTACCACCAAGCTACCACCCATTACACTTTATAAGAAATTATATAATCAGAACCTTCCATTTTTTATATCACTCATGTACGGCCCATACACAAGCTGGACCCTTCTTCAATTTGACCACTGATGAACGGCCCAGATTCATGAATACAAAAGGACAAGACGATAGCAGTTGGCTCTAACTTCGTATCTAACGCCGGCTTTGCCCTTTCGCTCCTCGACGGGTCCGTCAAAACTTAAAACTAAAACTAAAACTAAACTGAAACTACTCATCCCCAACCAACCAACCAACAAAAACCAGCAAGAAGGAGAAAACTCTCACTCTCTTCTTCTTCTTCTTCATCCCACAAACCCTAAAAAGATTTTTTCAAAACCCTAAACCCTAAATCGTCTTTCCATGGATGCTTCCGCGGCGGCCCTCTCTCGCATCGGCCTGGCGGGGCTGGCCGTCATGGGCCAAAACCTAGCCCTCAATATCGCCGAGAAAGGCTTTCCGATCTCTGTTTATAACAGAACTACGTCCAAGGTCGACGAGACCCTAGATCGGGCGGAGCAGGAGGGCCGCCTCCCCCTCACTGGCCACTACAACCCCCGCGACTTCGTGTTATCCATCCAACGGCCCAGATCCGTCATCATCCTCGTCAAGGCCGGATCCCCCGTCGACCAGACCATCGCCGCCCTCTCCGACCACATGTCCCCCGGAGATGCCATCATCGACGGAGGCAACGAGTGGTACGAGAACACCGAGCGCCGCATCCGCCATGCCGCCGACCGCGGGATTCTCTACCTCGGCATGGGCGTCTCCGGCGGTGAGGAGGGCGCCCGCCATGGCCCCTCCCTCATGCCCGGTGGCTCCTTCGACGCCTACAGCAACGTCGAGGACATACTCAGGAAGGTCGCAGCACAGGTCGACGACGGCCCCTGCGTCACCTACATCGGGGAGGGCGGCTCCGGCAACTTCGTCAAGATGGTGCACAACGGGATTGAATACGGAGACATGCAGCTCATCTCCGAGGCCTACGACGTCCTCAAGACGGTCGGCGGGCTGTCGAATTCCGAGCTCTCCGATATCTTTGCGGAGTGGAACCGCGGGGAATTGGAAAGCTTCCTGATTGAGATCACTGCAGATATTTTCAGGGTCAGGGATGAATTGGGGGAGGGTGAATTGGTGGATAAGATCTTGGACAAGACGGGGATGAAGGGCACCGGGAAATGGACGGTGCAGCAGGCGGCTGAGCTCTCGATCGCCGCCCCCACCATCGCAGCATCGCTCGACTGCCGGTATCTGAGCGGGTTGAAGGAGGAGAGAGTTGCGGCGTCACAGATTTTCAGGGAGGCCGGGATTGGGGAGGTTCTGGTGGGGCGCAGAGTCGATAAGAAGCAGCTCATAGATGATGTGAGGCAGGCCCTCTATGCTTCCAAAATCTGCAGTTACGCCCAGGGAATGAATCTGCTGCGTTCCAAGAGCCAGGAGAAGGGGTGGAATTTGAATTTGGGCGAATTGGCGAGGATTTGGAAGGGAGGTTGCATCATAAGAGCTGTGTTTTTGGATAGAATCAAGAAGGCGTACGAGCGAAACCGCGGTCTGGCGAACCTGGTGGTGGACCCGGATTTTGCGAGGGAGATGGTGCAGCGACAGGCGGCATGGAGGAGGGTCGTCGGACTGGCAATTGAGGCAGGGATCAGCACGCCGGGGATGTGTGCCAGTCTGGCCTATTTCGATACATACAGGAGGGGGAGGCTTCCTGCCAACCTTGTGCAGGCGCAGAGAGACTTGTTTGGAGCTCATACTTATGAGAGGATCGACCGCCCTGGATCATTCCACACAGAGTGGACAAAGCTCGCCAGGCAGGGTAAGGCCAATGCCGCCGCTCTTAACTGAGAAATTTGCTGTTGGCTTTCTGGACAGCATTAGTTATTAGATTTGCTTGTTTGGATTTTGAGTCATTGTTAATTTTCTTGAATTGGGGCGTTTTGCAATTGACTGCTGAGGCTCATTGTTGATTTTGCCTTGCAGTGTGATCTCACAATAAATTATGCATCTGCCCTTTAGTGCCCTGTCTGTTGGAACAACTCTTCAAATGATTTTCTTCATATTTCCAAAAGAGATGCACTGTTTTTTTTCTGTTCCAGTTGATAATTTTGTTCTGCTTTCATGTGATTTATGTGGTCTTGATTGTCATCATCATGTGAATATTCCTTGAATCGTGCATGGGTTTTGATATGATATTCTGGGAGAAAAGATAACCATTTCTTCCACCAACCTTTGTAGTAGTAGTGTTATAGTCTTATAGACCAGGAAGGGCATGACTAGTATATGCTGTCACCCATCAGCATTCAGCTGCTGGTTAACAGTTTATGTGTTCAAGGTTCTATCTTTAACATTGCCAGTGAAGTATGTATATTCCACCCTTATATAGTGCTGCTTGAGGCTTTGTACTATCTGCTACTCTGATAGTGTTTGGGCCCGTTTGTGTCCCTGTAAATCTGGTTACTTGGTCCTCTGGAAACCTGAGCTCTGGGAGTACACAGTGTTTGGATTCCTGAATATCAACCATTAGAAGAATAGGGCAATTACTTACGTGAAATGGGAGAGTAGTAGGTTTTAGGATTTTTGCTGAAACTGAGTTACCAAGTATAACAAGGTTTGCACATTTCTATGAATGATATTAAAGCATGGACCCCTAGAGACTCCCATATACTAAGTCATGAACCTCTTTGTCTAAATTGTTTCATGTGTTGTGAAAGATTCAGATTGGATTCTTGATTGCCAATCTATTTTTGTAGGTGGAAGCTGGTGTTAGCAGCTAATATTTTTCAATTGTTGCTAAAGCTTGACAGGCCAATGTTCAATCTTTATGAAAACTGTTGGAGGTTGCTTTGATTCCTTTTTGGATGTCACTGCTGGCTTGATACACCTGCAAATGATTTTAGTTGTACTAACAGGTTGATGGGTTATGGCTTGGTTAACTACTATTTTGGCTTATGGGAGGAAAAGTTTTTTTTTCTCTTTCCTTTTTTCCCTCCTTATCCATTGATATGTGGGATACTGTGTAGTGTGTCAAATGGGCAATGTTAGTTCTCATTTTGTTTGCACAGAGATTCCTGCCTAGACAATTGGAGAACTGGGATCGCAATCTCCTGCATTCCAATTTGAACACAAAAGTCAGGCTCTTGGAAATTTTGATCAAGTTGAATTGGTAATTGGGGTGTTCTGTCCTTTCAAGTGCAGTTTTTAAAAGGGCATGTTGGATATGGAGGGGACAGCGGGGATAGGGGTGAGCCCAATACCGCTCTGATCAAACTATCCTAACGATCAATTTTGAAGCGTCCAGATTTAATGGTGCTAATCTACAGGAGGTGGGTGAGTGTGAATGGCTTGGATTTTTCATCGGTGCATCCCATTTCACAAATAAAAGTGGGTTGGTCTGAGCAAAAGCCTTTGGTAATCTTCCCATTTTGTGTAGATGTCTTGGATTCTTTTCAGTACAGACATATGTGGTATTCTTGAAATGCAAGTTTTCTCTTTTGAATGTAGCTTTTAGAATGAAACTATATAGACCTGTCCCTTGATTTTTCTATTCTTGCGCTTTTTGTTACTGGTCAATACATCCTTACAGAATTTGTTAAGGCCTGATTACCAGTAGAGCCCTACCAAACTTGATCCTTATTCATTGGATTTGTCCCACTCCCAAGTGGGACAAAGTTCTCAACCATCACCCTACAGCAGAGGTGAGTGAGTCAGTGATAAAAATGTTGCAGCAGTCAACTGCTTGTACCAATTCTGCTTATAGGGTTTTTAATGTGATGATGCTCTTCTTTTTTCCTTGTATCATTTCTTCTTTGTTTCAGCGTCCAAAATATATGGTCAACCCTCGTTTAAAAGGATGGTTTGTATGCATCACCAAAATGCTAGGAACAGAGGGTTTGGTATTGATAAGATTTACTGAATGGTGCTCGATGCACGAGCTCCTAACACTTATATAATGAATCCTCTCCTCTGCAGACCATGAGTAGCTCTGTATACAAGTCATATCGAAGTCATGCAACTTTGAGAATATACATTTTCTTAATATATGTCTGAACTCAGCCACAAATTGCATGTCTCATCTTCATGAATGGACAAGAATTGTAATCCATCTTCCTTTCTGGTTCCATGTGAAGTCTGAATCATGTTCTTTCAGGAGATGCATGGCGTAGGACTTCTAGATGAAGTCTCGTGTTATTTCACAGGCCCATATAGACCTATCTTTCTAGTTCCACAGATAGGATTTTTTATCATGGTTTCTTTAGAGTTTAAGAGTTTTTATTCTTGTAATTCGACCCTAGATTGATGGGATGAAGCAATAATGATGATTATTATGAATGCCTTGTAAAAGTTAAGCTTTCTTCTATTGGGAGTATTGCAGACTTTCAAAGAAAATGAAGTATATTCTTTGTGTATTTTGCTGTGGCTTGATTCAGAAAGGATTGCTAGTAATTGCATACACTGCTGGTCCTGTATCGACTGTGATATTCTTCATGAGGTGGTTATCTGCACGTGCTCTTGTATTTACATGTAGTTGAGTGCTGGGCTTGTGCTTTGATCCAGTGTTCTCATATAGCTGTGAACCTCGCATTTTTTTTTTTTTATCTGATAACGCAGGTTCCCAGCTCAAACCTCACATTTTTTTGTCCTAGAAAAATTTCTAGAAACAGGGTCAAACCATATGAACTGATGCACACTTTTCGAGACCTCTGCCCATTCATTTCTATAACTCAATGAGCCAATTATATTGGTGAGATTTCTTAACCCACGCTGAAATTTGGATGGTCAGTAGAAGATTTCATCATCCGCGCGAGGTCTGGTCCATCTATGTCTTACCCAATTTAAGTGGGGAGAGTTTGGTTCAATGTTTCTGCTTGGCTGGATTCCAATCCAATGGGCTACTTTACTTGAGTTAGCTTTAAAGAGTGCAGATTTTGCGGTTTTTATTTTTTTTTTTTGGTTGAAGCAGATTTTGCTTGATGGTACCTCAACTGACAGCATCGAATGATTTTTTTATTCTTACTATCTTCACGGGGAACTGATGCTACTACGTTTTACAATATACAATGTAACTTCTCCCGAAATTGCAAGAAGGTATCGGCAGCCATCCAATATTTTTCCTTCGGACATTGACTGTTCATAGTTGCTTTTTGGAGTTTCCATGACGAGTAAAATGAATAAATGGCGTTGATTCGAGATTTCTTTTAACATGTACTTTTCTTCTGGAACTCCGTACAGAGAGGCATAAAACCATAGACTTCATTTAATGTGCATTGCTATATCCATAATCGATCAGAAGTTAATAGATAAGGATAAGACTTGGGAACCTGCATCTTCTAGCTTTTCAGAAGGGGTTACTAAAGGGACAGCCGGCCCAATCCGCATAGCGGACCCAAGGACATCCACGTGGGGGCGAACGCATCCATTAGACTTCGGTCCGCTTCTAAAATCATAAAAATCATAGTGTAAACTTTGGCTATGCTTTAAAATTTGACATAAAAATCCCATGTCCACATCCAGAACCCGTATAAAAATTTTGGGTCCGTTCCCAAAATACAATTTCCTATTTAGGCTTACAAGGTAGTTGCATCACCAATGAATTGGCTCTTGTTTAAAATAAACATTAAAATTTGTTTTTCAATGATACATTTAATATGTTGCCTTTTTCCATTCTCTATCCTTATTTTTGTTTTCGTTCATTTTGGTCCCTTGATCATGCTGGCTTGTTATGTTGCCATTGAAATAACAATATTGACAAAAAGGGAAGAGAGTGAATAATGTATAAGTCTAGTGTTTTAACTTTTACGGGTGATGTAACTCATGATGCATAGATACCACTCCTTTTGAATTGGAATCTGGCTTAGGCGCTGCTAGAGGCTATTTAAGCTAAGTTTATTTATCTTTACTTAAGCTGGTTTGAATTGATGTGCCCCACGCACAGGAACTCACACACATCAATTCAAACCGGCTTGAATAAAAATTTTTGTCCTACAATGGATTTAGGAAAAAAAAAAACACGAGAAGAATAGTTGATGGAGAGTGGACCCTAGATATGTGGGTCATGCCTCTGCTTAGCATGCGTTATTGGGCTAATGTTTTATTATTGTAGAACTATGTGTGACTGCATGCTTTGAACAATTTGAATGATTTGGAAAGGGGGAAAAAAACTCTTTCTTGACCTTCAAGCATGGGATACCTGACTTTTTTTTTCTGGGTGGGAGACCTAACTTTGATCTTAAAAAAAAATAAAAAATAGAAAAGTATAAATAGAGGTTTTGTAACTTTTGGTGCTTACTGGACCGACTGGGTGTAGACTGTAGTCTGTAGACCCCTATCAACCAGATGTCATAATTTTATATAATGTTGTATATAAGGGCAGGCTAAAATCTAATCTATTTTGTGTGTGGCCCACCTTGCTGTAAACTCTTTAGAACTAAATAAATAAATCCCATCTCCCCATCATCAATCAAAGAGACATAAACTGATAATAAACCATCTGATTTGGTTACAATTTCGAAAGCATAATCACTCTTGGGAGAGTTTCTAGAGAATGGGGGGAGGGGGAGGGGGAGCTTGATCTCCCAAGGTGGGGGTGGGTCCTACTACATAAAGTATTTCTAAAGGGACTCCTGTAATTCCCACCGACACAATGGGCAGTTCCGTCCAAAAGGAAAAGATCATTCAGGGATCCTAGAGTCATTTCCAGACGTTAAAAAAAGAGTTCCACACACGCACTCTCTCTTTTCTTTTTTAATTCCTAAACTAACCCTCCCTCTTTCTGTCAGCCGGCAGCCACCTGCACCACCCTCCTCCTCTCCCTCTCCTCTTCCTTGTCTATTTCCTTCTCTCTACTCGTTCTCAACCGCCGCTGCCCGCTCTATCTCCCTCTCCCTCTTCCCTCCCTACACGTCCCCGAGGAGGAGGAAGAGGGAGAGAGAGAGAAAGGAAGGAGTGAAGGGGTGGCGGCTAGGGACAAGCAGGGAGAGGGAAATAGAGAGGGAGAAGGAGAGGAAGAGGGAGGGGGAGAGAGAAAGGAGGGAGAGGGAGAGGCAGGATGGGCCGGCCGCGAACAACGACGAGCTGGGAGAGGGAAAAGAGAACTAGAGAGGGAGATAGGGAGAGAGAGAGAGGAAGCGGGAGAGAAAGAGGGTGATGCGGTTGGCAATGAGCAGGAAGAGGGGTTGGTCACAGGCTCGGGCAAAGGGGCGACTCTGCGAAATGGAGAGAAAAGGAGAGGGGTAATTTAAGAAATAAAACAAAAAGTGCGTAGGAAAAGCAATATTCAGTGTGCAAGTACCACCATTCTAAAAGGGGCATTCCCGAACTCTGAAAAACGAAGGGTGACAACTGACAAAGGTTGCCCTAGAAATTACCAAACCCTCCCAATGGACCTAAACCCAATTTGGGGTTGGGGCTTTGTGTGCAAGTGTGCAACCAATATGAGACATGGGTGGGGCGAGACCACTCCCATAACCGGACCTCATCGGGCCAATCAAAACCCAATTTAATGCGTCGATTTCAAGGCGTCTCAAATCCGACCGTCTGCAAGCCTCTTTTCTTTCCTTTTTTTTTCTCTCTCGGCACTCTCTTAATCCATATGTCTATTTTTTTCTCGTTTCCCTCTCCTTTTAGAACGAAAGGAAGGAGAGAGAAAATCCGACTACCCCCCTCTTCTCCTTTTTCGCTTTCTCTGGAATGGAATGCTCTTTCCTCGCTCCTTGTCCTTGAATTCCCGCTCATATAGATAACCTAATTCCTATTTTGCCCTCTCTGCCTCTCTTCTTGTTCTTCTTGTGTTTCTCAGGTGAGGTTTTGTAGACATGGAGATGGGAGCCGGAGCGTACAATCATCGCACGGCGGAAGACGTTTTCAGGGATTTCAAGGGCAGGAGAGCCGCCATGATCAAAGCTCTCACCACCGGTTTCCTTCTCCTCTTTTTTTTACTTCTTTTGGTCTTTTGTTTTTCCATTTCTTTTGGTGTGATTGCTATTTTTGGAAAGCTAGGGTTTTGAGAATGGTCTCATGTTCTGTGTAGATGTTGCTGAATTTTACCAGCAGTGCGATCCAGGTTTGGTTTTTTTTCCCCCTTTCTGCTGCATGCTCGGTCTTTTTTCTGCAGGTAAATTGATAGTGTGTTTTTGCTCCGAGCCGCTCATCTTTTTGGGCCCCACCATGTGTCCATATCCATTCATCGAATGGTGCCCAGACCTTCAATTTAAACACACACTCTCTCTCTCTCTCTGATTTTTGACCCGACGCAAGGATGGATGGCTGATTTGGTGAGGTGGGGCCCACTGAAGGAGGGCCGGAGACTCTGCACACGTGCTGCTCAAGAAAAACCTTTTTTTTTTTTTTAGGGAACTACTTGTTGTTTGGTGTTATTCTTCATGAATCGGAAGGTCGAAGCTTTGGGTACTCTTTTTTTTTTTTTTTTTTGGGCTCATGGTTCTGTGAACTGGTGTTTGTAGTATTATTGCCTTTTTTTTGGTTGTCTGGTTAGAAGATGGATAGTGGGGCCCTGGGCTCATGGTTCTGTGAACTGGTGTTTGTAGTATTATTGCCTTTTTTTTGGTTGTCTGGTTAGAAGATGGATAGTGGGGCCCACGTTTGACTATATGTGAGGACTGCTATTTTGGTGGGGCCCAGTTTTAGATGGCTGGCTTTTAAAGAATCTCCTGCAAATGAATGGTCGTGTGGTCAACCGTCCACGTTAAAGAGAGAAAAGAGAGGAAATCTGCTTATTGAAGGAGAGATATCAAATTCTTTATGAAATTTCATTCATGTGTATTTTGGAATACCTTTGGAGCATCCTTGCCAGTGGAGATTTCTGGAATGAGGAAGTTTCTGATTCATGGGTGTTTCAAATCCTTGCACTTCATTAAATCTCTTATCTGTGATGATTGAATTTAACCTAGAAACCATCATGATTTGTTGGAACCAAATGTTTCCTTGAGTCAAAATATATTTTTGGATGATACATGCAAAGCTCAAAGGTTTGGGCAGCCTTAGGCCCTCTTAAAAAGGAATGGTTAGGTATTCTCTTATTCGGGTTCTTCCTAGTTTTTGAGAAATCCTTAAAACTGAGGATACAAAATATACTTTACTGGGGAAGAATCTTGGAACTTAAACATGCTCTTTGATGGAGTAGTGCAATGCTTTATGTTACTTCTCTAGAGTATGGATGTTGTGACATCCATCTATGTTGCACTCATACTGAAAAATTGGTATTTTTTGCTGAAAAGGGTTTTTTGAACTTTTAAATTGAGAGAAAAGATTGGCATCTTTCTCCAGCCAGTATCTTTCCAATTCTTTTTTTTTTTTTTTGAAAGCCATGGGTATATAAATATTTGTTTCTCTGTTTCCTACCATTTAAGTGCTTCAAATTCGAAGTCGCATATTGCAATTGTTACTGCGCATCAACCCTTCTTAGCTATGTAGTTTTATTTTTGTATATGATTGGTTATGGCAACTTTTCTCTTTGTTTGTTAACTGGTGTAACCATTTCAAATGTTAAATGTTTTTTCATTGTTTGCCAATTTTGTTTTCCATGGTCAATGCTATGTTCTATTTAGTAGTCAAATGGTATACCTGGCAGAGAAGGAGAATTTGTGCCTTTATGGATTACCCAATGAACAATGGGAAGTGAATTTACCTGCTGAAGAGGTTCCGCCTGAGCTGCCTGAGCCTGCGTTAGGCATTAACTTTGCCAGGGACGGGATGCAAGAAAAAGACTGGTTATCTTTGGTTGCTGTCCACAGTGATGCATGGTTGCTTTCTGTGGCGTTCTATTTTGGCGCTAGATTTGGATTTGATAGAAATGACAGGTGACTTTTGTGCCTTCTTTATTTAGTAGTGTGAATCCTGTCCACTGGAAGTGTAGTTGGATCAGTGTCTCTTTATCTTTATCTTTTACTGTTTGTTGTGATTTGGTTCCTTGTAACCTTTTCTTTTCTGTACTATCTTATCATCCATTCAATCTAAATGGAACATCATGAGCTTTTTCTTATTGGACTTCTTTTTATATCTATTTCAACAGGCATTTAAAATTTCTGTCATCCTAGTTTAATCTTTTGTGTTCTGTGCTCAATCAAACTCCGATCAGCTTGTTTTCGGTCCTAATAATGAGAATTAGGTGAAACTTAAGCATTGTTATATCTGTAGGAATAGGATAGAAAAAAAAAAACACATGGCAAAAGGTTATTTAGACTTAGAGTTTGCCAATAAAACAAATGGTTATTTAGAGTTTCTGCTGATTTTGGGAAGCGTAGATTTGTTAAACGGCTTTCTTTATTATTGACGAGTGAAATTTTTTTTCCCTTATACTTTTAAATGCTTGAGGATGATTTTCTTATTTAAGGAGTGATTTCTCATTTCTACCCTTCTTGTGTGTGATGCCTCTTGGTGTAACTTACTGGGTTATGGGAGATAATCTAAGTATGCTGTTGTTTGTTTGTTCCTTGTTGTTTCCTCTTTGTCAATTTTATACAACAGCTATGATTTTGACGCTGACAAAGGAAGATTGTTTGGGAATGTAGTAAGAAAGACCAAGGGAAGACCAATAATATGTGAAGCATAGCGGAAATTGATATGTGAGATAGTGCCATAGTGGACTAGTAGAATTTAGCTCCTAGCGTGGATGAGTAGAAGTAGAATTGCAAATTCACTTCATTGATGATGATGTTAGAAGTAGAACACACCCTCACATGATGTTAGAATTGCAACTGTGTGCGTCTGGACTTATACGCATGGATGCATGGAGTGGGCAGGATTTGAAGTGGTTATCATGGATGTTCCCTGGGTGAAACTTCACCCTGATTGGATGATTGTGTCCATGCAATTAGGTCTTTGAAATGTATGGTTAAAGTTATTTATTTTAATTGCCCATCTTTAAGGCTCTTGATGCACTAATTATGCTTTTTTGTGTGGTGTTCATCTTTTTGGAGATTCATTCATCTCCTCCCAATTCTTACCGCCCCCATAAATTAACATCATCCTGTTACATCCCATGAGAGATGAAAGTTATAAGGGGACGAACTTTCAGTCTTAATTTTTTTTTTTTTTTTGGGGAATCAAAATGGCATTTAGAATTAGCATGAAGTGATCTGCATCACTTAGTGACGTTACATGTCAACTTCAGGCAACAGATCTTTTGGTGGCGGGGGATTCAACTGGCAGAAGCTTAGAAACATTGAAATTAATGCAACCGGATACTATTTAAATTGTATCTTAAAGATACCAAGTTGTATCAGGTATCAGGATTGTTTAGACATGAATCCTTGCAGTTTTGCGTATCTAAAGGATTGACAATTTGGCCCTGGGATGAATTGGTAGCTGTTTTCTTTCTATAGTTTAAATTGAATGACAGTATCTTTGAAGTTGAAGCTCTCACATTTTGGCTGGGTTCATCATCATGCCTTATGAAGCCTTTAGAAATATATCATGACATTCATTCTTGTCAATGCAAGAGGAGGAAGAAGAAAGACAGAGGCTTGTGAATTCGATGATCCCAGTTTAGGGTCACGATGCTTCATTATATAAACATATTGTTTCCATATAGGATATAGTGATTGTAGCAATTACAACTAAACTATTCTAATCTAACTACTAATCTAATCATATCTCCTAATAAGGCAATGAATAAATTTACATGGCTGTACATGTGTGATTTGTTTTGACCCACAAGTTGGGCTTTATTTGCCATGGGCTGTGATCCATTGATCCAGATCCAGTAACCCATTTAACACCCCCCCTCAAATTGATGCGGGTGAATCAACCAGCATCAATTTGCCAACTAAGAATTGGTGCCGTGGCCGAGGAAGTCCTTTAGTAAATATATCTGCAATTTGAAGTCCGGTAGGAACATGAGGAAGAGTAATAGCTTCACGCACAAATTCATCACGTATGTAATGACAAGCTACTTCAATATGTTTGGTGCGTTCATGGAAGACAGGATTTTCAGTAAACCTGATGGCACTTGTGTTGTCGGCATATAGAGGTGTAGGACTAGATTGAGGAAATCCAAGCTCAGAGAGAAGACCTCGAAGCCAGACAATTTCAGAGGTGGCGGCAGACATAGCACGATATTCTGCTTCTGTGGATGATTTGGAGACTTTATCTTGTTTCTTACACTTCCATGAGATCAACGAGTCACCCAAGAACATGCACCAACTCGTGGTAGACCGTCGACTATCAGGACAACCAGCCCAGTCAGAATCTGAGTAAGCAATGAGAGAAGTCGAATTGCCCACGGGAAAGAAAAGGCCACAAGACGGTGTATGTAGAACATACTGAAGGATGCGTCGAACGGCAACAAGATGAAGATGGCGTGGTTGAGTCATGAACTGACTAACCAGGTTCACCGCATAGGAGATATCAGGCCTAGTGATAGTCAAGTAGATCAAGCTGCCGACTAAACGACGATACAGTGTGGCATCAGGAAGAAGATCACCCGAATCTAGTATGAGCGGAAGATTTGTCTCAACAGGTGTATCAACAGGAGTCGAATTTTGAAGACCAGCCATCTCAATGAGGTCCAAAGCATATTTGTGTTGATCGAAGATGAAACCTTTCTCTGACTGGTGAACCTCAAGGCCTAAGAAGTATGTGAGTGGGCCTAAATCTTTCATATGAAAAGATTCATGTAAGGATACCTGTATGTGGGTGATCATGCCAGAATCTGTCCCAGAGATGATAATATCATCCACGAAAACCAAGAGGACAGTAAGCCCATTGGAGGAGCGATGAAGAAACATAGAAGGATCAGAGGCACTCTGAGTAAACTGAAGATGAAGGAGAGCATCCCGAAAATTTTCAAACCAAGCGTGCAGAGCTTGCTTAAGACCATAGAGAGAGCGTCGTAAGCGCGCACAATTTCCAGCCGAGGCACCCGGAGTTCCTTGGGGAAGGCGCATATAGACTTCTTCCTTGAGATCACCATGAAGGAAGGCATTTTTGACATCAAATTGGTAAAGAGGCCATGAGTGAGAAGCAGCAAGGGCAAGAACAGTACGGATGGTTGTCATTTTGGCAACCGGAGCAAATGTTTCTTCATAATCTATGCCATATTCCTGACGGTTGTCCAATGCTACTGACCGTGCTTTATAACGAGCCATCAGCCTTGAGTTTGACTGAGAAAACCCATTTGTAGCCGATAGGTTTGGCAGATGTGGGACATGGAACAATATCTCAGGTATGATTATCCTGCATCGCATCTAATTCTTCTTGCATAGCCTTTTGCCAACAGTCATGCTTCGCTGTCTGTGAGTAAGAAGTAGGAATAATAATAGAAGAGAGGGTAGCAAGCAAGGAGGTGTGAGTGAACCATATTTTTCCGGAGGCTTGGAAAGACGAGTAGATCGTCTAAAGCGGAACTAGAGATGAGGCAGTATGTGATGTAGTGGGGGCTAGATCAGGTGCCGGCGAGGGATCCAGAGGGGGCGGCAGTAATGGAGCATCCTTGTGACGACGCCGTTCATAGACAATGAGTGGAGATGAAATTGTATCAGAAAAAGCAGGTAGATGAGAAAATGAAGGTAAAGGCGAGGAATGGTTTGAAAAAAAACAATTAATTTTCAAAAAAAGTGACATTACGGGAGATGCGAAGACGGTTGAGCACAGGATCATAGCAGATATATCCTTTTTGGTGAGAAGCATAGCCCAGGAACGCACATTGAACTGATTGAGCAGTTAATTTGGTTCGTTCAGTAGGAGGAAGATGGACAAAACACACACATCCTAATATACGCAAGTGGGTATAAGTAGGATCTGTATGAAATAGACGAAAGTTGGGGTGAAAGTGGGTCGGACCGTCCGCGGGCTGCTATAGGCTCGGCCCGAGCTCGGCTCAAAAGACAAAAGAGCGGAGCTAGGGCCTTGGAGGAGGCCCGTTTGCTTAAAAGGGCCGAGCTCAGGCTTGATGAAGCCTGGCTCGTAAGCCCTAGGGCCTACATATATTAATACATATATTATATATATATGTACACTACACAGTAGATAATACATATATGATATAACATAATCCATAAATCCTAAACCTTAGTTTTAATCCAATATAAATAATCCCTAAACCCTAAACACTAAACCCTAAGCACTAAATAATCCATAAACCCTAAACCTAAGCGCTAAACCTTAAACCCTAATTTTAATCCAATATAAATAATCCTTAAACCCTAAGCACTAAATAATCCATGAATCCTAAACCCTAAATCTAAGCACTAAATAATCCATAAACCCTAAACCCTAAACCTTTATTTTATGATGCTAGCCAAATATTTTATTTTATTCTATAATGCTATTGGAGTTTAATTTGATTTGTATTATTGTTGGAGTTTGATAATGCTCATCTACATTAACATTGAACTATTATGGAGTGTTGGAGCTGGGCTCCCTTAACATTGGAGTGTTTGATAATGCTCATCTACATTAACATTGAATTATATCATTATAAAACGGGCCAGGCTCACAAGCCGAGCCAAGGTCCTCAATCAAGCCAGGCTCAAAGGGCCGGCCCTTAATAAGAGCCGAGCCCGAGCCAGGATTTTTTAGGCCCTCTCAAGCTCGGGCCGGGTTAGGACCTACTAAAAAATACTAGGGCCGAGCCTAGGGCCTATCAAAGCCCGTCTCGGCCCGACCCACTTTCATCCTTAGATGAAAGTATGAGGTTTGATTGGCGATGCGAGGAGAGGGCAAGCGATTGATTAAGTGAACCGTAGTGGCTAAAGCTTCGGGCCAAAATTTTGCCGGAACAGAAGATGTTAAGAGAAGGGAATGAACAGTATCAAGGAGATGTCTGTTTTTCCGTTCAGCAACTCCATTCTGTTGAGGAGTGTAAGGACAAGATCGCTGCGATAAAATCCCGTGTGTTTGTAAAAAGGTTTGAAACTGATGGGACATATATTCCCCTCCGGAGTCGGATCGGAGAATTTTTATGCGAGTAGAAAACTGATTTTCAACATAAGCCATAAATTTTTGGAAAACATCAAAGACTTCCGATTTGGAATGCAAGAAATAGACCCATGTGAATCGACTATGATCGTCAATAAAAGTGACAAAATATTTGAAATGTGTATGAGAGATTACAGGAGTAATTCCCCAGACATAACTATGAATAATGTCAAAACAATTTAAAGCCATAGTAGAGCTAGAAGGAAAAGGAAGGACTTTGCTTTTTCCAAGTTTGCAAATAGAACACTCATCAGAAATGTGACGAAAAGAATTTTTATTTTCATTAATAATACCTGAATTTAACATTAAAGATAATAATTTTGAATGAGGATGGCCTAATCTATTATGCCAGAGCCTCCAAACATCTTGAGAAGAAGAACAAGAAAAAACAGAAATTTGTTTATTTTGAGATGAAGGCAGAACAATAGGAAACAAGCGTCCACACTTAGGCCCCGTCGCGATCACCGTCCCCGACACTTGATCCTGCACAACACAACCAGAACGAGAAAAGGAAACATTACAATTCTCATCAATCAGTTGTCCAACAGATAGAAGATTTGTAGTGAGATGAGGGGAGAGAAAGACATTGGTGAGAGGTAATGTGTGAATGATATCACCAGTAGCTGTAATAAGAAGCTTTTGACCATCAGCAGTATGGACTTGCAGATTTCCATCATATGGTTGTATGTTAGAGAGATGAGTGGTGGAAGAGGTCATGTGATTGGAAGCCCCAGAATCAATAAACCATATAGAGGAAGAGGATTGGTGTTTACCTGAAATGCCAAGTGTAGAAAAGGCATTCATGATCATTTGTTGGATAAGCTCAGGAGTGATCGGAGGAGCATTACTTGAGGCAGAAGGGGGTGAAGGTATGACTGGTGCTGAAGGACTATCAATAGAAGGAGGAGCATCTGCAGTGCTGACATGATATGCTCATGGAGTTCGATTTTGAGGCCGCCTTTTGCATTCATTAATAACACCATCCAACACTGAGTAGCTTCCTTCATTATTGTTGCTGGAAATATATGGATCTTTTTTAGCAGTTTCTGTGAATCTTTCCACAGATGCACTTATACTTGCTTGATAATGTGGTGAATAAACACCTACTCATCTTTCCACATGTTTTGCTACTATTCCTGCATTTGCTTGAAGGTTTTGGGCACCAACCTCCGTAAAAGGATTCCCAAGCTGTTTATGCCCAGAATCAGTTACATATGGAATGGAAGGTTCTTGAGTTTTTCCCCCATCTTAAGTCCTAGGCAGCACAGTAGATGAACCAAGAATAGGAATGGTATCCACCAAAGAATCAGCCTGGACCACAACCCATTCATTAGGATACACTAAAGATAAGTGGACACCTGGATTGATGGTATTTACATCAACAAAAAAATGAAGATCCATGCTGCTTAACCCTGGTCGATTTGCAGATGATGAATTCAAAGTTGATTCCTTAAGTCCGTGAGTTGGTTCAAAGACACTTGAATCCTGCCAACGTTTTTGCATCAACCCATCAGAATCCTTAATGCAGACCACCCCTGGACTCTGTTTCTTGATGGATATGAAGATCGCCGGAAGGGGGGGCCGTTTTTCCCAAAGTCGCCAACGAAGAAAAACCCTAGCCGTAAGCGAAAAAGGAGAAAATGATCAAAAACGCCCTCGACACATCTTATATATGGAGGGGTAAATTCGTCGTTCCACCTTTTTTGTCACAGCCGTCTCTATTTGCGTTGTGATTTAAAATACAAGCAGGTTTAGTACAAAATACCAAAATACAGGGGGTAGTCTTCATTTTGAGCAAAGTACAAGTATGTATTATGCTGTTATCCCTAAAAAATAAGATTAGGAAAATTTTGAGTGAAATCAACTCCACAAAGAAGTGCTGCTTTATCCTTGGATCTGTCCCTGGCATGAAACCTCCAAATGCAGTGGGTTCTTTAAGTCCAGTTTTTGCATTTATGAGTCTGAACATTCTGGGGAATAGGATGTACATGGTCAATGTACATGGTCAAAATTGACAATTTTTCAAATCATAGAACCTCAAAGTGTAGAATACCGAAATTGTCTTATTAATTGTGTCTCCCTTAGGAGATTGACCATCAATATATAGTGTATTTACATGCCTTAATCAAGGCTTTAAGTTAGGAAACTACTAATTACATCAATTGCTATTCTAAGTTAGGAAAATAGCTAATCAAGAGAATATGTACAGCTGTTATGAATCTTGACCCAATCAAACCACGTGAGATATATCATGCTGGACTGGATCCTTTCATGGGCCTTGGGCCTATTTAACAACACCCTCAAATTGATGCGGGAGAATTAACCAGCATCAATTTGCCAGCCAAGAACTGATGGCGTGGCTGTGGAAGACCTTTAGTAAGAATATCAGCAATTTGAAGTTTAGTGGAGACATGCGGAAGGTTGATATCATGCTTAAATTCATCACGTATGAAGTGACAATCAACCTCGATGTGTTTAGTGCGTTTATGAAAAATCAGATAGTAATTCGAACGGCACTTGTATTGTCAGCATAGAGTGGGGTAGGACCATCTGCTGGGAACCCAATGTTGGGAAGTAGATTGCGGAGCCAAAGAATTTCGGAGCACGCAACAGACATGGCTCATTACTCAGCTTTGATAGATGATTTTGAAACTTTTTCATGCTTCTTGCATTTTCAGGAAATCAGACTATTACCCAAAAACATGTACCATCCAGTTGTCGATTAGCGAGTATCCGGACAACCGGCCCAATCAGCATCTGAATAGGCTTTGAGAGATATATGATTGTTTGATGGAAAAAACACCCCGCGAGTCAGTGTGCGAATAAGGTATCGAATAATGCAGCGAACAGCAGCCATATGAAGGTGACGAAGAGCAGTCATGAACTGACTCATTAGGTTGACCGCATAGGAGATATCAGGACGAGTGATCGTGAGGTAGATCAAGCTACCAACTAACTGGCGATATGCAGTAGGATCGGAAAGAAGATCACCTTCCTCTCGACTGAGTTTGACATTCAGTTCGACCAGCTTATCTACTGGAGCTGAAGCAGTAAGGCCAGCCAAGTCAATGAGATCAACAATGTATTTGTGCTGATTGAGAACTATATCTTTAATAGATTGATGAACTTCAAGACCAAGGAAATAGTTTAAGAGGTACCGGAGCAAAAGTTTTATCATAATCAATACCATATTCCTGCCGATTTCCAAGAGCGACAAAACGCGCCTTATATCGATCTAAATTGCCATCTGATTTTAAATCTAGAGAAAAAATCCATTTACAGGCAATAGGTTTGACACCCACAGGAGACGGGACAATATCCCACGTATGATTTTGCTCTCCAACGCATCCAATTCGTCTTGCATAGCCTTGTTCCAACATTGGTCCTGCACAGCTTGAGAATAGGACTGGGCGATGGAAAAGGAAGGCAAAGTGGCCATTAAGAAAGTATGTGAGAACCCATAGCGGTCTGGTGGTACCGAAATGTGAGTAGAGCGACGCAGTGAAGGATGTCCAGATGAACCAAGTGCCGGAGGTGGACCGGATGCTGGAGGAAGATTAGGAGGGGGATCCCTGGTAGGCGCTTCTCTGTTTCACGTGTGATACACAAAGTTAGGATTAAATCGAACATCTTACGTGTTGTCAGAAAAATCAGGTAAAGACACCAAGGGGGAGTTAGGAGGATCAATGTGTTTTTTAAAAAAATACTGTTGTTCAAAGAAAACGACATTCCTAGAGGTACGTAAGCAACGAATGTGAGGATCATAGCAAAGGAACCCTTTTTGGAAGGGCGCATAACCTAAAAACATACATTGAGCTGATTGTGTGGTGAGTTTGGTTCTCTCAGAAGGAGGCAAGTGCACAAAGCAAACTGAGCCAAAAACATGAAGATCGTCATAGGATGGAGATATCTTGTACAATCGATAATATGGGCTTTGATTGTTAATAAAGGTTGATGGCATACGATTTATAAGATGAGCTGCCGTAGCCAGGGCCTCAACCCAAAAACAGGTAGGACTTGATGATTCAAGAAGAAGGGAGCGAGTGACATCAAAGAGAGGTCTATTTTTCCTTTCAACGATTCTATTCTTTTGTGGAGTATAAGGACAGATTCTTTGAGAAATAATGCCTTTGTTTTGCAAAAACCGTTGAAAATCAAAGGACACATATTCCTCGCCCGAATCAAATCGTAAGATTTTAAAGCAGGTGGAAAATTGATTTTCAGCATAAGCTAAAAAAATTTTAAAAACATTAAAAACATCAGATTTAGAATGCAGAAAGTAGACCCATGTAAACTGACCGAAATCGTTAATAAAAGTCTCAAAGTATTTATAATGAGCATGAGAAAGAGCTAGATTAATTCCCCATACATCACTATGAACTAAATCAAAATACTGAGTGGTGTGTGAAGTGGAATTAGGAAACGGAAGAGTTTTGCTTTTTCCCATTTTACAAGTAGCATAATCAAAAGGCACACAAGAAGATAAACAAATAGATTTATTTAATAAACCAGAATTTAATATAAGGGACAAGAGCCTTGGAATTAGGGTGTCTGAGTCTATTATGCCACAAATGGCAGTTATCTCTAATAGAAAAAGAAAACACATTATTGTCAAATTGATTCCTAGAAATTTTAGAAAAATCAAGCTGAAACAAGTGTCCACACTTAGGCCCCCTTGCGATCTCCTTCCTGGACATCTGGTCCTGCACAACACAACCAGAAGAAGAAAAAGAAATGTTACAATTATTTTCAACAAGTTGCCCAACTGATAATAGGTTTGAAGTTAAATTAGGACAAAGGTAAACATTTTTTAATAGGATGGGACCAGGGATATCTCCGAGAGCAGTAATGGGAATATTGCCTCCGTCAGCAGTTTGTATTTGAAGGTTGCCATTGTATCTTGGCACATTGAAGATAGGGGTACTGGAATACGTCATGATTAGACGCCTCAGAATCAAGGAACCAAGTAAGATGAAGGTGAGTTACTTGAGAGACCAAAGGCAGAAAGGGCATTGACAATCATTTGTTAAACCAATTCAGGAGTTAGAGATGATGAGGGCCTAGGCTGTGGGTGCAGATGTGGAAGCAGGCATAACTGAAGAAGCAGCATAAGCATGCGGAAGCTGAGACTGTGGAGTCTGATGCTGCGGAGCCTGATACTGTGGTGATGGACGTTGTGGGCGGCGGCGACATTCAAAGATATGTCCCGATTTTTTACATTAACTGCAGACTTTTTGTTTGCATTGAGATGCAAGATGCCCAAATTTTTTACAATAGTAGCATTGTGTTTTGCTCAAGTCTCGAGGCAGAGGTTGAGAAGTCTTATTTGCCGAAAACGCGACTGAATAGGTCTCGTTCTTTTGTTGAGCAATATGAGCTGAGGTCGTACTGCGCTGTTCTTTGCGTAAGAGTTCATTCAGGCAGACATCTAATGAAGGTAAGGGCATCCGATTCATCAGGGCAGATCGGATACTTTCATATTCATTTCGCGGTTTCATAAAAAATTGATCTCTTTGACTTGAGGCCCGAAGATCTTGGATCACTGTCAAAACATTATTAGCCACATCCGCATACTTAATAATATCGTATTCCGACTATAGTGTACGGAATCCTGAATAGTAGTCTTGCACTGACAAGGTCCCTTCTGCATATTTAGCAATTGCACATTCAAGATGAAATTGACGTGCAGAGTTGTCTTGATGGTATACTTTCTTCAAATACCCCCCACATGGCTTTAAAGGTTTAGTAAGGCTTGAGATTCATTATCAGATGTGGCTCGATGGATCTCAGAGTCCATGATTTAATTTTGGCATCTTTAGTATGCCAAGAGGATATCTTCTTTTCATCCTCAGTGGGTTTAGGGTCAGCACCGGAAACAAAACCCCACAATTTCTTAGCTTCGTAGTAGATTTGGAATTGGAAAGACGAGGCAGTTCCAGTGAACTTGATCAAAGTAACCTCAGATTTTTCCTTCTCAATGTTAGATTGGAAAAAAAATTGGATTGAAATAGTAAAAATAGTAATCAAATCAAGCAACAGTTGTATGAAAAACTGTTTGTGAACCAGGCAGAGAAGGAAAAAAAACCAAATCAGACCAATAATAGTAAAAAAAACCCATTGACGACCTTGACTGGTGCTGCAGATCCTTTACGTGGGCCCCAGAGATGGATCTGCCCACTGATTAGATGTTTGATCTGAGAAGCCACAATATTTTCGTACCTACTGGAACAGGTTTGAACCTATTCCGCTGAAAATCCAAGATTTTGGATGGTTTTGATTGAAACTGTTGTAATCTTTTGAAATAACACGAGAATGATTAGAAGGGACTGCCTGGAGGTGCTGAAAAATCCTGAAAAAATCTCCAATAATCCTAGAAATATCAGGCGACCATGTCTGAGTGGTTTTTGGAAATTGATCTGATGATATGGGGTGGGCCACCTTTAAGATGGAATTGTCGCAGATGGTGGATGATGCTAGAATTCCTTGAACAGATGCCTGGATCTGTTTTCTGCACGGGAGAGAGATTTATTCCTCTCTATCCTATTGCCTAGATGCTTTGGAAGAGAAGAAACTAGATGTTCTTGAGCCTTGCTCTGATACCATGACAATTTCTCAATCACAGAACCTCAAAGAGTAGAATACCGAAATTGTCTTATTAATTGTGTCTCCCTTAGGAGATCGACCATCAAGATATAGTGTTTTTACATGCCTTAATCAAGGCTTTAAGTTAGGAAACTACTGATTACATCAATTGCTATTCTAAGTTAGGAAACTAACTAATCAAGAGAATATGTACAGCTGTTATGAATCTTGACCCAATCAAACCACGTGAGATATATCATGCTTGGCTGGATCCTTTCATGGGCCTTGGGCCTGTTTAACAAAAATGAGATATGTTCGTCATGACTTATGATGCCTTTAGAAATATATCATGACATTCATTCCGTCGCATGGTTTTTTGTTCCCTGCAGATTCAGTGCAACAACTTGTTGATTTTCATTAGGCTGCATTTTTCTATCTTTCCCCTTTTCGTTATTATTGCACTCTCCCTGTTACATTTAATGAAGTCATCTCCTTGACGTAACACATCTTGCAGAAGAGCATGTGCTGATTATTTTTTTCCTCTTAAGTAAATTCATTGAATGCTGATGCAAAAATAAGATAATAGATAATTTTTTGGTGAAATCAAATCCCACAAAGAAATTCTACGTTATTTTTGGATCTCTCCCTGGCATGAACCTCTAGCTGTAGGGGGTTCCTATGTATTGCTTTTGTGGTATGAACTTTCTGAAGAATAGGATCTAAACCATCAATATGAGGCAGAAATGGGTTATTTCATATGGATGCTATGGAAGGGGGTAATATTATTTTCCTTCTGTCAGGTTGTCTGTCTGATAATTATTATTGAGAACGGTAATATTAAGTAAAAATAGTAATAGAGGATGATCTAAATGATATAAGTGCAAGTACCGGTGTGTGGTGAGTTTCATTTGCACTGCACATTTATGTAGATTCAATTCCTTTCCAATTTAAACTTAAACATTCCATCATGTGATTGAACTTCAATGTACGCTGTATGGCATATTGTGGACCTATGGTCAATCTTTCTTGGATATCTGTTTCCTAATGTAAATCTCTAATACTTATTGTGCAGGAAACTTCTATTTAGCATGATCAATGAGCTCCCGACAATATATGAGGTAGTGAGCGGAATTGCAAAGAAGCAAGTGAAAGACAAGTCTTCGGCTACAAATCACAGCAGCAACAAATCCAAACAGAATTCTAAAGGGGTAAAAAACACTGTTAAAAATCTCTATTGATCTGATAGTGGTTATAAAGTTCTTGTGTTGCTTTAATGGATCACCTACAATGGTGGGTGTCTGGAAGGAAAACTGTTGCCCGTAGTGATATCTTCTGTAAGCTTGGCACAACAATTCTTATCGCCATTCTGTGTTTGGTCTCAGTGGCCGAGCCTAAAATTATCACAAGATTTACTTATGTAGTGTGAAAAAAATCCCAGTAAACTTGAATTTGTAGCATGTAGCATTAGGGTTAAAAACTTGAAATTGGCAGAGACAGCTGGGCCCTGTCCTACTTGAGCTGGATTTCAGGATTCCTGCTGAGTATATTAGCCTTTTGGCCAGTATGGGGGTGAGCATTCGAGCTTACTACCTGGTTCAATGCCCACAACTGGCTTTACAAAATAGCTTGCCACGCCCAACCAATCAAACTCATATTGGTTCATTACTTGGCCACTGATGTCAGGCCTGGGAGGTGAAAATGGGATGTGAAGATCAGTCTGAATAAATAAACAGTTAGTTGGAAAAGGAAAAAAAACCCGTTGGCCTGACCAGCTCAGCTGCATATTGCAACTCTGCAGATAAGCTGGCTTTGACAGTTTCCGCTCTGTACTTAATTTGAGTTTGATCTATTGCCTTCATTTACACAGGGTCTTGTCAGGAAGCATTATATGATTCCAACATTTTTTGGCTTTTTTGTAATGAAGTTTCCTGTGTTTTGGCTAAGTTCGTTGCTTCTTTTTTTAATAAACTCTATCATTATGTGTGTGTGTGTGTGTGTGTGTGTGTGTGTGTGAATCCCTCAGCTGAGCGCCAGTGCTCTTGAACACATCGTGGGGCCCATGTTTTGATCATCTGAGTGGACCATAAAACAGAGACCCCCCTTGGTAGTCATGGGTCTTGAGTATGGCACCCATTCAAATGAACTGGACCGTTGGATCGTGGATCAATTGGGGCTGGTGATGATTAGAGCTTCCATCACCATACATGACCCATGCTGGGGGAGATCTTTCGACCCCCACTCCACCCCAGTTCCCATGCCCAGGTGGGGCCCGAGGTGGGCCTCACAAGCACTGGCTTTCAGAGAGGACTAGCTTGTGTGGTCGGCTTGAGAATATGCATGGCATCCTCAGGCATCAAGTTTGTGGAAGTGTCCTCATGGAAGTCATGGCACTCTTGGTTTGGTGATCTTGTTGAGTCTTGTGGTCTTTGTCATGGAGCCAGGACCATGACCAAAAGCTCCATGATGTGACATTACTAAACCCTGATTGGTGGCCTCTTGACACGTGATTGTCGATCGTGAGGCTGGTTGACATTCAATGAGAAGAAGCCCAAAAGTTTGGATTCCTATGAATATGACATTCTTGTGGGGCCCCTCCAGAACACCTACTCTTTGTCCAATTCTTTCACCCAAATGCACCCATTACCATGGTTTAACACTGCTCCCAATATGATACTGATCTCACCATCACAAAAAAAAAAAAAAAAAAAAAGGCAGAACATAACGGCAATGTTCATTCGGACTATTGGACCCCCACCCAGTCTACACCCCCAAATCTGTTCATAACCCTACTCTTGGTTGTCATGCAGTCGGTGTGCCCTGGATGAGGTTTTTTTTTTTTTTTTCCTCCAGGGTATGGATTGCGAAACCCAGTTCTTAAATGTAACAGAGGATTCTAGGCACAACCTGTATCATATCCCATGTTCCAGTTGCATGATTCCTCGTAGGTGATTTTTAATATATTTATTTTTGTCATCTTCTTTGAGGATGAAAGGGATCATGGACGACCAGGATTACATGCAAGGGTTTGCATTGTTGTTGCACTCCTGCCATGAAATAACAATGGGGAATGTTTTCTGCATCCGAACATATAGATCCAGCTCAGTTGTAGATTTTATGGCTGCATAAGCATGCATACAAAATGCGCAAGGTCCAACCTGTCATGAGGCGAACCCTGTTGCTTGTACATCATGGCTTTAAAACTGAACTGATCCAATCATAAGGGGACAGTGTATGAATGGAAGGTTAAAAATTGGCTAGCAACAAGTAAGCACTTTATTGATGTTGCTGCAGGTCATTTATCTTTTTTTGTTTTAAATGAGACTTTTTTGGCATTTGAAACTTTGTTTCTTTCAAATTTATATATAGGGAAGAGGAGGCCCTGAGGGAGTGAGGGAAGGGGTACTCTTGCAGTAGTGAACTGTGCCCAAAACTAGAGATGGGAAGCCTAAACTACCTAAATTACAGATATCAACTGATCTTGTTCTAACACAGGACTTCATGATGCACTTCAGTTTCTGTTGCCTACAGCATTTGTCAATTGTCACCGAAAGCATTTCTCACTTATGCTAATATTAATTGTAAATATCTCCAGTCCAGTTTTAGATTGAGGAAGACCATTGTCCGTGAACAGATCAAGCTCATGAGGGGATCTTAGATGGCAACCTTACCTCTCTCTTATAGGTATTTAATGTATTGTGGTTTACCTTGGGACACCTGCTGAGTGGACTATCCTCGTGTTTGAACCTAGGTTCATAAAAATTCGGACTCACTTAGTCAAGCTTTAGTATGCAATGGGGGTATGGGCACATCACACTGAACACTGGATGGAAAGCAGAGCAACCTGACAATGAGGAAGACTATTTGTCTATGAGCTAAACTAGATCGCCTCCTTTATCTTCTTTCATAAGCAGTAGTCCAATCACATCTCACTTGTAGTTGTAGCAGTAGGCTTCAAACCACCTAACGAGTAAACAGGCCCGGTGACTGAGCTGGGGCAAATATGCCTGGGTGTGCTGAATTAACATTTTTGGTTCTTTCATAAACATGAAATGGTGGCACATGTGGCTGCTGGCTGCACCTGCGACCACATGCAGTCTTTGCAAGAGTACTATCTTTATATCTTGTTAAGCACATTGTAGTTAACTGCATAATTTTCTAGCAGTCGTGTTGCCATTTTAAAGTATTTGTATCTACAATTAATTCACTGTACTGTTTGACTTGTTCTCTTAATGTTACTTGCAGCGGGGTTCTGAATCTCAGGCCAAGTATTTAAAGGTGACACAACCGCCCAAGGATGAAGAAGAGGGATTAGAAGAGGAAGATGAAGAGGAGCATGGTGAGACACTTTGTGGTGCTTGCGGCGAGACCTATGCAGCAGATGAATTCTGGATCTGCTGTGACATATGTGAGAAGTGGTTCCATGGGAAGTGCGTGAAGATAACCCCCGCAAGGGCTGAACATATCAAGCAGTACAAGTGCCCATCTTGCAGCAACAAGAGAGCCCGCCCTTGATGGGCCAGACCCCTTCTTAGTGGTAGACTTTACCAGTTTGTGTGTAGCTTGGATCCATCTTTGCCTATGGATGTGATAGGCTGTGTACATGTATGAAAACTGAGCCTTTTCAATCTTAGTTGCAGACAGTAGTATACTGCTGTGGGTAGTTTTAGATTGCCTTTTCTGTTTCATTGAGAATGGTTTATCTCCTTTTCTTTAAATTTGTTTCATACTATCTGATGATGGAAGTGGTTCCATGATCCTTTTTGTTGAAATTTGCTTCTGCTGCTTTAGGTAGTTTTAGATTGGCTCCTCTATTGATTTGAGAATGGGATTATCGTCCCCTTAATTGAAGTTCAGGCTTCTGATGATGGAAGTGGTTCCATGATCCTTTGTTGAAATTTGTCTCTGTGATGCTTGATTGTGGGAGTGATTTCTTGATAATATATGCATCCCTTTATTTTATTTCAAATTTGTAATGATATCATGGCCTCAGATGATTACCAATTCTGTGTCGTGTAGCTGGATTGAATGTGTTTCTTAAAGCAGATAGTTATGGATCATCACTGAATGTGTTTCTTAAAGCAGATAGTTATGGATCATCACATAACCCATACCTGGGTATGCTGCTTGGAGTTTGGTTTGATTAACCCTGAATTTGCTTGCTTTTATTGGCCGCCCATCTTTCTGTTTTGTTGTCTTGTTTCTGGCCCAGGTGCATTGAAGTTCATAATAACACACGGGATTGGCTATTGGACGGCAAGAGGTATGACATCCAAGTCACCAATTTTCTGGTGGGTCTTAGTCTCGCTCCCGTGTTGACTGGGATGCATTGAGGTATTGTACAATGTATGCGCCATGGACTGACCATCATAGGAGCAGGAGCAGGAGCAGTTTTTAGTCTATTTCCAGGAGTTGAAAAGCTGTCTTTTGAGTGATTTAATACCATTGATGGCTTAGATATGATTTGACCAGCGACGGAACTTCATTCATCTGGGGAAAGCATGCTGCCAGTGCATAGATTGGCAATTATAAGTGGACCATGGCCTTTGAGATTGAATGGTATGCGACCTATATATCCATTTGCAGGTCCAATGCATTACCATCTCATCATATTACTACCAACTGTTTATATGAATTTTCAACCTAATGTCACTCCATGAATTTTGAAATGCAATGGAATGAGGGACCTGAGAGTTTCTACTAGAATGCTACCTTCAATTTCAGAGCTCTGCTACTATACGCCATTTGTTAGCTACTGGTTAAAAATGGTGCTCGAGCCCTATTCATCTTATTGATTGAATGGAATGAATGCGTGCCATGTTTTATGAATGACTGGATGATCCATTGTTTTAGCTTTTGCCTTTTTACTATATCCCGTCATCGTGGGTGGGTGTGTGACACACTATCTTGTCTTCTACCAAGGACATGTAGCCAAGCTGCTGAGGGTTTTGAGGAAGGCCCTCCTGCTGGTTGATCTGTTTCCCATGTTCTGATTTTGGCCTTCTTTTAAATGTATAAAATCCATAAGCTCATGCTTGTGGGGCTCACCATTGGTCCATCCAAATGGACCAAACACCCACCCCCACCCCCCTAAATTGTACATATCCACCAACTTTTGGCCAAATTCGAATTTACTGGACCATTGGATCGATCATGTACCGATCCGAATGGACTGTTGGCCATTTAACTTTTGGGGTCCAAATGGAGATGATAGAAATCCTAGGGAGTCCTTGAAATCCTCCCATCCCCACCCCCATGTGGGTCTTTAGGTGGGCCCCACCACACAAGCTTACATTACATATATATGTATAGAGAAATATGAGAACTTTTTTGCGGAGCCCAACTAGTAATACATTCAAACTTAGCAATCAATAGGGAACCCTCTGATAGTCACTAATCCCAAGGATTAGCACATATCCGAATGGATTGGACCGTTGCATCTAGTGTTAAATATTTTTTTTGAATATAAAGCCCTTAAACTTGTGGGCCATGGATAAAGGGGTTAGGGACATGGGTATGGGATCAAATTTGATACATGGAGTGGTCTCACATAGATCTTTCCACTCTTTCTGATCTCATCTTCAAATAAAGCCCACAATTGGGCCCCACAATATATGGGTAATATTCAGTTCCCACCTGAATAATACCCATACACAGTAGGTGGCCAAATGCATCCCCTTCATCTCAGTGGATTTACTGTGGGGGAAGCTAGACTAGTCGCCAGTTAGGGCATGTTTGTGTAACACTTTTTCGCGGAAAAATGGACGGTTTTTCAAGGAAAATCCATTTTTTCGGTGTTTGGTGCGAAATAATTCCGCGGAAATGCTTTACTGCCTCGTCAGCATTTTCTTTGATAATGGTGGAAATGGGTTTCCTATGGGGGTATGGGAAATGGATTTCCTCAGAAAATTTTTCCATCTTTTCCTCACTCTTGTCCATTTCAATCCAAAAACCCTACAACTCTTTCATTTTTTATTTCTTTATATAAATTATTATTTAATGTTGAATAAATAATATGCATGTTGTGTTATTTTTCTTCAAAAAAATTATATCATCAAATAAGAAATTTTAATTTTCTATAAGGAATCCATAGCCGCACTAAACAACATTAGCACCAATTTAATGAGGAAACTCCTTTTACACCAAACATGAAAATTTAAATTCTATGGAAATCCTTTTCCGAGATTTTTATTTCTATGGAATTTGCTGACGTGGCAACTTCTTCTTTCCGCGAAAATAATGTGTACACAAACGTGTCGACAGAAGATTTGATTTTCTCTACTTCTGAGTGAGAGAATCCATATCCGATGGCTGGCCAAACCTACTCCCGAAAGTACAAAATGGACGGTCAGATCCATGCATCGGCCAAAGGAGCTCACGTGGTTGCATGTGCGATGTAGGATCTCGCACTGGTGTCGCCCACGGTTCGGCGAGACCGGGTGCGTATGGCCGCCTCGTGGATAGGCCTTCCACCGTTCCACGTCTCAGCTATATTTGTTGGGTCGAGAAACCTCGTTTCATAAAACCGCCCCGCCCGCCTCCAAACAGACAACCCAACCCAACCCGCTCATGAATCTGTCGGACGACCCCATTTTCCCCCAGCACAATACAATCCCCACAGCCACTCCACTACTCACTAAATCCAAAAATCATCCCATTTTCCACAGCACCCACAGACAAGTCTATTACAGCCGTACATCTGATCCTGATGACCCTTTTTCACCTCACTCAAACACAATTTCAATAAATCACCCATAACTTTGTTGTAGCCATTTCATTTTGGCTCTCCATTTTAATCTATGTTGGGCAAATCCTAAATAAGATGTATTTCTTTATCTTGGGAAGGACCAAGGGGTAGGTCAAAATTATTTTTATATCTAATGATAAGGATAATGCAAATTGCTAACCTTTGGTGGAATGCTGACATGAAATCATTCTTCTTATTGATAGGATTATTAGAAACCCTTTTATGCCGCCCAGGTTTTTTTCTTTTCTGGTAAATCAATCAATGCTCTCTAAATTAGAGACCAGATTAGAGTAATAAAAGTTTCTCTGATGATGAACTTGAGAAAAAAAAATAAAATTGGTTAGTATTTCAACGTTGAGCCTGGTTGGATTCATAGATCACAGAAATCTCATGCAAGTGGCATCCTGACAGGAACGACCCCCTATAGAACCATATGAAATGAATGAACAGTTTTGATGACCAAAAGGGGCCCGGCCCGGCCCGGCCCGTTCATGTAAGTGTGGCGGCCCACCCATGACCATCGTCACCATCATAACCAAAATCCCTAATCCAGGACCAGAAGATAACAAAAAAGAGAAATCCATCTCTCTCTTTCTCTCTCTCTCCTCTCCTTTTCTCCTTCTTTTAGTTAAGAAAGCATCCGATCCGGTTCCTCTCATCTCACCCTCTAAAATCCCCAAAATCCCTTCGCCTTTTTCGGCTCCCTCTTCCTTCGGAAAAACGGTTCTCGTTCTCTCTCTCTGTAAATAGTCTTCGATCTCTTTCCCTTTCCAAACCCTGGAAATTTTTATTCCCAGCAAAAGCAAAAGATCGATCTGCATTTCTTCTTCTTCTTCTTCTTTCATGGCGGATTCGGAATGCGACCGGATCTCCTCTCTTAATAATCTTAAATAAAATAAGGTACACTCTTCCTTCTTATCTGGTATCATCACCTCATGTATTTTAATCCAAACCCAAACCCTAAATTTCGCATTTCTTTCAGATTGTAAAGTTAGAATTAGGGTTTATGTTGTAAATTACTCTTTCTTTACATTTACCGTTAGGGTTTTAGGCGAAATCGAGTACGGATAGGAATCTAATCTAGGTTTTTTGGTAATTAAAATCTCTCAAAGTGGAGAAGATGAATTTGGGCGCCGAGGAAGAACCGGCACCCGATATCCATCTCCCAGCCGATATTGATTGGCAGATGCTTGACAAATCCAAGTTTTTCTTCCTCGGCGCCGCCCTCTTCTCCGGCGTTTCCGCCACCCTTTACCCCGTCGTCGTCCTCAAAACCCGCCAGCAGATCGCCCATGCGCACCTCTCATCCGTCAAAACCGCCGTAAGCATCCTCCGGCACGAGGGGCTTCGCGGGCTTTATCGCGGATTCGGCACCTCCCTCATGGGGACGATCCCCGCCCGGGCGCTCTACATGACCGCACTCGAGGTCACCAAGAGCAACATCGGCACGGCGACGGTGCGCTTGGGCCTCCCGGAGCCCATGGCAGCCACCATCGCCAATGCCTCCGCTGGCGTCAGCGCTGCCCTGGCGGCACAGCTCGTCTGGACGCCTGTGGATGTCATCAGCCAGCGCCTCATGGTGCAGGACAATTCCTCTTGCGGCGGCGCCTCTCAATACCGCGGCGGGATCGATGCTTTCCGGAAGATTCTCAGATCCGATGGTCTGCGCGGCCTCTACAGGGGTTTTGGAATGTCAATCCTGACTTATGCACCGTCCAATGCTGTGTGGTGGGCCTCGTATTCGGTCGCCCAGCGGCTTGTCTGGGATGGGTTAGGCTGTTACTACTATTGCAAGAAGGATGATGATGGTACTAAGGGGGCAAGTGCTGGGCATCGGCCCGATTCAAAGACGGTTGTCGCAGTTCAGGGATTGAGTGCTGCAATGGCGGGTGGGATGTCAGCTTTGATTACCATGCCATTGGATACCATTAAGACCAGATTACAGGTGCTGGATGGAGAGGAGAATGGAAAACGCCCACCCACAGTTGGGCAGACAGTTCGGACCCTTGTAAGGGAAGGTGGGTGGAGCGCTTGCTACAAGGGTTTGGGTCCGAGGTGGGCCTCCATGTCGATTTCTGCAACCACTATGATAACTACCTATGAGTTTCTCAAGAGGCTTTCTGCAAAGAGGCAAGAGAACTTGACCTGATAAGCACAAGAGGAAATGTGGGGTTTTCTCTCTCTCTCTCTCTCTCTCAAGGAGTGAGTGGGTAAGTCCTGCCTTCTCTATACAAGCTTGTTTTATCGATGTAAGTGATGCGGATCTTCTCTCTTTCAGGGCACATCTGGGTGTACCCAACCCAAAATCATCTCGAGCAGATTTAGTGTAATGTACAATATGTTTGGGGTGGTGCATAAACAAGAGGCCTTATTAAGTGGGATAGTGTTTATGTTTTTTTGGGCTTTCCATTCCAAGTGAATATCAATGGCTGATGAAACCTCCCCATTTGATGGGGTCTCCAATTTCATCTAATCAAATGCACCATGGCTGTGTAAAATGTTTAATCCACCTGTGATCTTGGGTACATTCAAATGCACTCTGTTCCCTTCCTTTTTCTCTACCACTCAAGGAAGCTAATCCTTGGATTGAATTTTTCTGGTTTTGAAGAATGAAGTTGAAGGGGATGACCTAATCTCAAGGAGGGGATTTTTCCTGTACTTTGTATATATAGTATGTGTATATACATATATATATGTATGCTTTATGCCTATGAGATGGAAATGAGAACTTGCAATTCTAATTTCCTATTAATGAATAATGATCTTGTGGGTAAAATCCTCTACTTTGAGATCCAATAGTATAAATTCTCTTTGATGGCCAATTGCTGCATCTTGTCTCTGTTGTAGACTCATCATTTCATTGTTTAGTAATTTTTGCTTGTTTCATTGCTACTTACTGCATAGTCTCTGCTTATTGTTTATAGATTGGATCACTTCAAAGCCCCATGTTTTCCTTTTTCCAGATCACAGTGTATAGGTTTTTATTCCCTTATTGAAGTGAGGAGTTTTAGAGTATAAATGTTTTACCAACCCAGATCGATGGGATTTGGTTCTGTTGAAAACAAAGATGAGATGATTTCCCGTCTTTCAGATGCTGTAATTATCATGGCAGTTGATGATGCTCTCTTTGTATTTCCATTTTCCAGTTGTTATTTATGAATTATGATGCATATTTGTAACTATTCTGGATAATGCCTGAGTTTGATTCTGGTAAAACCACCTAACAAAATTAAGTCCGAGTCCTAGCTTTATATGTACTGCATATGCATTATCACTGCTTTTAATGTGGAACATCCGTAATCCATTTGGTAGGTCGATTGTACAAATAACCAGAACTTTTATGATTTTTTTTTAATGGTAGTTGAGCCGCTGCCCTACGTCTTACTGATCATTTATCTAGTTTTCAATCCAATGTTTAGTCCTTTGATTAGTATTATTTTTCATGGTATAACTTGTCCGCAATGGTCTACATGCTTTGCAGTCTGGTAGCCTTGTGCGTGCAAAGTTTGCTTCCTGGAAACATATAGAGTTTGTCCAAATAGACTTTTTGTAAACATAATACTGTACTGTACAAGTCGAACAGGATACATTTGCCTGAATCCTAATCACTTTGGAATTTTAGGGAAATTTTAAGGGGCGGAGTGAAAGGACATGGATGAGGATCTAGAGTTGGCTATCAGTTTCTTTAGATTTAATTTTAGAATGAAGGGTGGTCGACCATTCTTGTCAAACCTGTGATATTCTGTATTTTGAACTCTTGATCCTTCACTATTAGCCTTGTGTTGTAAGTGTATTTTAGAATTTTTACCAACTAGGTAAATGGCTTTAGTAATGCATTACAGAAGGGAATGGTTAATTGAACTATTACCCGTCTTTTTACTTAAATTAGATCTCTCTTTAAACTTAAAAGAGTGCTAAGGCATTAATATTATATATATATATTACTTTTTTTTTAAACATCAAGCAAGGTGAGTATTTTATCTCAGGCTTTTATTCTCTTTAGGTGGAAAGGTAATCTTGATTATCACCATTTAAAATAAAATAAGGCAGGTGTGACAGGCCACATGATCAGGTGCTAGTTACAACATAAATTATATAATTTTGAATTGTATTTTCATTTGAAGTAGATTTTAAAATACATTTGAATATAAATTTTAGTTTCTGTGTGTATGCCTATACAGGTGTGAGTCTGGGCAGTCCCTAATTATATATTCTTTTAGTACATTTTGGGGGATGATGTGGGTGCGATTGATCAAAACCTGCTATAACTAACTGTGAGCCTTACGCTACCTGTGGTGCCCACGTGAAACCACGACACGTCATAATTTGATGAACCTTGCTTCAAATCAATTATAATAGATTCAGATTTAAGGGATCTGGAAACTTTTCTGTGGCAAAACTTAAAAGAATGATTTTAGGTAATTATCACCACCGGTCGAAGAGTGCACCTCATTAGCTGTTTAAATTTCTGGTGGTTCGACAGTAAATACTAGTTTCTTTGTATGCACATGTGGGCGTGAATGCATGTACTGTGATATAAATAAATGTTCTTACAGCCATGGAAACCCTTAATTTTTGAATTGATGTTTATATTGTATTCTGTTGGGTGGGCTCTCGATGTATGCTCACTCTAAATGATGACCAGTAAGTCCCTCTATTTCTCACTTTTACACTTCCAGTGTAGGTTTACTTTAACAATTTCAATTTCAAGTAGCCCAAGTTTTCAAGATCCGCTCGGGAACAAAGTCTCACTCACTCATCTGATGTGCACATAACTTGGATCACCATTTCACTTTCTTTCGTACGCACGATCAACGTGATGGCAGTTCAATCGTAACTGAATTGAATTCAAGCATCTGATTCTAAAAGCAAATACCTCTATGTCATGTATTTTGTGGGGAAAAAACAAAAAACCAAACCAAGAAAGTGATCCGATCCAGTGGTGTGATTAAATGAACCATACTATCAAATCTAAAACAATTGGGACAAAATGGGGACTACGCGCACTTTCTTGTGGCTACATTCAGGAACCCTGTGCAATGGGGCCCACTGTCAGAAAAGAGTGGGTGATTTGAACTGGACTGTCCGGTCCGGTCTGACCATATTCGACTGAAATCAGTGTGCTGGACAGTTTTGGGTCCGTGCTTAATTGGTACCTGGGGCCAAAACTGTTAAAAATGATCAAAACTCTAGTGGAGCTTCCAAAGGAAGAGGGTATAGATATACTGACAGCAACGGCCTTCAGATGCTCACGTGGGTTGGGTGCGGTGGGTTGGGCTTGATTTCACCAACCCATCATAGCTTCACCAGACCTGATACATGGTTGGTTCCATTACAATTTAGATCTGGCTTAGCTAGCTTGGGTCATTTATTCACAATACACACAAAAACACACACACAGTTTTGTTTAGGTGAGAATTGTTCTCATGGAGTCACATTCATAATTTTTTCTGGGACCCAACTATGCATCCCATCTGGGGATGGCACCATGGTGATGAGAAAATCTGTGGGACCATCCCACATATCAAGTTTAATTCCAATCTCGTGTCCCTAACCCCTTCATCCGCGGCCCACAAGTTTAACGGATTCATATTAAAAAAATCATTAAAAAAAATTCAACCCTCCATCCAACGGTCCGAGTCCATTCAAATAGGTCGGGAATAATTTGAATGGTTTTCTAGGTGGGCCCCACCAATAGTTCTCATGGAAGCACAGTTTCAGCTTAATATTCTCAATATGCATATAACTCTCCCTTTTGCTCCCCTTTGTGTTTAAAGCGTGAACCCTCCCTTAAGCCAATCCAATCATACATGCTACCACTGTGAATTGGTATAAAGCCCAAATTTGACACACATCCAACTTTTACTCATTGTTCGATTGAAATCGCAAAAAAGATTAATGCCTCTAAAACCATTAGACTTTAGTGCCATGGTTCAAAAGGGTTAGGATAATTTAATGGAGTTAAAATTATTCATATAAATAGATCTCATCTCGATTATTCCATCCAGTGACATTATATGGTTGTCATATACACTATAGTAGCCCAACTAGGAGGGGTTTTTTTTTTAATTAAAAAAAAAAAACCCTCACCAAGAGTTTTCTAGTGCTCCCATATATATATATATATATATATATGGGAGGTGCTCCTATGAGAGACACTCTCACCAACTTTATGAGAGATGGGTGGGGGCTCTCACATCCATATCCACTCTCACCAACTTAAATGCAAGGACCCTCAACTTAAATGTGAGGGCCCCTTACTCATCTCTCATAAAGTTGACGAGAGTGTTTCTCATAAGAGCACTTCCCTATATATATATATATATATATATATATATATATATATATATATATATATAAAAGAAACCCGATAGAAGTGAACTGATGCCCTTCACGTGCATCTTACCATTAATAAGCTAACCTTTGCATTAATTACCAAGAGCTTTTCGCTTTGCATTAATAAACTTCACTTGCTGACAACTAACTTTTGCAGAGAAGCAGTGCAGAATTTCTTATTTCTGAATGATACTGGCTTCGGCCAAACGACGAAAGTGGGGGTTCCATTCCATCACCCATGGTTGAGCAAGCCCTGACCCAGTTTTAGCTTGAACGTCATCTTTGCAGGGTCAAGTAAGGATCTCCACCAGCATCACCATCACTTACAAGCCACCATTTTCTCCCACCTTTGTACGAATCTCCACCACCACCCATTTACAAATGCAGGTTGCCACCTCCAAGTTGGTGAGCATTTGGCATGGTTTGCACACATCCAGGTAGGAGTGTTGATGGGCCAAGCTGAGGCATATCTGAGGCCCAGCCTGCCTATAGAAACAGATGCCAATATCCTGCCCAAACCTGACACAAGCCACAAATGGCAGGCCCAATCCCACCCATTTAATCAATCAGTCCAGGCGAGGCTACCTGGTTTTTTGTTATTTGTATGGGCCATCTAGCAGTTGTTTGGACATTATCATTAACTTACAAGGACTTCTCATCTAGCCAGGCCAGGCTTGGCTTTGGGCTTTCCATCACATTATCCAATCCCATCCCGGACTCAGATTGGCCCAGCCCATGAGCACCCCTACATCAAGGTGGGCCCTATAAACTTGTTCACATACTGCACCATCTAGGTGGATAAAAAATGACATTACTTGCCATAGACATTATAAGTAGTGTTCATTACATCCTGAAACTAGCCTTTCTATGCCTACTAACCGTCCCTTGATCCTTGAGGGATCGACAACGATTCAAAAATTTGTTGTCCAATTTAGGTGGCCCAGTTGAGGTTGCTGAGATGCCACACCTACCCCAACATTTCCACCCATGCCTGGCAGCTGCTGATGAACCAAATGGTGGGGGTTTGCGATTGCAGTAGGTTGCGGAGGATGATAGAGACCCGGGAATGGCACATGTGTAGATTGTGTGGAAGCATTAAACGACGCGTGGGCTGTGTGGGATGGCAAAAATGCCGCATGTGGTGCATGCCCTGATAAGTTGTAGTATGGAGTTGACTGTGGCTCCCTAGGGGTCTGAATCCACATCTCAGATGTTTCCGCCTGTCAGTCACAGACCAAAATTTAGAGGTAAGACAACAGTTGCAACTTCTAGTCAATCAAGTCAACACCATCATCATTAAAGCCAATGTTATCAGAATCCTATGATTCGTATCTCAAATTCCGATTTGTATCATAAATCTTAAGGAAAACGATTCGTATATATATAATGAATCCTATTTACAACTGAATCTTAGGGTTCAGATGTAAATCCTACAATTCGATACCCTTTTCATCGAATCTTACGATTCAAACGATTTGACTTAAGTGAGAATAGGTACAACAAATAAGTTAATAATAATCTTTTACCTTTTTTCTTTCTTTATTTTCTTGTAGCGTTTTTATTTTTAAAAGGTTATTTATTTAGTAGTTAACGAAACCTCCAAAGAATTTTTTGCGCCTTTGATTAGGTTTTAAAGATGAAGTAACATATGATGCTTGTCTAAATCTTCTTCTATTTTTTAATCTATTTTGGTTTTTTAACACTTTCTTAACTTCAAGAGATATCCTATAGTGTAAGATTGATGGTTTGGATTTTATTTTTATTTTTATATTATTGATTTAAAGATAACAAAAAATATATATTGATTATTTAAACTTATTTAACTATTTACACATCATTTATTTCATATATATATAATATGTCATGATGTTCTTGATATGATTGTAGGACAGACTTGTTACTATGTTTATATTGCTATTAAGGGGAACATGGATGGTTATGAATAATTACTTTTTTCTTTTCTTTCTTTTTTTTTAATTATTTTTTATTTTTATTAGAAAAATTAAAAAATCCTACGATTCACGATTTGATTCGATTCATGGGTATGAATGATTTGCGATACGATTCCGATTTTGAAAACTATGATTAAAGCCTTATTCCAACAATGTTCGGGCCGGTTACATGAATTTTGCTTCTCCATTATTCTAATCTATCTTGAAGCCAAGTCTCGAATAGAATGCACTTCATCAACCTTGCTACTCCATGTCCTCTTCGGCCTACCCTTCCCTTTCCATCCAGACTAGATTTTAAAATATTAAAAATGGTAAATACTTGAGCTATCTATTATACCTGCAGTTTTGGAATGTAAAGATTGCTGTCCTTGTACTTGATCCTTGACGCATCTTCAATCTCAACAGTATTATTAATTGTTCCTGGTGCATTCATAGTGTATCCAGCAGGATTGGTATAATTTCCATACCCAGTGGGACCAACAGCAGGCACTGGCTTATACTGTGAGGCGGCATACTTCAAACCACCAGTGGTGAGATGTGAGTTTCCACCTTGCATCAGGAGGTAGTTACTGCCACTTGATGGGTGAGGGTATGAAGTATTACTTGAATAATTGGGCATGGCGACTGGTGGGGGATACATCGGAGAGAGGAACTGACGGTAAGACATGAAGTTTGGGAAGTGTGAAATATGCACTTGAGGTGGATATAGCTGTGGCACCGTCTGCTGATGAACCATGGCCACTGAGGATGGGGAGGTGCCGTTTACCACATGTAAGCTCAAGGCCTGCAGAAGAAAGAAATAAGTGAATAAAATGCCAAGATGCACCAATGTAAAATGCACAATGGCATGGATATGGTGATTGGGGACATTTTTAGAACACAGATTCGAAGATGATGTTGGCAATGCCGAATTACCTATCAGCTTATATATATATATATATCAGTTTCTGAATTAAAAGAATTTAAAAAAAAAAAAAAAAAAAAAAACTAATCAGAAAATTGAAAATTTGTGAGTCTTCTACTTTAATTGCTTTATGGTGTTTCCGATGTAAATAAAAAAAAAGTCCAGATGAAGAGAACAGAATTCGAATACTTTTTTTTTTGGAAGGTACGCCTGAAAAACCAAAACTTTATGTACCAGGCAATATGGATTTTTTGGTCAAGTTCTATCAGCCATACAACACCCACATGCAAGGCATATTTTATGCAAGTAGATGTCCTAAATAAAAGCACTGGATTAAATAAGTGGAATTAAAAAAAAAATTAGGATCTTCGGATCAAGACCTTCATCCATCCCAAGGATATGACAGGCATATCCTCAATGTTTTAGGATTTTTAGTCAAATCAAGCAAAAATTGAACTATCCAGTTTCTCGTTGAACTTTTAAAGAAAAATGTCATGTGAAAGCCATAACCGAGTTGAATCAAAACTGGATTTTGTTTACACAACAACTGCAGTTTATTCAAAGAAGTATGGACATCTGATCAAGTCCAAACCAGATTGCGGAGTCCACTCCTGCAACCAAATGTCAATTACATATGCCTAAATTTCACTTTATCTGGTGATCATAACCATCAATCAAGATTCATGAGCATGTAAAAACAGTTCATTTAAATCATTCTAGAGATCTATTTTTGACGCTCCTCATGAGATGGTCATGATCATCAAAATCAGGTAATATTTCAACCATACGCAAGTTTGAGACCCGCGAGCAGCCACTTTTCGCAAAATTGCCAAAGGTCAGGTATGTCTTCAGTTTGGGACCCCCCCGGTTTGGTGGGACCGCACTGGGTGATGACCTTTATGCAATGTGTGAAATGCTTTCCTATCTAGCAGGTGTGCAGATTCAAGTGGGAAAATAGATCACCAGATCTCAATATGTTGTCCATGGTTCATAGTTCAAGCCTCACAGGTTACACAGTTCACTTCATGTCACTGATCCCGGTTCACCAAGGGTAGGATAAGATAGTTCATATTCAAGGACTGCAAGCATGAATAAATTAAGTGGATTATAGCTTTATATTTAAGATTTCATGCCATTGATACGATGAACCCATCTAATACTGATTGATTTGCAATCTAGATATTAAATTATGAAAATTGAGTCACAATTTAAGAGAATCAAGCTTTCAACCCTTTCAGAAATGAATCATGAACCAAAAGACTGCAGATCATTATATATTGTGACCCATAGAGAAATGACCCACGGTCTGGATTGCTGTGAGTCTGTGACCCAGGTTGCAAAATTCAATGGTGGTACAATGCATTAGACAACCTTGAGTTGCATTGCTACTGTGGTACTAGACAACCTTGAGTTGCATTGCTACTGTGGTACAACTGTTTGGACTAGATCATTTATCTTCTCTTTAAAAATGAAAGGAAAGAACATATTTGTAATCCCATTTCTAAACTTTTAAAGGTTCTTCTACACTTAGGATATTGCCTCCTGAGAATCTATTGAACAGGATTAAAATTACTCACTTCTCATGACTTCCCAGATCTCCTATGATTAGCTCAGTATTTTTAAAAATATTTTTGCATAATTAACCATTATGAAATGCCAATTATTTTATTTACAAGCCTCAACAATGTCTGCATGTTAGTGTGCATGTGTGAGTGACAGAAGTGAGCAATCTAAGTTCTAGTCAACTGGAGAACAGTTGAACTGGGTCCAAAATGGCTCACATGGGTCACAGGCTGAACCTGCAGGCAACATCTGATATTGTTGTGACTGTGACGCCACAACCTTATAGGCTAAACGTTTATCGAAAATTCAAAGAAACAATTGAATCCAGAGAGAGAAGAATTACCTCCTGTGCTAGCGCTAAGCCCTGCCCCTGTACATTTTCATCCATTGCCGATCTGAACAACGGTTCATCATAAGTTGTCTGGGGGTCATATGCCTGTTCATCAAGATAACAGAAAAAAATATAAACAGAGTGAAAACCGATACTTCATTTAGAGCTGCAGCTTCGGTCGGGTACTCGGGTTGGGAACAATTGGGGCCAACCTAAGCCCAACCTGACTTGGGACCAATCCAAGCCAAACCTGACCAAACGTACCCTCAACCAACTCAAGCCGAACCCTGCTTTAGTTCACATAACCCAACTTGGACCTGGTCGACCCAAATTTCTGGAATCTCCTACTAACAGCCCCTCTAAAAAGCACTATTTTTTATTACATCATATTTGTAAACAAGAAGAAATCACTACAGAAGACAAAAATCGACATGTAGAACAAAATATAAAATAGAAGATTTAACAAAATCGGCGGAAAAAACAATCTGTTCTGTTAAGTGAAATCAGTAGAGTGTATTATCTCCAAGCATGACCATCCTTCTCCCCATTTATCAAAGCATTCAACTCTCCAAACCTCCACAAAAAAGAGGTTGGAAAGATGCAGAGATGACTTGAGGTGGCATGAAAATCAAGACAGACGCCGTTTTATTTCCTCACATCATATTAACACTGATTACGAAATTGGTTTGGGATGTTAAAAAAGAAGACGAAGAAGTTGTACCCCTAATGTTTTTATTTATGTGTTGCCTGAATGTGCAGTGGAGCAAATACCATCCATTTTCCAAAAACATTCAGATCATGATTTCAATTTAGAATTGTCCATATGATAGTAGTCCAGCATGAATAAATTCAGTAATTGTTGAAGTCATTAAATGCACGGACTAAAAAAAAAAGGACCTTACCCGTTGGCAATAAAATTCCCCTAATAGTACTATTGAGAACATGACTTGCAAGGCATGGTAACTACTTACCGGAATGGTTGACAAACTACTAGGAGGATCTTGCCGCTGTAGTCGTTGTTCTGGGCTGAAGGAAGAGCTGTGGCTTTGAACCAAACCAACATTTCTATAGCAATCCACATTTTGGGGACTTGAAGGCTCATTTTTATCAGCCAGAGGGTGTCCAGAGCCCACATCTGATGCTGGAGAATCAGTGCTGGATCTACCTTGGTCTTCTTCACCAGCAGAAACATCTTCACTGGAGCATACTGGAACTGATAACAATAAGCTGCAACCAAGAGGCAGAAAAAAATGAATAATTTGCATTTGTAATAAAAATAGCATCATGACTTAGGTAATCTAATAATGAACTCACACAATTCATTTCATTGTCAACAAGTAAGGATGTCAATAGACCTCCTTAACTATTTACATAAAGGACTGGACCCAAAAAATCTGGGTGGGTCCACGCCCTTTTGGACTCCCATTGACAGCTACAGGGTCTGGGTCTGTGTCCGATCTGTGTTCAGTCAAGTCCATACAAGGACACCACCAAAGTGACATGGACAAGAATATACATATAAATATATATATATATATATATATATTATAATGACAAATCACATCCAGATCCATGGACTCGACCCATTTGCATCCCCATCAACAAGTTCGTTCCCTACAGCGTGCTAAATAAAAATCTTTCAGAAATGAAAGAAAAAAACTGAGGTTCTTAATGGCAAAATCATAGGATCTTGATTGCTCCACATAATAAATACCAATAAAGGGCCAATCCACAGAAGTGGGGCACGCCACTCGCTCAAGGCTTAGTGATCCAGACAATTAATCTGCTAGTGCCATCATCTTTATTTATTTTATTTTTTTCAAAACCATATTTTTAGGGCTGAAATCAGTGGAGGAAGAGGGAGGGAGGGGGGTGGTTGTGGGGGTTTCGAGGACGGGAAACTGCACCCCATCAATTTTCTTTTCACATTGAATAAAGAATAAAGATTTAAGGGATTGTTGTGGGGATTTTAATTTTATGCCCTTTTGCCACTCAATTTATTCTTTGTTTCCAAAAAAGAGAGAATTTTAGCAAACAATAAAGGGTATTCTTGTCTTTTTCATTGTTAAGGAAAGATGTAAAACGAACAAACTTATCATATCCCTCCTTTCAAGGAGGAAGCTTTGCTTGTTATACTCCTTACATTCTTAAAAGTAGGCATCTCACATACCACTTCTTGCAAATAGAGTTTTTAGGATACTCTTGAATGGGGGCCACTTAGAAAAATGAAAATAAACCAAAAAGGCAAATCCTCTTGGGCTGATCTCCTGATTGGGGCCCATCTGGGAAGCACGGACACCTCTCCAGGGCCGTTGTGTCCATGTCTGACATGTGTCGGACACAGACACGCTCCGGACATGCTCGAACACGTATCGGACACGCCAAAAAAAAGTATCCTATTTATTTTTTTATATTTTATATTCCAGACACGCTGGGGACACACTTGGGACACGCTGACCTCTTTTAATTAAAAAAAAATTAAAATTAGATTTAAAAAAAAAAAAGGGAGCTATTTGTATAAAGTTATAACTTAAGAGGAAAAGGGGGCTCTTTTAATTTGTCCATGGGGGCTCTCTTTTAATTCATCCATTCAGCTCCAGCCCTAAACGAAAGAGAAAAAAACAAAAACCCCATTTGTCCGTCCAGCCCTAAACGAAAGAGAAAGAAACCCATTTGTCTGTCCAACCCAATGAAAGAAGAAGATCTGCCGTGTTGGCATGTCCGTGTATGTGCAGATGATTAGATATGATAAGATGCGTGTCATTTTTTGAGAAATGCCATGTCGGTGTGTCCATGTCATGTCATGTCCGTGTCCGTGCTTCTTAGGAGCCCATTAAAAATAGTCTAAACCTCACAAAAGAAATGCCTTGTTCTCTATGTGGATTTTGACTCAATATAGTATAGGCCCAATGTCATATTGATTTATATGAATATCTGAATTGTTTATAATAATATTATTTTAGTGTTTAAAAGATATTAAATTGAAGGTTCGTCATTTGAGTGAAATTTGATGGCACTATACACTACACGGGGAGGCCATTTTATCAATAATTTAGATGTCACATAAGTGAGCCCACTATTGTAGAACTCTTTTGTGATTCATTGGTTTCTCTTTTCTTTTCTTTTTTATTGTCTCTAATGCGTAGATATTAGTGGGGGCCTTGAAAAAGTTGCTCCTTTTTCTATGAGAAATTTTACTCCAATACTATGTAGGCCTACTATGAGATCGATCTTTGCAAAATATTTAGATTTTTATAATATTTTATCTAAGTGTTCTACCAAAAAATAATTATTATTTAAGAGTTTTAAAGTCATCATTCTGACTGTGGCCATTTAAGTAAAATCTTATGTGGGGATTGTAGGGAAGGGCCATTTATTAAATGGTTTAGATTTTTCATAAGTGGGTCTATTGAGATAATTCATCAATCGTCTTTCCCCAAAGAAAATCCTAGCTCCGCCACTAGCTGACACTATTCCAATCTGGAAGGATCAAGGGGCATGCACCATCCAGGGGGATGCCGAATTGCTGATATAATCAACAACTTTAATACTTGAATCATGGGCCCACTTGTGAGTAATGGAAACACCAGAGCATTACAAATGCCTTAATGCATTATGAACCTGTGTTCCCCTTTCAAGAGTTGTTTCGAGCAAACTATTTTAAAATATTAATATTCTTTTTCCTTTTCTTTTTATAACAGATGGTGTCCCAGCCCTTTGGGCCAATCAAATCCCAACGGGCCCAGGGGGAGCCAGGTAAATCCCCCGTGGCCCCAATGTAATAGTGCAATTTCGAACCCCCAGCCTCCGGGAGCTAACCGTGGTCCTATAGGCCAAATAAGCTATCCCTTGGGGTTAAAATATTAATATTCTTATGTAGCATAAAATTGTCAATATCCTTCATCAAAAGTGGATTTTAAATGTATTCCCAAGAAAGCCGATGCTTGGGCAGATTCTTTAGCCAAGGAAGGTGTGGACAGCACAAATTCGTGTGGGTCCCGCCTTTGTAATTTTCTTTCCTTTTGGTTTGTGGTAGAGATGTTAATAAGCCTGATTATCCTGTAGAAGGACTGAACCCCAAAAAACTCTAGGTATGGATCCTTTTTCTATACCGGTTTGACAATTTTGGTCTAGGTCTGGGTCCAAGTACCCGAATATGAATAATATACATTTAATTATATGTAAGACATATTCCATACAATACGCAATACACATAAATATATATATGATATAGTAGATTAACACAATTAAAGATAATCATCATCATTAAAGCCTTGTCACAACTATGTTGGGGGTCGGCTACATGAATTTTATTTCTCTATTCCAATCCATCCTGAGTCAAATCTTCAGATAAGTTACACTTCTTCAAATCTATTTTTACTACCTCCATCCACGTCTTCTTGAGCCTACCCCTTCCCTTTGGTGGGCCATCAACTTGCATATCCAAACTTTTCCTTACCAGCACTATTACCAACCTGAGTTGGACATGCTCAAACCATCTAAAACAGGTTTTTCTGATTTTATCCCCTTATTGATGCTACCCCAAAATGTTTTCGAAATCGCTTATTTCTAAGTTTTTCCTTCCCAATTTTACCACACATCCACCTTAACATTCTCATCTCTACTACCTCAATTTTGTGAATATGTTGTTTTTAATTGGCCAACATTCTGCTCCATAGGTCATAGCGGGTCTAATCACTGTCCTATAAAATCTTCCCTTCAATCTTGTTGGCATTCGTCGATCACAAAGCACGCCAAAAGCATGTCTCCACTTCAACCATCCCGCTTTTATCATATGGTCTACATATTCATCAATCTATTATAGAGCCAAGATAACGAAAAGAATCTTTGTGGGATTTCCTGGGCTTCAATTCTTACAGTAGTTTCAACTCTTTGTAAATGCCCACTAAAATTACAATCCATATATTACGTCTTTGTACGACTTATTTTAAAACCTTTGGATTCAAAAGCCTCCCACCATTTCTCCAGTTTTGCATTCACACCATCTCTCGATTCATCTACCAATACTATATCATCTGCAAATAACATACATCAAGGTACCTCCTCTTGAATATGAGTAGTAAACTAATCCATAATCAATATAAAGAGATAAGTCTATGGTCACTGGGAACTCACATGTCTCTCCACGAGTAGTTCTCACACTCGTTACCGCTCCTTCATACATGTCTTTAATAATTTTAATATATATCATCTTGAAACATTCTTTTTATTTAAAGCCACCAAATCAAATCTTTAGGTACCCTGTGATAAGCTTTTTCTAGATCGATGAAGACCATATGCAGATTCTTCCTCTTCGCTTGATATTTTTTCATTAATTGCCTAAGTGAGAAGATAGCTTCCATAGTTTATCTCCCTGGCATAAAACCATATTGATTTTTAGATTTCTTGGTCTTATGTCTAAGTCATTGCTCCATTACTCTCTCATAGCTTCATAATATGGCTCATAAGTTTAATCCCACGGTAATTAGTACAGTTTTGTATATCTCTCTTGTTCTTATATATAGTTACTACAACACTTCTTCTCCATTCATTCGGCATCTTCTTTGACATTAATATATTATTGAAGAGCCTAGTTAACCAAAAACCCCCAACTTCTCCGAAGCATTTCCAAGTCTCTATCAAAATGCCATCTGGACCTATAGTCTTTCCTGTCTTCATTTGTTTTAACACTTTCATCACTTCCACCACCCTAATTTTGTGGGAAAAAGTTATGTTTGACTAACAAAGCATCATATCTTGTTTTTATGTCTCCTACAGAGTCTTTATTTAAAAGCTTCTTAAAATATTCCCTCCACATTTCTTTGATATCATTGTCCTTCACTAGAACAGTTTGGTCATTGCTTTTAATACATTTGACATAGTCTAAGTCTCTACTTTTCTTTTTCCTTATTTTTGCAAACTTAAAAATATCCTTCTCTCCTTCTCTTGTTCCCAACCTATTATATACGTCAGCATATGCTTTGAACTTTGCATCACTTACAACTTTCTTTACCTCTTTCTTTGCCTTCTTATACATTTCATAGTTTTCCATATTCCTAGTCCCATGCTAAACTTTGTAACATCTTTTCGCTCGAATAGCTTCTTGAACCTCTACACTCCACTACCAAGTTTTTTTTTTATTATAGTGTCTTTTCTCTTTCGACTCTCCAAGCACCTCTTTAGCGACCTTTCTAATACAAAGCACCTCTTTAGCGACCTACCTAATATAGTTAGCCATTTGATGCCACATAACTATAGTTTCTCCCTCAAATTTTCATTCTCCCTCCTCAATCACTTTATCCTTAAAATATTGTTGCTCTTTCTTCTTTCAAATCTCTCCACCCTGTTTTAGGGAACATTTTATGTACTACACCTTCCTTTCTACTTCTAATGCAAATATCTAAAACTACTAGCCTATAAAATAAATTTTTTGCCTTCATTATGTGGTGCTTAGTCAAGAAGTCAGGTTGGGAAATGGGTTAGCAAATGCCATGGTGAAATAGAGGGTTATTAAAATTTCTCATGGGAGGTGTATATCTAGCTTTTGTGCCTTACACGTAGATTCCCAAAGGGTCTGTTTGTAAGTGGTTTTTTTTTTAAATAAACGTTACCTGTGACTTCTAAAATATAAAATAAGTAAATAACTTTTTTACAATCACTGAAGAAAAAAGAAAAAAAAACAAAATTGAAATTGGAATTGAAATAGAGAAGGGCACATCAGCAAGAAAAGTGATGCAAAAGAAACAACACAAACCTCACTGCAGTTTCAACTTTTGGCTCTTCTCCATTTTCAATTGCAGGGAGCCCTGAAACAAAGCCCTTCCCAGAATCAAATCCCGCTTCAAAGCTACCAAATGTCAGCTGTAAGCGGTTCGCCTCTGGAACTCGGAGATGTTGTGGTATGATGACATGCTGATCTTCAGAAATGTTAATTTGTGAAAACTCCTCTGGAAAGTGATCCACTTCCTCGATTAAGATTGTAGAATTACTTGCAAGAGATGAAATAGGGGTTACACATGTCCCAATGGAGCCAGGGCTGGTGAGGCTTGGGTTTTGGCTTGATTTTGGTTTCCACTCCATGTTGGGCTGAGACACTGCATCCAAAAATCAAAGTTAAAACCCAATCACCAAAATTTAAGCTGCTTTTGGATGTCTTTACAAAGGCAAGCAGCTATAGGATGCTTTCTTTCCATACTAATATTTCTTCAGTACGGCACTACATGAAACATCTTTGTCGTAGGACAACTGGCACCTAAGTCCAATGTAGTTCATGTTTCTTTGGCCGCCCCGTGCACAGAAGAATGGATTACCCTCTGAGGAAAACCCTCCAAACACATGCATGACAATTAGTGCTGGCAAACTCAACCTGAACCTGTCCCAGAAATTCATAGTTTGGGTCCGGTTACAGGTTGACAATCTAACCTGACAAATAAATGGGTTGGGTTCAGGTTGAAACCATATTTGCCAGCTGACCCACCAGCCTGACGTGAACCTGACTCTTGCATTATGATCTGTCAGCTGAGCCTGCTAATAATGGTTTGAATTCGCCCTTTTAGATTCCAGAATTTAGATTAAATTCAAAGTTGGGCATATACCCACAGAGTTCAACCTGACTCAAACGACTGCCACCACTAATAATACTATGCACAAATGAAAGTGACAACATAGTTACGGCATTTTTTTAGCTCGAAAGGAAATGTACACCAACTATTGTAAATATTCTGGATTCTTAATGGCCCACAAAGGTCACTCAAACCAAAACAAAGGCTGCCTCTCTATTAATGTCACAAGAGATGTCAACAACGTATCCAATTTAGATATAATGTGTTTGTGATTTTTACTTCTCTCATAATTTCTCAATAAAATTTCCAACACTCTCCCCCTTCCACAATAAATAAATAAATAAATAAATAAGACTTAAATAATAAAAGGTGGATATCGATTCATAAGTTTTCCCCCCATTTTATGAATGGTCCAGGATCAATGTTAATAACACAAAAACATATAATCAAACTCACCTCCTGAAGAATTATACATTGGATAAAATCAGCATGACCTTCATTATAGAAAACCATCTCGATTTATGCATAAATGAGATAAGAACTCACTAACAACATAAAGCTTATCCTCTTTAATCTTATCCTCTCTAACCCATTCCTAGTATCTCTAACACCTCCAAAGATTCATATCCAATGCCCAAATAACGTTTCATAAGAACATTGTACAAGATGGCCCCTCAGCAATGACAATGAAGTAAAAATATATGCAATTCATAGTTGTATCGACCTCGAAATTATTCATAACCTATACCCAAATCACATTTCATAAAAAGAGATGCAGCCGTGCAGGTCTCGTTCTACTATATTGACAATCAAATTTAAAAGAACACACAAGGAATGCACTGATCATGCTTTACCATAACTCAAGCAAGAAATAAGAGATGGTGGTGGTGCTCTACTATGAGTATACAGTGATGGGAATGGCACACAAAACAACCTAAAGTACCAGCTATAAAAAAAATAAGGAAAATAAAATCGGATTAAAGGAAAACGTAACAATCTGGTCTGGGATATGTTTGAAGGGGAAAAAACTTAGTATACATAGGGCAATGGTATAGAATAATTGACGTGAGTCGTAGCTATAATGTGTGTTCCACAATTTACAACAGTGTGACAACTCATCCATCATGGACGTGTACAGGCACATCAAGCCGAACATTGCAAATATTTGGTTGCATTGTGGATTGAGCATGGAAAATTGCTCGATAATCCTAACCATTCAAATCTTGGTCATCAAATATATCAAAAGGCTAGGATCTTTCGATCTTGTGATTTCATGTGCCACACTATCTCTGTGGCCAACCATACAGAGCGGTGCAAGTGAAACCAATTGGAGACTGCATGAGTCCCTAATAAGTCTAAGTTACAAGAGATGCACATGGTAGTCTGGTACGTTTATATTCAATTCTTATATCAACAATACAACCATAGGCCATGAGGATTATACCTTTCTGCTGGCTCAAAGATTGTTGATGTAATTTGGCATTGTATTGACTCCCAGAGAAAGACCTGCCAACAGAAATGTTGGACATAACTGGTTGAGAAAGAGATGTCTGACTTAACTGATTGCTCTTGCTTAAGGCAGGAGACAGTCCAAATGATTCCGTGGATGCACAAATTCCCTTCCCCGAAAAAGTCGATGAAGAACTTTTCAGGACAGATGAATGAGCAACCGATTCCTTGGATGACTGACGCCTAACGCCCACAACTCCAACTTCACGTTTAATAGCCCCAACAGCTCCAGACAATCTGGAATCAGGAGAAGGCACATGAACAGGGTCCGTTGATGAGGAATACAATCCACCAACAGAACTGTTCGACGATGTTGCAGTATCTGGTCGAGAATTATGCAGTTTCTGCCCGTGGACTTGCAATATTGAGGTTGGGGCATTTGAGCTTGTCTTTTCAAACCTACGGCGGGCATTTGGATCAGCATTTTTGCCATGACCTGGACGACCATAGTCATGAGAAGTGCTCGGGCCTTGAGAAGGAAGCTGATGCGCAGATTTTCTGGCATCTGAGTTCTTTTGATCAGTTAGAATTCCCGGAGTGCTACATAAAAAAAATAAAAGATGAGTGCATAGACATATCTAATAGAACTTGAACTACTGGGGCAGTCTTCTTCTTCTTCTCTTTTCTTTAGCAGGGCAGTCTTCTGTTTTCCCCATCCAGTGTAAAAAATAAAAGTTAATATCACCAGAATGGCGAGGCTGCTTCACATAAGACTCCAATATTTACATCTGAACATAGGACACACAACTTATGAAGTCTCTGGTTCCAAATAAAGCAGGTATGGAACCTTTTTTTATCTAAGAGAAATTCGAATCTGGAATCAGATCCAGGCATACAGGATCCGGAACCAGATCCCTGTATGTTCTGGCCCAAGGATCTGAATCCAAGACGATAATATGCATACATTAAAAATATATATGTTTTAAGGGCATACATAGATCGAGTTATCTCAAATTTGAGAGTCTACTTACCTCTAGCCATATACCTTTTAACAACAAACCTCCACACCCCCCCCCCCCCCCCCCACACACACAAAAGAGAGAGAGAGAGAGAGAGAGAGAGAGCCACACACAAAAAAAGAAGCAAATTACCATTCGTCACAAAAAAAAAAAAAAAAAAAAGAGGATCTTAGATCATTGCAAGAAAGAACCATTCAAAGAAAAAGAATATTGAAGGACCATACCCATTTAGTGAAACATTAGCAATCACTTGTTCATTGGCAGAAATGGAATGTCGAAATGATGCTGCTTTTATTTCCCCATTATAACTTTGAGTAGCTCTATTGTCTCTCACAACACGGAACTCTTGGGTGACTCCTGCACAAAATCATGCCTTATCCATCATTACACACCCATAAACTAAAAAACAGTGACAAAATGTGCACTAGAACAATCTTTGCCAGTAAGAATTTAACTTTCTTGATTTTTTTTTTCTGTTTTAAGGGATTGATAGTTGACCTTGAATCAAGATTAGGAATTTTGTTTTAGTGCAAAAAGTTAATATCGAGAATTTAACCTTTTACTAGATTATCCAGTCCATAGGATCAGTAATGCTAGCTAACAAGTTAGTTGCAACTGTTAGAGAATATTCAGATGTTAGAGGATTGTTAGGATTATGATAAGAGTTAGTTTGATTTTGAATTTGAAATATCTTGTGTGTATAAATTGAGAGGAGTTCCTCTTTATGAAACTTACGGTGAATTTATCTAAAAGTCTTTATGGTATCAGAGCGTGGGCCCAGCGATGATCTTACAATAAAAATGGGTACGATCTTGCACCGACAAATTTTTTTTTTTTTAATTTCAATAAAGAAAGCCAGCACCTTCTCCCATCTAGCCATCCTTTCACCTCAAGCCTTACAATCTTCAAAACTTCTTGAAGAGATTGTGTCAGATCTGATCTAGTGGACCATTGGCACCGACAGACTCAAAATGAGCGGATTGCGATAGAGATGGATCAACAGACGGATGGTGATCCTAACGCAGGCCAGACAATAGGTCGGCCAACCCATTGGGCCTAAGATCCCCACGAAGAAGAAGATATGATTGCAAAATATATGTCATTTATATGTTGGGTTTTATTTTTAATGTCAACAATCACAGATCATTTCCTTGAAATGATCATGTGATTGAGGGGAGATGTTAGAGAATATTCAGTTGTTAGAGGATTGTTAGAGAATTGTTAGGATTAGGATAAGAGTTAGTTTGATTTTGAATTTGAAATATCTTTTATGCATAAATTGAGAGGAGTTCCTCTTATGAAACTTACGGTGAATTATCTAAAAGTCTTTAGCAACCAATTACATATAAATGTACAAGCATAAAAATTCCCCACATCAGAAGTTCATAAAATAATCCCATTTCTCTAAGACAGTGTCAAGAATAGAGTATTTTTCATACAAACTAGAGTACCAGTCATTTGGGCCAAGTATTGCAGAAGGAGTGGCTCTTTTTCAGTTATCCAAATGCTAAATAAACAGAAATTATCCAGACTCCAATTGAGTGCAATCGAACTTTTGTAGGTAATCCAACACATTCTCCTTCACAGAACAGTCCTGCCTAGCCAATCGGTTGCCCTTTGCAGTTAAATATGGACCATTGACTGTAGTTTCATCTCAAATATCCATTTACCAGACAAATATCAGATTCCTCATATTGTCCGGTGGAGTCCTTGTAGTATCGCCCATCCAGTCTCTAAATGTGAACAAATATGATCACCAAAAGCTCGGCCCACATGCACAACAGTGAGCTGCTGGTTCTCCCAGTCTCAGGTGAAGTACCAAATACTCTCCCTTTGCTGTCAACCACATGACACTTTAATTCCTTGATGATTGAATAATATGTATTGATCCTTCCCCAAACGTCCTAAGACTAACAAATAAAAAGATCACTGACTATGCATATCAATAGTTTATTGGAGATCAACACTTGAATTTGGTGAAAGGTGGATTTTTTTTTTTTGGGTGGGTGCAGGGTTGGGGATTACCACGTGAAATGTTCCGATTAAAGCTTCTTCGTGGAGTGTTATCTCGAACCCGTGAAGTCTGAGGATTAGGGCCTTGTCTCATTTGTTCCATGTGCCTTTCTGTCTCTACAGAACCCCTGTATTCTGTGTTCTGAGACCATCAATAAATACAATTATGAGGCAAATCTGCAAATATAATATAACAGAAAGAGAAATAATAACATTCTAGCGTCAAGACCAATATGACCACCTATTTGACAGGTGTCATAACTGACTTCACTTGATCCACCCCATTCATATCAAACACTCTTCACCAAACCAGAGTAATTTAAAACTGTTGGATTGGTAAAACTTGAAATAAAGAAAGGATTTTAAACACATGAACAATCAAGGAATGTAAATTGATTAGTTGGAGTAAAACTTGGGTCATAACCCATATAGGGTAGGGCATGTGATATAAATGGATTGGATCAAGAAAAGGTAGGCCTCCATGAGGAACAATCAAGTGATGAGGAGGTAGCCACGTCCATCTTGGCTTTAGGATATGATTGTTTCTCTAACACAAAGTTCCTCAAAATAGTTAAATCCAGTTGAAACTTCAAATGTTTGAATGAATGGCTTTCAAAAATTACAACTGAGTGTTGCAATTTGGTGGCAGCATTCCAGGTTCAAAACAGGAGAGACACTAGGGAAGTTGCAGTTCCTTAATGAAAAATGCTGTACCAATCCATCATTCAACAGAAGAAGAAAAGAATAATTTTGAAAGAAAAAAAATGCATATGGAAGGGCTTGCAGTGACAGATGAACCATACCTCTTTCTTCTTGTCCCTCTTCCTCTTCACCTCACGAAATGGATCTGTACAACTTATATGGAACATATAAGATAGATACATAAAAGGATTGGAAGCAATAAAAAAAAAAAAAGCATTTAAGATATTCATGAATGCGACACTATTGCATCACATCATTAAGGATAACCAGTTTTTTATAACAAGGATAATCATTAAATCTAAAACAGCATATAAAGTTCAAGTCTACGGGATCTCTTCTAAAAGTGTTTAAGATATCTCATTACACCTGCCACCATCTCAATTACAAAGACCATCAGATCATTCTAGAAGTAGCATTACAAACTTTTCTGCCCATCTACCTGCCCTATTCAATATTCAATTTTCGCCCTTTTACAATTTGATATCATATAAAATCTTTGAAATCTTGAACCCAACAAGAAAGTATCCATCAACACATTTTCCGAAAAGTGAATCATCCTTATGAGTTATCTTTTCTTTATAAAAAAAGAAGAAGAGAATTCTCCAATAGTAGCTGTTGACCTTTTTTAATTCAAAGAATTAATCAGCAAGTCTTTTAGTAGAGTAATGGAAATTATAAAGAACTTGGTCAACAGATCAATTAGAGAGCAATTTCAACAAACCTAGTGAGCAATTATCATCCTGCTTCTCTTGGGTGCAAATATAGGTATTCCTCAAAATAGGAGAAACTGTTGGCTCAAAAGCAAACTCTAGCTTTGAGGAAATCAAAAGCTAGCAAATAGAAACATAAATCAGAAGTTTGAAAGAAACCCAGTTGATAAACCAAGCATCCAGCTTCTTTTAGTTTAATTTTTGCAACAAAAACCAGACAAATATCCATAATCGAACTTCAGGCTTGAGAATTATTGCAATTGTTAAAAACTGACTGCCGCTAGCCCGCTAGGCAAGTTTACAATAGATTAAAACAAATTATTCAGGAACCGCAAAACTACATCAAACCCCCAAACCAAAATAAAAGAGATGCTTGGTTAAAAAATAAACTACATAATTTCGCAACACAACATATCAGAAACATTAACAGCAACCAAATAAAACCCTTCAACAAAATGCAAAATTGCACTGAACCTAGTTCAGGAATCGCAAAACCACAAGTTCATAAATCACGAAATTAAAACAAACCCACTTCACAAATGACGAAATTAAAACAAATCCAGTTCAGGAATCACGAAACTACATCAAACCCAGTTCACAAATCACGAAATCAAAAGACCCAGTTCAGCAATCGCAAAACTACATCAAACCCAGTTCACAAATCACTAAATTGAAACAAACCCAGTTCAGGAATCGCGGGTCCCTACAGTATAATCTGTAAAAGAAGAGATTAAAATTGAAAGAAAAAAGTGAAATGTTATCAAGACAAGGACCTTGAGTCAACAGCTTCTGCGTGGTCTCGTTGGGGTCCATGTCGGTTTCTTTGAGCACGACGTAGATATCCGCTTCAGAGTGATTTCCAACGATTTCTTTGATGGATTGGATTGTTTTACGAACGCTGTCGGAGAGGATTAGGGTCGCACCTTCCATTTCGGAATCCGAGACCATCTCCATCGAAAGAGTCAAGAAAGGAAAAATCCCTCAAATGGAGATAGAGATAGATATAGAGATAGAGAGAAGAAAGAAGACAGAAATGTTTTGAAATCGGTGTAAAGCGGTGGATTTTAGGGTGCATTTGTTGGAGAAAAGACGCGGCGGGATGGTGTTGGAACTTGAAAAGAAGAGGGTTTTTTTTTTTTTTTTTTTGAACTTTTGAAGTATCTTTCTCTTCTTCTATATCGATTCGCGTTTGGAGGGGAAGTGAGAGAGAGCGCGAAAAGGGTTCAGTTGTTTTCTCTCTGTACGAATTTAGGAGGAATTGTCTGATACGGGTTCTTCGGCACAAAAGAGGTGTTTCCTTTTTTTTTTTTCTTTTTTATCTCTCATCTAGATCGTTTCGTTTTACATCGTGTGCACCACTAAAAAGGTAAGGATTTTTTGGCCCTGTATTCGCTGGAGAGATGACTGAATGAGGATGTTAACTCTGCTTTCTTTTTTTGCCGAATTTTTAGAGGGGACAGCTGGATCATTCCTAACATTGATTGAACTGCTTGACCCCTCTCTCTCTCTCTCTGCTTTGTAATTACTTGTTTGGTTGGCATTGTGTTTTTTAAAAGAGTTTTTAAGAAAAAAGAAGTTTTTTAAATTTGAGAATAAAGGAGTCAAGGCCAGAGTGCCAAACACATCATGAAATAACCATACATGTGAATTTCATACATTAAAAAAAGAGGAAACTACGGGGAAAAAATCTCTATAGGACGCCATACATCTCATAAGGACTTGGTAAGATGTTGGACACGGGAGAGATCCTTTGGCCTCAATTCGTCCTCTTTTTTTTTCTTTTTTTTTGGGATGGTCGATACCGACCATCAACCATCATGGCTAACCATGTAGATGTGCTGAATCCACATAAAGGGAAACAGAAGAAAATTCGCTCAAAGACCCTAATAATATCTTTATCGTCCTTCGTTCCGGGCTATCAATCTCTCCACCTCTTTCTTACACGCCAACTTCATTGACACGTCTCTCTCATCCATGGCCACGAGCATCAACCGGAAAATCGCCCACACGCGCAATGTCCTCGTATGTCCGCCGGATCCCCTGCAATGACATATAGTACACAACGACTCTATTTTCAGAACTGGGGTGGTGGGGTTCTTTGATCAACGATAGAGGATCTTTGGATGGAGATTGGAGGACTAAAATGACGATTGGATCCATTTATGCAAGAGTTATCCCCTTCAAGAGGTGTTTCCAAAGAGATTTCTTCGTCATCTTCATTATCGTCATTGTGATCATCAAATCATTGGGTTTTTTGGGGGGTTTTGGATTGAGAGAAGGGATCATTTAGGCCATCCATTAACTCCCACGTGTTGATGATTGTGGTGGGGTGGTCAGGAGATGGGCATTTAGACGGTGGAGGAGATAAAGTGAATCTTAGATTGATTTCTGGAAGAAAACAAAAGATAGTGACAAAAGATTTTGGTTGACCACCCCACCAAGCCAAAACCCACTTCCTAAGACAAATGAATAGGACATGCTAATCAATGGTTGATTTGAGATTTGGGTGTTTTTTTTTTCTTTCAACTTGTTTTGTTGATGCTTTCAGAGGAAGGAAATTAATCTGAACAAACCTTCATCATTTAACAGAGTTGAAGGTGAAACTTTTACTAAAACATAGGAAGGATGATCAGGCATTTGGCGAATTTGATATAGACTCCTCCATGGTGATTATCACGACCAATTTTTCCGTCAGATTTCCTCCAACCCGCAACTGCCTTAGTTGCTGAACATTATAGAATGGTTGATATCGACCATCACAACTTAGCCATGATGGTCGATATCGGCCAATTTGTCAGTCAGATTTCCTTCAATCTCTAACTGACTTAGTTGCTAAACATAACAAAATGGTCGATATCAACCATTACAACTTAGTCATAAAGGTCGATATCGACCAATCTATCAATCAGATTTCCTCCAACCTGTAACTGCCTTAGTTACTGAATACAACTGAATGATCGATATCGACCATATCGCAAATCCAAACAAAAAAAAACTAAAAAGCAACAAGAGTATTCCTCTTGTGTCCAACGTTCTACTAAATCCTCATCAGACGTATGGGGTCTTATGGGGGTCTTTTCCGTAGTTTCCTCTTAAAAAAAGCTATCCCACATGAAAGTAAATTTGCCAAAAGAAAAAGAAAAAAAAAAAGGTGATAAAAGGCTCTTTGCTATCATTATGACGTGTTTGGACCTTCCCATGTTCTAGTCAACTTTAAATGGTTTTTTCTCATAAAGCTTCCTTTTCTTATTCGATTTACAAAATTTCTCAAATGCCCAGATATTCATTCAAAATGGGGCCTTGGGCATTGTCATTGTAAGATAGCACTTCTAAGATATCCTCTAAACAAGCATAATTTTAACCTATATGTCGAAAACCTTTCATCTAAATTTGGAATGATCCTAGAATTTGTAGGCCTTTAGATTGATCATACATACAACAAGCTTTTTATATGGGCTTTTTTTTTATAAAATTCTTAAATAAAATGATTGTCTAGGATAAGAACGAAGAGAAACCTGAAGAAACAACAGGAGAACAAAAAGAAATCCTAGAAGAAATTACTTTTCATTGCAATTGAGAAAAACTGACATATTTCCTTGCCTTTTTCCCTACAAAAACTGACATTTTCTTTTTAAGGAAAGAAGCTGTTGGATAAGGACTTAACTTTAAATTTTCTCCATGCCCGCCCTTGATGACTTTCCGCTCAGAGAATCATAGAGGCATGAAGTGAGCAATTTATGCCACCGCACCATTGGCAAGGAATGGAACAACAGCCCCATATCTCTCTCTCTCTCTCTCTCTCTCTCTCTCTCTCTCTCTCTCTCTACATATGGTGAGGGCACTTATATAATTGAAAATGTTATGTTCATGTGCAGGCACTTATATAATTGAAAATATTCATGTGCAAAAGAAGAAAAGCCATATATGTTTATATGCAGAAAAAGAATGTTTATATGCAAAAAGGGAAAGCCATGTAAGTGTCCTTCATCCTATGGTGATGGATGGATGCACATGAATGTCCTCCATATAAATATTCTCCGCCTGATGACGGCGATGAAATTATGGAACACATGGTTTGACGCCCCTGGTTGACTATGTGGCTTCATTATCTTCGATGGTACTCTTTTGCTGTAGTCAATGATGGCGTGTCGCATGAAGAGATTTGTCTCCACCTGTCATTCTAGCTACTACATATAGCCATGGCTCAATCCTGGAAGAAGGTAATGATCTTCCGTTATGTTGTTTATGTGCTACAACATATTGAGGACTACTTTGGCTCCTTTGTGTTTAGGGGAGCTCGATAGTAGGCAATCTCTTTGCGATTGTCTCTATGTTCTTAGTCATCCTTGGCGAAGAGGGAGAAGAGATGACCAGACAAGAAGAATCTTTTATATATGTATGTATATATATATTTATAAGAGAATATTCAAGTGCATCTATCCCTCACCATTGTGATGAGGGACACCCCGTTTTTGGGAAGTTTCAAGTACAAAAGAGAAGTTATCTTTATATATGGGGAGCTCGATAGTAGGCAATCTCTTTGCGATTGTCTCTATGTTCTTAGTCATCCTTGGCGAAGAGGGAGAAGAGATGACCAAACAAGAAGAATCTTTTATATATGTATGTATATATATATTTATAAGAGAATATTCAAGTGCATCTATCCCTCACCATTGTGATGAGGGACACCCCGTTTTTGGGAAGTTTCAAGTACAAAAGAGAAGTTATCTTTATATATGGGGCCAGCTCTCCTAAGCTGAAGCTTAACTTATCTTTAGCTGAAACGGTGCTGGTCTCACAAATCAAAGTCGATTATCATTATTTTTTGTATAATGATCGTCTCTAAAATCAAGATAAATCAAATTAGAACTGAATTTTTCAATTATATTATGCAAAAAATAGATATAATCAACTTTGATTAGTGAGACCGGCACTATTTTAGCTTAGAATAAGCTAAGCTTCAGCTTAAGGAGTCCTAATATATATACATATATATATATATATATATTCACAGCAAACATGGACAATTAACACCTGCGAAAATCCAATTAGAACTGAATTTTCCAATTCTATCATGCAAAAAATAGATATAATCAACTTTGATTAGTGAGACTGGCACTATTCTAGTTTATGATAAGGTAAGCTTCAGCTTAAAGAGCCTACTATATATATATATATATATATATAATCACAGCAAACATGGACAGTCAACCTATGAAAATCCTTCTCCATCGTATCTATCTACCATGGATTTTGTTAATGTGGCAAAAAAAATTATTATAAAATTTTATTTTTTTTAATATAAATTTAATATTAAATAGTAAGTTAATTGTCAAATATGATTCTGCTTATTTTGTTCCTTGGGAACAATTTAAAGAGAACGTACAGCTCATTCTAAGCATGGAAACGTTCTAAACAACATAATCCGTTCATAGGTTGGGGTTGGATGGGTTTCTCTCATGTGTTGAACTCATAGGTTGGACCTGTTAATGATTTCAACACGCATGTCCATAGCCTGGCCGTTGACAGCCCTTCTTTACAGCTACGTCCTCCAATGCAATTCCTGGCGATGATCCGTCCATAATTTTAGGTTGTCACTCCTTTGAACAAAGATCCATCTGATCGGAAGCCTGGCAGGAAATTCCAAGGCTTAAAAGATTGGGCGGCGCCATCCCTCTAGCCAACCCATCCAGCGTGCATCAGGCTAGATTGATTTGAAATCTGAACTTAGGCCCGTGTTCTGGCCTGTTTGTTGAATGGGTAGGGCCTGGGCCTATGTATGCTTAAAGGCTGGGCTTGACCAAACAAATTTAACATAAAGAGGGTGTATCTATGCACATGGACTGGACCTTTGGCCTGACTTTCAGCCGTGTGGGCTAATCCGGGTTTGAATATCAGACTGATGACTAAATAGGATGGTCCTGGGTGGCCTGACTTTCAGGTGTGTGGGCCAATCCAGCCTTGAATATTAGACCGATGACTAAATAGGATGGGCCTGGGTGGCCTGACTTTCAGGCGTGTGGGCTGCTCCAGGTTTGAATGTTAGACAGACGACTAAATAGGATGGGTCTGGGTAAGCTTCAGCTTGGCCAGACTCGACCATGAGCAGCCCTATAACGAATTAGGTCCGTGCCGCCCAAGCCTGATGCACAATGCAAATGGCTAGTAGACCATTCATGGTTGTATCTTTATTTGATGGGCCAGATGACAATCCCAAATCTTATTATGGGAGGACCCATAATACAAGTCCTTTCCATGTTCACTGTCATTTTTTTTAAAATCACTATCACAATCAATTAATATCCATATAAAAAATATAAAGAATCTGCAAATTCCTTTCCCACGTCAATTCCATTGGCCAGTTGAGAAACAGGTGAGTGGGGTTGAAAGAAAACCGACACCACCTTCTTTCACTTGCACATGCACGTCTCTTAATAGGAATATAGGATTGAAAGAGTACTTTACTGACACCAGGCCCCAAAAAATCGCACGCGTGCTGATAAAGCTCCAAGACCTACTGCTCGTACAAGGCAAAGATGGAGTCAGCGCATCAATAGTAACAGGTTATCTGGACAAAATGATTCAGAGATTATAAGCGCCATTATATTATCATGGTTATAAGGCTTTTGTTTTTCTCAGTTATCGTGACTGATATCATCATCACGACTTGGAGCAAAAGAAAAGGTAGATTTTTTTTATTATGCTAATAAAAAAGGAATGTAAATTTAAAACAAATTCCAGTAACAAAGAGCCGAGAGGTGGTAAAATCTGAACATGTTCTCATAGAGAAGTAAAAACCTGCTAGAGTAACATTTCAATCTCAAGGTACCCAAGTCGCTTGGATTCAATCCATTTTGATATGCCCCATGTATGCTATTAACATTTTACCATGCCCAGGCCGGCCACATCCCCAATTTCCATTCCCAACTTCCGGTACATGCTTTTTCATCCCGAAGGGATAAACAGAGGACGACAATGAAAAACAAAAAATACATAAAAACACAACTGAAGAGATTACACAAAAGGTTGTATCTTTGAAGGTGGAGAGAATCCAGTACCCTGTTTGATGATCAGCCAAGCTTCAACATCATCCTCATTGCATTGGTGCCAGATATTAAATTGAGAACACAGCAAAATAAATAAATGTAAAGAAAGTGCCGTTTGATGTTTAGAGACAGATGAAGAGAACTGTAGCACATCCACCTTGATTTTGGATGGGTCTCACAAGTACCGCTCATGTATCCGAGCCCGGTTTTCTTCCCACCAAACCCTCGCATGCATCTCCCCAAATCTTTCTCGGCTGCAACACCACAGGTTTGAAATCCAGTTAAAGCAAACTCCAGACTCGATGGACAAATGCACCAACAGACTTCAGAAGACTTAAGAAGTTCCAACAGTGCACTAGAATTCTCATTCCTATCATGCCAGATAGTTGACATTCATCGGACAGCACCGACCATGCTCAAAACAACCCAGTTTCAATCATCAGGTGGGGACTCGTATGCTAACAGTGGTAAAATAAGTGATCTTTTAACCATCCATTATATAAATCCGCCCAACGATCAAAGCAGAGTAACCAGACAAATTCTTCGATCAGGGGCATTCTAGTGTGTGTGTGTGTGTATGTGTGTCTGAGAGAGAGAGAGAGAGAGAGAGAGAGAGAGAGAGAGAGAGATATTAATGTTGCAGCATAAACCTGACAGCGAACCCATGCCATGTTTAGACAAGCATCTACCACTGTTTACCTCTCCAAAAATTCAATTTTACCAGTGGCATAATGACAAAATATTCTACTTTGGGAATACCTGTATTTCCCAAGCCACCCAATGTATATGAGTGTCAAATGTGGGGAGACATGAGAAAGATTATTGTAAGATAATTGCAACTTTAGTTCATGTTATTATTGTCATTGTCCAGTACTGGATGACAATGACAGTTCCACAGGTTCATCATACTGTAAAAACAAGGATTTGCATGATATGTATAATGGTTTATAATTTACATAGAGAAAGACAGAACTTGGTAGGTGAGCACATCTCAAACGGTTGCCATGCCTGCATATATACAAGTGACATTAGTATCTCTAGAACTATAATCCATATCATGCTTTAAAGAGACAGAAGAAGGGCTAACTTCCATTCATATTGGTCTGAACCAATCACAGCAAACTTAACCTTCCAATGGGGGAAAGATGTGCATGCTTTGGATGTCAAACATCTAAAAGCCAGCAGACTTCACTATACTACAGGTGAGTCTCATCATCATCTAAAAGCCAGAAGACTTCACTATACTACAAGTGAGTCTCATCATCTCCCGATGTGATCACCTTTAAAAAAAAAAAAAAAAGGCATAAGTGCAAACTTCCATTCCCTGGTCATTGACCCACCCCCAGCAAATTTTACTTTTTTGCAGTAGGATGGATTAACTGGGTATGCAAACCCCATTGATGACTTCAATGTCAGCTACAAGTAAGTCTAATCACCTTCCAAACCACATGAACCTCATTGAATCAGTAGATAACTGCCAAATGTGCCATGTGTCTAATTTTGAGGAGAACTTTAATTCTCATTGGGTCTTTCACGACAGCTATACCAGTACAGATTGATAGTTCATTGTGGTATTCACAGGCAACAATCATTTTTACAAGGAACTGCCTCACCTGAACCGGACGCGCCTTAGCTCCTTGGTGCCACCTGGCAAAGCTCGGATTGTAATGTAGACACCCGGCTCATCCTGTTCAACCCACTCTGTTTCCTGATCACTAGCATTGCTGATAGAAACTGACAGCTCCCCAGAACGATCAGCTTCCCTTGATGCATCACTGATAGAAGCATCCATTGAGGATGTCTCCGTCTTCGCACCACTGATGCTTGACAGCTTTGGGGTCGAGTTGAGCCCACCTGAGTCATAGTAGTGTCGGGGTAGGCCATGGATTGAGTGATGTTCGAGCGAATCTGAGGATGAGTAGCCCATTCCCAATGGCCTGTGAAAATTGCGAGGGAGGCGCTCTTTGCTCAATGGTGGCGTAACTGGGCTGTTCTCAGCAGATTCCATCTTTGAGCTCTAATGAAGAAAAAAGGGTTTCAATCAACAGATACAGAGGGATGGACATCAGTTCATTGAACTCGATGAAATTTTGACCACTTTACAATAACAAATAAAGCCAAAAGCCACCTACTTCTCAGATTTTCATTGAGAAGGCACACCCAGATTGTGCAATTGTTGTTTCAAACCCACTAGATAATTTTCCCATACATGTATAGAAACATCAGGTTTGGTAGCTGCAGTACTGCTAACTTGCTAAAGTAAAGAAGTTTGTTCCAATTGGTTGAATTATGGGATTGGAATTCATGCCAGACAGGTGAATCCTGTGGGTAAGTACAAAGATTTCTCCAATTGGGGCTCCATAGACTTGACTAATTTGGGATCCAGCAAGTTACTGACCATTTTACTATGTCAAGAAAAACCCAGGCAGCTTTTTATTTATTTATAAAATGAAATCATACCAAATAAAGTTGCTAATTTCTTTGCATTAAGGGTAATTTAACACATTAGAGCTCTCACAATCTTGCTTAAGTAGAGAAAAGGCAGAGATATCCTCATATATATATATATGTGAGAGAGAGAGAGAGAGAGAGAGAGAGAGAGAGAGAGAGAGAGTACCTCATCTTCAGACCTTGGGGGAGTTGGAAGTGGGACAGCTTGACGATTGAATCTTTGGACATTGTACAGCTCCATTACCCTGTCATAGTTCTCTGCCCACCATCTTTGAGCTTGCCATTTGTTAAACAGATCACGGCTAGCAAAGCCAAAGAAAGTAGAGTTTCAGCATCCTTCAGCTTACACTTAAATCTTCACAAATGTCTAAAGTGTCAGTGGAAAATTTTACTTACTAGAAATCTGTAAAAATAAATTTCCCAAAAAACTTTTAAGGCGGGGAGAGTGGAAGAGGAATAAACCGCCCAAATTTTGCACCTCAAAGGATCCTAATAGCTTGAGCAATGGACTTCTCTCTTAAAATTAACTCAAGTAGTTACTGATCAGAAAAAAGAAACTACCTAAGACTTTTAGTGGGACCCATGTGCTTGTGCCTTGTAGAACATCTACACTCACCCATATGTGCCTTTAATGGTTGTGATAGAGAGTAGTAAGGATTCCACAGTCCCCTTGCCAAAAGAGGATTCTTACACCAAAAGAGTCTGACCTTGAGAAGGGGTTACACAATCCATGATACATGTCCTATTTTGAGGCATCCCCTCAATCAAATTGGACCACCCAAGGTTGATGGCCCAGCCAGCTGAATATGAGTTCAACATGTCCAGCCAGATATAGACCAGGTCAGCAACGCATAGTGAAAAACTGCGCTGGTCAGCCAGGCCCAACCGACCCTTGAGGTGGTTCTGCACGCACTTGAGGAAGGGACAGGCCCTGTTGGGCTCACTCGAAGCATGTAAAGGTCTCTAAAAACCCTATGCCAGTACTTTTAGAAGCATCAAGGCTTACACCTCGAGGCTCACCTCAGGGTGAGGCCTGCCAAAAATGCCTCACACGGTCACACCTCAAGCGTGACACATGGCTTGAATTCGGGGCATACGTCTCATATAATGCAGCATAGTTGAGGAACACACCCCAGATGCAGCATCACGCTCCATTTTGGAGAGCGAAAGTCCATTAAAACACATCTTGTTTTTGAGAAAGAGAGGGACATATTCTAATTTAAAAACTAAAATTTTTTTTTTAAAGACTGTTTTAACTAGACTTGATATCCTAATCATAAAAGGCTTGAAAACAGCCAACCAGCTACTGTTTTCTATTTTGTTAATATAATTATTTATTAAAAATGCATGCTCATGAGCCTTACTCTCCATGCTTTGAGGCATATGCCCCACAATTTGGGCAATTCAAACACCTCATCTCATGCCTCAACATTTTAAAACATTGCCCTATATTTGGAGACCAGGACTTCAAACATATATTAGTAAATCTAAAAGCCTTCAATTAGTTTAAACTCACTTTTTTATTTTTTTCTTACTAAGGAATTGATATGGGTGTTTAAAGAGTAGTAGCTTGTTTAAATTAGGAGCTTCATTAAATTAGAAAAGAAGATTGAAAATCTATAGGCATTGGTGGGAGGTCACACACTCGGTCCAACCAGAGTTAGATTCAAATGGATTTCATACAAGTTTTTCATGGAGAGTCTTCTCCTACAAGCAGACTAAATATGCAGTCCAACTCTTTGGCACCCACTTGGGCCTATCTTTGATCAAAGTATCCCATTTACATCCTCATCTCCCCATGATCTAGCATCATACCCATCTGTTAGGTCCCTGGTGCAACCCTCGTGTGCACCCATGGTGGAGTGATGCTCGAATGCCTTCCTAACACAACCAACAGACCATAAAACCATTGTTGTGCCGTTTCCCATCACCAATTGGTTTTGGGATAAGCGGTAGCTCAATGGGGTATGAGATCCTACACCATCTTTATGCTCGCGAGTCCTTTACTCACCTTTGTATTGAATATGAAAAAAATCTATGGTTAATAGACCATCATAATTTAATGATGTCAACTTAAGGGCTAGGATAATCTGATAGAGCAGAACTTTTGCATGATTCTTATCCATAAGGAGACTTTTCCATTCATCCTATCCAAAATTATAAGAATTCATCCAAGTGGGCCCCATGAGCTGTGAATATGCAGTCTACTCATAGGTTATTGTCCATTTGTTCATGTGTAAAATCCAATGGTAAATCTTGCTTCAATTGAACTCAATTTGAAGGTGCGCACTGCTCCATTGGTGGTGGCTTAAATAGATTGTTTGGATCCATGTTATGAGGGCCTCATTCTATTAAAAGATTGGGTTTTAATAAGAATATGTGATTAATATTTGATATAACCACTTTTTTTTAAATAAAAAAAAAAGAAAAAAAAAAAAAGAAAGAAAAGATGTCGAAACCAAATGGTTATTGTTGCAGGGAATCATTGACTTATGTAGGTAAAAATAGGTCAGGGACAGCTTGCGTGGTTTGGATCTACAAAAAGTGGACTGTGCATGTATTAATCTTATTCAACACCACAACATGTCCTCAACAATTTATATTTGTTCCTCTTCAAATTATAAACATGACCTTTTGTCTACACCACTACAAAAATAGCTATAACCACTTCCTGAACTAATGCATGAACATAATTATAAAGAAATTATGTTAAGAAAATAAACAAACAACAGTAGTGCATTAGTGATCATTTACAGGGGTGTCAAGTATTGGTAAAACTCTGATAAGGTTCATTTTTCTGGTACCGCATTCCCCCACAAAAGTGGCCAAAATGACCTCATACACTAGGAAAAAGAAGAAAGATCAATACAAAGATTGATAATTACAACCACCAAAGGACCTAAGTTTAACATAAATCTACCGGGTCAGTGATAAAAAAGAGGAAACAATGAGAAATATATCCTGAGCCCAGCACACCAACTTCTATCTCGAGTTGGAACCAAATCGGTCACTCTGGTACAACCGGACTATGGTGCACCCATTCAAAGGGAGTCTCACGGTGGATGGAAAGGCAAACTTGGGCACATCAAAATAAAAATAAAAAAATACAGATTCAAAGTAAGAAAGAGAAAAAGATTACCTGAACCTAATCCTCTTGAGGTCATTTCCACCTTGCGGCAGTGAAACAAACGTTATCAAAACTCCTGGTTCCACCTGTGCAACCCACTCCTTGGGCACATCTTCTTCCATAAAAACCACTGTAGCCTTAGCCGATCCCGTCTCTGTCCGGCCACTCATCGACGCCGGTGTCGTATCCCCACTCGAAATCCCCTTAATAATCTCCTTCCCAAACAACCGCGGCGTCGAGCTAGAGCTCCCCGTCCGCCGGTACGAGCAGCGGAACCTCTCCGACGCGGAAGCTGCGTCCGAATCTGCATAATTCCCCTGCTGCCCTCCCGATCCCGAACAAGGCTTGCATTGCCGGTACGCTCCCGATGCCTTCAACGCCATGTCCTTGATCTGCACAGAAAGATTCAAAACATCTCCGTCTCAGTCTCAGATGAATGGAAAAAGTTCCTATTCCAACTGGACCGAGTTCAAACCCGACCCGATTTCCTGTCCAATCGCAAACAGTCAGATGCAACTCTCTGCATCGCATTTTTTTTTTGTCCGTGTGACCTGTTTCCGTTTTCGCAGAGAAGAAGAAGATGAATCCCTAACCCTAGCTGGCTGATCTTTTTTCTCTACTTGTTTGTTACATGTTTTTGTTACCTGAGCAGTGAGCGCTTTGATAGCTTGCTTTGTGCTGGGAGTAGCGTTTGATTCTTCATCTTCCGGATCGTGAAGAGAACTGCCGCCACCGATCTGCTTAGAACAAGCGATGCAGGTCAGCATCTCCGCCACTTGCTGCTGCAAAAGGCAGAGCAGATACAGAGGAAAAAGGGAACAAATCTCAGCTCAGAATCCGGTTTCTCTGCTTGTTTCTTCACATCTGCATCAAAAACATCCAAGATCTACGGCTTCCTTCGCAACCAGCAACTCCAAGTACGACAGAGAGCTTATGCATCTGCTGCTGATGCTTTCCAAGCTCGGATCAGAGCAGAAATCGCTGCTCCTGCTCAGATCTACAATGGCGTGAAAAAGAAATCCCAGCGACCGAAGATCACTGAAGCTTCAAATCCAAGGAAGAGGAGAAGAAGAAAAGATTTCACAGAGAAGAAGCTGCGAGGGAGGAGATGGAGAGAGTTTCTACTTCTTAGAAGAGATGAAGACGGACATTGGAGAGGGGAGAGAGAGCTTTATCTGGAATGAGAGCGTTAATGGCGGGATTTCTAGGGTTTGGAGCTCTGCGGGAGAGCTTCGAAGCGATCGAAAGAGAAGCAGGAGGAGCGTCTGTGTCTCGACTCTCGACACCGCATGTTTTTTTTTTCTGCTGCGAGTGTCAAGTACTGCAGTTTCCGGGACTTTTCTACCGGTTTACCGGGTCTGTGACCGGCTGGGAATCGTACGGCCGGTTTTTATCCATGGCTTCTACAATGCGCGGCCTGAGAGAATCTCGGGATTTGTCCGGTCTGATGTAGGTCCCGATCTCTAGGGCCCATGACAATGCATCGAGTCCAGAATCCGGATCCACTGAAGACGCAACCTAATTAAGTCCGAAAATAAATCAGACTGTTGATGATGAATCTCATTCCCTTCAAGATATATATCATAAAATTTCAATTCAATATGAGTAGATTTAAGCGATGCCACACATTCGCTTTTTCAATCATTTGCTCAATTGGACGGTGCCCTTAACTCCCGTGTCCGTTATATTAAAATTTTATGATACATCCATCCATCCCAATGGGATGAGATGAGATGAGATTCATCGTGAATATTGTAGATATTATTTTTGTATGGGCCGTCACGATCATGATAGAGTTTCATGCATGTGTTACACAATTCCCCTGTCATAGTTATGGGTGGGATTTAGTAGCGGTGTAAAAGAAAATCGAAAAATCATCTAATTGAACCGTACTGCGGTTAATAATCGTATTTTACGGTTCGATTACGATTATGGTTATTGAAATCGAAAAATCGTGCTTCACGGTTCGGTTATGATTTTGTCTCAACTGACGGTTATTAACCGAACCGAATCGTTAACTACGATTTAGTTCACGGTGTTCGCCACGGTTAACCGAATCGTTTCGCTAATAAGAAAAAAACCTAAGGGCCTAAATGAAAATTAAAATTTTTTTACAGTAACATATTATGCCATTCTCCAGCTATGTGTTTTTTTTTTTTTTTTCACAATAAGTTTGATTGGTAAAAGGCAAAATTTTACAAATTTTTTTAGGTGACAATAACTGTTAACCGCAATTCGATTTTTAACGGTACGGTTATGGTTTTTAAAAACCAAAAACCGAAAAAACATTGTTCAATTAACGATTTTTCCAAAATTAATGACTGTATTGGGACTTTTCATAGTGAGACCCACCTTCTTGAAAGAGGAAGGTGTGAGCTTTGTGGGATGCCCATGAAAAAACGGCCTCCCTGAGCAGAGATAAGGTGATCGAATATTGTTGTTGTTACCTCGGCCGTGGATTTTCGTTTTGTAAAATGGGATTTTGGTAGTGGTCGCTAGAGGCTGCTGGGGTTGGCGGGCTTTGATTGAGAGTAAAGACGAGGTTTTGGTCAAGGTATGGCGAGTGAGAAGACAGTGGACCGCTTTTATGTCTTTGGAATCTTATGGTGGTCCGACGGAATACTTGATTATATGGTCTCTCTTTAAGCTTTACCATAATTGAAGAAAATTTGAAAAAGGATAGAAAGAGATTTTAAATAGCACTTAAGTTCTGGCCTAGCTTATTTATTTATTATGCTTGGACTTTCATATGTTATCTTAAAACCTTCCATTTTTCTGCATCTTAGGCTCCATATTTAGGCTTCTTTATTTAAAGCTAAAGCTACCACTTGAGTCGTATATTAAATTTGAAAAGGTGGTCCAATTGTTATACACTCTTATTAATTGTCATGCTATTTTTCAAGCAACTAATTATACAATGAAATCAATAGAAGTGCAAAGTATAGCATGTTCCTGACCTTTGGATAGTATGCAGTAAACTGTGTTACTACAACTAATTAAGGGCACTTTTTCTTCATGTAATTGAATCCATGTGAATTTTATGGTAAAATGGGTTTAAGGGTTTGAGTTTGGACAATTGAGCTATATCTTTTCTGGGATTTTGATTTTGAATTTGAATTAGTTGAGTGATAACTCTATTCAATATTTTGATTGCTATTTTCCTTTAATTCGTTTTCTGTTAATCAAAAAATAATTGATGGTCATTTATAGATCTTTAGCTTTTATTTCTTCACATGTAAGCATTTTTAGGCATGAAAATTTTAAATTTTCTAAGAATTCAATTCCATGAAACAAGCGGCCATAAAAGAAATTCTTCTCTTAAACTAACCATATTTAATTATAAAGTGACTTGTGGCTTCAACTTATCATTTTAGCTAGTATTTTATGATTTTGACCTGTATCTTAGATCATTGTCTCCTTTTTAATCATAACCTCTCGTTTGTTAGATATAACATGTGTATTCATAACCTCTCATTTGTTAGAGCGCAATGAGACGAAATGTTACTCGGATTAGAGTTTGTCCTACTATTTAAATGATCATGTTGATTTGGAGTAAAATGTGATTTCAAAGTAAAAAAGAGAAAAAAAAAATGTGATTTCAAATTAAAAGAAGGGGGAAAAGTGATAATTACATGTAAAGCAGAAATAAAAACCCCAATGTTGGGCCTACTCCAATTGTAATGAAATTAGGCCCAACGTAGATAAACAAACAAAAAAGTTCATATTTAAGAATTTGAATTTGAGACCAAACCATCGAATTCAACCACAATTATTACTGTCGTTCTCTTCTCCATGGAAAGTGACCAACCACCAATCATGATGCATGTGGATTGCTTTCTACTTTTGGTAGGCCGCATGGCTCATTTCCAAAGGGTGAGAAGAATTTATGTCCTTTTCAGAATCCAAGCAGGCGAGTGTGTACAACAAGGCTGCAGTGGCTGTACATGTCCATGTCCATGTCCATGTCCATGTCCACCTGGTTATTGTAGCCAACGCGAATTTGCAAAGATTTGTCTTATGGGTCCATGCTGGATAAGGATAGAATTACTGTTATGAGCATCTCCATTACGGATGTGAAATTGGAGATGCCAAATTTTTTTTTTTTTTTTGGCTAATGCTGCTAATTGACTCTTCGGAATTTGACCTCTCTTCTATTGCGGTAATTCCACCTCATAGATAAATATATCATTTTATTAATTTTTTTATTTTATCTATTTTAATATATTAAACAGATTGAAGCAAATTCATCTCCAATGGAGAATTTTAGAATAAAATAAGCATAAATATTATTTGGCATCTCACGTTTTGACATGTCAAATTTTGTGTTTCACTCCCATATGCCAAATGCCATATCATTTTTGGCATGACTATTAGAGTAAAAATCCATACAAAAAATCCCACGTGACATTTTCACATTGAATTTAGCATATCTATTGGAGATGCTCTTAGGTTCTACCCATTTATTTTATATAGATGTATACTTACACGTGTAAACTAATGAGCATCCATGTAACTATTTTTTAGGTGTGTCAAGAACGGCCAGTGGTAAGAAGCAAATATTCTTATTGCTTTTTTTTTTATTTTCCCTTTTAACATTTTTTCCTGTCCAATATTTATGAACATGAGGATGGTGGTCGCAATCTATCCCAAAGTTTAATCCAATATATTTAGACTAAAATGGAGAAACAAGATTTATGTAGTTGACTCAAACATTATTGGAATAAGCCTCTGGTGGTGATAGATGTTTTTTTGATAAAGAAAAGAATCTTCTAGTATGAATATGACTTAACATGAAAGGTTCAAAGTAGCAATGGTGAGCACCCAGAGTCTCTTGTTATCTTTCATTACTTTGTACAATATTTTACTTTTGAAACTATACACTTCTTTCAACTTATTTCACCTCAATTTTATGCCCTGAGAATATGATTAGAAAATATAAAAAAAATGAGTGACAAGAAAGGGTCGGGTTAAAAATGCACCTCAGGGAAAGACCTACACCTTCACAAAAAAAGAAAATAAACATATATGCTATAAACTTCTAATTGTTTGAATTTTTAGTGATCAGTGGCATCTCCCTCTCCACATAGACAAAGAGGATCCAACATGACAGAGTAAGTGTTGAGTATTTGCCATACTCTGGAAAAAGGAGATGTGACTATTGCTTCACTTGGATGTTGAGTTGGGTGGAAGATCAAAACTTACTTTAAATTTAAAAATAACAACTCAAATTAATCTCTCTCAACACAAATATCCATCACACAGATATGGAGTTTTTCTTTGGATATCATAAAAAAAAATCACAGAAATAAGTAGGCATTAAAATAAATAAAAGGAATTACTATTTTATAACATCACTAGTTTTCAAGAATTTCCCATTTTTGTGGTGATGCTGCTATCATCGAGTGATCTCTTGTAGGAGTAGGAGGAGCCTCCAGTACCGTGGTAGTTACATGATGGAAAGTGTAAGAAAAGGAAAGGAATGCTTAAGGTGATGATAGGATGCCTTACTTTATGGCGACAATCTTCATTTTCTATCATTAAGGAGCTAGCTGGTTGTGTCTTAATATTTAAGTATGCTATGGTTTAGATATGTCCTTGGTGGAATTGGATAACTATATCTTATTGGCATTAACAATGCAGATGAAATCTGAACTTTTCATTTTGTAGTGTCCCACACCATGTGGAAGCATTGTTTAGCAGAGTGTTATTTTCTCTAATTCATGTTTTGTGTGTCTCTTCATCTTAATTTATTATTTTCGATTTTTTTCATCTCAAGTCTTCATTTGTCTTTCACTAGCCGTAGTTGTATGCATTTTATTAAGTTATTACAATGAAAAGTGTTATATAATACAATGATAAAAACTGACCAATGGAAATGTTTTTTTACTGATTAATTAGATAGATTGTGCTTCTCCATGAAACAAGGCCTCCTAAGAGAGTCGCGAAACCCAAGATCTTTGTTTTATTTCAAACCCGAAATCTTCAAGTGGGGTCTTGGGAGTGGACCCAAGATTTTTCATTTGGATTTTGGAAGTGGACCCAAAATTCTTCAAATGGGTTTTGGAAGCAGACCCAGATTCGACGGCAGTGAAAGTCCCCAAATCAATGTATGTACATAGGTCTATCCCTGCGTAAGAAGATAGATCCATTGCTTAACGTGTATGCAACCTGAATGAAATGAAAGGTTATATAAGACAGCTATGATTTTTAAAGTTGTTATTTTCTTAATAATAAGCCCAATGACAAGTCTCTTGGCTTTCAAATTATCTAATCTCCACTAAAAGCTACATATAACTGTCCTTAATCTTCGATTTTTATAATTTAAAAGAAACTAGTAGGATAGCGTAAAAGAATAGAATCCTTTCATCCAAGAAACTAGGGGCCTTAGCGTAAAAGAATAGAATCTTGGTATATTTAAAATGTGGGAAAGAAACATTGTCAATCCAATTGGTTGAAACAAATGGAACCCACAAATGAAATTAGAGGGTCCTTGACAAACTCCCCTAGTGGGGAGGTCCTGCCTAACTTAACGATAATTTTTATATTTTTGATGATCCTAATAATATAGGTTGTTATGTTACTTAGACCTCTGACATAATGTGGATAACTTAAAAGTAAATTTAGATAACAGTTTCTTCTTTTCACAACAACTTCAACCTGCCCAACTTCCTCTCAAACCTCTCTCTCACAAAAAGGACTTTTCTTTTCTCACCTTTTATCTGTAATTTCTTATGAGAAAAGCTAACATATTTGTTATAAGGGTCTTAGGCCTTGGAGTCGTACAATCAGTTTTTTTTTTTTTTGGGTGGGTAAAAGGAGTGGCAGAATCAGTTGTAATTGTAATTTATAACAAACATTCAATGGGCCCATTTGAACAGAATTGTGCCGGTAAAAGTGGTGGCATGCATCATCTGTGGTGCCAATGAGCAATCGAGTAGCCAGAACATGCACTATCGTGAGGAGACTCGAGTAATGACATTATATTGTCTCCCAAATATGGTGGCACGAGGGCACGTTTGTGACTAGGGCTGAACCACTGTCTAGAAAGTTGGAAAAAACCCGATTCAACCGGTTGATCGAGTGGACTCAACTCTCTTAGAATTGAAGCAAACTCGGTCAGCAACCTAATATTGTAACTGGAAGTGGCAAAATGTCAGCTGGGGTTGGGTTGGGTGTGGTGTTGACCCTTGAAGGTGACAAATATTATGTGAGTAAACTAATGCAATTTGTTCATCAGTAAAGTTGGGAATGTGAACATGAACCTTATAATCTTTGTTGGATTCTCTTCTGTCTGGAGCCAATCAAAGTAAGACAAGTGAGGTTGGATCTAGTTCATGTTGGATGGGTAGGTAAATAGATATGCATGGGCTCGACTCGAACCTGACCCATATATTCATTGAATTGGGAATGTCAACGTGAGGAATTACTTGTTTGGTTGGAAGGTCAGGTCAGTAAGCATCAGGTCTTGGGACTTACATTGGCCAAATCCCAGTCCAACTAATTGCTGAGCTTCATCAAGCTGAGTGCTTAATTAGTCCAACACATACACCAATAGTAGCCAACAAAAAGCAGCCTGGCTACATAGTACATGTTGGATGAAAAGCTTGCCTAGCCCAATTGCAACTCAGATTTCTCCCATAGTATATATGATACTCTTAACCACACCCATGTCAAAGAAATGCTGGCAACTCCCATTCATCATATGGATGAGATCCAGACTGAAAGTAATTTCTACCTTAACACAGGCAGCGGTTCCGCTTACTAAATCTCTAATGAATATCAAACTGATGTGATTAAACTAGTGATTAATCCTAATTCTAAGTTAACAAAATAATCATTCCACAAATAGAGAGAAGCACGAGAATTATACGTGGAAAATCCTAAAAGGGAGAAAAACCACGGGCCTTATCGTCTAGGCCAACAAACAACCAAGCACTATGTAAAACCGAAGAATACAAGAAACTTACAACCATTTTTCCAGTTTTGACTCAACGTAAGGACTGCATCAGATCTTGCTGACATGTCGTCACTAATTTTCACTGTGCTTGAGCAGAACCGCCTTCAAGAAGGGGATGGAAACTTGACCCAAAACTCTAAATCTCAGCACAACAAAAGCAGCTTGAGGTTTTGGGGGGAATATGATGAATCTCTCAAACTCTCTATCTCAGGTATTTTATCTTGATCAGTGTCTACCATATGTTGAGAGAGGAAGCCTTTAAATAGTCTCCAATTCGTGTATGAAAGGCTCAAGGAATAGGAAGTTGCATCTTGATCAAATTAGAAATAGAAGTTCAATCAGAATAGAAAGTCCAAGGTTCGCTCGAGCGGATGTTGAAGCTCGCTCGAGCGAACTGCTCTCTGGAAATAAGCAGGCAGCGCAGGAAACCTTCTGTCTTCTGGTCGCTCGAGCGATCTATGGTTCGCTTGAGCGATCAACTCTCTGTCTTCAATTGTTCAAGACAGATTACAATTGGGTTGAGCGATCTTCAAGTTAGGTCGAGCGAATGTTGAACTGTGATGGGTTCGCTCGAGCGAAAGGAGGTTCACTCGAGCGACCTCTAGGAAAAATCAGAACTAGAAAACTCTTTTTATCTTTTGGAACGAGATCTTTAGCAGTCCATTCCTAAAAGAATTACAATTTAGGGAAACCCAATTTTGTCCAGGACTCTATGAATTAGCCAATTAAAAACCTTACAATCTCCTCCTTTGGCAATTCATGGACAAAACCCCTATATACATAAAAAAGTCTACCCTCCATCTAACCTAAAGACCAACAACTACAAGAGAAACATATGAGAGTTGAAGGATTCAAAACTGAGTGCCTGAATGACTGCATACCTGCAATATCTTCAAAAAAAAAAAAAATCAAGTGCAACATCATAGAAGTAACTGAAAAATAATGTCAAAGCAAGTAAATGATCAATATCTAAGCTCCAATTCTAAGTTCCAACAACTTCTCCCCCTTTTTGTACAGAATTGACAAATAAACATAAAAGAGAGAGAACAACAAAATGAAGCATAGAAAGTAACAAAGTTCCAAAGATTCCAGACCAAAAAAAAAAATCATAAAGTCAACAGCAATAAAAATAACAAGTTTCAAATCATCCAGGAATAAAATAAATCATTGATCCCCTAGAGCAAGACAAGCCAGTATGTCAGCAAGGGCTGCATTCACTTGAGCGAAGCCCGCAGTAACTTGCCTACTCACTGTATCCACACGTGCGGTCAAATGCTGAACTTGAGCAGCCAGTTGTTCAATGCGATCCACATGTCTCTGTTGCTCCCCTTGAACAGGGATATCCTCTTGTTCCTCCTCGACCTCTTCAGCTTGATGACCCACTGGAACGTGAGAAGTTGATAGAGCTAAAGTCCTCGAGTTGATCGGGTTTTTTATTTTCATAATCAAGTCATTTGGCCGAGGTGTAATCTCTTTAAAAGTGAGGAAATCAGTGATCAGGACCCCAAAAGGAAGTAGGGAATTCTTCTTGGCTGTTAGTGTTTTGACGAAACCATTCAAAATCACCAGAGGAATATTCACAGTCAGTCCAGTTCCAATGCAGAAAAGCAAATACCCATTCCTTTGAGAAATATCAGATGTGTCCCCGGGGCTCCAGATTGTGACAAACAAACCGGTTGAGGAACCGATATTCGTCGGTCAGGTTCCCATGCAATAAAAGTCCTCCAGGCCATCGAGTCGGAACACCACACAGAGTAGAGGCAAAAAAATCATAGTCTATAGGGGTAGGAGGTTCAGCTGGGATAGGGTAATCTGCATTCGGAACTTCAGGGATCCCCAAATAATTCGACAAATCAGTCACTTTAATAGTAATCCATTTTCCTCTGACAAACGTTTTTACGGATTCATCATCTAAGACATCCATGTTACAATAAAATCCCCGCACCCAATCAACATGAATTGAATTTGTATTGAACTTAACAAGAGAGAACCAATTTCTAGTAGCTAAACTCTGAAACACTCTCTTGTTATGTAATTCTTCGGACACTTCCCGTTCTGATTCAACATTTCGAGATGCATATTGTGCAAAAAATTGAGTGGACTTTCCCAAGGAAGGAAAACGGGTGTGATCATAAGAGGAAGATGAAGAAGATTCAGCATGTAGCCTCTTTTTGGGAGCCATATCTGGTCTGAAAACAACAAAAAAAAAAAAAAAAAAAAGAAAAAAAAAAAAATTGGCCTCCAATTGCCAAAAAACCACACAAACTCTACATCCACTCCATTCCTGCAACAAAAAGAAAAAAAATGGCATCCATTCGCCAGAAACCACACTATATTCTCCAAAACCATGTCCCCACTGCTGACAACCATTCATACTCCATCCAATATCCATCTCACAGAACCAAAACAGCTATTTTCCAACAACACAGTCATATAAAGCAAATATTTCACCAGGCGGAATACTTCAAGAAAATGGAATTGAGTAGTGCACCAATAGCACGGAGTATAGAGACAAAAAAAAAAAAAAATGCCATTTGAAGTTTCCAGTCCATGCTAAATGCGAAGTGTAAAAAGCCATGAAAATGTATGAGAAACTAAGGGTGCGTTTGGCATTGTGCCATTTGGATGTTTCTATGTTCCCACGAGATAAGGGTGTAGAAAACATGTTTGGTATGTGTAAATGATTGTTCCGAATTTTATTCTCATGGAAATGAATCTCAAAATTTTAACCAGCCAGCATAAGAAAGTTGGAACAAAAAAACTTTATTTTTTTTAAGAAACAACTTGCTAGCACAATTGTTTCCTTCTTATCTCTTGTGTTTTAAAGAATATCATTTGAAGATTCTAGGTGGGTCACATGGTCACAATCACAAAAGGTGGGCCCTTATTATAATTCTATAATGGTGGGACCACATTATAAATTGTTTATAAAGGTAGGCATCACGTTGTAATTTCTCTAGGTGGGTCCCGTATCCACAATCACATTTTAATGGTGGCCCCATGTTCAGATTTCTAAATGTGGGTACCACATTGTAATTTTTTAAAGGTGGGTCCGGTGTTCACAATTAACAAAAAGTATGCCCCCACATTTTAATGATGGCCCCATGTTCGGATTTCTAAATGTGGGTACCACTTTATGATTTTTTAAAAGTGGGTCCCACATTATAATTCCTATAAAGTGGGTCCCGTGTTCACAATTAACAAAAAGTATGGCCCCACTTTATAATTCCTATAAAGGTGGGCCCACGTTGTAGATTTTATAAATGTTCCACCCCCATGTTCTAATTTTTGTAGGTGGGAACCACATTCTAAATTCTAAGTGTGGGCCCTGTGTCTACAATTACAAAAAATGTGGCTCCACTTTGCAATTCATAAATATGGGTCATATGGTCTCGTTTACAAAAGATGGACCCACATTGTAAATCATCTGAATGTGAGCCCATATTCTAATTTCTAAAAGTGGGTCCCATATTTACATTTACAAAAAGTTTGCCCACATTATAATTCCTATAAAGGTGGGCCCACATTATAAATCTAATGGTATGGGTTCCATGTTCTAATTTTTAAAGGCGGGTGCCACGTTGTAACTTCTACAGGTGGGTCCCATATATGATAATAATAGTACTGCAAACAATAAAAGGTGGGGTCCAACATTGAAAATCCTATGTTTGCTCATTAGAGCAGAACTTTTATAATGTTACCAAACAAGTTTTGTACAGCATATTTTTAGTAGAGTAATTTAATATAATGTTGCCAAACAAGTTCTGTAGAGTATAGATTCGGCACAACCTGATCTCAATACAACCTAATCCGAGCACAAAATTGGGAACAACACGAGAACAATGCCAAACAGGCCCTAAGAGCCATGAAACCATGGTATAAAATATCGGCCGATACCGAGTCATATCGGCCGATATGACTCGGTATCGGCCGAGACCGAACCGATATCTCAGTGAGATATCGGATTCGGTCACATATCCCCTAAAAAATCCGAGATATCGGCCGAGATGATATCATCTTGCTGGGAACCGATATCTCGGCCGATATTTTCAAAATATCGGCCGAGATGATATAAAATGAATGAAAGCCCTAATTTTTTCTATTTTTTCCCCATCTTTCTCTTCTTCTCTTCTCTTCTCCAACCATAGCAGCAACCCAGCCACTCCCTCTTCAACATTTCAAAATCCCACATTAATTTTTTGAAGAAAATATTATCTAAGCCTCTAAGGTATGAGAAAATCAACCCAAAGCATTTTATCATGTGGTTTTTTTTTTTTTTTTTAATTTTTTAGATGAAGTATAGAAATCATTAGGTTTGTCATTTGTGTTGTGTTCTTCATTTAGAAGTTAGATCTACATACTTTCATGCTAGATCTACTCATACACATGATTTTGAACTTTTTTTCCAATTTTTTTTATTTTCGGATTTTTTGATATTTGAATTATTATATATCATTTTTTGGGGATTTCATCATAACTATGTTCTTTTAATGATTCATGATCATTGTATGGTGTATAAATGATTGATTTACAAACTTTTATGCTAGATCTATGTATTTAGGATTTTGAAAATGATTTTATTAAAAAAGGATTTTCTTAAAAATAATTGTTGTTACTTGTAACTTGTTAGAATATTTGTGATACCAAAGGCTTATTAATAGTGTGTAGATGATAAATCTACATCTACTCATAGTCATAGACTCATAAACATGATTTAGATTTTTATTTTAATTATTTTATTTTCGATTTTTTTAATATTTGAATTATAATATATCATTTTTTGGGGATTTCATCATAAATATGTTTCTTTAATGATTCATGATCATTCTATGGTGTGTAAATGATTAATCTAAATACTTTTATGCTAGATCCTTTTACTTTCATGTTCCTTTTATACTAAAGAAGATAGCGAACTGCGACACAGACAGGATTCATAACTTAAGGTGACCGAGATTTTGATTTATTGTTGTTACTAATGGAAAAAAATATTGTATTCCAGCATTTTCTAATATTCTGGATTTTTTGGATATTTTTGTAAATTTTTTTAGATTAAAAAAAAAATTCACACCGCGACGACCGCGACGGACCGATATCCGCGACCGATATCGATATCATATCGGTTTTTCGGCCCGGCCGATACCGCGACCGAAACCGAGATTTTAAACCATGCATGAAACTGCAATCCTATCTATGAATGTGAGAGGAAAAATAATCAAAAGAAGAGAAGTAAAGAACAAAAAGAAAAGGGGCAAACGAAACAGGTGTAGAAAATGAAATAAGCCCTAATCATTCCTTATATGCAAAGAAAATGAAATGCGAATGAAAATAAAGTGATTTAAAAAAAATTCCTTGGTAAAGAGATCTGTTGATGAGCTGCAAAAGAGAGAAGAAGTGGGCGATTTGGACGGTTTGCGCAGGAGAAGCAGGGAACGAAGGTAGAAGAAGGAGAAATAAAAGAAAAAGAAACCTAGCGCGGAATTTGAAGCGACAGGTTCGCTCGAGCGAACAAGACAGGTCGCTCGAGCGAACTGTCCATGGTTTTTAAAAACTGAGGTGCGGTGCGGTAAAAAATCTCTGACGGTCACGGTTTGGTCAAATCCCTCCATGGAACAGTGTAAATAGTAGCACTATTCAAATTTCCGTAAATTTAGCGCACTTGCAAAATGTGAATAAAATGACCAGAACACAAAAAAAATAAAAATAAAGAAATGGAAAACGAAACCAGTGTGATCTACTCCCCCTAAACCTTTTTGAGATGAACAAAATGTCACATGGGGAGCACACCCATCAACAAAAAGTTGAGTAAAGTAGTTTCCTCCAAATTTTTTTTTTAAACATTGGAGTATTTTCCTTTCCCCCTTTTTTTTAACTCATTTGAGTCCTCAACAATTTTCTCCTTTTTTTTAAAAATAAATTGAGGACGGGTTAAACCATCATTGGTGACTTTCACTCTAATAATTGTGGTAGCCTTCTCCAAGAGAAAATTACCAATCAATTGGAAGCCTTTACTCACAATCGTAGGTAGCCCTCTTCCTTCGGGTTAACCTTATTACCACAACATCTCTCAAGGATGAAAAACGGGAGATAACAGTGAGAGAATCGAAAATCGACCCGTGCGGTGAGAAAGGAAAGAAAGAAATGGTCATGTGTACAAGTGAGTGTGCACCTAAATAAACAAAAAATTTATGGAGTGTAGGGAATAAGTGAAATCTCTAAAGATTTTCGCAGAGATTCAAACCGTGTTGCATCCAACGGTTAGGAGAAAATATCCGCAAGTTGAGCTTCCGTGGGAATATGATGTAAATAAATTGTTCCCTCTTCCACAAGATCACGAATGAAATGATGTCTAATGTCTATATGCTTTGTGCGAGAGTGTTGGACTGGATTTTTGAAAATATCAATGGCACTCTGATTATCACAAAAGACAGTCATAGTTTCTTACTCAATCCCATAATCCTGCAGCATCTGTTTCATCCAAAGAAGCTGTGTGCAACAACTTCCTGCATTAATGTATTCAGCCTCAGCAGTCAACAGAGATGTCGAGGTCAGCTTTTTACTGTGCCAGGCAACTAGATTATTTCCAACAAAGAAGCAACCACCATAGGTACTTTTTCGATCATCAACACATCCAGCCAAATCAGCATCAGAATAACCAACAATGATCGTGTTGGTATCTTTAGACATCCAAATCCCATATTCGACAGTACCACAGACATATTTTAAGATTCTTTTCACAGGTTGAACATGAGACAACTTAGGTTTGGATTGGTATCTCGCACAAACTCTGACACTATAGGCAATGTTAGGACGACTAGCTGTGAGGTAGAGCAGACTACCTATCATACTTTTGTAACTTTTCTCATCAGTATCTAATCCATCAGCATCAAGACTAATTTTGACAGTGGTGCTCATTGGTGCTCTAGCATGTTTTGAAGATTGCATTCCAAACTTTTTCAGCAACTCCCTGGCATATTTTGACTGAGAAATAAAAATGTCAGATGGAGTTTGTTTAATCTGTAAACCCAGGAAGAAAGACAGCTCACCAACCATACTCATTCAAATTCACTTGACATTTTATCAGCAAATTTATCAGACAAGAAATCAGACATAGATCCAAAAATGATGTCATCAACATAGACTTGGGTAATAACAATGTTGTTCTTGTCTTGTTTGATGAACAACGCCTTATCCACACTTCCTCTAGTAAACCCATGCTCAATAAAAAATATTGTCAGTCTTTCATACCAGGCTCTTGGAGCTTGCTTTAAGACATAAAGAGTTTTTTTCAGTTTGTAAACGTGATCAGGATAATGAGGATCTTCAAATCCTTTCGGTTGCTCCACATACACTTCCTCATTTAAGTACCCATTCAAAAATGCACTTTTGACATCCATTTGAAACAATTTGGTATTTAAAAAACAAGCAATAGCAAGTAATAAGCGCACAGATTCAAGTCTAGCTACCGGGGCAAAAGTTTCATCGAAGTTAATACCCTCAACTTGGGTATACCCTTGAGCTACCAAGCGAGTTTTGTTCCTAATAACTTAACCAGACTCATCGGTTTTATTTTTAAAGATCCATTTGGTTCCGATGACATTTGTATTTGAAGGTCTGGGAACAAGCTCCCAAACACAGTTCTTTTCAAATTGGGCAAGTTCATCATGCATAGCATTTATCCAAGAATCATCTATAAGAGCATCTTTGACATTTTTTTGTTCTAAAGTGGAAACATAATAGACATTATTTACCTCATCACGTACCTGTTTCCTGGTTTTCATAGGAGCAGAAATCTCACCAATAACTTTGTCCAAAGGATGATCTTTGATTACTTGGCCTTTTTGAGATCGAGGATGAATAGATTTTGGAGTTACACTTTTCTTTTCAAATTGCCGTATTCTTTCAGGATCATTTGATTCAGAGGAAGGTTCCATTGGTTCAACCAGATCAGCATCTGCTATCGTTTCCTTTGTTGATTCCGAATCAGGTTTAGCTTGGCTTTCCGTTTGAATTTCAACCTGTTTAGAAGATGGAGAAAAAATTAGTCCCCCATCATCATCATCAGAAAAATAGTCAGAGGTACCTGCATCATCCACTACCACATTGATGGATTCCATTACAACAGAATTTTTGAGATGGAAAGCACGATAAGCTTTGCTGGTCAAAGAGTAACCGAGAAAAATTCCCTCATCACTCCTGGAGTCAAATTTTGACAAGTGTTCTCTATCACGAAGGATGTAACACTTGCTGCCAAAAGTTCGGAAGTATTTGATATTTGGCTTAACTCCGGTCTATATCTCATATGGGGTGGTTTTAGTTCCCGGACGAAGATAGACACTGTTGATGACGTAGACAGCTGTGTTAACAGCTTCAACCCAAAACCTTTGAGGTAAGTTTTTGCTATGTAACATCACACGTGCCATATCTTGAACCACTCGATTCTTTCTTTCCACTACCCCATTATGTTGTGGAGTTTTAGGGGTCGAATATTCACGCTTGATCCCATATTTGGTGCAAAAAGTGGAAAAGTCAGAGTTTTGAAACTCGGTTCCATGATTGGAACGAATCCTTGAAACGCATCCGAATTGTTGTCCTTTATCTGCAATAAGCAAAGTCCATAAGTCATTAAAGACAACAAAGGTTTCGGATTTATCACGCAAAAATCTTACCCATGTTAGTCTGGAAAAATCATCAACAGTAAAAAATATGTATTTTTACCACCAATGCTTTCAAATTTGGTTGGTCCCATAAGATCCATATGCAATAAATCTAAAGGTCTCTTAGTGATAAGAGAATCAACCTTTTTATGATGGGCTTTCATCTGTTTTCCAACTTGACAAGGACCACATACAGTATTCGGGGCTCTTTTTAGTTTGGGAAGCCCACGAACAATCTCAAAGTTTGACAATTTTTCCAGATCTTTGTAATTCACATGTCCCAAACGTTGATGCCGCAACTCAATGTCACTCATTACTACAGAGTTACAAGACAGTTCTTTCTCAGATGAAACCACATAACAATTGTCGGAATTTCTTATCCCATGAAGAACTGTTTTTCCCTTTTTGTCTACAGAAATGTATTCTTTGGAGGAAAAATGAACCTCATGTTTGTTATCACACAACTGGCTTATACTCAAGAGGTTTGTTTTGAGACCATCAACTAAATAAATATTTTTAAGTTTAGACATACCTGGGATTGCAACAACACATTTTCCAACAACTTTTGCCTTACCTCCATCTCCAAAACGAACACTTCCACCATTATAATCTTCTAGAGATGTGAACAAGGCTTTGTTTCTTGTCATGTGACGTGAGCAGCCACTATCCAAGTACCACACATCAGAATTTATAGCACTAAGTGCTGTAAGGACCACATTACAGCGTAGATCAGATTTTCGGACCCAGACTTGTTTGGTCCTAACCTGATGCGAAGATGTTTTTGGCCTTCTACGCTGATTTATGTTATAATTTCTCAATTTATTACAGTGTGGTCGTATGTGTCTAGTAATCCCACAGAAGTGACATATGGGAATGAATTTAGGTTTAGACGCATAATTTGGATAATATCTCCGAGGATATGTAGCATTTGTATAGACAGGAGGCATGAATTTCATACTAGTTCCTTGAACAAACACTGTTTTACCTTTGTCCTTAGATGAAGAAGTACCTACATATCCAAGCCCAGATTTTGAAGAAGGAGGCAGTTGAATCCCTAAAATTTCATTCAGTTTCATGGATCCAGTATTCATTCGGTTGATAGAAGCTTTTACTGATTCCAGTTCAGCAAGTGTCATCTTTAATTTTCCAGCAAGATTTTCTTTTTCAGATTTGCAAGTATTCAGCTCGTTTCTCAAGGTCAATAGTTGAGATTCAGCCTTCTTAGATTGTTGCTGCAGACGATCATTCTCTTGACCTGCAAGAATCAATTTGTTAGATAAGATTACTCGTTGATCTTCCAACTGTTTTACCTTAGATTGAGAGTCTTGCAGTGTAGCTTGCAAAGATGTATTCTTTTCTTCTATTACTTTCAATTTCAAGGCTCTTTTCCCACTTATTTTGGACATTCTAATAGATTATTGATGTAATTTTTGATAATCTTCATCTCCTTCATGTTCTTCATCAGAAGATTCGTTAATGTCTAAATCGTCTTCAGACTTGGATTCCTGCACAGAAGAGATGTTAGAGAGAGCCATGAAAGCAACATATTTTTCAGATTCACTTGAAGGTGAATCAGGTTAAGAAATTTCCTCATCAGATTCGTCATCCTAAGCAACATTTAAGGCATTGCCTTTATTCTTATCTCTGCGATTTGCACACCTGGAAGAAATGTGTTCATATCCTTGACACTCAAAACATTTAACTGGCTTGGTTGTACCCTTTGATCGATTTTGCTTAGTTTTGGTTACAAACTTACCTTTGGGAGGAGTTTTAGGGTTTGAAGAATCCTTTTTGTTAAAGGACTTTCTATTTTTCCAGATCTTTTTGAATTTTCTTGCAAAATATGCCTCAAATTTTTCATCATCAGTATCACTACCGAGTTCACTAATTTTAGGGTCATCCACTGAATTCGAGGACACTAGAGCAATGTCCTTTCCCTTTTTCTGCTGGCAGTGATTGGACTCAAAAGTTTGCAAATTTTCAACAAGTTCTTCAACTGTTAAAGAATTTAGATCCTGATGTTCCTCAATGGTAACTACCTTCGGACGAAATCGTTCTGGGAGAGACCTCATGATTTTCTTAACGATTTTGTTTTGAGGAATGGGTTCTCCCAAATTATAGCATGAATTTACAATCTTGCACAGTTTTGTATTAAATTCATCAAAAGACTCAGAATCTTTCATGCGTATCGTCTCAAAAGCAGTTGTCAAGTTCTGGAGTTTTGTTTGCTTGACAATTTCTGTTCCCTCATGAACAGTTTGAAGGAGATCTCAAGCGGCCTTTGCAATAAGGCAAGCAGACACCCTATGAAACTCAGATGCAGTGATTCCATTATAAATAGCATTAATGGCCTTGTTATTGCAATTTGATCTTGTCCTCTCATCAGGAGTCCATTGGGCTTTGAGTTTAGGTTTTGTTTGCCCTTCAACAATCATGGTGGGTTCAGTATATCCTTTCACCACTACATCCCAGACTTGGTCATCAATTGCCTTTAAATAAGCAATCATTCTAGATTTCCAGTATGAGTAATTTGATCCATCCAGGAGAGGGGGCTTATTGGTAAATGTCCCTTCTCTGTTGATATCCATTGGAGATCAGGAAAACGATCACACAAAAGTTTAGTGTAACCTGCTCTGATACCAATTGAAAGTAATTTCCACCTTAACACAGGCAGAGGTCCCGCTTACTAAATCTCTAATGAATATTAAACTGTTGTGATTAAACTAGTGATTAACCCGAATTCCAAGTTAACAAAATAATCAATTCACAAATAGAGAGACACGAGAATTATACGTGGAAAACCCTAAAAGGAAGAAAAACCACGGGCCTTATTGTCTAGGCCAACAGACAACCAAGCACTATGTAAAACCGAAGAATACAAGACACTTACAATCTTTTTCCCAGTTGTTGACTCAACTTAAGGATTGCATCAGATCTTGCTGACATGTAGTCACTAATCTTCACCGTGCTTGAGCAGAACCGCCTTCAAGAAGGGGATGGAAACTTGACCAAAAACTCTGAATCTTCAGTACAGCAACAACAACTTGAGGTTTTGGGGGGAATAGGATGGATTTCTCAAACTCTCTATCTCAGGTATTTTATCTTGATCAGTGTCTACTATATGTTGAGAGAGGAAGCCTTTAAATAGTCTCCAGTTCGTGTACGAAAGGCTCAAGGAATAGGAAGTTACATCTTGATCAAATTAGAAACAGAAGTTTAATCAGAATAGAAAGTCCAATGTTCGCTCGAGCGGATGTGGAAATTCACTCGAGCGAACTGCTCTCTGGAAGTAAGCAAGCAGCGCATGAAACCTTTTTGTCTTCTGGTCGCTCGAGCGATCTATGGTTCGCTCGAGCGATCAACTATCTGTCTTCAATTGTTCAAGACAGAACACAAGTGGGTCGAGCGATCTTCAAGTTAGGTTGAGCGAAGGTTGAACTGTGATGGGTTCGCTCGAGCGACCTCTAGGAAACATTAGAACTAGAAAACTCTTTCTATCGTTTGGAACGAGATCTTCAGCAGTCCATTCCTAAAAGAATTACAATTTAGGGAAACCCAATTTTATCCAGGACTCTATGAATTAGCCAACTAAAAACCTTACACAGACGCACATCATGGCATGGCCCAGTGTAAAGGCTTCTCATCACACTTCGAGACAGGCAGTGGGCCTCGCCTCCCTTAGTCCTTGGCCTCCACAGAATTCTAGCCACAAAGAGGGCCACCTTAAGGTGTTCGTTCCCAGCACGTTCTTCAATCTGCTCGCTCCTTGATGACAATCTCAGCTGTTTTAGATGAAATGTTATGCACTGAAAAATGAAGTCAATATTTTGAAAAGATAGCAGTATTTATTACGATGATGATGTTATTCAAAAGATCGTCAAAATTGAAAATATCACAAAGAGAGTTGTGAACTTGTGATAATATTGAATAAAAGATCAGGAAAATAGGAAAATCTATAAAGAAGATTTTTGTCAGTATCTCATCTTTATTTGTACTACATTAACTTTATTTTTTTAAATTAATTTATTTTTTGCAACATTTTTCTCCTATCTGGAGAAAACCCTCTAATTTGAGCAGAGCTTAACATTTTCCCAAGCCAATAATTTTAAGAGCAACATTTTGTGACAATGCTCAGTTAATAGCCCCATTTATGGGGTCTGAACTTGAATTATTGACATTTTTGTTGTAATCTTGGTACCAGCAAGGGTGGTTAGGCCCTGTAGAGATCGGACTGATGCGGGAGTGAACCCGCAGCACGAGAGAAGACCATCTGCACGCATCGAGGATGGGACTGCTTGTGCAGGCAGGGGAGAAGATCGAGAGATCAAACTCTGGACAGGTGGGTGAGAACAGGACACCTATGACCCAACCACGGCTATTCCTCGATTCAATTATTGTCACTTTCATTATTGATGTTGTTGTTTGGGTCAATTTAGTCCTTCATCATGCTATTTAGGTGCATTGAGTTTTAGGTCTTTGTCCCAGGTCCGAACTATTGGGTCTAAATTTGGACCTAGACGTGATGCTTTCAGATCGGATTGGGCGGGGCCTTTGTGGGGCCTCACCCAATTATGGCCTTAGTAGTCCGTAACCATATTTGGCTTGGTTCAGTACTATCCATCTATGGTTTACCAAAACCAGTTCGCTCTGCTGACATGCAGATTTGTGGAACTCATGCCAAGGCCTCAGCCATTTCTTTTAAAGACAGACCCATCTGGCGAGCCATTAAGGACAGCCCAAACCCATCTCAGAAGTAGTTGTGGCATACTGGTCTACAACCAACCCCACCCACCACCCAAACCATTGGAAGTCCTCCTTAGTCCTTTCTATAGATGGAACATCTGAAAGAAGAAGAGAAACAAAAACATTACTCCCTATTATTTTCGGGACCTTCCATAATCCCAATGCCACGAATGCACACTGAGTGTTTTGAAGTACTACATGATCAAGCCAACCTGAATTGTGGGAATTCACTATTCAAGCCGTGTTCAGGTTTCAAGTTTAAAGGTGCATTTTGGGTTAGGTTTGGTTGAGCCAATACTTGGCCTAATCCTCTTGAGTTGTGCCTATAATTGTAATGCTATATGATATATTATTCTACATTTTTTCTGTCCATGGACTACAAACCTATAATGCATTCTAACACTCTCCCCTTTCTGTTGTTTTTCTCTAATGGACTGGTTCTCGCATGGGCCTGTTTGGTCTCATATGAGCACAAGTCTCACCTTAAGCCTGACCCAAGACGGTCCATTTAGTGGATCGGTCCTCCAGCTTGAAAACCAGGCTTGCCTAGCTATCAAGCATTCATGGCCAACTCCATTATCATCCCAATGGATCTGGCCCATTGCAAATGTTGGATTTGAGCCAAAATAAAAAATTCTTGACGACATGTGATGAGTTTGCAATATGAACTAGTTTGCCTTGTTGAAGCTTGAATAGCCACAAGCTAATGGAGTTCTTTTAATTTTTGCAGCCTAATAAAGAAGTTCATTTTAGCTGCCACACAAAACAGTCGTTGGATTTCTATATATGGTGCCATAGTTTGTGGAGTTTTAACCATCAATCACAATGGTATCCAGTGGTACGCAATGGTCAATGACATTCTTATGAAAAAAAGTTATTGAGTTTATGTCTTATAGTTTAGGTTAACCAGATTAGTTTATTATCGTCAGGACCATGTTTTTGGATCAAGAGTATTTTGTAATTATACTGCACTTCTTTGTAACTTTAATGTTGTGTTTGGGAGGGGAGGGAAAATTTGAGGAGGAAGGAAAATGAAGGGGAGGGGAGGGAAAATGTTTGGGAAGTGAAAAAGTAGGGGAAGTGAAAATTTTGTTTGTTTGTGAGGTAGAGAGACAAAGACATTTTACCCTTGTTTTTGAAAAAAATTCAATTGGACAAAAAAGAGCATTTTAATACTTTCCCTCCTCTCCCCTCTTTTGCCCTCATTTTCTCCCATTCTTGGGGGGGAAATTTTTGACACTAGAGGACAAAAATTTTCCCTCCTCTTCCCCCCCTCCCATTTTCCTCTCCCCTTTCCAAACACCCTCTAAAAATATTTTTTCTCTATTTTCCCCCTATTTTCCACCCTTTCCGAACACGGCGTGAAAGATGGAAGTTATAAATTCGGTTGTAACTTATAAAATCCTAACTCAATAGTGAGTTTGAGAGTTCTCTGAATTGTATACTGTCCTAATCACATAAATTCATTGTGACCTATGTGCAGGTTTTTACTTTGCACGCGCACCACAAAAGGCAGCTCTTTATATATATATATATTTTTTTTTTCTGAGTCTTTGGGCCTTTTGTTCATCAGTAGCTCATATAGGAGTCTAACAACCTCAATGGATTGAATCAAGGAACAGCATCCATGCCTAGTATTCACTGACTGAAAGACTGATGACTGACTGACATGATTGCTAGGGGCATGGGAATCTAAAAATCTAAACTCTCAGACTCTCAGTGAACCCCACAAAGCCTAGGCCTAGTTATGGACAAGGAGTACCAGTATCCCACTTGAATAAAACCAATGGCAGCTAATAAAGGAAGGAGAGAGAGAGAGTAAGAGAGAGAGAGAGGAGATGATGAGGATCATGTGTCTGTGACTGACCCATTTGAAAGCGACCCAACCAGTGCACGTGATAACTTAGCCCACTTGAGAGACCTCATCTGATCCTCAAAAAAGCAAAAGCAAAAGAAAGAAAGAAAGAAAGAAAAAGCCACTTACACACACACCACCTCCTCCTCTCTCCTCGGGATCGCCAAAAGATCTTTCCACAACTACTTGCCCTTCTTCTTCTCTCGATCGATCGAGACACGTACAGAGATAGAGAGAGAGGCCTCCTCCTTTGCTTTCTTTTAGCAAATAAGAATAAGGCTGTCCTGTCCTATCTTCTTCTCTCAATGTCTCGCTTGTGCTTCTGCTACAAGCCAAAACCAAACTCTTAAAAAGGTTTTCATCTACTTTAACTTGGATGTGTCTTCTTAGTTGTAACTCCAAAAGCCCAGTTAAAACAAATAAAGACAAAGCCTCCAAAACACTTCCTTTGTTTTACTTTATTCTCCTGTTCTCCTATTTCATTTGGGAGGGTGAAGGACAACCATGATAATCCAATGCTTTCTAACTGTAATGACCCCTTTATCAGTAAGGACCTTTTCCATTTTCACACTGGCAGGTATAATCATTATTTATCATTGAATTTAATTACAAACACCTGTACTATATAAAGTTGTAAACAAAAAATTAGTCTCCAAAAACGAGGACAAGGCATGCCTTATATATAAGATTATTAGTGGGTCAATTTATAATCTGAGTCCAAACATCCAATCCATCTACGCACCACTTTTTTATTGTCATGGATCCATGTGGGCTTCATAGAATATGGGATTTTCTAGTTGGTCTTTAAAAAAAAGACCTGATCTCAATTACGTAATCAAAGGTAGGAGGATCCCATCTCTTCAAAAGATAATAAACTCTAGAAGTCCAAAGAGAAAGATATGTGAGAATCTAACAAATTAATTCTGAATAAAAATACATACTTTTTTTGTTAAAATTTGCATAAATGTCACCAATATATTTCAGAAAAAGACTCCTAGCCCAAGTTAGCTCTAGCTTATTAAAATAACAAAATTAAGATATGAACTTTTAAGTTTAAATTTTTTTGAAGTTTTTAGAAAGGAATTAACATAACAAGCATGATTGCGAGATGAATGAATTGGGCATGGGTTTCAACTTTGAAAAATTTTAAGATTCAAATCCATCAATTAAGGAAGTCTTGACAAATTGGGATTAATGGAATGACGCCTATGAGTTGCTCACTTGATGTTGCTCATAAAATTAGGGTAAAGTGGTATGGATGAGAAAAAACAGAAAGAAGGAGAACGACCCACTTCGGGAGTACGTTGCTACAGTGCTCCACTGTTTGGAGTATATGAAAAAGATTAACGGCAGCAATGACGACGTCAACCGATTGAGACTTCACCTTCCCCAACTAACGTGGCAATCCAGGAACCGTAGGATGAGTAGATGCTGACATGGCTGCGGGGCAGCAGATAGGCAAGCATCCAGCCCTGTTAGATTTTGTCGGCTGGAGGATATTATTACAGGGTAGGCCGCACGTGTCCCTGACATGTATGTTACAGACAGAGGGGTAGAGTGCCACGTGTTCTTGTAGGCTCGACTGGGCTAGTGACCCTACTTTGCAACGGAGCCGTACGATTTCCATTGGCTGTCAATGATCATCTCACGTGATCAAGGGGCCCACATGATGAAAAAATGGGGCCTACTCACTTTTCAGGGCCCGTACACTGTTTCTTGTCGTCTCAACTTGGGTGTTTAAAATTGCCATCAATTGTGTTCAGTATAAATCGTGGGGCCCATCTTCTTATAAATCTGAGCCGCACATTCCTTTTGCCAAGCCTCAGTGCAGTTGATTGATCACTTGGGTTAACAAGTGACTCGCCAAATAGCCCGAGTTCAAGCTCGGTATCTTCCTGTAAAATAAATAATTATATATTGAAAAATTATCTCTTTTCATCAAACAAGTTGGATAAAAATAGAAATCGAGAAATTAGAGAAAACATGACATAGTTACGTGAAAATAATTGAAATATGAGTTGTTTGATGGAAAATTGAGTGGGTAGTTGCATGAGTAGTTATATAACCGCAGTCAAAATTATTACCGACGGTCAAAATTAAAGCCAAAATTCCCTAACTTAATATATTATAATGCTCTTGTGATTCATTTCTTTCTTATTCTTTAATTGTTTTTATTTTAATTCACATATTAAAGGGTCAATACTAACGATGGGATGGGGGGAGAAAGTCAACGACAATAAAAAAGAAGTTCGACAAAATACCCAATTTTCCATGGCCAGTGTATGCAACTCATGAAAGGTGCATTGGTGCTATTTCCAGTATCAACTGTTACAAAATTGTTTTGTATGCTGGGCCACCAAAATGGCCAATGAACTTTCAATTACTAAAGTCTCAGGGATTTGTGGGGCCCGCCTTAGCAACCTTGATCACACACCCTATCCAAAACCTGAGACGTATTGGGAGAAAATCAGAAATAGATATGCACCAAAATGTCACCCTTACTAAGGGGCCATAAGATGTTGCTTCTCGAATGCTTAAATTAATCGCTTGTGTCAAATGCTTTCCGTCACAGACCGATTCGAGTAACAACAATTGAGTATGCGGCTTGGAATGACTAATTCATACTTTTGCCTCTCCTTGTGTTATCTTTTTACATTTAAAGAAAAAAGTAGTTTCTTCCCGTCTTTTTTTATCTCTTGTTTTTCTTATGCAATCTCCATTCTCGATCTCTTTTCCTTCACTCGGCATTCAATTCAAGCCATGCTTTGAAAGTGATCTCCATTTCACGTTGATTTATGTTGTGCCTACCATCACCATCATCATCATCATCAGATCGAAATCACTTTCAAAGCAATAGATTAAAATTAAAACAAGAAATTGAGTCAAATCACATGGTGTTTAAATCATCATATTGATGAACTGATGGAAGTAAATTTTGGTTGACCAATAAACAAAAGGTTGCTGCAACAATGGTTTTGCATCAAATTGGATTCCAATTGTAGGTCTCACTTTGGATTTATAGCACTTAGCTGATAGAATGGTTTGTCCCACAGACCCACACTTTGAGTAGCTGGACACTCCTGTGTATGCCCACATACATGCCACCTGTCCATCCCTGCGAGTTGAGAAAAAAAAAAAAAAAAATCCTTCATCATGCAAACAAAGCCATGACCGACAACTGATAGTGATCAGGCTTTGAATGGGGGCAACTTTCAATCCCCATCATCGCCATGCCTGTTTCAACCGTCCATTTGTAGGCCTTTCATGTAGCACGCAAGATAGATTGTGAGGACTCATATTATTTCTAATTTAATAATGCATGGCCATGGCCCACTCGAATGAAAGGTCCAAATCGCGACCAGTGCCCCATGTGTGATGGTGAAGCTACCTTGGAACACCAGTAAATGGATGAGGATGACATGCCATAGACTTAACTTGATTTCATGTCAGCCACACGTGTGGATAAGAAGGAGCCAGCCCATGTGCCCCATCATGCCCCCTATGATGGGGCACATGTGGGCCTTGTCCACTTCTCTCTGGGGCGACCGAGAAGGGCATTTTATCTTGGCTGGGCGAATCAGGTATTCAGTTCCAGCAGTGGCTGTATGGTTGCTGGGCAACATGCCTGACTCTGATTGAAGACATGCAAACAATGTCAGCCTCTTGTTCTGTTACAAGTGTGTTTTAAATGCAGATAGGATTGGAAATTACAAGGGTTTTTTTTTTTACTCGTCTTACATCATATGAGCATCACCTTGGGTGGCGCCTCTGAATTTAAAAGATCCTGCTGGGTTTGGATGTTATTTGTTGGAGATCTTCATGTAGTTTCTAAAATGGTGTCCGGATGTTTAGTTAGAAGAAATTTTTTGTGAAATTATTTTTTTATAATGAAAATTTTGGACAATGAATCTCCTCTTGAATTTTGCGTAATTCTTTTCTTGTTTGGCAACCTACTTCTTTTTGTACCTTTTACCTATCCCACAAAAGTGAGAATATGGTGTCTAAAAAAAGCTTTAAAACTACTTTGCTTATTCTGCGGTGCATCGGATTCTTAGCCCCTTACAAGGAAAGTGTTTTTTTACTGCCGTAAAAAATTGTTTTTAGTGGCAGTTTTTCCTTTCGTAGTTAAAAATCACCTAAGTTTCATTTTTAGCTTCGAAAAACTTGTTCCACGGCTAAAAGGGGTAGAAAACCTTAGACAGTAGGAGAGGGTGAGGGCAAAAACGCACTTTTTGCGACACAATTTTTTTTTTCGTGGTGGTTATGGTTTAGAGCATGTTTCTTTACTATAAAGAATTCATGCCTTGAGAATCTTAAATTCTCCAAAAGTTGTCTCCAGGTGGGTTTTCAAAATCCTCCTCCAGGTGGAGCATTTAAAATTCCAACGAAAATCAAAGATATTGGGATTTCAAGAATTCCAAAAGATGATTTGAGATCATATATGTGGCTGGAATTTGGAATTCTTGTGAATGAAAAAAAGAAAAAAAAAAGCATTTTAAAGGCCAAAAGACAAGCTATCATATGATGTCAAATAAACTAAAATATGGCAAATTCTTGTGAGAAAAACAAATGGAATTTGTTTGATTAAGCTGGGGATTACCGAAAAACCTGAATACTAAAATCATTGTTTGGTTTTTTGGTGGATATATGTTTGTATGTGTACCCGAGGAGAGCAAGGGTTCCTATTTATAATGATTCTCCAATGGTCGACTGAGGCCAGTCTGGTGAAATGGATCCCAGTTCCAATGCATGCTCTTGAGGTAAGTTCGTGACCGTCACAGTTTTTACGTTGAGGTCCTCAATGTTTCAGTGAGGAGGCCAAGTCGTATCTCGGGCATGGTCACCTGGTGGCCCACACACACCAACAATGGCTTGAGTTGTATAGCACAAAGAACAACAATGGCTTTAAGTTGTACAGCATTAGTGAGTTAAAACCAAGTGAATGACAAAAATTGTTTTAAAGAAAGAAAAATCTTAACATGCTTTAAAGCAATTATACTCTACTTTCATTATGATTTTTTACATGATCAAGAGTTTTCAGGGCCAAAATTTTTCTACCCGAACTTGACTTTTGACATTTTACAATGAATGAACAAACTTCGAAGTGATTTATTTGCAAGCTACTTACAACTAAGCTTGTTATGGAGTGGCTTACTGAACTTTTACATTGATAAGAGGTTGAGAGAGAGAGAGAGAGAGAGAGAGAGAGAGAGAGAGAGAGAGGATGCTTTGTTTATAGTGAGTGGAGGATGGGCCACTTGAACAGGCGTGTGAAAATTGGAAGTGTGATGTGGTGCCCACTGCGAAAAGAGTGACGAGATTGACAAGAATAATTAGACCGTGCTCCATGCGCACACTTCCCATCTTTCGGGTGGGATTGCAAACCAAGCAACCTCTATCACTTGAAGCTATTCATAATATGCACTTCGGGGGAGGTGATATCTCTCTAGGTGTATCGTATTCTTTGATAGCCCTTTCTCAAACGAGTAGAAAGATTATGATCGTGATGTGTGTGAAATACTCCATGCTCGAGTCTGTGTCTAATAGACGCTGTATAGTGAAAACTCCGCCATTTGTTGTCTCAAACTTGAGAATGTAGAAGGGTTGCGTTGGATAAGTTGATAATTAATGTAAATTTTTTGTCACAACTTCAATATGTGTTATATTATTGTAGCTCAGAACTATATAGTTGGAATAAAGTGTTGATGATAATGGTGATGATGCTTTTCTTGGGTCAATTACAACGGCCATTAATCCCTTGCTTTAGGATTATTGTATATATACCTGATAATGAAACTAGTATAACTTGAGTGCAACATATCACATGGGTCATTTAAGTGTTAATATAGAGTGAGGATGGCCTAAACAGACCTTAAAATGGACACTCTCCCCCACCAGTTAAGCAAACTATACTTGATCTTAGCCAAAAGGCCGAGAAAGGTATAGTTAAACAATTCTTCTGAGCGGTTTAATTTTACTAGTGGATAATCATGTGGGACCTTCGGATGGATAGCTCCAGGATTTTTTACTGGCAAATTTAAGCCTTTCTAAGCCTTCATGTTAGTGTAGGACCATTTGATCTTTGTGATGATTTGGTCCAATCCTTTATATTAATGCTCATGGTTTTGATTGTTGGGAGTTTGGGTCAAGCATCCGGGCATTCCAAATTAGTATCATTGTTGATTAGAATCTAATTGGGATTTATCACTTAGAACTATTTTAAGTAGGAGTTTTTTTTTATGGTTGTTTTGTTGCTTTATAAGAAATAAGTACTAAAGTACGTTAGTCTTTTTACTGTTGTTACAGAAATTTTCTCTCTTCTCAAGTGTAAAGTAGTGCGTATTGATGTCTACTCCAGTTCTTTTTTCTTTTTCCTCCTTGGATTGTGTTCTCTTCTCTCTGTCTCTCTCATGATAAGTAATACTTTTTCCCCTTTATCTTGCTCTAATACTTTGTGAGTTTCATACTCATTGTCATCTTGTGTTGTGAATATCTGACTGTGAGCATTTATTTGGTTAATTAAGTCCTACAACTAAAGCTATTAGAGATTAACATCAAAGATAAGAGATGTTCAATCATTATCATCGAAACCTTGTCCTAAGGATGGGTTGCACTTCTATTTCGCCATTTTGTTTGATCTTGGTTCAAATATTTGAATAGGTTGCACTTCGATCCTCGTACCTATTTTTCCTGCTTTTATTTGTACTTTTCAACATATATATATATATATATTTTTCAGATGCTATATACCGCATGGAATTTTTTTCATGGACTTATTGGCTAGTGTTGGTCATTCTCCAAATCATCACAAACGAGTTCTGTTTTTCCAATTTATCATCTATTGTGCTATCATCTTAAATGAATCTCTCTTCATTTATCACTCAAAAAAGTCATAATAAGTTAGATTTTCAGTAGTCTTGTAAATGGGGATGAGTCGCTAGGGCTTCTGTTGAGACGACATTTTGTGCTGAATGCAAAGCAGTGATTGTTTCATTTCGTTTTTTTTTAATCAGTGGTACTCAAGTAAAAGAAACATGGGTTAGAACCCTTCATGATCATTCAATCAGTATACTTTCTCTACAAGCTAAGGCCTACCAATCCGCCATGAATACAGTCGACGACCTCTTTTCTTTTATGTCGTCATAATAATAATTCCATGCTACCTTTTCTTTGACCTCATGGTCTCAAATACAATAAACTAAACCGAGTTAGTGTAGCTAAAGACTCATCCGATTTTCTTTGATTTGAGTGGCTTTTGATGATTTTTATCTATTATTTTATCTTCTTCTTTGGTATGATTGAATGACATATAGTTGCCTCCACCATGTGAGAGGATTGTTTGTATGGACCGGCACCATTCACCCATGGGACCCACGGTAAGCTCAAATTGGAAACACATGGTAGAATTGGAACACAGCTTACAATTGATAAAACCTGTCTATGCTGAAATATGGCCCATGTATGAAGAGAAGTGGATATAAACATACTTACACACTAGGTGGGAAACAGGGACGGCCGTGATGGTTTGGTTGATGGAGAGATCAAAGTGTGGCCCATTTTTTATGGGACCCAACAAACGGGCCTCCTGATCCCATTCGAAGAAGTAATAATCATAAACAAGACGCCATGTTCTACCACCAAGGGCAAGTTCCCACTAAAAAAAAAAGCAAAAGCTTTTCGATTTACCACCGTCCTTACCTTTCCCTTGTACAATCAGATATATCTGCTTTGCTTCTCTCTCTCTCTCTCTCTCCATTTCTTCCGTATTCGGAAATAATAAGGCGTTTGGATGTACATACCCTATAAACATTTTAGATGAAAAACATCCAAATTTCAGACGAAAACATGAAAGAGGAATCATCCACAAGACACTAATCAAAGAACCCAGAAACGAAAATTAACCAAGAAGTCGATTTATTATCCGATTTAAGTCCAAACCCAGTAATCAAAAACACTAATCTATTAACAATACCCAAGTAAAAAGATCCTTCTTTTATCATCTTTTAGCGAATCAAACCGCTAGCAATGGCGCGATTGGTATCGAGACGAGTGGTCTCATACACGGGAAGCTCTTCTCGATATCGATCGATGCCGATCACCGCCAGATTATCGAGCTCGAACAGATCAGAGCTAGAACAGCTCATCCCGTCATCGAAATCGTCTTCTTCTTCCTCATGGTAGATGACGTTTTCGTGTACATCTCTCATAACTTCTCCAATAATTTTGCTCTTTTTCTGATACCCTTTGAGGAGATCTTTGGCGGCTTCTTCAACTTGCCTGTTCTTCTCCATGAGATGGCGTTTGAGCTCCTCCCCGAAAATCAACGGTGGACATTCGCTGCTCTTCTTGATGCCGACGGTGAGATGACCCACCTCACGTTCTCGATCGTAGATGTGTTTTTGACCGCATGGGCGGCTGTCTTCGTCGACGATGACGCTTACAGGGTAGAATCTGACGGATTTGATGGAGTTCCCCCTAGAAGATGGGGTTTTGCTGAGGCAAGATCGCGAATAGGAAGAAGCAGAAGAGCAAGTGGACGAAGACGAACGGTCGGATTTGGATTTCCTCTCCAAGGACGAGAGCTTCGTCGTCTTCTTCGCATTTCCGGCGGCCGTGAAGAGGGAGTTGAGGAACCCGGCGATGCGGCCGCCGGGAGAAATGGGCTGCTTCGGTTTCTTCAAATCAACGCCTCCCCCGTGAGATTTTGCAGAAGAAGACGGAGTGGGTTTGGTTTTGTTGAAGCTCTCTTGCTTTGGCTTCTGCTGTTTGGGAGCTTGAATTTCTGGCAATTGGGTTTTTCTCTGCAGCCCGGTACGAACAGGTTTCGGCCTCACGAAGACGGGTTCCGACTCGGACGAATCGGAAGAGCTAGAACCGGAATGCAAGAGAGTCGGCTTTAGATTTCTGTGAGATTTCTCGAATCCATGTTCGAAATAAGTTGCTGGGGTCCTCCCAAGATTGGATTTTTCGGTCGTCTTCTTCCTATCCACCACCCACTTCTCACTTTGCATTCTGCTGCTAAAGCTCTGTTTTTTCCTCATGGTTTCCGAGTAGAAAACCATCTCTTCTGCTGCAGCAGCTGCTGCTTCTATGTCTCCGTTGTCTATGGACCGGTAGATTGCGTCGAGGACGTTGGCAGAGAAAGATGGGTTTTGGTATTTCTTCTCATATCTATCCATTGTTGTGGGAGATTTATAGAGTAGATTAAGAGAGAGAGAGAGAGAGAGAGAGAGAGAGAGAGAAAGATGGGTTTTCTGTAGTATGCGTGTATTTTTAAAGAGTTGTGTCTGCTGAGGGAGAGTCAAAAGCTGTAAGGAATCAGTAAGTAGGATATGGTGTGATGAGAAGAGGAGGAAACAGCTGACATTTCTCTTTGTAATGGATTTGATTTGGAGATGCAATGGAATGGACAGAGAGATGTAGGAGACATACGGAGACAGAGAGCGGGCTCTTGATGAAATTGGAGCTGTTCTTGTCGGGTTTTTCAAGTTATAGCTCTTGCAAATTGCACAGAGAGAGAGAGAGAGAGAGAGAGAGAGATTTCTACCTTGCTTTGCTTTGCTGCTGTAATGAAAGCCAAAGGACACGCTCGGCTTCCTTCTCCTTTTGATGTTCTCTCTCTCTCTCACGCGCCTGCATGCGTCTTAGATGGCACTTTGATGACGTGGAGTAAATTACGTTTAATTACCCTGAATCCCATCTAATTTACTTTGCCAGTGATTCTACTCATTAAAACCCCTCCCCAAACCAATTCTAGAGGCAGGAAAAACAAGACTCCCCTCAGGTCCAATCTGGTCTACCCACTTTTGGAGGGACACTCACATACTAGTGCCCCTGTCCGGATCCTCTGTTTCTTAAAAACAGCTAAATTATGTTTGGTTCAATCAGAATTAGCCAGCTGTGTAAAATCTGATATTCGATTTTACGTAATCTCAATTACTTTCTTGGAATGAAAATATCAAGGATGAGATGTATAAAATCTCTAATTCTGATCAGAAGAAACAGTCTCTCCCTGTTTCTACTAAACAGGGCATCAATATAGAAGTTGCTCTGGTAACCAATCATATCTAAACCTTTCATTGACTTTCCACACTATGAGCCATTCATCTTAGATGGACCCCACCACAATATTATTTGTAAAGGTGTTTGGAAGTTGGTGTCATGATTCGTATCTATGGAATGGGTGGGCCCCACCTAGGAAGAATTGTGGGGGGCTATCTGATGCACCAATCCAGCCACCCTCACTGACGTGGTCCCTCAATGATCTACTGCCATTGATCTGGGGGACCCACTTGGCGTTGTTGGGACCTGTTGGTCTGTATTGGATGTGATTTGATATGGGTATGTAGATATCATAGAAGCTGACAAATCAGTTGGTCGTCTCACTGTTGTTTGCACTGGTTGAAACAAGTAGACCCACCACCAAACCAAAATGATGTGAACTAATCTTGTCAGGATAGGACCAATTGAGATTGAGTTAGGCAGGGGAACCGGTTAATAAATTGGTGTGACAGGAATTCCCAACAACAATGAGATAAATGGATTGGAAGTTAAAAAAGAGAACATTGGTTGAATGTGGGATATTTTTACCTTGATCTATATGATCCAAATCAATTAAAGGAGTTGCTATCTTGGGATTGATCTGTGTGTGATAGAGATCCAACAAATTGACACTTTCTTTTGCAATCTTTCATGCGGTTTGATGGCCTGATCAGACAGGGATTATCAGTAAATCACAATAATTCAATGGATTTATCTAAATTGGAATAATTTAATGATATTTTCTGAATCTTCAAGAGATTTGAGAAATAGTTGGTTATCCACTTAAGATGCCCAACAAATGCAGGTTCATGCTGATGGAGTCAGTATCCTAATTAAGATAGACATAATGCTTCCAAAAAAATGTGACTCCCCGTATCTAGCCACACATGTCGCACACACCCCTCCTCAATGAGTTTTTAAACGTGCATTCATTTGCATTAACCATCAATTAATACAGTGAAATTACAACAACTGTCTCTAAATGGATGCCTTGTGGAACTACCAAGAGCAGCCTAATCTCTAATTTTTACCCAAAAAAAAAAAAAAAACACACTTGGGCCTACTCTTTGATCGATCATACTTCTTCAAACGAATCACATGAAATCAACATGATTTTTTTTGCAAATCAAAAGCCTTACCGATGAGGATATAAGATAGGTGAGACGTTCCATTTAAAAGTGGCAGTCCATGGACTTATATTTCTACGTATGTTATACGAACGTACAGTGAATTTGTCATCTCCCACGTAGTACATGCATTTTAATGTACAAATCAGACGAGTTGATCGATGATGATATTGCTTAGTTTTTCTACCACAAAGTGGCCCCTACTTGATGGAGGGTCCTGATTCATCAATTACACCCACATGCACATGATAGTGGTGCAATCGTTTTAGTTGAGTGGAAGTGAGAAGTGGGAAGTGGTGTGGACGCCAGCGCACGAGGATTCTTAGTGGCCTTTGCTAAGGAAAGGAAGGAAAGGAGATGGCAACGGGCAACCATCATTTGCAAGCAAGAGACATGATCCTCCTAGAAAAAGACTAAAGAGGAGGAACAATATCTGCTTAGATCCTCTTCATTGACACTACCAATCCCAACCGTCCAACAAACCACTGCATTCAATCTGGACCTTTGAACCTCAAGGCCCCACCTTGAATTGCCCATGATCCACTCCAGTCCATGGTCCATAGAAAAAGCCTGTAATATTATTTAACCCTTTGGCTAAGTTGAAAAGAATACCAGAAATTATCTTTGGCTCATGAAAAGAATAGAGGGAATCAGAAAAAAAACATGGGGGGAAGCTGCTTTAAGAAGAAATGGAATCAATATAAAGCAATTTACAATTAAAAAAAAATATATACAGTATCCCATCGGCAAAGTAATGTTATTTCCAAGGGAAGAATTCCATCATCCAAAAAGCATAAAACAGATACATGTACAAAAAAGATAGTAAAGTAGCTGTGGCCGTATAGGCCTATTGGGTCTATACTTGATTCTATGGACATTTGCTGATTTCTCATACACAATTATTGTACATGTGATGTGCCAAAAAAAAAAAAAAAAAAATTGCAAAAAAAATTAAGAAAATTATTGTACATGTGATGTGGGGCCCATTGCTTGAGTATGAGTATGAGATTACAACGGTTTGATCTTCCAGAAAAAGAATGAATGGATTAACATCCATAGAAGTGAATGATCACATGAGATATCAGATTGGGTCAGAGAAAGGCAGGAAATCAAACAGTATGCAGTCTAATAGAAGTGTAAAAGAGAATGTCTGTAGAGGTGTAAAGAGAGAAGTGAAATGTGTGTGAGTGAGATTGAAATTGAATTAAAGAGGCTTGGAAAAAGAAGGGCGCGTGACATGCTCCTACTTAAAACAGCCATCTTTGTTCTTGTTCTTTAGATGAACATTAATTTAAGTTTAGGTTAAAGCCTACTCGAACTATCCTCTCTCGCCACCTAAAGACAGACATACTTACTAAGCTATCAATCGATGGGGTCCACTGGCAATTCTAGTACCTTAACCCAACGGACCATCAGTTTAAATTAAATGCTATCCCAATTCACAAGTGGTCTAGACAAACTCTATTTGCTTTTGCAACAAAATCCCACTGCTTGCCTTTCAAAATGTGATGTACAACACTTGGTAGAATTTGTGACTTTCATTTATACGAAAGAGGTCTATGAAATCTAACCATCTACGAGCAATCATGTCTATTGCAAGGACAACCATTTTGTTCATGGCCTTATAGTTAAAATAGTCGAAAGCATTCAATCAACTTATGGTTCACAAAGTCCTCTTATATCTTGTGGGCTAGTGCTGCGCCCCCATAAATTCTACCACCAAGTTTTTTTTATAGTAGAATGTATCTGGGTTGCATCGTGTGTCATGTGTAAGAACATGCTTCTTTGTTGGTTGGGCCTAGGCATCATGAAATTCGTTCATAAGCGTAGAAAGACAATCTGGTTGGATAGATATAAGAGAAAGGGATAGGATAGTGGGTCAAATGTCACTCACTTGGACGGGGATACACTTATCCTTTGAAGATCTATTCGAATCTTAGCTTTCTTCTAAAAAAATTAAGTGGGAACGGAAAAAGGGCCCCCCTTTACCAAATGGGCTTGACCAATGGAGTGCACCAAGTCCTACATGTTAGAGATTAGTATCTTAGATAATGATTAGTTTGGTTGTTAGAGATTTTAGGTAATTTGAATTTTAAATAATTGTTGATTAGAGTCTCTTCATTGTATAAATTGAGATCAATTCTCAATTGAATGTTACGGTGAAATTATGGGAAGAAAGTCATTCTTGAAATTCTTTATGGTATCAGAGCGTGGGCCTAGCAATGATCTTGCGATCAAGTTAGGTATGATCTTGCGGGTATGATCTTGCTTCCGCAATTCACCGTCAATTTTTTTTTATTTCAATAAAGAAAATCAGCATCTTCTCTCCTTTAATCATCACCTCAAGCCTTATGATCTTCTCAATCTCAGTTTGTACGATCAAAACTTCTGAAAGAGATTATGTCAGATCTGATTTAGTGGACCACTGGCACCGACAGACTCAAAAGGAGCGGGTTGCGACAGTGATGGATCCATAGACGGAATGGTGATCCCCAAGAAGAAGATATGATCATTTTTGCAAAATATTTAGAATTTATATTTTATTTTGAGATCAAGGGTTTTTATTTTTAATGTGAACAATCACAGATCTTTCCTATGAAAAGATTCTGTGATTGAGGGGGAATGTTAGAGATTAGTATCTTAGATAATGATTAGTTTGGTTGTTAGAGATTTTAGGTAATTTGAATTTTAAATAATTGTTGATTAGAGTCTCTTCATTGTATAAATTGAGATCAATTCTCAATTGAATGTTATGGTGAAATTATGGGAAGAAAGTCATTCTTGAAATTCTTTACTACATTCCGACCCTTCACACACACACACACTCTCTCTCCCCACTATGCGTTTAGGAGTTTGGACCAAATATAAACAGTACCAAGCGTTGGCAGCCGAAGAAAATAATATTTGTTCACACATGTAAAGCCGCACTGTTATAGTTCCAGTTAATGAACTTAAAAGGAGTAGGTTTGGACTCAGATGCATATTGCAAGTAGACTTAGATCAGCCCAATTACTAAAAGCGGATTTCGATTAGGGTTGCAAATCTATTCGGTCATCCAGTATCCAAATTCTTCAATTCAGAAAATTAAGGACATGGAATCAATCTTTTGGATCCAGGGAAATTCAGATTCAGTCTGAATCCATATAAAATTCAGATCTAGAATGGGATCCTCACATATGTTCTGACCTGGGAATCTGAATGCAAGACGATTACATTCACATATAAAAGGTATATTTAGGTCTACTTAGCTCTAATCATATAATATTTATTAGTCGCGTTTGTATATTTTAAAAAATGAACTTCTTTTTATCCAATTATACTAACGCACTTTACATCTTATTTCGGATCCCAATCCAAAATTGCATTATTTTTTTAAGTTGATGCTAGATCCAAATACAACACATAGGTTTCAAGTTTGATCCCAATCCGGATTTGGAACCCGATCTATAAAGATGAATTCATGCCCAGATCCACCACGGGTTTGCCTTGAATTTGACCTGTCTGCATTCTTAACTTTCATCCTGATCACATCTAGTCTCGAAAATCAACCACGAACCGAATGGGTTATTAAGGATTCAATTGGAGAACCCCATACTGACTGGTTAGGGCCCAAGTCTACTAAATTAATGTGGTTATTTAATGTATCTCCTACAAATGCATACTTCCTTCTAAACATGTCCAATGTGGAATTTGGCATAAAAGAAGTCAAATTGTCAGAAGGAAAGTTTTTTAAACAAGAAATTGGTTCTCAATAGAGCTGTTTTCCATGGAAATCTAACATTTACTTACATGAAAAGTGCATAATGATGAAATGGGTTTTCTCAAGAAACCAAAATACAAACATTGGATTTCATATTTTGAAAAATCTCTAACTGTGATATCAGATATTTAAGCTCTCAAGTAAGAAACTGATAGGCCTGGACTCAATTTATTCCGGTCCATGAAGTGGACTAAAACTGGGCCAAATCTTGAAATCATACCAAAATTGTCAATTTGGGTGCTTTTGGTATTTGGGCATTTGGGACCCATTTTCATCCCCGTTGAATGCCATGAGATTCACCAGAACCAGGTTTTATGTTTTGTAGTAAATGAATAACATGGAATCTCAAAACAGTGCGTTCAGTGTAGGAAGGCAACTTCTGGAATAGCTTGTCAATCAAAACTTGAAGTGAACACCACCAAGTGACATTGATGAAAGCAAAGACAGGGAATTCAACACAAGAACCTTATCACAATTTGCCAAACCATGTATAATTTGCATCTTATTGAAAAAGTGCTTGGCCCTTTCAATCACGTACTCCATTGAAGAATGACTCAGGAAGGCTATGAGAGGACAGAGGACTTAATTTGCAGCCTTTTTGCCCAAAAATTAAAAAAAAAAAGAAAAAAAAATGGAACATCAGTTGGAATTTGGATGAACATATCTTAACCACATCAGATATACGAAACCTTTCATAGGTCCCTATAAAATTTTAGTGATGTCAAATCTATCTAGGTCAAGCTATTGATTGGGTCTGTGCTAGTCTCTATTATGCAAGCCCCATGGTAGGGAAATCAGCATGAGCGCCAGACAATCTTGTCCCTGGGGTTGACCCATTTATTGGCTGAACTTGAAACTGAACTCCGAACCCAAACCACTAGGCCTGTCTGCTCTTCATAGGCTCAGATCAAACGGGGTAGCCCTATAGAATTTGAAACTGTTTTGAGTCAAAGGTAACTCCAGATGTTGGACACATCCACTGTGCATGAGGGTGTACCCTTTGAGATACCGACCTTGCATCCTCATGGTCCTATCTTCAGGGCTTCCCTCCTCAATTTCTTTCCATCACCTCAAGACATGGGATTGATTTTAAAAATATGTTAATTTTTTATAATTTTGCCCCTCCTCATTTACCTTTTTTTTTTTCTTTTTTTTTTTTTTTCTATCTTTTAAAAAAGGATAGAATTTGAAAAGCTTCCATTTTAATTTCGTCTTTTGCTAGCTTTTAAAAGACAAGTAAATCCTTCTCCAAAATTTAAGGAGAGTTTTAAGGTTTTAGTTAAAGAAATCCTTCTTCCTCTCCCCCATTTTCTCCAAATTAATGTAAGTCTTTATAAGAGACATTTAATCTCCAGACTCTTTTTAGAAGTCTAGAGTAGTTGGATTTGAGTACCTAGCTATCCCTTGGATTCAAATACGAGTTGGTCCCACCATATTTGGGCAAATATTTAAAATAATGTGTACTCAATCTTATTGCGGGACCAACTACTATTGGGATAAAATCTAAAAAAAGTCCAATTAAAACAAGGTTATTTATTCTAAACATCACGGATGTTACATAATGAATCTTCACTTTTTTATGGCATTAGTTATCAATAATGTACTATTAACCATTCATGCCTTGCAGGAGCGTTATGGCCTATCAAACAATCACAAGTAACCAATCAATGAATTTCTTACCATCCATGTTTGCCATAGGCCTCGTGGCCAATTAAATGATTACAAGTAATCAATCAACAAATTTTTATTGATTAAGTATGGGGGATTGGTTTACATGTGATGAATCCAATATAGGCTCTACTTTGATCAAAGTGAAATACAATTCTCGGTCCTAAAGCAAAGAGTAAGTGATTATTTTGAGTATTTGGATTCATTACAGTGGGCCCTATTATTTTTATATTTTAACTACCCTCAAAATTTTGAGAAATTAAGTCTTTAAAACTATTGAATTATTTTCAAATTGAGGATTTTTCTCTAAATATTAGTGAAAAACTATGTAAAGAGTAAATAGATTTATTTTAAAATTATAAGTGGAAAAAATACCAAATATAAAAATTATTATTGATCTCCTCTAGAAAAAAATCCCAGGCTCCGGAAATTTTTTTGGCTCTGCCACTGCCCATCTTGCAGCTCTATAGCGGGAAGCCCACTATTAAGATTTAGAGATTACTTTTTGTTCTAGTGGTGGTATCATTAAAAATAACCAATGACTATTTATAAGAATACAATAATTTAAAATAGGAAAAGTGATCCAATTCAAGCTAGAAATTTAATCACATTCCTCTAAAGATATCAGATCACATAATAATAAAAAAAACTAAATATAATAAAAATCCAAGCTTATGGCTATGTTTTGCTAAGAGGTACCTTGCATGGCTTGGGGAGGTAAAAATATAAGCCCCTTGTGAGACCCAAATAAATGCATTTTATGTTAGATGTAAGTGGTCCACATGAGCACACCTTTAATAATTATAGGGACCCACTTTAAGTAAATTGATTTTTGATAAGCTTTTCCCTTTAGTTTTGATTTGGATAAATTTCACTTGGATTCACTTTTAGAATGTCCGTCCATTGAATAGATTTGACTTGGACTCATTTTTAGAAAGCACAATCCATTAACTCTTGTTTGATTGATCAATGATGGAATTTAGGAAACTTGATTGATCAATGACGGAATTTAGGAAACTAACATCTGATAAGATTTCTTTGATTGGGAAAAATCTCTCTAGGGTTATGTATAAAAGTGATTTTTTGGTTCTCTCTTTACTCACGTCATATGGCATAGTACCATTAACTCTCTCGTATATCAGAGCAAGTGAAAAGGAAGGTAGGAGCATAGGCGCCATTGATCACAAGGCGAGACAATTTAAAGCTGAACCGCACATCACCAAGATCATGGCGCAATGTATGCTTTCAATATATATTGAATTATCCATTGTTTAATGCATAAGTCTAGATTTGTAGGTTTGATTTATGTTGCAAACTATATCGAATTTAATATTTTAATCATGAGAGAAAAATGTGGTGGAAAGATCTCATTATGGTTATGATCAATGTTGCCTAATACCCTGTGTGGGTGCCAAATTCCGAATAGTTACTGTTGTTGAGGAAGATGAAAGCACATTCAGTTTGATAGAGTCCGCCTTGCAGCATCATCTTTCGAAGTTGAAGAAGAAGGGGATCATGTATAAAAAAAACCCTTGTTTCTTAGAAGAATGATGATATTGCCATTCTTCTACGATGAGTTAGTCCACTTTGCAATAATAAATTCATCCATGGCCCACTTTTGACATGTAATGGGATCACACCACCAACTAAGTTAAGAGTCAATCTCACCATCAGATTGACTCTGTAAAAATGTTATTTCAACTTTTTTAAATCACATTTTGTTACTTGATTTGGTTAATGGTAGATATAATCATGATTGCAGCGAAATCTAAATTAAACTGCTAAATTTTACAGTTGGGGCCTACAAGTATTGGAGTAAACTTTGATAACATTTCATCCAAGAGTTGGGTATTGATTTTGAGCCATTCTAAATTTTTTGAAGGTGGGCCCAACTGCATAATTTCACTTCTCTCATATAAAAGTATTAGCAAGACACTCAAGATCAATTTTGATAGTTGGATAAGACACATAAGAGGTGATTGTGCTGAGTTTAAGTTTTATTTAACCATTATGTAAAATTTTCATGAATTGTCATTCTTATATAAAATTTTACAACATTTAAGAATTTTGCAAAACACAATTATTCGCCAACCTTATTGAATTTTATATCCGAATTAGTACATCGAATTTTTCGAACTCCAACTATGAATTAAGCGAATTGTAAAACGAATCAAATGTGTACTCCAGCGAATTTTCGAATTTGATTAGGTGCCGAATTGGGAGCTATGATATTCGAATGTGAATTCGTCGAACTACAAATCAGGCACCTGTGGATATGATTATGGGAAAAAACCACCTCCATCAAATTATCAGGACCATCGGTTTAGGGGCCTTAAGCTTTAATAGTTTTTAAAGTTACATTCTTCATGAAATTTAGTCCAACAGTGGATATAATTTAGATTTGCGCCAAATTAGGATGACTGCAAATCACTAGAGGTCTCATATGATGGTAAAAGAGTTACTTCTCCTATAATTTGTGAGAGTTACATATTAGCAGTGGCACAGCACAGCACCCCACTCCAAGTTCAATATTTTGTAATGTAACGTGAAGTCGTATTTTCCATATACAACCTTCTTTGTAGGAAGAACAACCCACTTCATATGTCAAATCCCAGCTTGATTGATGACAAGGAGATTTGTTTCCTCAAATCTGATTCATATGAGGCGATTGGCAGTGATCGGCATGGATGTTTACCTGTCCTAACCCTTCCCTAATCTCACCTCTCAATATACAATGAATCTAACTTATGCAATGCATATAAGACTAACAGTTAGATAAGGCAGGATCAATCCAATCGAATAAATGCAACAAGATGGGTTTCGCTTATATCTTGACAAATTGTCCCTCACTCAATCATCAAATACTGAGGAAAATGGATTAAACTTTGCACATCACCCTTTGTACTAAACTTTGATGCAATATGATATACCACAATGGTAGGGTTTATCTGAAAACTGGCATCAGAAAATAGAGATCAACTCTTGATCACAGACACCATCACCGTTGATTTTGCAAGGGACTTGGATGTCATTGCTAATTCAGAGATAACTGAGTCAACCGTGTGCTTGATTTTTATGGATTTCATTAGGCATCTTTGTGGAACACTGCATTCCGCAGATATATGTTACTGGGGTGCCGCAGAAAAGCAGTTTTAATGCTCGACCTTCCTCCCTCCAGTATTATATTATAGGAAATAGTTTCTGCAGACTTGAAAAGCATATTTTCGGATCAGGTAAAAGTGTGTGAGGATGAAAATTAGAGGCTTTTAGGTGCAACCTGGGCATGTTTCTTTAGCAGAATTTAAGAAATTATTTTTATGGGGTAGAATTCCTAAATCCTCCAATCGAAAAATTGAAGCTTTGCAAATGCAAGGGAGGTTGAAATTATAATAACTACAAAAGTCACGGATCAAGGACTTATCTTTCGGCAGAAGCGTCGCTCTGCAGGGGCGTTTGCTTAGGAGATCAAACTCTGACGAGAGTTTGGATTGACATTTAACTCGTGTGGATTATTACAAGGCAGGACAGGCCTGCAAATAATTGGGTTTGGTCAAATAGATGAGCCTTGAACACCCCAATTCAGTCAGAGTTGGGTGGGCTTGCTTGTCCATTCTATGGCTCTTGTGAATCTCTTGACAAAAATTATCCTAATAATGACTGGATGGATAGGATCCAAAGATAGTGTATGGTCCAGATCAATCATTATGTACTGAACATATATAGATTCTAACGAATGCATGGGGTGGTCCGTCCTATGAGTAATACTTTTTGTTTGTTTCCTCTTCAAAGATAAAGGAAAGTTAACAGTGCACTAAAATGCTTGTCATCCAAGGGCCCCTTCTTCCTCAACATATTACAATCTCAGCCATTTTATACATGCGTAGTAGGCCAATCAGCCGAATGCGGCCACATCAAGGCCCAGTTGCTAAAATCAAGGCTTCAGTTAAGTTGTTTATTTATTTAATTACTTGTTCATATTGAGGTAGTAACAAATCCGAGTCTAGGCCTGATTATTGATCATTGTTATGTGCCAGAATTGGACTGAAAGGAATTTAAGCCCCCCTTGGATGGACTTGAATAAAAGGCCCAACGGATAAACGGGCAGGTCTCTTAAGGACTAGCATCAATACAGGCCTTAATCAAGTAATATTTTCTGAGGCAATGGTCAATAACAAAGTAAGGTTTCTTAAAACAAGGTTGCATATCTGGGAAAGTTCCTCAAACCAACCGCCAAAACCTGTCTGCATCCTTAGCAACAAATAGAAACTACCTTTAAAGGCCTTACATCTCTTCCTTCATGCTTCCCTCTTGCTACTTGATTTACTACCATTACTCATCTGCTTCACAAAATTCTTGAAAGCCACTGCTGATGGAAAACAGATTTAGCATAAGGTATCCATTCTAGCCCCCAGTAATCTCCTACTCCAGTGACAAAACTACCTGCAAGGAACACAACTTCCCCAGTGCCACTCGGGTGCTGCAGCTGCCTCTACAACCACATGGGTCTCTCCCAATCAACCCGGTTGCAAGAACCACCCAAAACAGATCTCCAGAAGCAGGTACATTTTCGCAGAGTTATGCTTTCCAGGTTGAATGAGAAGTATGATGTTTTGGGTTTCTGTAAGCCTTTTTCAGTTATGTGACTTATGTCCCTAGTTTCCATTAGGGTGAGAATCATGCCATCATCATCACTCCTAAGAAAATGAAAGCTTAGAATGTCATAACTCAACCACTAGATTCGGGTAACAAAAGCTGACCAACAGTCCACATTCAAATCTCAAATTCAGTGGTTCTGTCCAGCCTGATTTTTTTCAGGTGGCCTTACCTGCATGAAGAAATAGGGGTTTACACTGAAGTTCAAACTCAAGCTCAGCTAGATTTATTTATTTATTTATTTTAATTAGTACATGAAATGGGACAGAAATGTGATCAGTACATGAATGCATGTGTAAACTCGATTCGCACAATAATGTTACTTGACTTGAAAATTGTGATCAACTTAATGAAGATTGCTCGCCTAGAAAGGGAACTCAAATGTCAGACAGATCTCCAGGCCATCTACAGAGCTAAGCTTGAGAGGATGCAGGAATACCAGAGGGCCTGCTTACAAATAGCACAGAAGAACGGGTTCTTGGACATTATAACTAAATCTCATGAACTGTCTCCGACACTCTTTGATGATTTAATGCTGAAGACAAGCCCCAGGCAACAACCTGCCACCACCTGCAATCCCAATTTAGCAGATATTGCAGATCAAGCTAAGCTAAATGGATGGTATATTGAACCAAACGAGGTGTGTAATCTTGTCTTCTTACATTCTACAAATATGAAGTATATATATATACAGTTGCACATGTTCATAGACATGCACAATACACATACGCTATGATGCCAGATACAGCATGGATATGGCAAGGACATGGATTTTACACATAAAAAGATGAGCATCGGATACAATGCGACATGATATGTTGCCCATTTTGAAGTAACCATGCATCATAGCACATATGGCTTGTTGATCCTTAAATATACAGACATGATATAAGCAATCTATCATTAGCAACAGTAATAAACCTACTTAATATATGTATACACAATATATGCATAAGCACAAACATGCAATTTCCATTATTTAGTGTGCAGGTTATGAATCCCACATCGGTCTTCTCCAACAGCATTCAAGACGCCATCAGAAAACAGCACCATTCCTCTATTATTATTATTATTATTATTATTATTATTATTATTATATGTTGTTGTTATTGTTGTTCACCGGGACTCAAACTCGTGTACTCTCACACACATCCATGTCCCTAACCAATGGTGGCTAGGGTTTCAAAGCTCAAAAGGAAGTAAATATCCTTTTGGGTTTTACACTTTTACTAGCTGAGAACTGCTTTCCACAATAAATATGATAATAGGAGAAAACCATGATTGACTTTCAAAACAGATAGAGCTTTATGAACAAGTAGGCCAAGGATCTACTGCTGATATATACAGAGGAATGTGGAGGGGCTTCAATGTTGCAGTGAAGTGCATCTGTCCTGACTTCTTCCATTCAAATGAAAACAGCTCCACCTGGTTTGCCCAAGAACTGGAGACCTTATCACGCCAACGCCACCCTTTCGTATTGCGGCTAATGGGTGCATGTTTCGACTTGCCAGATAAAGGGTGGGTGGTTACAGAGTTCTTGAGTGGAAGAACATTGAAGGAGTGGTTGCATGGGCTTAGTGAGAGGCGACAAGAGAGGTTGATTCCACTTCCTCCTATAGAAGAACGGCTACAGAAGGGACTGGAAATAGCTCTGGCAATGCAATACCTTCATGAACAAAGGCCTAAGGTCATTCATAGAGACTTAAAGCCAAGTAATATATTTCTTGATGATGCCATGCATGTTCGGGTGGCAGATTTTGGGCATGCTCGGTTATTGAATGATGAAGAGCAGGCCCTTACAGGAGAAACAGGTCAGATTCTACGCTGCCCAAACTCCCTTCTTGTGCCAATACATATGAACAAACTATCAAACTGCCGAAACCAAAGGTGACTCAGTTTTGAGCCTGAGATATTCCATGTCTAGAACTCAGGTTTGCTTTAAAAAAGAAAAAAAGAGTTGGTTCATACCTAAATGTCAGGCAGGACTTATAAATGAGTGTGCTGGCCTAGGGCTGCCCCCAACCTAGCCTAACCTGATCCGTTGTCAATCCCAGGCTCGAGTGGAAAGCAAAACTAAGACAAAATTTGCTCCATCAATGTAGAGTAGATTTTGGGTGGCAGATATCACTCACCAGAACTTTACTTCTTACCCAATATGGTACGGTGATCATCATCATCATCATCATCAAAGCCTCGTCCCATCTACGTTGGAGTCAACTTCATTAATTTTGTTTCGCCATTCTGACCTATCTTGAGCCAAGTCCTCAGATAGGTTGCACTTCCTCAAATTTATCCCTACCACTTTCATCCATGTCCTCTTCGGCGTACCCATTTTCCTTGGTAGGCCATCGCCTTGCATAAAATAACTTTTCCACAACAGTGCCATTGTTGGCTTACATTGGACACATCCAAACCATCTCAAATGAATCTTTCTTAATACATAACCTTTTGATGCTACCCCTAAAATGCTTCCGAAAGCGAAATTTTTATTCTATCTTTCCTAGTTTTACCACACATCTATTTCAGTACTCTCATCTCCGTTGCACTCATTTTATGCATGTTTTGCTTCATCATTGGCCAACATTCTGCTCCATAGGTTATAGCCGGTCTAGTCGTTGCCGTATGAAATTCTTCATTCAATCTTGTTAGCATGTGCCAATCACAAGGCACTCTAGAAGAAAGTCTCCACTTCAACCGTCCCACTCTTATCGTATGCTTGATATCTTCTTCAATATCTCCATCCTTACTAATTATTGCAACAACGTATCGGAATGAATCTATTTGTAGTATCTCTTGAGATTCAACTCTCATAGGAGTTTCACCCACTATGGTATCCACAAACACAAATTTAGAACACAAATCAATGGAACCATTTAGGTTTATAGAACTACTTCATTTAATGGATCAATAACCAAGAGATGTTTTCTTTCTTAGGGACATACGTATATATGGCACCTGAGGTGATCCGTTGCGAACCATACAATGAGAAGTGTGATGTCTACAGCTTTGGCATCATACTCAATGAGCTGATCACTGGTCAATATCCATACATTGATTCCGACTATAGCCCCATGAAGGTATGATCTGCTTCACTAATACATACGGTTGTTGGTTCTAACTGAGTACAGTGATTCCTTAAATATTGTTCAATGGAGGATCCAAAGTCAAAACCCTCCAAAATTACTACTTTTATTCTTTTGCCTTCAAACATGAGTACTGAGTACCCCCATCACCTAAGTAAGCTCAACAATCAAGTAAGTTGGGATTCTATACTTATGTTACAAGAATTCTTTAAAATGAGCCACATGCCTGCATTGTACACGACATTTTGTTGGATTATTCATAGATTCTTCTAGTGCATTTTGGAGTCTAAGTAATATAACTGTTACTTGATTGGTCACAGTAAGATTTGCATACTATCTTCACTGATGTTATTAGTTCAGATGATTTTTCAATTGAAAACAAGCATTATTTGAAATGATTTAAATATTATGCAGAATCCACGAATCTCATCTCTGCAATTTACCGAATTGGAAACCTCATACTGGTATCAGATTCCAACATTTATCCATACTCACAAAGCTTAAGCCTACCCTCCCCTTTATCTGCTAGCACCACTAGTTCAGAGACACTTCATTAGCTCCTCTGTCAACTCCTCAAGCCATAGTGTATTTCCCCAGCCACCTATAACACCTCCACATGCCTTCAAATTCAATTAGATCGATATTATAATACTTGGCTTCACTAAATAGATTATATAATGCAACTCATGGATGGAATATATTATCATACTTTCCAAGTGTACCTTGGTATTGAAATCTAGATCTGCTAGTTATTTAGAAGTCGGAGTAAATTACACCAATCGTGCTTCGAGTCCAACTCTTGAATGTTACAGAGTCAGTTATGACCAAATCATAGTTCTTGAGTAGCAACAAATCTCCACCATTTCTGGATTCTAGGAATTTAAGGCTTAAAGGATGGGCCGCATCTTATCATTATCATAACCAGTAACCTCACCAGTGCAATATAGGATAGAAAGAGATTGCCGTGTTCCTATCAGCATCCAATAAGGTCAATAACCTTTTTTCTATACCAAACAACAGAGAGCGTGTACAAATCCTACAACTCATACTAGCCCATCCCCAACCATTAGAATGATGGCAATGCAATTGTTCTATCATAAGAGTAGTCGGAAAGGGAGTGAACAATGCAATCTATCTTGTCAATCATCTTGACTGATACAGAGATGGGACACCATATTTTCTTTTCATCAAGTTAATATGGTATGGCATTCGAGTCCATGAACTTATATATGTATATATATATATATGTGTATATATATATATATCTATCTATCTATCTATCTATCTATCTATCTATCACACCCACACCCACACCCACATATATACACTTTCCACATTCATCCTGAAACTGTAGCATCATAATGTGGCATAAAATTCAAGTTATTCAAGCAAATCCAATATAATATACTTATTCATAAGTCATAACCAATCAATTTTGCTTTCATTTTTTTTTTTTTTTTTTTTATTATCTCTAGCAGATTGCACTAGAAGTTGGGGAAGGAAGACTAAGGCCTACACTTCCTGAGGCTGGCAGTCAATTTGAAGAGATCATCGACCTCATATGTCATTCATGGGACGAAAATGCTCTAAATAGACCCTCCTTTGCTATTATCACCAGTTCTCTAAGAAAACTTCAAGAGAAATTAGTTGAAGATGTTGAGCCTTTTTAATGCATAAAGCCCACACAATCCATGTGGCAATTTCCTTATATCATCAAATGTGAGCATTGTGCCAAAAATAGCGTCTACCTACTGCACTCTAGAACTAAGTTTCCAGATGAGACATTTTCAAGAGGAAGAACTTACAGATTAGAAAGTCATACATTTTATTGAACTCCATAGATTTACATACAATGACCAAGCACCTAAAAGGTTTAAATTTCCAGTAAATCATGAATATGATGGAAACTGGTGCAACTGCATGAGTTTACTGATGAAGGTTGCCCACATACTGGATTTTTAATTTCTCAATGTTGGGAGTTTCAGAGTTCCACTCCATCAACATCAATCAGCCGATATATATCTCCACGCCTTTGTTTCTCCAGGGGAAGGTTCTCTCTGCATAACTCAAATTATTGAGAGAGAGAGAGAGAGAGAGAGAGAGAGAGAGGTGTAATGTAACTATGAATCCTTTAAATCCCAACAACAAAACACAGTAGCAAGTGAACCAAGCCAAGTAAGGGCAGTCACATCCAGTCTATTTTTTTGGCAAAATTTGGGTTGTGTAGAACTCAATGGTTACAGTCTTGTGTTTCCAGAACAATAACTAATCAGATTATGCTAGCCTCTTTGCCTAAGGACCAAAGCATAAACCTGCCTGGACACCATTAAAAAGATAAAAATAATAATAAAATAAAGGGAAAAAAACCTGCCCGGGCCAGTGTATTTAAAATAAGGTTGGCCCTACTACTTGGCTAGGAGAACAGACTGAGCTACAATCTGGCCCAGGAAAGATTGGCCTTCCCAACCCACTATAAACTGTGATAGGACTTATCACCTTCGGAATTGAATCAGCGAATAGTCGATCTCGGCAAAAACTGTTGCCTCCTCATGCCCTGTGGATGCAATTATTTCACCAAACTGCATAGTACAAACAATACAAGTATGATTCTCTCAGGCCACATATGCATGAGCTATTGTTTCAAACTAAGACACAAAACTATTACGGGACTTTCATGCTATCTCTTACAGGTCCAACAAGAGTAGAATGACCCCAAGTAATGTAGCTAGCATTTGTGTCTCGAGCTGGTGAGCAAGTGGCCACAAACAACTATAACCAGAATAAATCACCCTCTTAGTGACACAAATTTCATCTCAGATGTTTAATAACAAAAGAAAGAAGACAGCAGAAAGTACCTGATTATCAACTGCCCTGTCAGGTTACAGGTAACAGAGAAAGGAATCAGTATCATGCACATGAAACTTAAAATTATTCAATAGGATGCGTAATTGCATGTTGTTCCTAAAGTTAGCAGCAATTCCCATTTCATGTGGCACCATAAGATCTGACCATTCACTTGGTTGAATAGGCCAATGTCCAAAAATTCACTGATTGTTTATCAGGTGAGTCCAAGTGGGTGTATTGGAAGCTACACATGTTCTGATCCATCCACATTAACACATCCCATCACGAAGCATGATTTAATCACGCACCTGCAAAAAAATAAGTAATAAATATAAAGAATTCACTTTATATTATTTTACCTTGCCCTCTGCATAAGTTCCCAAAGCAATTGACCTGTACTCATGTTGAATGCTCCAGGATAGCATAATAAATGAGCACCTGGTGTCCAAGAAAGTGATCATATAAATTTCGGAGTCATTATTTGTCACTAGGAAGAAAAAGATATCAGCAATTTTTTTTAGCAAGTATTGGATTATGGAGAATATGTTTGCCACTCCAAAGCTCCCATTAGTTCTATTAGCAGCTTAAATGCTTCAATTCACTTTCCAAAAATAATGAACAAATGAAATTTGATCAGATTTACTAAATATTATACAAATGTGATTATGGAAGTGGAAATAGAAAGCACATATGATTGCCATCTATTAGTACACAGGTACAGATTGTACCATGGAGATGTGAACAAACTATATAGAAGATATATTGACAAAAGGTAGCAGTTAACTAATGAGATAAAATTGATGGGGAAGAATCAAACCTCTTGCTGCATACAACATAGCAAGTTCTGGGAAGCGAATATCGTGACAAATACCAATTCCAATTTTCCCTACATCTGCATTCAATTTCCTCAAGTTCATGATAACTTCAGATACTAGAAAGAAAAATAAATTCTTAAGTGTCACATGTTAAAAAAAATATTTGGTAGATAAAAAGCAAGTTCTAATCTGACAAATCAAGGTCATTTGAAAATGTGAGATGAGAATTATGCTAGTGAGCAAATTGACAAGTAATTTAACATCTATCTTTGCATTAACAGGTTGATGTATAAAAGGCACGGCCTAGAGCAGTTCAGTATGGAAGATCATGAGGTTATTAGCCATCAATCACCAAGGTTGAAGGTCCAATCCCTTTGGGTGTTATGTATTCCTGATACTAATCAGTAAGAAAGGTGTTTTAAGTGGAACCATCAGGAAGTTATTGTTGGAGATGGGATGTACATTCATGAAAGAAAAGAAGATGTGCTGCACATGCAGTGATTGAAGTGATCCAAACCATTGATCTGATTGGCCCTATTCTAGATGTGTATGGCCCCAACTTCTCTAGATTGATATATACTGCAGACATAAAATATTTGACCCTATATTAGAAAACTGGTGTACTTTATTCTTCACCATCTGTATCTAACCAAATAGAAGTATGTGGCACTCTATTACAGGTATGTAACTCAGGGAAGATCCAATCCTTAACTGCTCATGAGAGTCAGTACATGGAAAATTTACCACAATAACTATTCACAACCATATGGAAAATTTACCAGTTAAGTGTTCGCACAAATGAAACTACCTGTATCAACAATAGTAGCTTCATCTCCTGCAGTGAGGGTGTCCGATTCCTTGAAGGTAATATCCCCAGGGATGTCAACATCAAATAAATGTAGCTGCACATTATCACTTGTAGGCATTCAGAAGTTCATAGAAAGCATTTCCTTGTAAGAGCATGACCTAGGATGAGGACCGGTTCATGCATCTGACATATGCCCCAGACAATCCACACATGGCATGAACCTGATTTTGGCTCATGTCATATTGGCAAAATGTACATTTCAGTAATACATTTTTAGTGCTAGGCTAAAGAATCTGATAGCCAGAGATTATATTGGATTTTTTTGTAATTTTAACTCATTCATATAAGAGTTAAAACCAATTGGGTTTTGAGATGATATAGTAAGGGTGCATATGAAATTGCAAGAGATTGGCGCGACAGTATGCTTTTCCACCCAAGATCATGAACAATGTGTGGTTCAGGCATTCAGCTCCTACTTCAAGGATAATGTATATTGATTTTGAATGGAAAAGGGATAAAGTCTGCATTCTGCAATGCAAACTTAAAGCATGAAATGGATTCCTTCTTCCATGTCGCCTCAAAATGCTTGGTGAGATGGTTGTTGATTCATTTTACAAATATTTAATATGTCCAATTTTGGGCTTCGCAAAGACACCCAAAAACATTATTTGGATTTCATGCTTGTGAAACGAACAAAACAGCACAGATAGGATCATCCCATAAAATGAAATACAGAAATCAACATCTATCAAATTCCTTACTTTTCTATGCTTAGCCTTAAGCTTGCCATCTGTGCCAAACACGCAGCAGGTGTTATACAACCTACCACCATCCCTTTCCGGTATGGATCCCCCAATTATCGTGATACCTTGAGCACGCGCAACTTCAGATAGCATTGAGAATGATGGAGACACATCTTCACTTTCAATTTCTTCAGCATATTTTGAAAGATTTTCATTTGAATAAGGACAATTCCATATTTCCTATACATCAATTTGAAAGTCAACTTGTTATTAAGAAAAATCAAAATCATATCAACCACAGTGACAATGCTGGACATTTCAAAATTCTTAACTTTTAAGTGCATGAAAACTGGAATATTAGAGGTAAAAAAAAAAAAAAAAAAATTAGCCTGAAAGATTTTGAGCTTCTGAAGAAGAAGAAAAAAGCAGCAGCAGATATTTCTTTGGATACTAAGCTTACAGGTAAAACGACTAGCTTAGATCCATATTGAGCAGCATGTTCAATTGCTTCGCGTGCATGAGCGATGTTTCTCTCCTTGTCTGAAGTGACAGACAGCTGGCAGAGAGCAATCTTAAACTGAAACGGTACAGAAAAATTAGAAAGGAATGTGTCTCACTTAGCTGAGAAACTTGCAGCATGTGCAATATGCCTCAAAAAAAAAAAAAAAAAAAAAAAAAAAAAAAAAAAAAAGAAAAGGGAAAAAAAAGTGCAATAGAATCGGGACTAAAAGAGTCTGTTTGCATGTGCAATAGAATTAAATTGCAAACAAACAACTTGGGCATATTTAGTGGCTGACCATGATATGTTTCCATCTTGGGCATATTTAGTTTGCACATTCAAGCCCATGGAACACTGCCCTTGCCCATAATCTGATCGGCCCCATCATCATCAATAGGCAATGAATATCTATCCCTCCTTTTTATCAAATCAAGATGAGTTTTGGGTTGAATATAAGTGGGGTTTCTCTTGTGGGTTGTGAGGATGCCCCCAATAGTAATAAATGACAGAATAGCCAGAAGATAACGTTACCCTACCTTGGACATTTTTAGCAGGACTCACGACAGAGAAGCCTCCCAGATCCCAATTCTTGCAGGCTGGTACTAGTCTCTTTTCCAAAACCCTGGCTAGAGCCATTAAAATGAGAAAGAAAGGGACTTTGAGTTAATTATTTAATTAACCTAAATTCCCTAAACCTTTTTTAATAAATAAACAGCCAAATGTACCAATAAATTAAAAAAAAAAAAAAAAAAAAAACTGACAAATGTTTCTCCATGCATGCTGGGTTCAATATGTAAACCATTTATTTCATTAGTTGGCAACTAAGGTTCCATTTCTTTCTCTGCATCAAGCATCTTTTGGTCTTGTGCTCATACTAGTGGGTTTAGGATTTCCTGTTGATTGGATTCAAAGCATTGTGAAACACACAATTGACTGCTGTATGCAAGATTGTCACGACCCAGACCCGAAATTTGGTAACCCCGAGCCGTGAACTCATACTTACTCCCGTAAATCTCGAATTAACCGTAGTCAAAACGAAATCCACAAGGGATAACAATTTCAATAACCTGTCAAATATACAAATCTGCGGAAACATTTATATTTGACAACATCAAATTACGATTTACATGTATACAAAATAATATCCTTTATACATGCATCATTTCCACCATCTACTTGTCAATCAATGCATATCCAAAATATTGTGCAATGACAATTAATTACATCCAAAATGATTATACAAAATAATCTCTCAAAATGTTCCAATCTCTGTTTCGCTCTCGGATACCCATATCAAACGGTATCCCGGCCATTCCACTCGTTTTATCCTCCTAGAGGAACCTGAGCGGTCTCCTCCGCTCTCGCCGGGGGCGCTGCTGCACCGGTAAGGGCAAACGGGCCTATAATGCCATCAATAATACTAATGAACACGACGGTTCAACAATGTATAAACAGATCTTGTTATAGCATGTTAATTCATGAGTTAGACTCATTCAATATATCAATAATAGTTCCAATTCTAGATAAGTCTAGAAAGTTCCTACAATAACAATACGCAAGCATAACAGTCAATCATGTGGATATGTATAGGGTGGTCACTACCGTAGCATTCATTTCATTTCATTTACCATCTTCCCTCAAAGGAAGGATTCATCATTACCATCTTCCCTCAAAGGAAGGATTCTTCTTCCAAATGGAAGGCATCGATCAATACCCATAGATACGATCGGAATTTAGCGGGACTTACTAGTGTCCGGGCCAGGGACAACTAGTATCACCACGGAGCTTTGGAATGCCCCAAATCCATCTACTGCAGTAGGATTAGACATATGTCTCATTTATTCATTCATTGAACTCATTTAGAGTTCTAATACAACATCTAGGTAGTGCCAGACTTGGGGTCAATACTTTTCAATAAGTGATTCATTTCTGGATTTGATTCAATTCCATGATTCCCTTCATAACAAGGAAAGAGAAGAGTAGTAATACCAATCTCATTAGATTGGGACACAATGTTATAATGAGGGACTTGCTAGTTAACCATGTTTCTATGTAATTCTATCTCGATCCTAAACAACCACATAGGTATAACCAACGGTGCACGTGTTATTCTTGATGAGCATCACATTTATATATTTGATGTGCGCATTATAGTCCCCGTAGTTAATACCCATGGAAGTTTAGACCACAATTAATTAATTATAAAATTCTTCCTTCATTACCCTTAATTCTTAACAGTTCCACTTTACTTCACAATTGATCTTTGAACTATTCCAGGGAGCACTTGTACTCACGAGGAGTGCTCCAAACTTTTGCAAAAATCCAAAATTCAAATTTTCACTCACAATTAACGCGTTGGCCAATATCGATTAGCTCGGCGGTTAGTAGAGATTTGGTTGGCAGCTAGTCGAATCTGGCTAGCGGCTAGCCGAAATCTAGTTGGCGGTTAGCCGACCTCTGACTGGCGGCTAGCCGAAATTTAGCTGACGGCTAGCCGAATTTCGACGGTCAGCTCACGGTCAGCTTTCCAGAAGCTGGCTTTTTGGCAGAAAATTCTGACTCAAGTCACGGTTACCTCGCGGCTAGCCGAAATTTGAATTTCGGCTAATCGAAAATTGGCGGTTAGCTTTCCAGAAGCTCACCCATTTTATGGATTCCGGCGGTTAGCTTCACGGTTAGTCTCGCGGCTAGCCGAAACTCACCCTGAATCCCATTTTGAGCTTCAGAACTTCTGAAGCAAATTTCTGGAATTGAGTTCCTTGAACTCTAGTCTCTCCAACCATCAATAAGAATCTAAGAAAATGTATGTATACTAGGAGTAACCTTTACAACCTTCTATTTCATCTTCACACCTCATCTATTCACAGTAATACTTCTAATATCCATTAATCTTCACATTCAATCCATAGAAATTCTACAAATTTCTACAATGGTTAACATTAATCACAAAGAAAATGTTTATACTTGCCTCTCTGAAGCTTAGAGGTAGAAATCCCCTTTTTTTTTCAGCTTTGTTTGCTTTTGGAGATGAAAACTCCCAAGTCTCAAACCCTAATACAAGAAAACACCAAAAACACCACTCATAAGCTACTCATGCTAGGAACCTCTCCTCATTACTCCATATAACTTGGAAATCCTAGGAGAAGGCCAACTACTTACTTGTAGCTCCAAGCAAAGGAAGTTTGAGTTCTCCTTCGAGCTTCACACTTCACTAATGGAGAAAAGGCTTGAGGAAGAAGATGAAGATGGTGCTACACTCCTCAAGAACCTCCTTGAATCTCTCCTAATCTTACTCTTGATGAAGGAGAATGAAAGAGAAAAGGGGAAGATAGAGAAGAACGAGGCTAGGGTTGATGAGGTGAAATGAGGGAATGACTCATTTCATTCTATTATAAGTGCTTCTCACTCCAAAACCCCCCTCTCATTATCTTTATTACATTTTGAGTCACTCGAAGCCTTACTTGGTCCATTTGAGGTCAAATGGAATCGCGCCTATTATGAAAGTTAACGTATAATTCGAGATGCACACGTTGGTATCAAGAATTTCCGTATTCGAAGAAATACGCGAAAACTCGTATTTACGTAAAAGTCCTTAGCCTATCTTATTTGAGTCTAAACTGATTTTATTCAACTCAATTCCGTTCAAATTCATTCCATTAGGCTTAATGCATTGATTGAGACTAATTTGTCTCTCTTTGGTCCTTAATCTTCATTACCTTAATTATTCATGCTTAATTAGCATTAATCTTAATTAATTAGCCTTAATCACAATTAATTTGGGTTGGGGTGTAACAAAGATCCAAGCTACAATTACATCTGGCAATTCTACCCCAGGTGGGCCTCATGTGAGAACAGAAATTTAACCATCTCTTCATTGTGGCATATATGCTAGTGTATAGGAAAACTGGGCAAGCATTTTTCCTTTTTATTTTTTTTCTTTATTTGATGTGTCTGAGTGTGTAGTTTTGGAATTCCTTGAAGTTAATTTAGAATGAGGAAGTAATTTACATTTAATTCTTTTGCAGGGTGTTCTTGGGATCAAGGTGAAGATCATGTTGGATTGGGATCCCAAGGGCAAGCAGGGCCCAACACCACCTCTGCCAGATCTTGTTACCATCCACACCCCAAAGGAAGAAGAGGAATGCATGAGGCCATCGTTGTTGGTGAATGATATAGATTATAGATATAGCAGCTTGAAACCAATTTCTGTTCCAGTGAAATAAATATGGCTACTTATCTTTTTCCCATTATTTTCTTTTCTGGCCATTTTCTCCTGTAATGACTTGGAACGAGCAGATTTGTTATGTTCCTCTGAGAGAACATTGAGACAATTGGGTCTGAATTCTATTAATGTGCTTTTCTTTTAATATTTTAACTTTTATTTTCCAATTTGTGTGTCATAACTCATATGCAATAAATATTTTGTTACTGGGTGGGTTTTGAATAGTTTAGGGCCTTTTGTTTGCATTAAAACAAATAGGAATTATGAATACATAGGATGGTGTGGTTTCAAAAAGAAGATTAAAAGTGAAATTTAAAAAATGAGCATCAAAATAACGTCTTCTTTTTTATTCTATTCCAAAGGAGAATGTTATTTGATGTTCATTTTTAGAAAATCACCTTTAATCTTTATTTTTAACTATTCTATGTGTTTAATTCCTATGTATTGTAATACAAACAAATAGGTGCTAAAGAGTTATATGATAACGCTAGGGACTTGAGTGAAATGTTATAATGCTTCAAAGATGCTACTTCCACGATTGAATTCCAGGGGTGTGGAGTCCATGTTTCATGACAGAAAAACAGGTGAGGATGTGAATTTTAGGTCTGATGGATGACTTTATGATTCCCCATAAACATTTTGTCTCCCATAAACAATGTTTTGATTTTAAGAACTGATGAACAACTCTACAATAGCAACCCAACCTGGCCTGTGGGGGTCGCTGCAGCCAAACTTACGAGCATTGTGATGGTCAAATATGAATGTTTCAACATTGATAATATATGGTGTAAACCGTTGAATGAAGAGCATAAACTGAATGTTTAGACCAAATTGTAGTAGTCATTTTATGTTGGTGGAACCTCATGGGACTCTTGTGATCATCAAATTAAGTCTTTTCAAGTGACTTTCTCTATCTTAATGTGTTGTTCATGCATCTTTTAATATGAGGTTAGGAGTGGGGGGGTTTCTTCAGGCATGTGTTGGAGAGGAGAATTAGAGAAACTTGCTTTATGCTTCTTATTTTGTAAGTTCTACGTACTCCTTTCTCTGGGCATTTGTTTAAAAATTATAGATAGAATAGCCATATGCTCCTCGTGAGTTTTACATGCTTCTTTTTCTCATGTATTGTGAGTTTAGTTGATTCACTATTATTTGTGATGATGTGCTGCAGTCACTGTTTTTTTTTTTCTAGGTTGGCTTACTGGCTAGGAGTGATACTCTCAACCATGTGTGTGATACCGAGGTGCGAACACCACTCGACCATGTGTGTGTTGGCGGTCGCCGTTTCTTTTCTATGAGCACAAAATAGTGTTAACATACATCTTTTTCTCTTTCATCTCCCATCAATGATCAAATCCCCTTCCATGTGCATTTCTAAAAATTCAATACAAACCGTGAACACTATCCCATTGTGGTTGCTATTTTAACTACAAGCAAGAACTACTACTACAAACCAACATAATGGGATATACGAGAGTAATTAATTGCTAAATATCATTATAATTACAAGCCCAGTGATCTCTCTTTCTTCAGGTCCGCTTGACAGGATCAAAGTTAGCTACACCAACGACGGTGCCAACAATGACCCCGAGCACGACACCACCAGAAACGATGCTGAGCAAGAAGTTCCTGAGAGAAGCTGATAACCCCGGCTGGGCTGCCTCCGCCACATCTGGGAGCACCATGGCCGTCGTCACTGCTGCAGCTGTTAAACCCATCACCACCTTCTCTTTAAGAGATGCTTGGACTTGGATGGTCCGGCCATTGGATTTCAGGGATGATACCTTGTTACAGGGTGACGGCCTCATGGGATTGAAGAAGGCGGCATCAGAGGAGCTCAGCTGCCGCTTGTGGCCGGCACAAGTTAATGGCATTGCCACCAAGACTGCTGATGATGCCACCATTTCTTATTTCCTTTCCAGCTTAATTGTTTAGAAGAATTGGAGTTGAGGGTCAACAGAAAGAAGAGAAGCTTATTATAATTACTTGTTAGATAGATAGCAAGGATGAGACTGCTCTTACGTACATGAGGGGGAGAATGGGGTGTTCTTTTATTTTTTTGTTTGTGAGGGTGAGATGAATTTCTTTCTTTGTACGCGGTGGCTACTCAACCTGTCCATATAGGATAAGGTTATCCCATATCTCTGAAAAATATGGACCGTGGGAGCCACTGCACAATGAGTCTGATCCTCTCTTCTAAACAGATGACTAAGGCATGTGATTCGGTTGATATAGACTGTTTATCTGATGATGCACTTGCAGTAGATTTAACACCCATAAAAACCACAAAAGATGATCTTGCTCAAGGTTTTAAAAATTAATTTTAACCCCAACCCTTGATCTGCAACTGCAGAAAACTTTGAAGGCTGCTGATCCACATAAGAAGAAATCGACAATAATGAATCCATCTTCAATCCCACAGCCCTCGCAGGCCCTCAATCCAGACCGACCTATCTGATCTGGAGTTGGTCTGAGTGTCTGACCACTCCAATGCACTTATATGAAAGAGCCAAATTGTGGACTGATTAATTAAAAGGTGGAGAGATGCAAGAGAGCATCAAGATATACACATGAAATGATTGCCCAACCTTTGCCCTAGTAAATGAAATCCTAACACATTGATCATCCATTTATTGTCAGCTCTAGATGCTCACCCTTACCATTCACCCATGCAGTGCACCTAGGATGAAAGCCTCTTATCAGTGACAATAACAAATTGGACAAACGGTCCCTATGAAAAGCAGCTTTTTTAGTGCAGCCACAATATTGTTGATTGAGAACAGAAGGCCTTGGAAAATTTTCAATGACACTTAACAAATACAAAAGAACCTCTGTATAATTCTATAATTCCACAAATCAAATGGACAACAATCGACCACTTTCTCCATCAAAAGCTCAGCATAATAACCCAAGAGACCCCTCTTTTTTTTCCCTTCTTAAATCAATGGGGGGACAATTTTATCCCTTGCAATGAGAAACAAAAAACTGGTAATGTGGACAGTAGGATGTATCAAAAGTCTGAATGATATATACAAACCAAGCTTGAGTGGTTTACTGGTGTTCGGCAGAGAGGGCACTCAGGTTTTTCATTGCACCACTCCATGATGCAGTTCCTGCAAACAAAGCATGCAGAAGGATTAAGGGAAAATCTGAATGCACAAAAGTTAACAGTAGCAAATCCATTGTCGAAAATGGTTGAAATCATCAGGAAACCACACACACACACACATATTATTGAAAATTAATCAGGTCATTCGTAAATGGTGCATTTTGGATGTACCCCATTCAGCAAGAGGTTGTGTATTATGTTCAGTGCTTTACAGTGAATGCAGAAATAAAACCACATCAAGTGGATACATTAACACTTTTCTGTATTTTAAAGCCCCCAACCATCACCAGCAGCAATCATCAAGACTGACAGAAAGGAGAAGCAAGATCCTGCCAAATACCATTTGTAATTTCCACAAGCAGAAAAGAAAAAAAAAATCCATTTTTCTATAGTATTCAAACTACTTGTGGTTGAGGGTAAATCCAGACACTCCAGAAACTAATCAAAATTTAATCTGAAAGTAGGAAAAGGTAGTTGGCAGAAGAAAACAATCCATTACTTTATAACACATAGGGCCCTTTTGTTTGATTGAAATGAATTCCTAGGAATTCTAAGAAATGTATTTCTAAAAGTAGCTAATTTTTTTATTTTTATTTTTGGTCTGGTAAATACTCGCATGGACACACACAACCCTACCCCGGAAAATACTCACACGACCACACACAACCCTACCCAAGTCCCTTAGGAATTAGGGCTACAACTAGGGATCAATCCTTGGTTGTTTTTGTGGAGAGGGAAAAAAATAGTGTGGCTAAAACTGAAGAAATAAATGTTAATTTCCATAAATGGTATAAAAAAATCTCCTTTGATGGAAAATGAATTAAGAGAAGATGGAAAATAAATACCCCACCATCCAAGTAAAATTTTCTATATCCGCTTAATTCATTTTCCACAACAGGATAGATTATTTGATAGCCATTATGGACACCCTTTATTTCTTTAACATTGGTCACTTTTAGAAACCTTTTCTTAGAATTCCTAGAAAAAAAATTTATTGAAGACATCCCAAAATATAGTTCCTGTTTCAGTTTCACCCAAACTTTATGGGAAATGTACAAAACATTGGCTTCCCTTGAATCTTCTCATCCATGTGATTCAGGGAAAATTATAATCAACCACCACCAAAAATAATAATGGAATATAATAATAAAATAAGAACAAAAAGGCGAATGGAAGTTCATAATATCAAGACAGCAAAAAATATAATGGAAGATAATGAAAATGAAAATCAAGCTTATAAAATCAGGACATTCAGGAGAAGAAAAGGAAGTACCAACAGAAGACGTGACCACAGGGAGTTGCTGTTGGGTGTTCGCGACTACTGAGGCAGAGAGTGCATTTGCTGATACTGACAGGATGGGACTGAAACAAACAATACAAGACAGTTGCAGAATTACATTATGTTCCAATGGTGTTTTACTTGCATGGGCTTCCTTCTTAGCAATTTGTGAGCCATTTTCTATGCCAAAAGATGCATCTGGTAGAAACTCACAAGCCTGTGCATCATTTAAATGATTTGAATCAAATAGAAAGTTTCAACTGAAAAATTGGGAAGAGTAAAAAACCTCTGAACGAGTAACAACAGAAGTCCAATTGCCCTTGCCCTCATGAAGATTTGAATCCGTGATCAGATTACCGTCTTCATTCAAGATTGGCAAACCTCGTCCTGGAGACGGGAGTTGTGAGACCAAAGCAGTAACAAAGATTCAGGTTTTAACTAAACAGAATTATGAATGAAAGAATTGAAGAATTATTATTTTTTATGATGTTTAAATAGATATGACCAGTTCAAGGGTAATCCAGCACCTTGTTGAAGGGACTAGCAGTAGTATGGCATTGGCAAGAATAGCAGGAGAAAAAATTGTGACGCTGTTTAAAAAGAAGAGACTTGAGTCTGAGGCTAACAGTGGTGGCATTGGAATAAAGATCTGTTCCATTTCCATAAGATGGACTGAAACTTTTTAATTCCATTTGACATTGTTTGTAAAGTAAAAATGCAATTGAAATAGGTGTTCTAGCAAGTCGGAAAGAATGGCAGAAGCTATAAATCCTCAAATATAATCCTTCCATGAAATTTCATTAAGGAACTTTATAAAATGATCTTTAGTATCGACCACTCCCATGAGATGTGAGACTCCAAATATGACTACATTCAAAGTGAGTTGACTCTTAAATCTGTAGGACTTTTTTCTGGAATTATTTCTTTTGTAATGATGTATTCTTACCTACTTTATCATACCCTATAATTTAAGATAGTTTAGGTCATAGAAAATTCTATATTCCTATTTCACCCTACTCTATTTTTCAGAATTTTTAGGTGTTTCCAACATAAAATTAAGACAACCAAACTAAGAGAACCATTTGGTTAGTGTGCATCAAGGTGTTAATTATTATCTTTTGGCATCCATGCTTCTCATGATTGAGTTATCTTTTGGCATCCATGCTTCTCATGATCGAGACCTTTTCTTTCTTTCTTTTTGTTTCGCCCTGCTGTTAGATCATCCAGTGTATATTTTCACATGCTTTACCTAAATTCTCTAAAGAATTTTCAATTATCTCTTTTTAAAGTATTTTAGCTTTAATACGATTTTCCCAATAATAATATCCTGAGAAAAATCTAGAAGTTAAAAATCTCCCAATTGTCATTTGGAAGTTCCGATTTATAAGCCGACCACTGTCAATTTTTTTAGCGTGTATTGGCCAGCACCATTATCGCTTACTATTTTTATTGTTACTGTTTCTCACAGATATATTATCCACCAATCATCTGTCACAATGACTTGGATCAAAAATTGTATTTGTGTGTGAATTCAAACTGTTTCTCACAGATATATCATCCACCAACCAGCTGTCACAATGACATTAGGTCAAAAATTGCAAGTGCACTTTTAACTGTTATTGTGCTGAAACCCCAAGTTCCATAGAGAAAGAAGACCAAATCGGGTCTATAAATCTGAATTTTCGATTTAAGATATCATGCTAGCAAGTACATGACATGAAATAAGAGAAATAAGAAGGCAATCAAATAATTCTTTTCGTGCTCGTATATAACCTCCTGAAGCCTGGTGGGCCCCTAGTGATGTCTGATGGACAGAACTTGCAATGGAAGATAAATTGCTCCGGCGTAGTCCTTCAGCACCTAAGATACATAGCTGGATTAAAAGGAAGACGCCCAGGATTTGGTATCTGTGCTACGAACCAATCACAGACAATTCAAAAAATCGGGTATGTTAATAAGAAGAGCATGGCTCCTTACGTATGGAAAGCAGTTAAATTCTCAGCTTCAACAAACAGTACCCCTACAATAGAAATGTCTAGACTAATGGAAATCAGTAAGAAGTTAAGCCTCCCACAAACAGTATCCTCCTCGAAAAGTAACATTGAAAAATAAATAAGGGCTACATGATAGACATATTGACCATCACCCAGATTTGAACAGAACATTAGACGAATCCACTTAGTTGGCAATATTTTTTACAGCTTCTGTGTGAACTGGCAAAGATGGCGACATGTTAATATTTTAGAAACATATCAATCAAGGCTTCTTTCCAAAAGAAAAATAAAAAACATATTCACATGACAAAAAGTATCAAACACAAGCCTAGCAATACTGTACATTCATAGATGGTAGAACAACTGCTGGACATCAGCTTGAGTTAGCTGGCCTGAGCCTAGCTTGCATGGAAATGATGAAGCCTGATCCCGGCCCATGTTAGACTTATAGAACAAAAAAAATAATAAATTTCTTACCATGTCCTAGGCTAGCTCAACTAGTTTGGTCATCTAACCTTCTGTGAGCGTCATGGGTTTGAGTCCCCCAATTACTACTCCTTCCCTTATAATTAGTGTATATTTGGGCCGGGCAGGGATTTTGGTTCTCAACCACTGAGTCCAAATAAAAAAACTTGAGCCCTTACAAAAAGTACTCTTCTTTTTAAAAGAAAAATTAAATAAAGGGCTACTCTCTCACCTTTTGATTTAACTAAACCTTTACTTTTGTTCTCTCTTGTATTAACCATTAACTTCACTTCACTAGTAAAGTAAATTCACCAAAGAAGCTATTTGTTGTGTATTTGTTATTATTGCATTTAAACGTTAATCATATATGCCCATCCATCATTGTGTGGACCTAAGCCCCTACCCGTGACCATACCAAGATGTAAGAGAGGAAAAAGAAAAGGAAAAAAGGTTGGTTTGCAAGTTTACAGCCATATGTATTTGCGGTTTATCTCAAAATGCAAGTTTTTATCCTCTCTAAGCAGAGGAAAAGTTGCAAATCCGAATTTAGGGAAACCCAGCTATGATAAAATTCAAAATATACACTACATACCTTGGCCTTTGGTTCAATGGCTTTCCAATAAATACATAACGAATGCCTGCAGCACGCTTTGATATATGATAATATAGACCTGTATAAAACAGACAATGTAGAAGTTATGTACTGAGTAAGAATCAACTAATGTAATGATGGGTCCATCTGCCTTGTGCAGTTAGTACTGGATGTGTATGTCCCCCAAGGAAAGGCAAGGGTAGATAGGTTTGAGCCCTGGTAGAAACAGGGATGAATCAGGAAGTAGCACTTTTGAAAAAGAAAAAAATAGGTTAAGAGCAGATTAGGAGCATAGTGGGAGACCAACTACAGAACACTTGGACATCTTTTCTTTTTAAAAACTGCTTTACAACCAAGGCAAGTAGGGTGATATATTTTAAAGTGGTGGCTAATAGTTGGATCAGTAACAAAATGAGACAACTGCTAATTCACAATGAGAAAGAGGAGAAGAGAAAGAGGAGAGAGGGCGGGTGATCATTAGGTCGTTGTGAAAATAGAAAGGGGTGTCAGGCTGTAAGCTAAGATGGATGTTCTGGAGAATCTATCATAGAAAAGTATGTAAAAGAAAAAGTGTGGACTCACCTTCAAAGTAAAAGAACATGAGGTTAGCACGAAGAACCAATTGTAGAATCTCACGAGCATATGGAAGCACCTGGATAGCACAGTAGCATGGAGAAGTTACACATTAAAACTAAGCATTGCTATTTAGTTAAATACTCAAATATCACCTAAGAACGAGGGACCTGTTCGGATGTAACTGGCATTGGGACAGGTTTTGGTGATTCAAAGTGGAATGGCTGCCTATGACATTACCATTTGGTGAAGCAGAAAGGGAGAAAAAAAAAGGTGCATTACAAAGGGTTCAGCTATCTAGCGATTCTAGCCTCTACTCCAAATTGATCTTCAATTTGTTTCAAGAATGACTGAAATGCATTGGAGACTCAATTTGGAGGAAGCATCTAATCAAATCAGTTCCCAAGTTAGACCAAACAAACCCTGAACTTGTAACACAGGGACCAAAATTTGATCTCATCAAACAATCAAAGCTGAGTTTATTTAACAAAATTCTTGCAAATCCTTATGCAAATCAGTTATTCCTTAAACCCAAAGTTTGCATGCCATTATAGGAAGGACCAAGTACGAAAGAATGCTGCTGCAAATGACAGGAATCAGTTGGGATGGAACAGGCTGGCCTGTTAACTTTTTTGGCCACAGGACATGGCTTCGTCTGGACCTATTTTTAGGCCCACAGGTCTCCGGGGATAGAATTTTAGGGCTTCTTTTCTTGATTGGTAAAGAATACAACACCAAATCTAGGTTCGGCAACTTCTGTTGAGGCTCTACCATAGCCCCATACAGGCCTGTTTATGATTGCTATCGGAAAGTCATAAACCTGGATTTCAGGATGGATTAACAGATGGGTCAACCATGGCCACCTTAAAACCAGCCCAATGCCACCCCAGGAAATCGGCTGGATATTCAGAGAATAGTATGCATACCGAAGGCCATTTCTGGACTGCCCACAACCATAATCTGTGGAATTTCTCCTTCAACCTAGACAAAGCTGACATAGACAATCCTGTTGAAGATGTAGATGAAGTTTCACTTCTAGAGGATTGAATTTGATTCCTTCCAGGATCACTGCTGCCATGGAATTCTTCAGGCTGTGAATCAGCCAAGATGACCCCACGGGCAGCCATCCTAGAGCTGCAAAGAGACAATCTTCAATATTAACCATGTGGGATATAACGCTGAAATATGAGGAAAAAAACAACACAAAAATAGAAACAACCAAATGATTTATGAAGAGAAAAATGTTGTTCAGGTGCCTCTCCAGAGAGAGAGAGAGAGAGAGAGAGAGTCAACCTAATTCTTTCTGCAAGATAAGGAACTGCAGTCTGGTAAACAATAAAAAGAGCACGTCTTGCTGGTGTTGGAGGAAGTCCATAAGGACTCGCAACCTGAAAATACCCAACTGCAAATATAAGAATATAAATAACCCTCATCAAAGCCTCGTCTCAACTATGTTGAGGTTAGCTACCTGTTTAACCCTTCCAATCTATCTTGAGCCAAATCCTCGGATAGGTTGCACTTCTTCATATCTAACCTTACTACTTCCATCCATGTCCTCTTTGACTTACCCATTTTCCTTGAGAGGCCATCAACTTACATAGAGAAACTTTTCCTCAGTGGAGCCATTGTTGGCCTATGATTTGGCCTTAGGATAGACTGGAATAAAGCAAAATTCATGTAGCCGACCCTAACATAGTTGGGAGTTGGGACAAGGCTTTGATGATGATAATCTAAAGGCTCATAGAATATGGGAAAACTAGATGAAATGCAACAGTGAGAGAAAGGGCCAAAGAGAGTATAACTAGAAAAATTAAATGTCTAGAATTTAGTGTAGCTAACATGGAGTATACACTTATCAACACCCTGATATGGACCAGTAAGAATTAAGGGCTATATACCTGAGTAATGTCACAATATTCTTCACCCAGTGTCTGCTGTCCAGAACCTGTTGTCAATATATAATAAAGCATCTGGCCCAGTAGTTTTGTCTGTATAACAATAGTAGATGAAAATACATTAAAAACAAATCAGCCTATTGAATATGAAGAGGGGGTCATGGGAATAGAACATAATCTAAAATAGCATATATTACCTATAGAAGGCAATGTTAACTTCATTATGATGTTTCCTTTTATTAAAAAAGAAATTAGAGAAAACATCATTTAATATAAACTGATGACCGGATTGTGAAACAGAATATGTAGCTGACTCCAACATAGTTGGGACAAGTCCTTGATGATGACCATCATCAAATAATATAAAAGCCCCAAGAATAATTTGTCCTCTAATGCAGTTGCAGTGAGACCCTGTTTGGGAGCTGATCGGGATATGGTTTAAAGGGATCATGTTAATGATAAGAATGAGCAAGTGAAGATCAATGAGTCACATATTCCTCAAGTTGGGGAGTTTCTGCCAAGATTTAGTAGTTCGACTATCCAGGTAGTGCACTGATTCACTACTGTAAGTCAACAAGAAGATGTTGAAGGAGACATCAATGCTTAATTGGTTATCAACCAGAAGTTTTAGGATCCAAGACATTTCTCCAGAAAACAGCTGAACAAAAGATGTATGAAATTGTTGAAATTACAGTATACTCTATGGGCAGCAAGGAGAAAGTTATTCGAGAAATGGTTAGGAGGTCACTGAAGGTGATGATGAATCAGAAGGTGCTTGAAGATGATAGCCGGCAAGTTTTAAAGATAATTTATCTTTGGATGGAAGATGGGAGGATTAAGTTCAAATTAAGGATAATGTGTCCAAATGATCTGATGATAATGACAGTTTAGTACAATAATATTCATTGACAATGGGAATCACAATGATTAGATGGAAAAGCAAATGTTGAGGGTTGGAAAAGCAGTGTGGAGTTATTTTATTTAGGATAACAAAAGTCGAGATTCGAGGATTGTTAAAAAGAAATAAATGCGCAAGGGGTCAATTAACTACAATAGGCTGATGTTTGGGAGCGTGGACATAGTTTTTGCATGTTTGGTTTTCATTTGATTATTGACTAAAGGATATTTCTTGGTATTTAATTAGAGGCAATTTGAAACTTTTTCCCGGTGCAGTTAGTTCTCCACACCAAGGCCCGAGAAAAATGAAACATGAAATGAATATGTCGACCTCTCCCTGGTGAAACACTAATCCAAAATGGAAGAAGCCATAAGCCATTGAACGCTACAACAGTAATTGTGGCTAACCTCACTCTGATAAGCAACAGCATATCTTGTACCTGCATAAGAAGAAGACCATAAGGAAACAGCATAGATAGATAGATAGATAGATAGAGATAGGTAGAGAGAGAGAGACCCATAATGCACCAAAGTCAAGCATCTCAGGCCTGATCAAGAAAATTCAGTAGAAGGGGAAAAAATAAAGAACACAGGTGCTTCGCATCTCGATATCCTAATGATTGCGTTAGAAGCAGTGCCCTTTCAGAATCTCATCAGTTCCTGGCTTATAATTAAATTGGTCTTTTTTTTTTCCACATGAGAATTAACAAAAACACAAAAATGAAACCAACTAAACACAAAGATATTTAAATAGCTATTTTCCTATATCAAAATATTCTCTCATCCTCTCATCTGAAATGACAAGCGAACATCACCAATCCTCATGCAATAACATCATATAGCACTGCATTTCATACTCCAGAGCCCAATTTTATCATTTGTGTCGACCTCAAGCATCTTCTCCAGCAGAGCAATGTCTGGGAGAACCAATCCTCGCACAAGTAAATAGTTCTAATCTTTCAGAATTCCTCGTTTCGGAGGTTGATTACACAGTTCAAAACTCTAAAACCCAAATCAGTTTGGAATTTGGGTTGGGAACAAAGATCAATCAAAATTAAAACAGAGCAAAACAAATAACATCTAAGACGATCAACAACTCAAGCAGAGAGAGGAATGCGATACACTGAAGCTGGAATGTCAGAGAGGGAAATAAAAAAAAAAAAAAAGGAAAAGGAAAAGTACCCAACTGTTTGGTTGTGTGTTTGGGGGCAGCTCAGAAATCATAAAATGGCATAGGATGTGAAATTGCTTATTCTGAAAAAACCCCATCTACCCATGTCGAATTAGCGAATTAGGGTTTCATCCAAAAGCATAATTAGAACCTAATTGGAAGAAGAAACTGACCGAAGAGATGACGGAAGGCGTCGCGGCAGGCGTCGTAGACGTAGGAAGCGTATTGGTCATCCTTCTCGGCCGCTCTCATGATCTCCGGCTGGGCCGCCAGAGGGAAGCGTTTTGGAGTGGAGCCATCGCCTCTGTGCCTGAATTCGCCGGAGACTTCGCTTTCCACTCTCATCCCTGCGCTTTCCAACCTCTGGAATATGGTTTTACTTGGAAATCGAATTCAAGAGTATAAAGCTGGGATTTTTAGGGTTCCTCTGAGGTTCATGTATCCGTTCCGTTTCAGAAAACGTTAGGAAGGCTTAGGACCAGGTACAAGCAGCAGCTGGTGAAATGCAGAGATAGAAAAAAAAAAAAAAATGCAAAGTTCGAGAAGAAGAAAACCAGCTAGATATATGTATATTAATGCATACGTATTTGTCGTCGTGAATGATGAGTACCAAGCAGCTGGTGAACAGGAGCAGTCTGAGGAAAGCTCTGTTCTTGGTGCAGACGCAGACAACACATTAATAGATCCCAAAAGGGACTGGAAGAAGAAACTCAATGATTAATTGTTGAAAATATTTCATGCCCATATGAGTTCCTTGTAATGATCATTAAAGAGGACACGAGGACTTAACTTTGGTAGGATTTGAATTACTATGATGGTGATTATAATTTCTTTTTTTTATTTAATTTTAATTTATTTGATAATCAATTTTGATCTCAACCTTTAATTCTTAGTTTTTAGCCATTTATAAAAATATGTAGTCTTAATGGGAGTTTTTTTTTTTTGCTGTCGGAGGGTTCCCAACGATTTGGGCTGGACTAATCCCTCCGGGCCCAGAGGGAAGGCGGGTAAATTCCCCCGTAGCCCGTAATGCAGTTTCGAACCCATAACCTCTGGGTGCAAACCGTGGTCCTAAACCAACTAAGCTATGCCTTATGGTTTAATGGGGAGTTCAATTACATGAAATAAACAAGTCCTAAAAAAATGTATTTTTGGGGGGTGCTCGTATGCCTGTCTCAGTCTGCTTTTGGGCTGGGCTTGGATATATAATTTGGGCCCTTTTTATATTCAGGACAGGCTTGAACTAAGTGATGGAAGCCCGAAGCCCAGTCCAATTTGAATAAGTTGTGTTCCGTAATTTAGTGTATAAATAATTGCTTAAAAGCCCAGTTAGGCCCTGTTTGACCCGATTGACTAAATCGGCGGGCTTGGACCTGAAATTCATTGGCCATTGAGGCTTAGGTCCGAAATAGGCATGTGTTTCTAAAGTTAGGCCAGGCCTAGATATTCCTCAACTGAGCCCAATCAAGCTATGGAACACCCTTAATGTAGGGGTGCTCATGGCAAGGCCATCCTAAGCCAGATTTAGGCCCAGCCCGCATTGGGCCAGGCATGGATATATAATTGGGGCCCGTTTAATAATCGTAAGGGCTTGAATGAAGCGATATAAAGCCCAAAGCTCGGCTGGGCCCGGCCCGTTTAAAAATTACATGTAATTTAATTTAATTACTGCTCAAATGCCTACAAAATTGATAAAAGCCCAACTCGACCCGGTCTAATTGATTAAATGGATGTGCTCGGGCCTAACTTTTACTGCCTGGGTTTGGCTTGGGCCAGGTAGAGCCAATGTCTCTAAAGTAGGGCTGGGCTTGCAGATGTTTTAGCCTGGCCCATGAATACCCCTACCCTAATGTATTTGGAATAAGTCTACTCAAACAAGAGTGCCCTTTTTCACATAACTATATTTTTCCACTCCAATGAACATGCAAATTCAAGATTTTTAAGAGCCCTTCTTTCTTTTATTGAGTATATAAGAACTAGCACAATAGCCCGTGCTGAACACAGGTAGGTCCAAACATTACAAACTAAATATTCATATATAAAAAGATTAAACAATTTTGCAAAGGAAATCAAATTGACATAAAAAATAAAAGAATTAGAAGTAATGCGAACCTCCAAATAATCATCACCTGCTAATCTTATTTCTAAATTTATGAGAGCTAAGTGGCATAAAATAGAAATGGATGATTGGGGTAGAAAGATAATAAAAGAGGTGGGGGTATAAAGAGAGTTTTTGAGAAAAGAAAAGGTGAAACTTGAAAAGTAGAGAGTGAACGTGGGTGGTTTTATGAGATAAAGAATAGGTAACTGCACAACAAGAGCAATGGGGAGAGAATGTGGAATATTTGAAAAAAAAAAGGATAATCTCCGGTCAAAATTGTAACTGACATTTAAAATTAAAGTCAAAACCCTTCTATTAAAGCTTTAATATATTATAACGACAAGATTTCTATTTCTAGATGCGGTTAAAATTGAAGAAAAATGATGATAAATGAAACAAAGGGTGAGAAGAAATGAATACCCAATCATCACCTCTAGGGATCCAAATCCTAAAAAGGTGATGTGTGCATCTAAATCTCCTCCTTATATCTTTCACCAATCATGCCTTTAATAGTCCACGTTTTACTATGAGTTCCTATATAGGAAAATGTTCTCCTACAAGCTCTATGGGGTCGACAGAAAAAAAAAAAAACTTGCAATATGACTTATACGATAATAAAAGTAGCACTTAGCCAACCCCAGTTGAATCAGATAAAGCTATAGTGATGATGATGAAAATCTGAGTCCCTGGGTAGTCCCATCATCAGGGCTAGTGTTGCTGGCCTGGCATTCTTCATTGAAATCTGCTTTATTACCAACCAACCCATATTTCGCAACTGTGATAATTCCTTAGCCCGGCCATCGAAGTTCAATCTCTCAATGGCGATATCCAACACTGAATTGGTTCTATATGTCTGTTGTCCCCCTCACTCACCCCAGATGGCATAGTAGGTACACTAGGGATTTTCAGCATGAAGGAGCAGGCGAAGTGGGAAGCGTGGAAGGTCATTCTAGTCTGTGTTTGTTTGTCTTGGCTAAAATGAGTGAATTTAAATAAAGTTCCCGTGCATTCAGGGAAGGCCATGGAAGAGGCAATGAGTGGTCACACCACAAAGGTAAAGCAAATGCAGGAAGCATCAACTCAAGCATAGCTGTTATCTGAGTCCCAAGGTGCTTGAGCTGCCGTATAAGATACTGTACTGATATTCAAATGAAAAAAAAAAAAAAAAAAAATTCATAGCACCTTAATCCGGCCAATGGGAATCATCATCCCATGAAAAGCCAATTGAACCTTTGGACCTCAAATGAAGAACAATGCAAAGGCAAATCCAACAAAACAAAAGGAACAAATTAGCAATTCATAAGAAATGTCACACAGAGAAGTTGGTGTTTAAAACATTCCAAAAAAAAAAAAAAAAAGAAAGAAGTTGGGTGTTTAACAAACTAACAACATCCTTTAGTTTGCTAATTTATTTATTTCTGAGACTGTCATGAGCCAATGCCCTTATCTACTCTTCTTGTATGTCAAAACCATCACAAACTTATGATCCTTGGAGTTTCTGTTCTTTGGGTTAAGTTGCAAAGCACCTAGCCCCTCTGTTTTGACTACAAACGGGATCCAAATATCCACCAGGCTATTTAGTAGTGCGCTGGGGGCCAATGTCTGACCGCCGCACATTATTTCAACCTGCAAGAGAGAAATGCTTCTTAGATATCTCATAGTCATGGTTGTGGTAAAAAAGACTCAATGCACAAAATATGCAATAGATATTGGATGGATGATGCAATCTCAAGTTGGTGATGAGTGGACAGTCCTTGCCCAACTGTAAAGTGTTCCACTTTTTAGAGAACGATGAGAAATGAAGGCCAACATGGGATCACATCCGAGCACACATGATAAGGTCAGCATGATTGACAGCTTGGATTCCACATACATGGGGAAAACTGACTGATCTGGCCAGTGGCCACACATGAATGGGCATATCCACCTTATATGCTTATGTACTTAACAAAGGTCTCTATGATTAAAACATCTGTGCTTGGACTTAGGTATCAATATCATAAATTGTAACCGGTTGAAGAGATGGACAATAATTAAAAAAAATAGAAAACACTACCTCAGATTCATCTGTCATGTTAAGCTTCGTTAACAGGTATTTTTTGATAGTGGATAGTGGAACATTTCCATCCCTGCATAGAATGTAGGAATTAATTCCTAATGCCATTTCAGATGGGAAGAACAAAAAACTAGAAAATAATTAATGTCTTAGCATCATAATTTTTTTTTTTTATCAAAAATCAAAGATCATGAAGCACAGTAGTACACTTTCATGTTAAAAAGGTAACTTCTGTCTCTTGCAGTTGTTTATTCCATAAACATATTTGCTTGGCTATTGTGTTTCATTTTGGGAAGATAGATTTGTGGCTTATTCGCCATTTTGGAAAAAAAAAAAAAAAAAAAGGAAAAACATACCATGAGAATGACCCACGCAATAAGCTGCCCAAGCTACCTTTTTTTAATTGAATAATGAGCTTCCTACCATGTTAGCAACAAATAGGAAAGAAAGATCTAATTTTATCTTAGTTACTTTAGTAAGATCTAATTATATATATTAGTAATTTAAGCTTGTACTTCAAAATTGGTAAAGATTAAAGGTAAAAGCAACTTTAAGTGGGTTTCTTATTTGACAGTGTATGTAAGAAGTTCAACTGTAGACAATGGCTTTTTTTTTTTTTAGGATAGGCCCAAGCTGGCCCATGTGAAGGCCATAAGCATGCTATGCACTAAGATTTTCTATCTTATTGTTTTATTGGATAATAATTTGCTAATTTTACCTACAAGTAAGATAGGATAATAGGATTTTATCGTATGATAGGATGTTTCTATTGTAAGACTTAATCAGGCAAAGGGTTAAGAACTAGTTTAGTATATTAAGTTTCTTGATGTGTTGGTGAAGCGTGATCTAGACATTAATTAATTTATAGGGGCTAATCTGTAATTTGTTGATTTAATCTGGGCCATCTGACGATTGTGATTGTCTAGAGATTTAGGGTTTCGTGTATTTATACTAGATTGTGAGAGCATTGTACTCTTAGAGGTTAAGATTGTCTGAGAGATTGAAAGGGAAACTCTGAGCAAAAGAGTGAGGAAGAGTCTTGTACTCTTGTAACACAAGAAGAGGGTTGTTCTTCTTATGGGTGATCCCAATTGTGTGTTGTGTCGTGGATTGTTCGTGTGTGCTCACGTATATCGTGCATGTGTTCAATCCCTAACATTTCTATCTTAAGGATTTTATCTTATGATCTTAAGTTTCTTGAGTACTTTTGATCAATCGCATGAAACGACTCTTGTTATGGAGCTAAAATTTGTATGTCCTGTTCTCTATCATGAACTTGTCTTGCTTCTTGTAAACTCCAGGCTTGCAGAGGTCTGCAAGGACCATAACTCTTGCGTTGGTGTTTCCGAGTTACGCATAATTCAGTATCGATAATAAACTTTCACCTCAATCAAAGTTATTAACTTCTTAGGGCCTATTCGTTCTCGTCAGAATACATAGGAATTGAATTCATAGGATTTTTGTCACAAGTGGTTAAAAAAGAAGGCCAAAGGTGAGTTTTTTAAAAATAAACATCAGATAACATTTTCTTTCATGGAAATAGAATCAAAGAAATATGGGAAATGATTAACTAAGGTTCTTGCTGGCTATTGATTTCCCATCTACTCCTTTGATTCTACTTCCATTAAGGGAAAGCTATTTAATGCTCATTTTTGGAAATTAATAACTATGGTATTCATTTTAATTAACTACTTATGGTATAAATACTATGTATTCAACTCCTATGTATTTAAATGCAAAAAAACAGGCACTTCACAAATCATGCAATAGTTGAAACCAAATATAAGTAGAGAATCTAAATGCCCAGGCCATCTTTCTATCTCAAACAGTGAACTTCACAAATATATGCATAAGTCTATATGGTCAAACTTACTTCATTCTGATGTAACTGGTTGATATCTGTGGCAAAGCATCTTCACCCCTGCAAAAGAGAACAAACAAATCCAATAAGATATAGATGCCAAAAATAAAGACTGAGAATTTTAGTAGAAGCTACATAGCTATTTGCCCTTACTGTTCTGGACTAGCACGCAGGGAAAACCAAATGGGTTGGACTCTCGTATAAACTTCATCCGGGCGCTTGTTCTCAGATGTTGTTGCTGCACTTCGTTTTTCTGATTCAAGGATGTTTACTGGTCCGGTCTCAGATGCTGTTGCTGGGCTTTGTTTTTCCGAGTCAGGAATGCTTGCTGGTACATTTAAATCGAGAATCACTGCCTTGCCTTTGTTCTGTCCAGTGGTGATTGATTCATGAGTAGATTGAGGGGCTCTTCCTGTGATTTCTTGTATTGTCTTTGCATTTGTAGTGTTAACGTTTTCAGTTTCTAATGCAGCGAAGCGCAATGAATGCACATTTGAATCATTTGTTCTGTTAACAACTTCTGTGCGAAAATCTTGCTTCCCCCAATTCAGACTCTTGTCTGGTTTCTGATGGGAAGCCTCTGCATGATTAAGAGGAACTGTTGTTTTGCTGGAAGTCTGATTTCGTTCTGCACCTGAAATCCTCTGAGAAATGTAGGAAAAATCAGATTTGATTTGTACAATGACCTTATCCCATAACAAATGATGCACAAAATTTTGTCCAAAATTATAAACAGAATAACTGTACGTGCATGAAATGATCCACTGTGTACAAGTGTTCAATGATCAAAAGTATGAATTTGATGGAACTCATATTGGAAGGGAGGATGCTCCCAAAACTTTCCTGATTTAAAACCCAAGTTGTTCCATCATTGGCTGGTTGAGACAAAACTTGAGAGGAATGGTCTGGAAAAAAGGACAACTGCCATGGGAAAAAAATGCAAAAGATAGGACTAGGATATTGTGAAGTCCCAGAATCTGGGACTTTACAGGATACGCCAATCAAAATGATTTTGGTGTGAAAGCTATTCACACAGGGTCCCATCCCACTGCTTGGAATGAGTGGATCATGAGGATGCTGTACATCCTGATGCATTAACCACCAGGATCTTCTCAACGCTTACAGAAAACAAAGATACATCAGATACACTTGTACCTTTCCCTTTCTCTTAGAAGCCCTGGAATGCTTCTTTGAGCGCCTCGGTGAGCGAGTCCAGTCCGGATCATCATCTTCTTCGTCTACATCTCTGCTCACTTTAGATTTGCTTATAACTCCTCCCGACTTGCCTGCTTTCTTCGGCACATCTTCAGCATTATCCAAGGACAGTTCTTTTAATCCAGTATTTGCATCAATAATAAGTGATGACAATGATTTCTTCTTTCTTCTGGTAGAGGTTGTCTGAGTGGCTAAAGCCTCTGGAGCTTCCGGGCTCTTATCAGTTGGAAATATGTTCATTCTAAGCGCTTGCAAATTATTATCAGGTCTGTAAATAAGTCACGTTAACCACTGATAAGAGAACTGTGCTTGATTTCAAAAAATTATGGAAGCACTTAAACAAAATACAAAACTATAAATTGGTTGCTGTACTTATTTTTAATCAAGCTTCCATCACCAAAAAAAATCCATGTTGGGTAGACATGACAATAAATGGGTCAGTCACAAGATAGAATGATCCATATGAAGGAAAAAGATACATTGATGAAATTTTGATGTGGTGTAAACAATGCATATGACCTACCTTGAGAGGGAAAAGAAAAATTACAGAAATGATCAGCATTCCATAGGATGGAATCAAAAAACAAAATGGAAAAGAACAAATTCAATATCATACTTGAAAATTATTCCAAGGGTAAGTACAACTTAAAACCAATGTTCAGAGATGGATGGATGTTTCAGACTGTCATCAACCTTGCTGCTTGCAGTGGCATCAGTTGTGTTGGAATACACTAGTGCAGATCTTGCAAGTTGCAAGTGCAACTGTTAGTGGACGTTGAGCTAAATACTCCAATATGCACGAATATAAATGCTAACTTACTTTGATATGCCCTAGAAGCAACATTGACAGAAAAAACTCAATAAGCATCAGAGGATGCATGGATATAAAGTCAGGTGCCTTGTATACTAAAATGCCAAATAGCTAAACTTCAATAAATAAGATCAGGATAGATTGCTTTTAGCATAAAGGCTTGATAGTTTCATGCTCTAATATTAATTAATCAGAATTCCTCTTGCAATGGAGTATAATATTTCAACCAAACACATGGACAGGAACGCCAAAACTTGCAAAACTTCTAGCATAGGACACCTTTATGCATTAGTTCATACTGTAAGATATTTACGAGAAACGAATCCATGAACAATGAAATGCCACAGAATTCATGAGTAGTGGTTCCACTGAATTTATGCAGTCATTCACGGGAATAAGAGGAAGCAAGTGATGTGAGAAATTAATCCAAGGGGCTAGAAATTAAAAGTGATCACCTTAGTTTCTCATGCGGTGAGATGCCTAAATACACATTACAAATTGGACAGCAACATGTTCCATCATGTTCAAATCTTTGATGAATGCACTCCTTGCAAACTGCACACAGAAATGACAATATTGTGAAGAATTGGTATTCAAATGGATGACTTGTGATAGTAGAGTCTCTTTACAGAGAATGCATGTACTAAATGTAGATCTTACGAACATAATCTATGCCAACTCAAGGGGGTTGAAGTTGAAGTAGAATTGTCCATGAAGCCATGGAGAAAGCATTGCTTCCATAAAACCTTGTTCTAGAAAGTGTTCTACAGGAAGAAGCCTAACTGAATCAAGTGAAAGCTGAAGATAAAGGAGTGCCCTGGAGTATCCAAGTGCAATTGGTTTGAGTAATTTGGCACAATAGTTGGATATCTACTCTGCTATGCATTTGGGACTAGGAAATTAAATTGGAACTTTGAACCCAAAATGGCAGAAGATTCTTCTATTTTTTTTTCTCTTTAAATCATTATGAAGCATCAACGCTGCTTTCTGCCTAAAAAATCTGAAAAAAGTAGAAATCCACTTGACTTGATTTTCAACCACAATGCCATCATTATCAATTCTTGCCGACTATATTCAAAGCAATTGTGATTAAGGGTACACTGAAACACATCCTAGGAAAAATGATACCCCAATTTCTTGACAACAAGAAAGTTGGAATAATGCAATGTCCCATCGTGCAGGTTTCAGAATTCAAATAACTGAGAAAAAATAGTGGGGCTTGAAATTATTGTTTATAGCTTGATAGTTCATGGTTCCACACTGCATATTTTAAAAATTACAGGCCTAGAAACACACTTAGATTGAGCTTTTTGAAAAAAAAAAAAAATGGCAATACAGTGTAATAGGCACCCCAATTATTTGACAAATGAAATGGCAATCTTGAAGTAACATTAAGTAAGAAGTTCACATTTTCACAAGAGCAACATATAAGTACTATTATTTATTTAAACAATGAAGCAACATATTACTGTTTAGTGAAAGTATCAGAACAGCACAAGCTGTTAGCTGAGCTCATAAGGACATCGATTTCCTCCAAGGGGAGGCAGGGTAGCTCGGAGCTCAATCGGAAAGGGAAGGTATTGCCAGTAGCGCATTAAGAAAAATAGATTAGTAAAATAAAAAAAAAAAAGAGAGGAAGAAGAAGGTATCATAACAAGGAATTATTTTCATGTAAATGTTTAAGTTCTGTCATAACCCAAAGTTAAAGGGAAAAACAGGAGATGGGACCCTTACATGTATGGAGGCACACACTTATTGTTGTTGCCTCTCTAAGAAGATTTGAACAGAGAGGGCAGGTCAAGCAGTCCACGAGCACACCCTTCTTAGCTTTCACATATTCATTCTCCATTGAAGGTTCTCCGATATCCATCCTGCGTAGGAAAAGGACGCTTTATGTGTATGTGTCATGCAAGAAGTACATACTGGAGAGTAAGGGACTAATACAACATGATAAATAAAAATCCATTAGAACAATAAACCTCAAAGTGTACATCCTTACAGTATTTCCTGGTTCAAGCTTAAGAAAGTCTATGTTATGTGAAATATGCACCTGGGCTATATTAATTAGAGAGAAAATGACTACATTATGCGTCTGTTAGCTGCGCCCCAAGTCACAAGTGGTTTTAATATTTGATAGGATGGATAGTGGTACATTCCAAAATGTATTCAAAACAACATGGAATTGGATGTTACATTATATATAATAGTAGTTTTGGTGGAAAAGTGATAAAAAGGTGGTTAGTGATCTCCAGTTGTCATCTAGAAACAATCACCAGCAGAATGAATAGCCATCCATCCAACCAAAGTAAGCAAATAGATTGTTGTTAGGGAGACCTAACAAAGGTACAGTTAAATTCCAATTGCAACAGGCAAGAACAGGTACATGAATAGACAAAAGCATACAAAAATTACACATGAGAAACAAGAAAACAATATATTGGATGGACGAGCAGAACTTGTTATTCGACTACAAATGTTTTGTGATGTTTTACAGTCCAAAAGTACACATAACCTTGGTACACTTGGATTAACATCTAGATTTGGATATTCACTGGTTGTTTACGGCTCATACTGAAAACCTAAGGAGGCCAGCTGACCCATAAACTTAATCTACAGAAGATTAGATGTACTCTGGATTAGTCCAAGTGCCAGGAAGAAGTATTAACAAACTATCTGATCCTACTTGTACATCAAATGAGTACATTGATGCTTAGGGAGTCAACCACACTGCAATCAATGTGATATGATTTAATCACCATCTAAGCCTGTTTTTATTTAAATTTGATCATAAAGTCGCGTAACAATTTGCATGGAAATTCTGACAGATGCTGGATATTTCCCTACAACAACTAAACAAATTCCATCTCATCAAAACCTCATCTTCTACTACTAAAATGTGAAAAACATTCTATCATATGTATAGACTAATCTTTCAGCACGAATCAACTTAACAACTGTTGATCTGTCAGTCCCACAATCAAAAGTTGCCAGTTAAACTGCTGTTGAAACTCACACCAACTCGAGCAGGATGCAAACTTAGGTCAAGGTTGAGGTAGCCCTTGTAATGAAACACTTTGATATATCATGGGAACCGGAAACTCGTCCATCCAGTGTGAGTCAACTGCACCTGATTCCATTGCGAGTGGACTCAATAAACACTAACTATAACTAGAGATTGTCGTAAGACTGTAAAGTGAACACACACCTGAATCCATCGGAAAAGTCTCCCACAGGATCACTCATATTAACCTCAATTTACAAAGCATTGAGAAATCAATATCTAGCTAATTGAAGGTTTGCGATAAGACATGTAATCCCGGAGAGAGCTAGGTGCCCTTAGGCTGGTGATCACTAACAGCTCTGATATGTCCTGGCTTGCTGCTCATGATGTCTTCTTGCATGGTATTAGACAATGCATGAGATCTTAGATGCGAAGACTCAGTTTTAAAGGAAATATTTACAACGTGAGAGCATGCGAAAACACCAATAGAGGAGGAAAGAAAGATCATACCTTAGCTTTGTGAGATGAAAATTGCGAGGCAAAGAAGAGAGAGAGAGAGAGAGAGAGAGAGAGAGAGAGAGAGAGAGTTGACGGAACTGAGAGGATGGGAAAATGGGTGTTTGGCATATGAGGTGGTATTGTAGGAAAAGTGAATAGGAAAGAAGATGAGAGAGGAAGAATTGGAAAGTTTTTTGTATAAGGATTTGAGGGAAAGCTAGTCTCATCGATCGTGAAAAAAACGTAATACAAGGGAGTGAGTAACCATGCGGCTTAACCAAACACGCGCCGACGAGACGACAAAGTAGTTTGTCGTTTTTCTAAATTCTTATTTGCTCTTGACGGACATGGAAGGAGTGAGTCGTGACTAGTGAGTGTGTGAACTCCGGCTCCACCGCCGTTTGTACGGTAATTATGGCTTGTATAATTATCCTAACCACTTTATCATTGGCTTGTGCGTTTTTATCTTTTAAAATGAGGGCACAATTGATCCAATGATCTAATTCATTTGAATGGACGTTAAATCACGAACACATGACTCTAATGGGGTCCCTAATTTATATCAACTCGTATGAATCATAACTTCGCTCCCACCAAATGTTTAAGGCACCAGCATTCATGCTAGTTTGCATGGTCTTATGTTTGTTTTATGGACGAAAGGTTTTCCAAGATAAAAACTCATAGAAAGGAGGAGTGCTCCTCGCTATAGGGTGAGGGACACAAGGAAACATAGTGGCACCGACTTTACGATCTGTTTGAACCATTCACACATACAGTAGCTCTATTATACAATTGATCCATCAGGTTTTTATTGATCTAAAAGGATTAAACCATTGGATCAAGGTTCAATTTTTTTCTTTTAATATAAGATCTTGGGTCATAGATGAAAGGGTTAGAGGCATATGATAAACCTCAAACTTGTTGTCTGAGTCCATCCAAAATATCTCTTTTTATCCCTTAGTCCCACTATCAATAGGACCTAGATGGACTCCGTTAAGTTATCCCTCACTGCAACATGGTGATGGATAAAGGTGTTCCACCTCTCAAGGCTCCATAAGCCAACATACATTGTCAATATATCCATATACACACTCCTTACCAGAATAAAAATCTTTCTCATAAGATCTGGATACTTTTTGTGTAATAGTTTCTTCATGTGTTTGACACTATTTTTTTGATGCATGCGACACCATTTAAAGTGAAAATCAGCAAGTGCCCATACAAGGAATATACATTTATTTTGAGAATCTAGCTCATCAACCATTCAAAATAAACTCCCTCTTAGTCTTAGGCATACAGGGGTACCTTTATTCTATCTTTGAATTTACTATTTAGATAAAAACAATATGATTACCACAATCTTATATATATACTAATTATCACTAGTTTTTTTTATCATAAAATAGTCAATGCAATATATATATATATATTCGGGGGATATTCAAGTGCATTTATCCCTCACAGTGAGGGACATCTCCTATTTAGGAAGTTTCAAGTACAAAATAGAAGTGTAATCTTTTTTATAGTTTAAACTTCCCAAAAAGAGATATCCCTCACCACAATGGTGAGGGATGGATGCACTTGAATATTTTTCTATATATTCATCGTTACTATATTTTTTTTTATAAAATAATCAATGCAAGATGAAATAGGGCTTTAAAATCGAAATAAATGTTGGATTTTAAATAGATGGGCTTCAACTGTGGTGCAGTGGAGTGCACAACGATCAACATCAACATCAGCATCAACAGCCACATTCACATTCACATCTAGTAGGGTTTAGATTTAGGGGTACGCACATGAAGATGCTCTCTCTCACCACTCTCTCCTTTCTCCAACACTCAGCCTCTCTCAATCCCATCCTCTCCCTTCCTAATAGCAGCAGAAGCAGAAGCAGAAGAAGAATCTCTACTTGTTCTACTGCTACTACTCCTATCCGAATGTCGACCCAAAAAACAGTCGAGCACCTGGTCCTCTTCAAAGTCAAACCCGACACCTCCTCCTCCAAAATCGACTCCATGATCTCCAACCTCAGCTCCCTCGTATCCCTACCGCCCGTTCTCCATCTCACCGCGGGGCCCATCCATCTCAACCGATCCTCATCGTTCAATTTCACTCACCTCCTCCACAGCCGCTACAGGACCAAAGAAGATCTCGCCGCGTACTCCTCCCATCCGTCTCACCTCGACGCCGTCAAGACCTCCGTCCTCCCCATATGCGAAGACATCATGGCCGTCGACTGGATCGCCGACCTCCACGGCCCGATCGTGCCCCGACCCAACGGCGCCATGCGGTTGACGCTGCTGAAGGTGAAAGAATCGGAGGAGAAAAAAGAGAAAGGCGAGATCTTGAGCGTTGTTGGAGGGATTGAGAAGGATTTTGCGGAGATTGAGCAGCTGAGCTTTGGGGAGAATTTCTCGCCGGCGAGGGCAAAGGGGTTTTCTATTTTATCGATTGCGATTTTTGCAGGGTTGAAGGAGATGGAGGGTTTGGATGAAAAGGGGGAGATGGTGGAGATGCACAAGGCCAAGGTTAGGGATCTTTTGGAGGATGTTATTGTCGTGGATTATGTGATTCCACCGCCTCCATCTGCAAATCTCTGATTAGATAGAGACAGAGAAACAGAGAGGAATTCCGGAAAGACAAGGTTATGTTTTACTCTTTCCCTTTCTGGAATTTGCAGAAGCTTTGTCTAGATTCTGATACTGTATGTGTGTGTGTGGATTCTGATACTGTGTGTGTGTGTGTGTGTGTGTGTGTGTGTGTGTGTGTGTGAGATTGAATTGTTATCAATAAAGAAGTTGTTTTTGTTGGATGAGGAAATTTATTATTTGGTTATTGATATGTTTCACAAATTGAATTAAAATGGGCTAAACAGGAAGTTTATTGTTTGGTTAGTGCCAATCCACTGGTAGCTCGGTGGTGAGGCACCACCCTTCCATAGAAACAAACAGGGGTCAAAGTCTATTGGTCTTGGATGTGTGTGTGTTTTAGTATTTACCGGAGCAAAAAAAATTGCTCTCTGTTTTCTTTTTTTAGGCCCTTTTGGATTGTGAATCGTCTAAGTGCTTGGGATATTAACTAAGGGTTATTCTGACCCTTTGATCTACATCAACTTTCATAATGTGTCATAGAGCGATTACAAATTCCTTATTCTACTGTGAGGGGAATCTACATTCTCCACACAGGAGAATATTCAGAGTAATATCAAGGTGGGAGGAGGGGAAGAGGAAGCTCTTTCTAATGGGTAGATTTGAACGTTGTTTTTGTGGATATTTTCCAATTGGTGCAACGCCATAGGCATAAGGCGCTCTATTCTCAATGCAGGGGTTTATTAGTGACCTTTTCATCTTACATGATGATGGAACGGAGTTGCTTGGCTTTTCTAATTAGAGAAATGGAGGAATGTCAAAGATCAATCGAATATTTGAATGGACATGGTTTCAGGGGAAGGAGCTTGGTGGTCAAAAATTAAAATGGCTGCCTATTGCTGGAAGAGGGAAGGTGTGAAGAAAAGGCTGATGGGAATGACATTGGAAGGGACAACAACATGGATGCTCTGGTGGGCATGACAACAAGTGCTGACAGAAAGGTGAGAAGGATAACAATTAACAAGAAGGGTTAGCCATGCAGCTATAATGTGCAATGCATCTTCAGCCGAAATTGATGTCACTGTATCAAACGAAGGTGAGGGAAGCGTAGGTATGGTGGGAGAGGATGAAGAAATTTTTGGTGGTTGTTTAACAGGAAGGAAGCTGTTCTGTTCATTGGATTTCTGATGGTGCTGATGAGACGCTTTGATGTCCCTCTTCATTTGTGGGAAAACAACACCTTTCATTAGGTGGTTGGTTTGATTGGAGAAGTGGTCATTACCGGGGGAATTCAGAAAATTTTCATTTGGCGTGGGGTGTGGTACTTCTTCAATACTCAAGAATACTTGGCGAAGGAGTTGTTGAACTATCAAAGGTAAGGCTAGATTTACAGAACAGATAGGGCTAAAAGGGCTAAAACTAGGACGAGTCAGAATAGGTAGGGTTTCGCATGTTGTATTGTCAAGGTTTTCTATGTGCTGTAGGAATCAAAAGACTCCACCGAGGCAAACCTGTTGGTGATCATCTATGAATAATGAATTACTATTTTTGTCAAGGAGATTTATGTGAGGTCTCTTCCCGGAAGGGCATTTCATCAAATGCAGTGGGTTGGGCATCATAGTGCCTAGAGTTTGTGCGTAGCTGACATTGCGCGGGTAATGGAAGAGTAGCCAACGGACTACCCTCGAAGCCAAAGCTTAGGGACGGATCCATGGGATCCAAACGTCTTGGTCTGACACAAACAAAGCACCGAGAGAAAAAACTATTGGAGAAATTTTATTAATCAAACAGCTTATCTACCAAGAGAGAATCACAATGTATTTATTGGCTAGGATCTTCACCTTCTATAGTCCTGTGGAGAAGGTCAAATCCCTATTATATCTCTACTTTCTAATTAATTCTAATTAACTAAATCTTTTGAGATAAGTATAAAATAAAACAAAAGGCAACATCAGACTTGACGATCTGGAGGGAAAAATTAGAAATATTCTTTAAATAAGCTTCAGTAGGTTTTGGCCTTCTGTTGTAACTTTTGGGCCTGTGGGCTGGCAGACCTTGGGTTAGGCCTGCATCAGTACTGAGATTAGTTTATCGAGTGACATAGTGAATCAAATAAATTCCATCCCATCGATGCAGGCAAAAGGTTTGGCTAATTTAAGTTTTGGATACTACAGCTAAGAGAGGGTAATAGACGGGTTGTTAGAAACTTCCTTTTTGCCAAAGATGGATGTTCTTTTAATAAAGGGTTTGGAGTATTTTTTTGTGTTCTCCAGAAGTTTTTTCTTTGTAGTATACTGTATATTGTACAGATTCTTTGTAATTGTCTCACATTAATGGAGTTTTGTTTCTGTTCTTCAAGATTCTTATTTTTGCTGTTCCAAAAGCCTCCTAAGTAGACGATTGAGAAAACAAATGAATACATACAATTCAAGTACAAGCAATTGGTGATAACCCCTCTCTCCTCTCCTCGCCGATCATTAGCTTCTTTTATCTATGGGTTTTTGGTCTCATCTCAAGGGAAAAAGAAAATCTATAGTTTTGGGCTCATAGGGAATAAACTCATCGATTTCTATCCTAAAATCTGTAAGGTCTTATTCATGAGTCTTTTGCTCAAGGTTAGTCAAATTAACTTGTTGGTCCCATGTAACAAGTTGGCCTTGGGACACATCCTATGAACCCTTCATGACATCTATTTCCAGCTTAAAAGTATAAAACCTTTCACAAAGACCTCCGAAATTTGAAATCCAAGTCTGCTAAGATCTACCATTCTGCCTATTGTCTCACGCATCTGGTAAATGCAGTTTGGTCGCCAATGACTACAGTTATTATTATTGACATTTCTAAGACACCAAAATTGAAAACAAGCTACATCAAGCTCAAAAGTCCATTACTAGCAGTCAGCTCAAATAGTATAATTTGGATGCCTGGCTTCCCTGGAATTCTTAACGGCAAGTGCAGTAGCTAATACCAAAAATCTCAGCAAATTGGTACCGTGGATGCCTTGCTTCGCTACAATCCTTCACTACTTGAAGGCAGATTGGCATGTGCACATGGCATACACGTATAAGAGTATCCTAGGAGCAGTGGTTGAGAGAAGTACAGTTACAGGTCCTTAGCTGTAGCTCAGCTAGTTAGGGACATGGGTATGTGTGTAAGAGAGAGTGAGTTCGAGTACCCCAATATAGCAGAAAAAGAAAAGAAAAGAGAGTTACTGACTTTTCAAAACTACTAGGGAAAATAATAGATGATTGATGCAAAGCCTATAGAATTCATGGTTTCATCATATAACATAAAACTCCCTCTTGATTCTCACCTGTGTGTTGGTAACCTATCCAAGGTTAGTAGTATACAATAGACAATGGTTGTTTCTCATTTTTCTGTAACACTACTGGAAGATTGTACTCTGTACGTGCCTATGCTAGATGTGTAGGACTTGGAAGGTTGTTAAGCCATTAGATTAATCAGGTCGAAGAGAACTATTACAAAGGGACGTATTTCAAGGATATGCGGTGCTGGCTCTGCTAAGCTAATTTAGAAGACAACCCATAATGCCCACTAGGCCAATACCCATATTTTCAACAGGAAGATTATGAAATTAGCTAAAACAGTTTTAGTAATCATAAAATCCCCCCCCCCCCCAAAAAAAAAAAAAAAAAAAAATCCCAACTATAAATTCAAAACAAAATATCTATTCTCTTTCTCTCTCTCTCTCTCTCTCTCTCCTGATTTTTTTGGAAACCAGATAGACCAAATGGAGATATTGGAGAAAAAGAAGTTTAACGAAAGCATACATGTAACACTCTACAAAGAGGGTATTGATGGCCTACCACGTAATTCTATGTGATGAAAAGATAGAAAATCATAACATAAAATTAACCTTATCGATAAAATCGAGTGATTCAGATCTAATTTTTGGGAGATCACCTTTCAAAGATTACATGAAACTTCAACTCATTTCTACTTTACTGGATGTGAGCTTCGCATACATTGGAGCAGCATTCATTGTTAGATTGAGAAAAACATGATCAAAGTAATAATAAATAATTATTTCCGATAAATGACAATTTATCACACAATAAGGCACACTATTTTAGAAATCTAAACCTTCCATTCAATTTGCAGTCAATTCATCCATCACCTATGGAATTTTGCTCGATTGGGACGTTCACTGTTGGATTGGAAAATTAAGATTTGTTTCTTTCTTTTATTCTTTTGTCAAAGAAAAATAAAAACAAACAGATACAGGTAATTCCACACTTCTAAATTGACAATAAGATTGAATTGCTCTTTTCAAATGCCATCTGTCAAAATGGCCAATAGTGAAATTCTGAGCATCTATCAAACCATAGATGACAACCTGAATGAATGATTTGGATGTGCATAAGGTAGTCCTCCATTGTGCAAAAGATTTAAATGCTTCAAAAACATTCATTTATTTCAGGATTCAAGATTTTTTTTCCCCTACAACTTAGCCTAATCAGTGGTGATGATTGAACTGAAACTTGCTACCCACATAGGTAAACTTGATAGGAATTTAATCTTCTTGCTACGGTTATGTTGTTGTTGTTGTTGGGTACATGGCCTAAAGGGCGGAACCCTTTTTGAAGATAGTCTATTCATTGCAGGATGAAATAGCCTTCTAACTGTGGGAAGGATAGCTGGCTAACCGGAGGAAGGAAGCCAGGGATTGATCCCAAAAAAGTAGGGTGAGAAACGGGGTACCAACCAACTGGGATAGGCTTGGTTCTCAGGGTTATGCTAACCGGAGGAAGGAAGCCTTGGATCGATCCCTAAAAAGTAGTGTGGGAAATGGGGTACCAATCAACTGGGATAGGCTTGGTTCTTAGGGTTATGCTAACCAGAGGAAGGAAGCCCGGGATCGATCCCTAGAAAGTAGGGTGAGAAATGGGGTACTAATCAACTGGGACAGGCCTGGTTCTTAGGGTTATGTTAATTAACCTTATCAATATTTTCCAAGTTTAAACCTCACCGATTCAACATTCCATTTCAACAAGTGTTTGAATCAAATCAAGCCAAGTTTCCAAGAGGAAATATTTGAAGCTTCTAGTTTTGTATTTCCAATGATTAAGCATTAAAAAGGCCATATCAATCTATGCTGGAAACTGCAAACATAAAGCTCACTGGACAAAATACAACTTGAGAAGATAGAGGTACCTGAAGAGATGATTTGCTCCCTTGAGATAAGAAAAGAGAGAGACAGATGAGAAAACCCAAGAGAAGGAAGAAGGAGCTGAAACTCATATCACATGGTTTGCCCCTTAGCCATTCCACCAAACCAGTATAGCTCAAATAGGATGTGTGAAGGTTGGAAAGAAGAATGCTGTTGAGAGAGATGATGTTTTAGGTCTAACACACTTATATACTAAATGTATATCGACGGCTATATTGTGTTTTCGGAGAAATGATCTTATGCTGATGATGGCTGTCACCTTCTGTCATGTGTTGAACCATGTGAGGGCCACCTTTGCTTGATTAAACCATACATATCACTCTTTCTTCAATGAAAATAATGTATTCCTCCAAGTTTCTATTCCATAGTAGTGTTCTACACCGTTGGATTGTATCAATAGTTTAACTTAATAGTTAATCTTAACTTTTATGTTTGATCAATTCAACGGTGTATATCGCTTTGAATAGAGTAAGAATTGGGCCATTATATAAACATTGAATGGCTTGGTAGTGATGGATTGGATCAAATAGAGGCTCACCCCACATGGATCAACAAAAGAAACGGAAAGGCCCTTGCGGTCATTTGCGTGTGATCTTTTCTCTCCTTCATGAACTTAGCTATACTTGGAACCCAAACAGCTAATATTTCATTATTATTGTAGATATTATTAACCGTCATTTAGGCTAAGAATAGAATAGCTACACACTAGTCCGGATTTTCTGCTGCGACCACGCCAACCTAAAATGAGAAACATGGCATGTAGGTGGATGTCATTGGTTATGTCGGAGAGGATACATTTTAGGTAAGGCATCCACAAAAAATCAACTCCATCAGTCATTTCTATCTTTTGAATGAAGGCATTTAAATAGACAATGGGGCTTTTCCTTAACATATTTGTACTAGGGTGTTTTTCAATATTGTGAGTTTTTGTATTTATACAAGTATGAGAATTGTCATATAAAATGTCATTAGTGTTTAAGAGTAGTTTGCTTTCATTTTTCTCCATTGTTTGTTTTATGACGTAATTTTTGGATATCATACCAATGTGGTACATTTGCCATCAAAATTCTCATTTTTTGAGATTTATATTTACTTTCACTTTCTTGACTTTTACTTTAGTTTTTGATAATTAGTTTCTGACCTTGTACTAATCTAATATATATAGCCGTTTTTTTTAAAATTTTTTTGGATGTTTTTCCTTTATTTTTCTATTTCTTGAATTTTGAATATTTCTACTCTCTTCTTTAGATTTTTACAATATCACTATAACTAACTAGTTAAAAATCTATATAATTACACAACAAACTAACTAATTACAAAATAATATAATTAAAAACTAAATCTCTATACATGTAGGTTAGTTGAAATGAATTGCGCCTATAGCATGAGCTTCATTGAGTCTTGTTGGCCTACATCACCATGGCCTAATTAGGTTAAAAGACACAGATGAGATTCTTGTGATGAGACACTTCTCATGCTCATTACTGTGTTATGGATGATGTGAAAGGAAAATGCAGTTCAAAATGAATGCAGGTACTTTACTTTTATGCATCAGCTGGTAATGTTTCCCTTTCCCCCCCATCAATGTCAGAACTTACATGAGGCAATTTTGACCAGACTTGGAAAAACAAAGTTCCCTTTTGTGGGTTTTGAATTTGGATTTGCTTGATTCAGTTAAAATTCAATGCAGCGGTCTCATAATTGCCTAGTTTGTTCAGGAAGTGTTTTGATTTCCAATAGGAATAATTATCAATAATTTTATCTTTCACAACATTTTTGTGGTGATATCCTTGGAAAGACTTCCAAATTTGAAAATATCATCACATATTCTAAAATCATGTTTACAAAAATGCTCAATAGGTGGCTCCCGCTCACCAGGATGCATCCCAATTCAGGGTGAAGCTCTTCCAGTATTTTAACAGCAGTTCAAGCAGCACTCCAAATTTAATGATACCATTGATTTTAAGGGCTTAAATTTTAATGGTTTTATTGCTGCATGTGAATCAAATCTATCTGTAGATGGTTGAATCAATATCAAGTCAAGATGAGTGCCAATTCTCACAGTGGTGGGTATATGTGCGAGGGCTGTATCAATCATAAGCATCTTTTATTGTTTGTCTTTGTGGGGTTGTATTGTTTGTCAATGATTTTTGGCTCTGATTTCTTCTGGTCCTAGTCCTACCTTCTAACTCTGATATATGCCTCCACTTTTCGTTCAAATACCAATTGAAGGAGCTTCACAATTCCTAGATTTCTTCAAGTTATCTGCAGCTTGCATGAGTTTTTTTTATTTAGGTCTGCCCAGTCATTACCATTTTGGGCCAGAATTAGCCCATAATCTGGGCTAGGATGGGTCCACTGTCCAGTTTTTGGGCCACTGTTTCCTCGTCAGAATGTGATTTTCACTAGAAGGCTGTGTGCTTAGATGCGAATACCTACGAGGATATCAGACAGTTCTGTGCCTATTTCATTATAATAAAAAATTCGGCCCTACATGATCCACTGTTATGGGCCTGTTTTTGGATCTATGAATGATCTTTAAAGTCCAGCACAGTTTCTGTATTAGGTGTATGCATGAACTGATTTCTAAGTTCACATATTAACTAGTTATGGCTAAAATCTGGATCGGCTTCTGGAAATAAAAAAGGAGATACATCAAGGCCCAGATGGTAGTTAAAATTTTATAGGATTTCAATGGCTTTATCATTATATGATTTATAGAGTAAGCCTGCTTACTGAGTCCTACTTTGTGTAACCAAAGGGTCATTTAAGGTCTATATGAGCCTGAACTCTGACCTGGGTTTGGTCCATTTGTATGGATATCAGGTTTGGTCCCAAATTACATTGAATGATGTATATAACCTGAAATGTTAAATAGCTCTTCATCATTGAATTGGTATACCTTAGTTTTTTGTAGAGGATTTTATCCGAAAAAACACTTGATGTGACCATATGACCGAAACAGATAAATTAGTGAACTATGCACCAAATAGGGCATTTTGCCCAAAAATCCATTTTTTTGGAGGGTAGATATCGACCCTCATTTTATGTGTTGAGGGTCGATGTCGACCCTGATTAGGCATGTTTTCTCATCTTCTTCCTTATTCCTCTCTTTCCCAAACCCAGTCTAGTGATGGAGTAGAAATTCACACGAACACCTCAAATTCCACAAACACATCCATACAAATTGACTGTACTTCGTTGGATCGACTGTACATCCATACTGAATTGACTGTACACCATTAAACTTGTTGGTCCCGGATGAAAATGATAGGATGGGGTTTTTTTTGCTGAGAGGGGCCCAGGTAGATCTTCAAAACCCCCGGTCCCAGCCCCAGGTGGCCCCACACGCATGAGGGGATGGGCAGTTATCCTATGTCATCAGGTGGAGTGATTGAAAAGAAAGAAGAAGAAACTGGAAAGGGATAGTTATTCATTCATGGGTTGATCATCTAGTTTCTATCAGCACGCTTACTAAACCATACAAGAAACTCATGCACCATTGGATTCATATACAATAATAAAGTTATTACTAATCAAATCTCAATCGAGAACATTAGATTTCAAGTTATAACCTTCCCCATCATATCAGTTTTTGTATCAATTTGGCTATAACCGAGGTCTCTTGATGTCCCAAGTCTTAAGGTGCAGATTGTAACCCTTGAAGCATTCCTTGGTGATCACCCAGCGGCACTCGGGATCGCACATGAACCAATCTTTCAAGAGTATCAAAGGCATCGAAATCGCTCCTGCCAAACTTGGAGCTCACTGTGCAGTAGAAAAGCGTCGTCCCTGTAAAATTGATATGAAAACGAAACCCGTATTCACCTCCATCTTTCACTGTGTTCAGATCATAGTTATTAATATCATTTCGGACCTCATTTCGCTCTGGCCTGCAAAATGAAAAGTTTCGGCTGATTCGGGATTTCGGTGAAACTTTTCGGAATTACATTTCGGGGAAAATATAACAAAATATATATACACATATAAGTAAAAAACATAGAAAAAGTAATAAATATAGATTTAATCCATTATAGTAATTTTTTTTGGAATTATATTTTGTGAAAATATTAGAAATACAAAATATATGAGTAAAAAAAGTAAAAAAAATAATAATTTTGTAAAATTCCATTTCGACCGAAATTGGCCAAAATCTTGAATTTCGGCCGATATTAACCAAAATTCAAATTGAAAAGTTTTGGTCGAAATTTTGTTTCGGCCACTTGACTGAAACGAAAAATTTCGGCCATTTCGGCCGAAATGAAACGAAAAATTTCGGCCATTTCGGCTGAAATGAAACGAAATTAATAACTATGGTTCAGACCCAGGTCATCGTTTCCTGATTTGCAGTGAATATTGATGCTATTCATGCCGCATAGATGATTCACAGTAAGTGTATGAATTTAGGGGTGTGAAGTGGGACGTGTTGTGCCCAAGTCGATCGGGGGTCGATCCAGCACAACTTAGTTCGTATCGTGCTGAGCCGTGCTGTCCACGAGTTGACCGACACGCCTCTTTTAAATTTTTTTAAATTTTTATATAAATTAAAAGAGATTTTATAGACTTTAGGAGTTCTCAACTTGAAATAATATTGAAACTATTAAAATAAATGCAAAAATATTAATGCTAATTTATAAGTGAGAAACAAATCTTTAATTATTTTATTTATATAAAAGAATCAAACTTTTTATATATAAGGGCGTGTCGGGCCATGACTGGGCCAGGCACCCTGGCCTAGGCCCATCCTTTGGGTCGTGCCGGGCCGGACTGCCCAGTCAATGCGGTTTATGGGCAGTTCCAGGGCCTGGGTTTTTTCGTGCTGGGCCGTAACGGGCCGCCCAATTTACACCCCTCTGGACTGGAAGGAAGTAGCGTTTCGCGTGCGCGGATGGAGGAGGAGGAGGAGGAGGAGGAGAGATCGAATTCGATCGAGCGAGGCATGTTGGCAGCTCGAAGCTGCAAGTGAAGACACAGCCTCTTTTATCTTTCCGAGCAGCAGCTTCATCTCCTTGGCTCTCATGGCGGCTTCCTCTCCCAAAAAGTGTAAGGTTTCTGCTTTCTTCTCCTCTGAATCTGATGCTGCTGCTGCTCCTCCTCCTCCTCCTCCTCCTCACAATAGGAGGGTAGGAACTCACAATGGCAGCTTCCACTGCTACGAAGCCCTCGGATGCTTCATGATCAGACTCACCGATAAATTCCGTGGAGCTGAAATCGTCCGTACCAGGGATTCTCAGGTACGATAATACATCCCCTCCTTTTTCTCATGCTTTTTTTTCTCTCTGTCAGAGACAGATTAGATAGAGTGTAGGTTTTGTTGATGATTGCTATCATTTATGTTGTTCCTTCTGTCTGTTCAATTGTTGAATTTCGACATCCGAAGCTCAAAGAAAAAAAAAAAAAACAACATTTTTGTTAGATTGATTGATGTATAATTTGGTAATGGTTGCCAGTCAAATGCATGAAACGAAGAAGAAGAAGAAGAAGAAGAAGAAGAAGATGAGAATGTTGGATTGAGACTGAAACCTGCTAAATGTTATGGAGGAGAAGACTTGATTGCTGGCCAAGCAAGGGGTGGATTTAGATTTTAGTGCCCTCCTCAAGTAGTCAGAAGAGAGTTATTTAATTGGTTTAACCCAAAAATGTAACAGGTACTGGACACACTTGATGCTGTACTTGATGTTGGGGTTGTGTATGATCCCACCCATGATCGTTATGACCATCATCAAAAGGGTTTTAGTGAGACCTTTGGTCATGGATTTACTACCAAACTCAGTAGTGCTGGCCTTGTCTACAAGGTAATCTTGCTTGTATCTCAAGACTTTTTAACAGGGCAAAACACCATTGACATGACATCATACCATTCTATTATATATGCAGGCTGCAGCCAATACTAGTTCAACAATTTTATTTGGGGTTTAGGAACTTGATTGGAAATTTTTGTAAATTTTTTTTATCTTTACCTGAGGCTTGAGTGTGTGTTTCTTGTGATTGAGCAAGCATTGTGGCATGGAGCTTATTGCAAAGGAGCTTCAACTTGATGTGGGACACCCAGATGTACACAGATTATTAATTGCTGTGTACAAGAGCTTTATGGAGGTAATTTCTTTTAGTTTTTGCACATTCTACAAGTACTTACTGTCAGAATAATGATCTATCTTGTGTATCCCCACTCCCCAGTCCCCACCAACAATGTCAAATCCTTCAGTGAGCATGTTCTTCTCTTAATTATGATTCAAAGGCACATCTAAATATATATATATATATATATATATATTCAAAAGCAGAGAACCTTGGTCTGGTTGATCCTTTCTAATAAACTTTTCTCTATAACTTTTTAATGTCTCTTCCCAGTGTGTACGCATCTTTTTATGGATGTCAGTACTCAATACATGTATATTTGGTATGCACACAATAGATTCTGAAGAATTTTTAACAATGCCCCTCCAACTTCCAACTATACAGTCCGAATATGTAATGGGATTAGCTTCACCAAGTTCAACACCATCTGATAAAACATCAGATCTCTATGTGGAGCACCCAAACCTGGTGTCCCACTATCATCCCATAAGATGCCTATAACAAGAGGATGACAAAGAGCAACAGACAGTCTCCAACCTTCGAAGAGAAGTTACTAATAATTAAAGTGAAATTACCATTCAAAAAAATAAATAAACAAAAGTGAAATTCATGAGTTAAAGCAACGGCTCACTTTAATTGAACAAGAGTTATTTGATCAGAAAAAAAGATGAGCATCCTGATGATGAAGAAGAAGAAGATTATACCGAACTCATACATTATTTACTACATATAAATTTTAGAAATGGTTTAGTACTATAACAATTCTAACAAAAAACTTTACTTTAGAAGCGCTAGGATTAATGGATAGTGGTGCAAATTTCAACTGTATCTGTGAAGGATTAATCCCTACACAATATTTAGAAAAAAAAAAAATTGCTCAATAAATACTGCTGATGGTTTCTTTAAATTTACTCAACATCCAAAGATGGAAAAAATAGATGAAATAATCAATCCTATAAGCTATATGTTGGGAAGTCCCACATCCCACATCGCTTAAGTAATAGGCTTGACATGTCTTAATGTACTTGTATTGGCCTTCCACTTATGAGCTTAAGCTTTTGGGATGGTATATGGCTTATTACATAGTATTAGAGCGGGTTCCAATCATATTGTTCTTGTGTAGCCCACGTGACAGGCCCGTCCATGAAATTTGTTGGGCCTATACGTGAGGGGGAGTGTTGGGAAGTCCCACATCCCACATCGCCTAAATAATAGGTAATATACCTCTATGGGCCTTCCACCTATGAGCTTAAGCTTTTGGGATGGTATATGGTTATTACACTATAAAGAACACATATTAACATTTTAAAAGATGAAATAAGTAGCCTAAACATTGATAAAGAAATTTACAAGGACCATACTTCAAAAATAAATTATAAAAATTTCAAAACAAATGAATAAAATCTTGTTCATCCAAACTAGGGGGAGAGGTTTCAAAAGTTTAAATGGCATTTTGGTCCTTTACAATTTTGCAAACAGCTGCAGGACACCCCCCCACCCCAACCCCAAGCTCTATCTTTTATTTCACAAAAGGAGAGAATTTAAAAAGGTTCGAGGAGACTTTTATCTTTTACTCATCTACAAAAGGGTAAGTAAATCATTCTCCAAAATTTAAGGAGAGGTTACAACTTGCAATCAGTCAACTAAATCATCCATTCCCTCTTTCCCTCCCAGCCTTTCTCTACAACTAGATTTAGGCATCTTGGCTTCTTCTTTGGATTGAATCTCAACTTTTATCCATTGCTGGATTGAATCTCAAAGAATTCTTCGGTTGAATGACCACTAAACTTTATGGCTATTAATGAAGGGCTAGGTTGATCTCAAAGAAAAATATGAGCCATTAAAATAAAGTCCGTATTCTTAGTTGAGCTGGCCCCAAATTTTACTCAAATAGTTGGTCCCACTGTATTGTGTATACTATTGAAAATATCATATGCTCAATCTTATGGCGGGACCAACTTCTACTCGTGTAAAATTTGGGGAAGCCACTTAAGAGGAGGACATTTATTCTGAGTAGCATGAATATTATACCTTGACTGTTCACCTTTTGTTGACATTGGCGAATGGCTATTAATGGTGTGCTCTCAATCATCTATGCTTCTGCAGGCATCATGGCCCATCAATAGGTTACAAGTAATCAATCAATGGACTTTCAACCATCCATGTCTATCACAAGATTTTGGCAATCTTGTTTAGGCAGCAATGTCTGAAAATTCTCCTACTATATGTGCATACCACTTTTGTGCATAGCAGTAAGCCGATCTGCAAAATTCCAAATCTAGTAGACTAAGAGGACCTATATATCTGAATCGTGAGAGTAAAGCTCTTTAACTAAGAGGACCTATATATCTGAATTGTGAGAGTAAAGCTCTTTATGTGGTTGCTTACTTTTCGAATAAATTGGATGGTAGTGATAGTTTGATATATAACAGGGAACTCAAGAAATATCATGAACACAAACATGGTTTCTGTAACATAATCGCCACTGCATCTTCAACTTTGGATCCGACTTGCTCTGTTGATGTCTTTCATACCACACATGAGCACCTACGTTCTTATAGATTGTAAGTAATTTTGTTTTATCATACCCAAGGAGAGGCCATAAGGTAGCTTAATTATATGCTCACTTTTTTTTTAAGGGTTGTATCAGTGCTGGGTTGTTTCCTGCTCATTAATGCTTTTGTTTACTATTTGGAGAAAAAATAACAGTAGTAAAAAGGTTTTGGCTTACTCTATTAGAAAAGAAAAAGGAAATAACAGCAACTTATCCAACTATTTGCAGTCTTTGACTGACAATTTGAGTAATCAAGTGGGTTGAGATGCATGTTTGACCGTACTTCTTTAGCATTAGTTATTTTCCAGGTTTGTTATTTGGATTCAATTTTTGTTGTTTTGAGTGTGGGCATGTAATGAGTCGTTTAATATTTACAACACTGTTTGTAACAGGCAATTGATGCTATTGACAATGGAATTAATCAGTACGACACAGATCAGCCGCCAAAATATGTGAATAATACAAATTTCTCTTCAAGAATTGGACGATGTAATTTGGACTGGATGGATCCTGACCAATCATCTGAGAAGGAAAATGAGGCCTTTCTACATGCAATGATGCTTGCTGGTAGTGAGTTTTTGGAGGTTAGACATTATTTGAGAGAGGGATATGATCTCAGTTTCCGTGCTGATATTTTCTTTAGATAATTGCTGTTGGTGGAAAGTTTCCTATTTAAACCTCAAATATTGTTGAAAATGGAATTGAGGAGAAATTTTTTTTTTCTTGTTCATAGAATGTCAGATTTCATGCCAAATCATGGTTACCAACAGGATCCATTGTTATAGTCTCTCTAAAAGCAAGAGGAGATGTTGATCCCAGTGGAGAAATCATGACCTTGCATAAGTTTTGCCCTGTAAGTGATGGCTTTTATTTTTATTCATTAGTAGAAAGCTTTCTTTCCTTGTAGTAGTCATCATCATCTCAACTTTATACTGTCAGTATAGGGTTGACATAATGAGTATTTGCTGATGAAATCAATCGCAAGCTTTGTCCAGAATTCTTATCCTGTTAGCTTTGGGGCATAAGAGTGAGCGTGCTCTCTCTCTCTAGATATATATTAGAGAGAGAGAGTATGTGGGTGTATGTCTCTCTGTATCTCTCTATATGCAGTGTGTGTTTTCTAGAGAGGAAGGTTGATTGTAGAGTGAGGTTGTGTTTCTTGCATCATCTCTCTCTCTCTCTCTCTCTCTCTCTCTCTCTCTGCGCGCGCACGTGCAATGGCAAACTATACGACTGTTGTTTTCTTCCCTTTTCTTTCGTTATATCATATATGGGTAGAATAAATCCTTCTTTCCTTGTAGTAGCTTGTGCTATTAATTTCACATGTCATGTTGCTGACAGTGATAATTCATCCATTTCAAAACAACAATTGTTCAATGTTGAAAGATCCTTATAAATCTGTTATTTCATGCAGTGGAAGCTTCATTTGTTTGAGCTTGAAGAGGAAATGAAGATCGATCCTCCCATCAAATATGTACTTTATCAGGTAACTGTCCTGCATCCTCCACTTCATATTTGCTTTTGGGATGAGGGTTTTTTGAGTAGTGGAATTTGTCTTCTTAGACTTTACTATATTTTTCTCTCATTTGGGGAGTAACAAGTTCAATCAACGAAACGGAAATTATATTAAAACCTGGCAAGGAAATTTATCCTGTACAGAAAACATCCTCCCAAGTACAAGTAATTTTAGATACCTTCCTCACCAGTTCTGTCAATGTTTTGGCATACTTCAATTTCATTCTATTTATGACTGAGAAGAAAATCCAGTTAATGCCGATAAAAGAATCCAATTAATCAAATCCTGTTCAAGGGAACTGGTCAACCCGTGGGAAATTGAATTCCTCCGCCCATGTGGGGAGCGTTCCCTTGTATCAAGGATGGACATCTATAGGAGAAAATTGCCCTTTGTTTCTCATATGGGGAAATGGTCTGTAATCTGCCTTTGATGCTTCTATTACATGAGGAACCATCTTTGTCTGCATCACCATGATTAAATTTTATTCTATTCATGATAGAGAAGAAAATCCAAGTAATGTTTGTAATAAACCATGTACCAACCTAAAAGCTTAAGCTGATAGGTGGAAGGCTCATACAGGTATATTAAGGCATATCAAGCCTATTACTTAGGCGATGTGGGAGTTCCCAACAATGCCCATTAAAGAATCCAATTAATTAAAATCCTGTTTGAGGGTAATGATCATATGCAGAGTATTTGTTTCTCTTATGGGGGAAAATGGTCTGTAGTCTGCCTTCCATATCTGATGCATCTATTACATGAGGGAGCCATCTTTGTAAGCATTACCATCATTAAAGGGAGTGTTCAGTAGTGTTTATCCTCCATGTTCAATGACATGCATGAATGGATTCTAGCAAAACATTTTCAGCTCAAGGGCGAAAAAGGTAAATGAAAGAGACATCTGATATCTCATTGTTACTTTGCATGGGACAGTATACTGAAATGTTTCAGTTCTGATTCATGTGCCCTACTGGTGTACCATGGGATATTAGACCCTCTGGGATAATCCTGATAGTAGAGCAACTGGTTAGCCATTTGTGGCTCAACTTCGCACAACACTTAATGACTTGCCATGGTTTGTGCCTGAGATGACTCTGGAGTATGGCGTGGACCTGAGTTTTAGGCCCAGAACTAAAACCAGCAATAGTCACATTCACTTAGTGGAATCCTTGATCGGATTATTAGGAATTAGGATAGTCTGATGAAAGCAATTTTTGGTTGAGTGTATCGGTCAATCAAAAGTGTTGCTCATGGAATACATTATTTGGATAATCATGCACATGCTATGTATGCAGTACACTACAGAGGCATGAAAATAGTTTGTGCAATGGCAACTTCATTACTCCATTGAATATTGTGTATGCCTTTTTTTTTTTTAAATGCCATTGCATGATTCTACCATTACTATTATGAATGCATTGTCAGTTTTAACAACTATGTTTAATTCCAACCTTAATATTGTAGGACGACAGGAGCAAACATTGGCGAGTGCAGGCAGTAGCTGTATCCCCAGATACCTTTGAAAGCTGAAGACCTTTCCCATCCCAATGGAGGGGTTTGAGGGACGAAGAGCTTTCAAAGGAATCTGGTATACGTAACCCGGCTGTGTTTTTGTTCATATGAGTGGTTTTATTGGTGGAAATCAAAGTTATGATGGAGCATTGGCCATGGCCAGAGCTGCACTAAAGCTCTGACAAAACCAACCATTCAACTGATTAAAGATTTTGGTAGAGTCTTTAACTGGCCCAAATCGAGTAAATTATTTCTGTTTTCATTGGCTTATTAACGAAATTCATTGAGTTTGGATAGTATGCCATTAACTGAAAACAGGTTTTTGCTTTATGGCCATGGGACATGTCCATTTGCTAGAGAGGTGCTTGTTTATTAAGTGCACCACATCAACGATGGTTTAGGAATTGATATTTAGATCCTTGATATACATCAATTGTCTGGTTTCCGTGGCGAGTTGTAGTTACCTTTTCATTTTTCATTTTTTGTTTTAATGCTAGTACCATCTTTCCAGCAGGTAAATCTCCATTAATGGTCGTGGTTTACAAGGCATCAGTTAAATATGCTGTTACATTTTAAATTACTACCATTTCGAATCACCAGCATGTTTCATTTTCCTTTGTTCCACGTATTAGTAGAGTGACAACGACAATACAAAGGAATACCCACTGCAGGGAATCAATCCATCAGTTCCAATTGAGTCCCAATTGTCTTGGATTTTGAGGGAGATTTTGGAAAAAGCAAACGGGTGGCAACATTTTCCTACTGTTGAAAAAATAGAAGCAACTGCTAGTGATGTGAATCAGATTTTTCACAGAGCGAGATTTTAGAGAAACAGTTAGGGCTGCTAATAGATGTCAGATGGGATAAGACTCGGATAGTGACCTGACATGATCTCACTCACGTTTTATCTGTATTGGTTTTTTCTTCTGTTTTTGGGGGACCAAAGAATCTCACCTTTTAGATTATCTGGAGGCACGGGTTCGTCGATATCTCTTTTCAAAGGCACACGTGTTACGTGTAACCCCCGATTCTTTCTGAAACGTCAAAAGAAGGAAGATACGTCACACCGTTTCCTATTTTCACATTCGGAGTGGTCTTTCTCGAGAATAAAGTTTGGTAAAAGTGACAGTCGGCAGTTCCAAATCCACCATCGCCATCTCCTTTCCCACCCACCCACCATTTAGCTATATTGAAATCTATGGGGTCTCCACACTAGCTCCAACTAGATGAGGACCAAATTCCCCATGCATAATGCATGCAACAAAACAGACCCCAGTTTTTCCACACGCCTCTTCTTCCACTTTTGGCCTGGTTATCCAGACCATCACAAATCTAGTGAATGCCCCCACCTAGTTTGAATTTGTCACAACATACAGCTTGGTGGTTCATGCCAATCAATTTGATGGGCCAAAGGTCCCGCGCCCCCCCCCAACAAGAAACTTGTTATGCTTGATTGGTCTTATTCCTTGTGATTAAAGCATTAGGCTTGAAAGAAAAATCTTCACTAGAAAGCGAGGAAGAACACTACAAAGAAAAAATCAGCCCCAAAATAACCAATTTGGAAATCTTAGGTCTATTATAAATTGAGACAAGTATGCTTCCTTATTAGGTGTACCCGGTGTGTCTTATTAAAGAAAAAAACATTATGCCGTGAGGAAGCCTCTTGATCGATCAAAATCATATAAAGGCCTCCTTTCCTGTTCCTTCCGCTTCAGCTGAACTCCAGTCCAATCATGTTCAACTATGGAGTACATATAATTTAACACTGCCAAATTTAAAAATGGACCGCTCAAAGAAGGGTTCTTATTTTAACAAAGTGGGCCACCAAGACTAGCTTTGCTATTGGATGTGCCCTTCTAACCTATCATTCATGGTTCCGTTGGATGGCCACTGGACAAAATCCATGCCCCTCTTTTCCCTTTCTTCCTTCAAATGCTCGCCATCAATGTATCCATTGATAGATCTCCCCTCCTTGATTGCTATAGAGGCCTCCCAATTAGTAAGACTCTGTCATTTTGGTTTTCCAGTCCTCCTTTGAAAAATATTTATATATAGAACGGAGTATTTCCCTCGGTCGGATAGGGTAGGTTAGGCTTTCCCTCGACAAAGTGATCCCAGGGATAGGAAATTCTATATGCACCCAGTTTTTTACTGAGCACACCCACCTCTTAAGAAAAAAAATCACTGTACACAATGGAATGTGGGTGTATTCAGCAAAATGTGTGGGTGCATATAGAATTTCCCCCCAGGGATAGAGTGTAAGTTCAAAACTACAACCTCCATTTTCCAAGTTGTGATCCTAACCAACTCAACTACCCCTTGAGGTTAGTTTGAGAAATAATTTTAAAAAGGAGGTTCTTGAGTGAGAGTTTTGAAAAAAATAAAATAATAATAATAACTATAGGTAAAGAGGTTACCTGTCCATCCCTTCTAGCTCACCAATGGACGAAATCTGCATCCACCCCTTTATGTTGTCCGATGGACAACGTGCAATGCTGATCTCTCCATTACGCAGCATCATTAGCTCCAATCACAATTTTATGGTCGTGAAATAGCGATCAGGGCTCACGTATCCTTTATACAAAACAATATGAGTTCGCATGGATTCTGATGATTTAGACTGTTGGATTGAGGGTCAATTTTTTTTTTATTGATTTAAAGATATTAAACTTGTGGACTACGGATGAAGAGATTAGAGGTATTAGACTGACTTCAAATTTGATATTTAGGTTGGCCCCACTTGGATCTTTTGACACCTCTCCATCCCATGACCAATGGGGTCTCACAGTGGGCCCCAATAGGCGGTCCGCACCTAAGACTGTTAGGACCATCCTTACAGGACCGGTTCTCATATGTATATATTAAATTATTAACATTTGCTGCTGTAGAATAAGCCAGTTTAAAAATGGGATAAAATGCTTGATAAGGCATGAGTTCTAGTAACATAAGTGTTTTCTCATAGGAATGCCCACGAATTTGATCAATGACTCATCGTGCTTTGTGGGCAGACATACATATATGTTGAGCTAAAGCTTGTTCTTGTGTACTTGAGCTCGTCTTCATCTTCTGCTTTTTCAAGGTCTTCTTCCATTTTCTCCACTTTGACATAAGATAAGGCTCGCCTCCCGCCAATGAACGATGAGCACCTATGTCAATATGTATGTGTGTGTATGTATGTATGTATATATGTGGTCAGCTCTGCTAAGCTTTCTCCTAAGCCGAAAGCTTAGCTTATTCTAAACTGGAATAGTGCTGGTCCACAAATCAAAGTCGATTATCATTGTGTTTTGCATAATGATCGTCTCCATAATCAATATAAATCCAACCAGAACTGAATTTTTCAGTTTCATAATGCAAAAAATAGATATAATCGACTTTAATTTGTAGGACCGACACCATTCCAACTTAGTATAAGCTAAGTTACAGCTTAGGAGAGTCCTCATATATATATATATATATATATATATATATATATATGAGATGCTCTTATGAGAGATATCTCTCACCTTATATAAGAGATAGGGGTGTAGGCCCTCACATTTAAGTTGTTGGCATTGGATATGAATGTGAGGGCCCCCACTCAATCTCTCATATAATCTCATAAGAGCATCTCCCAATATAAATATAAATATAAATATAAATATATATATATATATATATATAGAGAGAGAGAGAGAGAGAGAGAGAGAGAGAGAGAGAGAGAGAATTGCCTCACATCATTGTAGGCTTATATAACATTCTAAATTCAAACTACTATTCTTTCTTTAACTAAACTGAGAAAAATTAAAACTCTCACGCATGATTTGCGTATCCTCATACCCAACCATGTCACTGGATTGTGATAGTTTGTAAACAACAAAAATTTCTTAAAGCCCAAGTCATTGTTTTGGGTACTTGAATCACTGTTTCTTTTGTAACATTGTTTCTCATTTCAGTATCGTTCGTCAGATTGTTGCATGTCTCTACTGGGGAACCTTACTACATACATCTTTATTATTTCTTTTGGCCTGGGCAACAAATCTCATTTTCCCCCTTTGTTCTAATTCATCCGGTTATGATAAAAAATAAAATGTGTTTCCATTTGGTCAGTTCCAAGTTTAGAATAGTAATAGGCCTGTCAATGGGACGTGTTGAAACGGGTAGAAAGTCCGACCCGGCCCATCCCAAGCCCGAAAATACAGGGTTTTTAAAAAAAATCTGAGCCCAATGGGTTGGGCTTGGACAATACATGTTAAAGCCCGGCCAAAATGGGACTGGGACTAGGCAGAAACAACCCAGCCCATTCAAGCCCGGCCCGGCCCACTGCAAAGTTATTTAATTATTATTATTTATATATTACTGAAACTGCCTCTCACTAACAACAAAAAAACGACTAATTAGGTTTTAACCGATCCTACATTACTTTAAGTTGACTCATATAGGATACTCATTCCTATTCATTTATATTGATTTTCTGATTTTCTACTTTTACCAGCAAAAAAAAAAAAAAAAAGAAGTTTTAATCATTCCTACATTACTTGACCCATATAGCCTATAGGATATTCATTCATTTCTATTGATTTTCTACTGTCATTGGTAAAAAAAAAAAAAAAAAAGTTTTTAACACCGCCATGTTGCTTGTTGCATTGCATTGCCGGTTCCAAGCCCGAAAAAAAGGAGGGTTTAAAGTCCAGTTTACGCCGGGTGTCTGGTGACAGTAGGAATAATTAGAGAATGTTTTGCTTATGTCTAAGATCGGGCTAAGCCTAGGCCTAGCTCTGTCCTAACCCAGGCCTGTATGAGACGAGATTTGATGTAGGCCGGTTCAATTTAGGGTCTGGATTGGACAATACCCAGAGGGCCTATCCTATTTTCGGGATGTGATTGGACAACCCAAACCCAAGCCCAACCCGTCCCATTGACATTGACAGGCCTAAGTAGTAAGTGTTAGTGAGATTAAATCTTAAGAAAAATATCATTTTTCACGTGGATTTCATTTATTCATGTTTGGAGAAATCCTTATCTATTTCTCTAACTAATTAGATCCTTAGTTTATAACCATCTTCCAAATTTTTGTATTTTACATTTTGTACCTTAACAGAATTTAGGAATAATATATACAGAGAAATCTTATTTTTATCTACAAGATTCGAATGAAAGATTGGTTTTATAATAGGTAGTAGCTTTTCAGGCAAAAGAATGCATAAGATAATACACATATTTTTTTTTAAAAATTTATTTTAAAAACACTATGAATTTTTATTAAAATATAAAAATATGAGATAATACTTTTTTCATCTGGATGGTAACAATTGAGTCGGGCCTAGCTTGTAGCCTAAGTGTGGCTGCACTGTGTTTTTAATTACCACTGAAAAAGTACATGCATCAAAATCATGATATGAATGCGTTCTCTTTGCTATGTTTGTTTTAAAATTTGTAATTGAATTTATTTATGTACAGTTGACAATTTAATGATGGGCAAATGTGGAGACTTCTGCTGTTTAGCTAGAGAGATAGATGTGTAACATAAGTTACTCTCTTTTTTTCTTATTTAATTAAGTTTAGCACAGGCACGTTTTGCTAGCATGTATACGAAACAGTGGTGAGGAAGGCTTGTGAGGGAAGTACATGAGTGGCCGAGGGCTCATGCATTCGGAAATCATGGTGGGCCCCACTCTGGTAGAAATAGAAATAGGAATCACCCATGTGTGATCATTCTAATGGTTGGCCCACTGAAAGTTTCTTTGAAAACTTTCATACAACGAATATTATGGGTCCTAGGCATGATGGTCAGTCCGGATCTTGGAAACGATGGGCCCCACCATGTATTGTAGATGGGGCGTGGCCGGGTGCGGAACCAGAATATGGACATTGAGGGGCCATTGTGGAAAAAAAAAAAAATCTTGGGAGGCCATTCCCAAAAACAACTTTAAATTTCAATTAAATTTAAGGATCTTTTTGCAATTTATGGGAAGTCATGGCCCCTGCAAGTCCGCCGCTAGTTCCGCCCCGGGACGTGGCACCAGCCCGTACCCATACCATTTCATACTATCTATGATAATTTCTCTTATGAAATCCAGACAATTTTTCAATGTTTGCTGTCTACATTAATTTGTACAGGTGGTTATGCATCACCAGGCATACATAGTTTTTCCTATTTCTGGCTGGCTGTCCCTTTCCATTTATTAAATAAGAGGGGCCAACAGTTTTCCATTTCCATACATCCACGTTACAAACTTGTCTGATTCGAAAGACTATTCAAGATATTGGCGCCGACATGATTGAACAGCATCGGGCTATTGTTGAGTCTACGCCAAGCCCAAATTACACAATGGTTGAACAACTTGGCAAGGCCAGATTAGCCACTGGCTTCAGCTTGTCTTGTCATCACAAGTCCAGCTCCAGTTTTTGCAGGTTGAGTTGAAGTCGGCACAACTCAACCTCAAGGGGTAATTCAGTTGGCGTAGAATTACAGATTGCATCCTGAGGTTGTAGGTTCTATACCGCTCTACCACACTCGAATTAGAAGGCAGTTTATCTAATTTTCCTTTAGGCCCGAAGGAATTAGACAGCTCAAACCCTAAAGATTGGGAACCTTTCGATAACAACAAAAACAAAAAAACAAAAAAATAAATCAGCTAACATCTTCCACATGTTTCCCACACACCCCCAATAAATGTCACACGAGTTTGGCACTCATCATCTAAGCCTCACAGTTTTAGGGGACTTTGAGAGATAAATCGATCCATGGGTAGGAGACCGTGCTGCTCAAAAGAAGAAGTGAACAAAGGAGCATGGTCAGCCACTGAAGACAAAATCCTCTATAACAATATTACCACTCACGGAGAAGGCAAATGGAGAGAGATTGCACAGAGATCAGGTGAAGAAGAAATATCCACTTTTTTTTTTTCCCATTTCATGATCTCTCTCAGTGTATTGGGTTGTTTGTTTCTACTTCCATCATAAATCCCCATGATTTGCAGGTTTGAAGCGCTGCGGCAAGAGTTGTCGTCTTCGCTGGTTAAATTATCTCCGACCCGGAATAAAGAGGGGTAACATCACCCATGACGAGGAAGATCTCATCATAAGACTCCATAAACTCCTTGGAAATAGGTGGATTCTTCTTTCCTTGACAGGCCCCGGCCCTAAGCTTTTATTTTTTTAATCGTTCGGTCCTGGTGCTTTGAAGGACACACAGCACAACCACGTTGCACCCATAAATCCAATCAAGTAATCACATAGAAGAACACATAACAAATTTATGTGATTATGCAATGTGCTTGCGTCTATATATCCATGGAAAAGTAAAACTTGAATCAACTCCTTTCTTCATATTAGAGGTAAGGTTGGTGAGTGGTGTATGGCGAGAGTTTGCTCTCTAGGTATGCTCAAATCCCGCCCTAAACTTACTTGGTGCATGTCCTTACGGATTTCATGCATGCACCCAGAGAAGTAGTCCTGTCCCGTTATATAACATGGAGAAACCTTGTCATAAAAATAAAAAATAAAATAATAATAATAATAAAAGTTACAATTGGGATTATAAATTCACAAGCCCACATAAAGCCCTAATACAAATTTGAGTCCTCTTTAACCTTAATGAACCTATCCAACTAAACCCGGAATACAAGACATAACACACTAGTAATAAAAGATGATAGCATATTGATTAGTCACCCCACATTGATCTGCAAACTCTCATTTTTTGGCAGGTGGTCTCTCATTGCAGGAAGGCTGCCAGGGCGAACAGACAACGAAATCAAGAACTATTGGAATAGTAATCTGAGCAAGAAAGTCCAGCAATATCACAACAAATCTCAAGATAATGAGCAGCCTGGAACTGCACCATCAGGTGAGAAGTCAGAGGCCCGCCCATCAATCCGACCCAAGGCCACTAGATGCACCAAGGTCGTTCTCCCTCCACAGCAACAAGGTCACGTGGCAAAAGACTTGGATGGTGGGTCACTGTCAAAACTTCATGAAGACGGTAATTCTTCGGTTTGTTTCCTGGATTTGGACATGGGAACACTTCTGTCATTGGATATTCAAGACTCCAATACAGCAAATTTGGGTAGAAATGGAATTCCAGAGCATGGAGGTGGAGTGTATGATGATGATGATAGCAGTGCATGGATAAGTTTCAACCTCCCATCTCTGTTGGAAGACGACAAAATGCTTGAAAATTGGTGGATAAGTGATGATCTTCAAGCCATTGGACAGAGAGGTCAATGAGTTGGGTTCTTTTCCTCTTGGTGATGGGGAAGATGTTACAAATGTTGACAGCACCTAAGTTTTCGTAATTTTTTAAATATTGATCAGGACAACATTGTATGAATGTTTGTTCCGTTTTATTTAATAAATATTAGATTGTATGAATGTTTGTTCCCTTTTTTTAAGGGTAAATAGCAAACAGTCTCTGAGCACGGTCTTCTAAGACATCCAATCTAACAACTTTTTCTCTAATGTTTATGGTCCATACAATTGAAGATATTTTGGTGAGAGGTCCCTAATATGCCACATCATATATTTTCATTACTAATTTGCTCCTTTCAACCTTCATTCCTAAGCCAAGTTCTCTCTTATTCTATGTTGTCCCAGAGGACTCCTTCCTTCTTCTTCTCTCTCATTTTCCATTTTCCCTTCCTTTCCATGATTATGGAGTATCGTTGCAGAGCACCTTTCGTCGCCACCATGACTTCCGATTCTTTCTCTTTCATTTCTTCAAAGATAGAAACAGTTTTAAAATCTCTCTCTATAACTGATTTGAAAGAGAGCGGCTTGCTCTTTTGTTTGTTTTCCTTCTCTCTCTCTTTTCTCGATTGGATCATAGTCATCAAGTGTTCTTGTTTTGGATGTCGATTTTTATTAGAATCTGATTTTTCGTATTCTGATTTTTTGTATCGCCGAGCTCAGATAAATTTTCCAGAAATTCTGATAAACTGGACAAAAACTCAAAGAAATTTCGGCTATACCTTTTAATAAAGGAAGGATGCAAGAAATAAACCACCATCTCTGTTAAAAGTCTTGGTATGCGTTTGCGTCTTTCACATTAAACAATACAAATTTCATCATTTGAGTTCATTTCTAAAATTATCAATATAAAAGGAGTTCAGTTTTTGAGTCATCATCATCCATCTTTATAAACCACAACTTATGTAGTTATAGTGTGCTGAGTGCTACTTTTCTCAAAAGTACAATTTTTAGTTTATCAGTGCTATTTTGATGGTTTGGAAAGTTTTTGGGTTCATTTTCAAATATTCTGTTAAAAATAGTTATTTCTTTTTATAATTTCCACCATTTTTATAAGTCATGCCTTTGTCCTAATTTTGCTATGTTTGCTACTACAGAAATGGTGGAATGCTTGAAAAAAATTGCCAAACTTGATTTGAAATTGATAGTAGAGGAGAGAAATCTCCTCTTGGTGGGTTATAAAAATGTTATTGGTGCTTGCCGAGCATCATGGCGCATCATGTCATTAATTGAGCAGAAAGAATAATCGAAGGGGAATGAGCACAATGTTAAATTAATCAAGGGTTATTGTCAGAAGGTAGAGGAAGAGCTATCCAAAATCTGCCATGACATCCTGACTATTATAGATAAGCATCTGATACATTCTTTTGGCTCTGGAGAATCAATTGTTTTTTACTACAAGATGTGAGTTTCATAGTTTATAGTTTGCCAAAACTCAAATATATTTGGTTGAGGTCTACTTTTGCTGACGTGTAGAGGGGCTTTTTTGTCTTTTTCATTGCCTCATTTTTATGAGAAGACTTCCATCGATGCGATAAAATATCGTAGACATTAGGCTATAAAAGCAAATGATGGAGGACCTACAGCCAAAAGCCCCTTTTTTTAAATATTGATCATGACGACATTGTATGTATGTGTGTCATGAGAAAAGGAGTTAATATGAGAGAGTTTTCAACTCTTGGGGTTTTTCTTTCCATCATCATTGTTGTCATGATTAAAGCCTTTTTAATTTCAACCTATAGAATTTCCAGAATTAGTACATTCCCATAAAATTACCTAACATTTAATTGAGAAGTGATCTCAATTTATACGTAGGATGAAAAACAACCCTGATCAACAATTATTCAAAATCCAAACTACCTACAATCTCTAACAACCAAACTAATCCATATTTAAGATACTAAGCTATAAAACAACCATGTTGAATTAACTATATGAACTATATTTCCCAATTCCCAGTTTAGACACTGGCAGTTTGTAACTAATGATCTCAAGCCCGAATAAAGGAGAAAAGTTGAGTCACTCAAGCTAAAAAGCCGGTTGAAAAGGTTTGCCTTTGGATACATGCGGCAGATTGGAAAGTGGGAAACTTGCAATGCACCATCATAAATATTGTTGGTTGTAGAAAAAATATTAACAAACGCTCAAGCTGGAACAAAATATGATCTATGGCACCTCCATGGGTACAATCTCACAAGTGCCATGAAAGCGTTGTCCTCTCTCACAATTTTTAAAATGCCTTGTATTTTTATATATAAATGTCTACAACATTCAATGACGACATTAATACCCCGTTTAGAGGTTTTAAAAAAGAGGACATGTACATGATGAGTATTGTAAAAACAACTATTTTATAATTAGAAGGTATCTAGAGAGACTCAATTTAGTAGGGAATTAATTGAAGAGACGCAATCCTGTAGAAATATATATATATATATATATCATACGAATTAAAACTCTCTTCATACATTACATAATAATTTGAAAAAAAAAAAAAAAAAAAAAAAAAAGAATGTAACTTTTGGGAGAAAGAGATGCCCTGCTTATATGTAACTGATAGTAATTAAATATGGCCACCGGGGAAAGGACATGTGGTTTTTCAGCAAGGGTGGTACAATTTATGACATAAGATATCGAGTGAGCTCATGACTACTTATAACAGGCAACTGTAGTCGATAAGATAATGGATCCATGAAAAGTGAGATTCATTGTACGATCTGAATAACATGCCCTGGGCCTTGGAAATCTCTTTCAAAGAGATTCAATGCAGCCGACCTGTTGTAGTGTGCTGTTAAGGTTGGTGAGAAATAGGTGACTGGGACCCGCCCTCGGGTAAACAAAGTAGACGTTCAGAGAATGTGAGAGTGCAATTTTGGGCGAGGAAAAGTGGCAGGCCAAGGATTCAAATTGTGGGCAAGTGAGTGAGAACGGCTCCTCTTATTACCCAGGCGTCTATTGTCTTTTACTCGTGAGATATGTAAATATAATTTACACATATAAATGATAAATATTTAAATTTTAAGTATGTAACATTTATACGTGCATTTTTTTTTACAACGTTTGTCTAATAACACTATTTTCATATTATTTACACATGTAATTCATTTTTCTATTTGTTTAATGATATGTGTATATGTATTAAATGACTTTGTAAATGATCATTATTAATCATTAAATTATATTCTACTATAATGATATGAAAAGGAGACAAAAAAGATCTAATTTATATCAAAGTTTTCATTTGCATTTTAGATCCTGAAAAAGGAACATGTCTTTTGACATGAAATATATTTTTCAAAAATATATATTTCTTTCAAGGATCACATTAAAAAAAAAGCATTCCAACATATTTGGTTAAGGAAATATGAGTCTATAGTCTGATCGTTAAGTAAATAGTATTATTATTAATATTTTTATTAATTTATATTTAGTTCAATATTATCTTAATTCATTATTCAATTTGCATAAAACTTAACCCATGCATCTCACTAGCTTTATGCTAATATTAATCAATTATAGAAATAGATTTTATATTTTTTTTTATATATATAGCAATGCAAAAGAGAAAAAATAGAGAGATTACCCTCATAAAAGGAAATGAGATGCGGGGAGGGTTTTTATTCAAAGGTTTCATCGGTCTTTTATTATTATTTTGTAAATGCGTTGGAGTGGGATTTCGAACCCAAAACCGCTTTGATGGAAATGCCTCTTTTATTATTATTTTTCTAAATGCGTTAAAAGGGGTTTCGAACTCAGAAAACCTCTTTGATGAAAATGCCTCTTTCATTATTATTTTTTCTAAACCCAAAACCTCTTTGATGGAAATTGCCCCAAAACCAAACCGTCGCCTCCAACGGATATTCTTTGAAATCACATGTGGCTTGGTATTCTCTTTTCCCATCTTAACGGGTGTTCAAATCTTGATGTGAAAATGAGCTCATTTTCACACTATTTACACATTTAATTTACACACAAGATGCGTAAATACTCATAGACAAACATGAATGACGCATAAATATTACGCATATTCACCATTTACGTACGTAAATGGCTGTACACAAATGACCCAAGAGGTAAGAGGCCATTCTCACGGTATGGCATTTATGTTGGTAAATGCAATATATTATCGAAAGGACCACCATTAAAATGCTCTCTGGCCCTTGCTATGGTACCATCCGCCACTGCCTAACCCTTTCCCCCTCATTATGTTTTTTGTTTTTCTCTTGCATTGCATCTCTAGGGCCCAGGCCTAGGCCAATTTTGATAAATCTTTCTCATCCCTCACACTTCTGCTGGGCCGGAGGAGTGAAACTCCATAGTAGGCCCATTTATAAAAAAAAACTCAAGTTGCTCAAAATAATAGCCTTCCCTATGCACCTGGTGCCCTCAATTTTACACAATAGGAGTCGGTTCTAGCGCAGCGTTTTCCTATTCTGACGGGTTTCCGAATATGAGGATATACAAATCCAACGGGGGTTGGTCGGTTTAACCCCAAGGGGTTGGCCAAGTGGTCGGTTCCTCCCTCTTTTGGAGGTAGAGGTCTTGATATCAACCTCCGGTTCCCTCCTTTTCGGGAACCGAATGTTGAATCCACTTGTGCTACCACTTGGATGCCACATGGGTTTAACTCGGCTTCTTTATAGGCTCGGAAGGATTAGTCCAGCCCAAAAGGTTGGAAACCCTCCGTTAGAAAAAAAAAAAAACAAAGAAATGGGGGTTGGTCGGATTTGAACTTCCATGATTACGAGGAAAGCCCGTTTAAAAAATGTCAGTTTTCTCCATGTATGATGATGATTAGCTAAATAAACCTTATTTTTGTTTAATGGATGATTAAATCTAAATTCAATCTAGCATCTGAATATGCCAATGGCCTCTGCAAACTCTGGCTTTAATTTGTCCGAGTTTTATTGGTAGTTTCCTTTGCAAGAAGTGTAAGAACCGTAGCACGTGATCAAGTTGTTCCTCTGCAAAGAAACTTTTCTGCCATAACGTCGTTCTTCATGGTCTCATATCTATACTCCGATTACAAGGTGTTATATGCTGTTGCTTGTTTTTTTATGTTCCCACTTTTGGAAATTAGTCGCACGCGATTCACATTTTTAATTACTTAAATTGTCAGATTCATTGTCCGTTTGAGCTCAATTTCTTTTATATAATAAATGTACTGTGCATGTTGCTCCTAACAATTTATGGCCTTTTGGAAAGAAATAATAATAATTTTGTCATATAATAAGTGTATGTACTGCAATATGATATGAAGTAGCTGAATGGGGGCCTCACTGATCACGGGACCAGAGGGATGGAAAGATCCATCCAGGCAGGCCTTAGCCATAAAAAAATTGGTTTAATCTTCCGACTCTAACCCTTCGTGTCCCAATGGTTTAACGGCGGCAGGCCTTAGCCATAAAAAAGTTGGTTTAACCTTCCGACTCTAACCCTTCGTGTCCCAATGGTTTAACGGCTTTATATTATAAGAAATGAAAAACAACCCTCAATCCAACTGTCCAAGCCAATCAAATGAGCGTAAAATATTACAGTACGACTTGTATGTACATGACTTTCCATATATATTAGGCCAAAATCAATGAACAATTTAAGGTTATTATCGTAAAGAAACAAAAACAGCATTACAGTATGAAAGTGCATGCTAGATACCAATAGAAGTCCTACATGTGGGGATGGATAGGACTATTTAAAAATCTAATTAAATAAAACAAATACGAATCCCAAACAAATGCAAAGATCACTCAGTTCAATAATCAAGATATAACTTAGTGCGCTAATGTGCAAATTTGATTCGTGATGAAATTTTCAATATAAAGTCTAGCAAGTGATATGCATATATGAGTTGTATGTCAATCCAGACAAGATACACCTATTTAGTAAACGTATCTCATGGCATATGCCAAAAGAACAAATTAAAGTAAGATAGAGATGGAGGCATACAACAATTTATGCTAGTTCAGTCCTTAAACTACGCCCACACCCAAGTGCACCACACATTAATGGTCTCTTGAATTCACTATGAGAGGTTTTCTATAGGCTAGACTCAAAAACTTCTTAAACTTTGATTTTTTGATACAGTGGTTTGATCACATAGGTTTATTCCATCAAAATTTTTCTATGTAGTAGTTCCATCATACAGGTTTAACCCATTTTACAATGATGTAAAATTAAAGATAAAAATAAGAATGTTAGCCTTTTGTAGACGAATGTGTCTTGAATACGTTCCTGATGCTCGGATCCAAAACTCCAAGCTTTAGCCTCCAATGCTTGAACTCCTTAACACTTAAAAGATGCTCCAATTATTGTTACACCCCAAGCTTAATTAACCCTGATTTTTGCTAATTAAATGAATATTAGTCATATTAATTATGCTCGACTTCTAATTATGATAAATTAGTATGGATTAATGCATTTGAGTTGAGTTGGGCGAGTTTTGAACTCTAAAGAGATGAGTTGACACCGATTTGACTCGGTTTCGTGTAATTAAGGGCTTTTTCGTAATTCTTGATTTTCATAAATTGCATCATTTGCACGTCATTTTACCATTAACGCGTGTATTTCATCGATTCCATCAACTTTCATAATAGGCTTGACCTCATTTGACCACTCATTGAGAAAGTTGACTCTCAATTGACTTAATCTGAAAATGTTCCTAACTAATGGGCTGAATTGCAAAAAGTCCAATCTTATCTCTTATATAAGACATAAAACCCTCTCCCCTTCTTTCATTTCATTCTCCCTTCTTTCAACAACTCTCCCTACCCTTCTCCTCTACTCACTCTCCTTACTCAATCACCAAGGGATTATTGCATAGGCTTGAAGAGTGGAGTGTGAATCATCCTCTTCTCTATCTTCTCCATTTCCTTCACCTTGTGACAAGAGTCATTCTCCAACTCTTTCTAATTCCTCTCAATTTCGAAATCTCTACTAGAGGTGAGTAACAAAACCTTATAACCATAATTTTGGGGTATCTTAGAGACAAATAGACTAATCCTCATACATGCATTGCATCCTCATCAATTTTCCATGTGTTTATGGTGATTAGGGTTTGCTCATTTGGGGCTTTTGGGTTTTTCTTCAAATCAAGTGTGTGAGAAGTTTGAAAAGCTCTTCTTTGAGGCAAGTATAGACTCTAAGCATGCTATACATGTTGTGTAAATGTATTCATTGCATCTATCAAGTTTTTATGAATTATTACATGTATTTCTTGGATTTCATTGTTGAAATTATGGGTTAATGAATGGAATGGAAGAGTTAAGAATTTGTAAGGGAGCATGGAGGTCCCATATTTGCAGGTAATAGTGGTAGTAAGGAGTTGGAATGAAGGGAAGGAAAGAAATGAAGAAATTCCGAAACATGGTTTCTGGACAGTTCGCTCGAGCGGGGACCTGATACTGGAAACTCAGCTCGGGCGACCAAAGAGGTGCGCTCATGCGATTAACTCTCTGTTTGGGGTCCGCTCGAGCGAACCTGAAGCTGTTTTCAGGCTTCTTTAAACCCTTTTAATGAGTGAGATTCTCACTCCTGGTCCATAATTAACCTTCCTAATCACTCCCAAGTGGATAATTAGGATGTACACCCCCGTACCATAGGAGCTTAGGTTTCATCTAAATTATGTCTCAGAATTGGATTCATTAACCTCCTAATTAGGCCCAAAAGAAATCATTAATCTATTATTAAGCTACGAAGATTAATTTAGAAATTCAACATAATACCATTGTAAGTGACACTAAGTAAATAGTAGTATGTTGATTCTTTAAATTAATCTTGTATTAGATAATAGTAGGTTATATGAATGATAGATTAGTATTAATTGTTTATTGTCATCAAACATTTGAAATGATGAAAATTGCATCAATTTATTCGATAAATTGTCATATTGATACGATGTGTTTATATATTTCATTACCCTGCTGTTTCTCCAAAATTGTTATACATTATTTGACATTGATATGAATAAAGCAATTGAGTTGAGCGAATGTCTAAATATTTGAAAAGTTATTCGATTTGATTAAGTCAGCACTACTTGGCTTAGACCGGACGATACCCGACGGGGTTAAATCCTGGTTTAGTATTTGAACATCGCTGCGCAGTTGACAGACTGGAGCATCGGAACTCCAGGACCCGGGTAGCTAGGAGGATCTTTGGCCGGACCCCTAGTGACATCCCAACACGATTTACTCTCAATGAGAGGATGAGCCTTATGTAGTTGCCAATTCTTGTATTTGTAGTTTCTTTAATGATTTTAAAAGGATTTACTCATTAAATTGGGTTGTTTGATCTCTCTTTTACTCGTCTCATTAGTATTCTCAAATTATAATTGTCTTCAAAAACCTAACCGTATTTCCTGTTTATAGTTTATGCCTGCTAAATTGTTGTATTAAGACACTACTCTTGGTGTCATAGGCACAGATGCAGCTCCCGGTCCAGCAGAGACCACGGAGGGAGAGAAGGTTACCCAAGAGGTACCTTCAGGTTTAGAGGAGTGGCCCGGTGTAGGGCCCATGTAGAGACTCCTTAGTACGGAGAGCGTCAAGAACTTTTTGAGAACACTTAGTAGAAGTGTGACTAGTGTTTTTGTTGGGTCACACTTACTTTAAATCATTTTGTTATGTATTTTGATAACGATGTATAGAACTTATTTTTAATACAAACATTGTATATCAATGTATAATTTCTGTTGTTTTGAACTTGAATGTTATATATGGGATTGTACAGGGTTATGATGATTATTTGATATGAGCTTCCGCTATATTAACTGTTGATTTGGTTATCAGTGAGTTCGACTCACGAGTGGAAATGGTTCTCTCCTTTGTGTGCTTGTATTTGACTCGCGACAGGTACAATCACACGGGAGTACGTGTGTTCCACCTCGGGGATTACCCTAGGCCAGGGTGATTCGGGACCGGGATGTGACATACGTAAGTATGGTGTCAGAGCCCTGTCAGTCTTTCTAAAAGACTTAGAAACCAAATAGAAATCGTTGTGAGGATACGATAGAATTGATTTGTAGTACGGATTTGTTGAAATCAGTTTACTATCGGTATTGTATTATTACTAGTAGTTGTGCGTAAGAGAGAGATAGAGTGTAGTTGTAACTTGATATTGAAAATTTTTTTGCAGGTAAATGGCATCAGGCTCAGGGAGCGGGAACAATGAATCCCATAACGATGACCCGTTCGTGTTAGTTGACGACAACCCACCCAATGTGGATGCACGATTAATGATGTTGATAGAGCAAGTTGCGAAAACTAATGAGCAAGCAGCGTTATTGATGGCTAATCAAGGGCCACAGGCAGCAAACACAATGAGAGACAATGACTTGAGCTCCTTGTACGAGAGATTTAGGAAGAGAGGAGCCACCGAATTTCACGGAAATGAAGGCGCCATCAAGGCAGATGAGTGGTTAGATCGGGTTGGCGATATCTTCGAGACTATTATTTGTGATAACAAATAGAAGGTTGTACTTACAGCTTCGATGTTTGGGGGTACGGCAATCATCTGGTGGAAAGGTATCATGGAGCCCCTTAAGTTGTTACCTGAAGAGACTGTGTGGGACACATTCAAGAAGCAATTCCGTAGAAAGTTCATACAAGATCACATTCGGGGCAAGAAGCAAAATGAGTTCTTAACTCTGCATCAGAATCAGATGAGCATGACGGAGTATGTGCACACCTTCCTACTATTATCCAAGTATGCTGAGGACTTGATTGATACCGAAGAGAAGAAGGTGGACCGCTTCATAGAAGGCATGAACCCGGCTTATGTGGAGCATGTGACATCATTTCAGAGACCGACTACGTTTGATGATGCCGTAGACCGAGGCTATTCTGCAGAAGAAGCGGCTTTGAAAAAGAGAGGCAGTGATTTCAAAAGAAGCTCATCTTTTTTCGGGAAGGGCCAACAAAACAAGAAACAGAAGGGTGTTGTGATTGGTGCACCCAAATGTAACACATGTGATAAATGACACCCTATGGAGAAGTGTTGGAGAACTACAGGAGCTTGTGTTATTTGTGGATCGATGGAGCACAAGTCAGCTACTTGTCCAAAAAACAGAAATCTAGCACAAGGAGTTTTTATGTCTATGATAGCTAAGATATATACATGAGATTGAGCCAAATTATAGTATTGGACCTTTCTTAGCTTTAAATGCTCAATAATATAGCTATGAGGATTTTACAATGAGTGGAGACTGATCAAGGTCTAGGTGGGCTTTGCTTATGAGATGCAATCAAATTTCATGATGCTTGATCCTAGTTCACTAATCACTCAATGGAGTTGTCTCTACAAGTTTTTGCTTCAGCTATAGTGAAGGTTAGTGGTCAAAGAATACCATCAAAACTACCAAAGCTATCACCTTTAAAATGAGCTCAGGTATATAGAAGGGCTCACAACAACTAATTTACGATTAGCAGTGAACTGACTACGGCGAGCCATGACTCACCAACGGCTAGCTTGACCAGCAGTCAATGGTCAAGTTAAATATGACGATATTGAGAATTCTACCTCTATTAAGAGAAATGGATTTGGTGCTAAACTATTCATGTGTTTATTGGGCCCACCTTAATTCATAGAATCTTGAGGAATAGTTATTTAAGTAGAGATGACAACTAGGTAAAGTAAACTATTCATGTGTTTATTGGGCCCACCTTAATTCATAGAATCTTGAGGAATAGGTATTTAAGTAGAGATGACAACTAGGTAAAGTAAATTAATCTCAATCTATTAGGGGTGTTTGGGCTGAGGTTTTGACTACTCCTAACTCTTCCTACTTCATTATGTTTACTTTAAAGATTTTTTTTCTACTAAGAGGTGCCTATCTAGCTTGACTGAGAGAGAACCCTTTTATCACCCTATGCGACCAACATAATAAATCCAACCCTCTCACACTCATCAACCTCCAATGAATTGGCACACCTTCATTTGGCACCAATATGAGTTACACTTGCCATTGGATTTTATGAAAATGTAACTTAAGAAAATTTTAAACTTTAAGTGTTTAAACCGATGGCTTCGGTAATATGATTGGTATGATTTTTTTTTTTTTTCCAAAAACCATATCTACAAGATAAGACTTTTCGATCACACTATCCCAGATGAGTGACATTCATCCAAGTGAACCCCAACAAAGCTTAAGTTTTAACCTCTCACACAATGTTTTAAAGTAGATCATTTTAACATAGAAGACACGCTTAAAACAGGTAGCTTATGCAATAGCATTTCCACAAGTAATATTTATGGCCTCTTTCTTTATTAGAAATTTTGACAAGAATTTGATGTGGTGGGAAATTCATGATATGATGTGATTGCTTATCCCGTGACAAGGGCGGACCCATGAAATTTAACTTGGGGGACTTAATATAAAAGAAATATTGTGGGTAGGGGAAAATGTAAAAAATATATATTAATTATTAGGATTTGAAGTGGATTCTTTGAAAATTTTCAGGTAGGATCGGGGCTGAAGCCCAAAATTCTTGTACCTAGGTCTGCCATTGTCCCCTGATATTTGAAAATGCTATATTTCTTTGGAAGAATTTCAAACATTAGACATAGAAGGTCTCAAATGACCTTTGAAAATCCAAAAAAACTCAATCCTTTTTATGTTTTGGTAGAATTTATGGCTACTCAAGTATAAAGGAGAATTCTTTACATGAAAAAAGTATAAAACAAGATTAAGAAATTCCACCGTGTTAAAAAATTTATAAATTCTCTTAATAAAAATCCCTTGAATTTCAGCAGAGGAAAAGGCCTTAACATATATAGAAGAAAATAGATTAAAATAAAACCTCATGTCCATTTTCACTTCATGTCGCAGTCCCGATTTGAGGCAATCGAACTGTCTAGGGCCCAACTAACCAAAACCTGAAAATATCCAACTACCACACTGATATGAAAACAGAAATCCATAAATTTAATGGTGAAGGAACAAATGCTGACAAACCCAAAAAAAGAAAACTGACCTGTATGAGCCTTCTCAATCACCATGCATCAACAAAACACAAGGGAGAGGAAAACAAAGCAAGCAGTGTCTTATTGAATAAATTATGAAAAATTGTATTGTAGCATGAATAGTACTGACGACCCAAACATCCCTTATATAATGCTTAAAACCACACACAAAAAAAAAAAAAAAAAAAAAAAAAAAAAAAAAACACTCTAGTAATCCTACTATAATTGGTTGCCAACAATAATTAGAAGTCCTAAGAAGAGTTTCCTACTGAAACATGCTAGAGATTAGAAAAGAAATCAAATAAAATAGCAAATTTCCATGCCCAAATCATCATGGATGCCTTGCAGCAGATCTAATGTGGGTCCCAAATGGGCCATCCTTTGATGGGAAGCACCTGCACCATTTGAAAGAGCCCTCATGATCGACCATGTTGGTGGTTTCCTTTTTTGGATTGGGTTCAGTTTGACCCACCAAACTGTGGTTTGAAAACAATGCACATGAGACACCTTTTATGTTTCGAGTTTTTCTGTAAATTTGTAAAACAGTCCATGTACTTCTCCACATTCCCAAAACAGTCCCTGTTGTATAATTTTAAACTAAAATCTAAAATGTTTGGGCTAAAGTTTTCAATCAAAACTTGTCGGACTCTTGCGGGTCTTGGGATGCTTCCACTGTTGCAAATAGTATTCAGCCATAACAAAAAGTATATCATCATCAATTTATGCATCATTCTCCCCTGGTTGAGAAGAACCCGTCCTCGATTTTGCATGTTGCCATTCGTATCGGCATTTTTGCGCCTTGTGGCACTTTCAGGGAGGAGCTTGAAGTTCTGTCTGTCGCTTTAAATAGTCTTCAAGATGCTGCACACTGATTACAACTGTTATGGGAATTGAGCTTTCAATCTGATTTGCAACTTCATAAACCTGTCGGGATGCTTCTTGTTGCCGCTCTATTGCTACCCAAAATGGATCAACATATTCAGATTTAAGACGATCTTCAAGAGTCCCAACCTGCAGTCTGCATTCTTGGTTGGGAACAATTTCCGGTGTGACATTTATCATTGGCAGAATGCACTCTAGGTTTTGCACAAATTCTATCACAACTTGATTTTCAGCTACATCTACTTGTTCATCTTGGCCTTTATCAAAAATCTGATTTTCTAAATCCGCTTCTTGAATATCATCTTCCACATATTCATCAAATATAGGATGTGAATTTATATCATTTTCAACATTCTCAACATCAGTATGTTCCATAATTTCTTCTTTATGAATTTCCTCATCACATATATCACTTGAGAAATTGCTTATGTCCCCTAACAAAGTAAGTTTCATATTAATTTTCTCATGAGTAGGCCCAAGGACAATTTTCGCATTGTCTTTGTAGAAGGTGTATGTATTTTTATAACCATCATGAAGCATCTTACGGTCATACTACCATGGCCTACCCAATAATATGTGAGTGACATCCATAGGGGCTACATCACACCATACATCCTCATGGTATCTACCACCAATAGAAAAAGAAACTAATGCCTTACGAGTTATAGGTACCTCATTACCACGCTTGAACCATGAAAACTTGTACGGTACCAAATGCTTTTCTGTCGGGAGCTTGAGCTTGTCGAGAACGTCCCGTGATACCACTTTCTCGCAACTACCCTTATCCACGATCAAGTGGCATTTGCGGTCCTTAATAGTACATGTAGTGCGGAAGATGCTAGTGTGAAGCCAATCATCTTTGGTAGGTATTTTCGGAGAAAACAGTGTTTTATGGAGCATCAAAGATTGACCCCCATCACCATAGATAGTGTTGTCGTCGGACTCGGATTTATCAAATTCAGGCCTATCATCATCCGCTACATAGGATGGTGTGTTAGATTCTTCACATTCAGCCACATGAATTTCTCTCTTCCGACATTCTGATGATATGTGACCATATTCATTGCACTTAAAGCAACGGATGGTCGCTTTGCCTTTGCCGTTATCATCCACATTAGTATCTCGTTAGCCCATCTGAGTTGGCCGATTTGAAGAACCACTTGTAGTGTCTTCTTTATGTTGCTGTCCAAATTTCTTTGAAGATTGCAGAATTGATGTCCTAGACCGCGGAATCTCAATGGCATGTGAATTTTCAATAGCGGTTGCTCGCTGAATGGCTTCTGTCAAAGTGTAGCAAGAATGGTAAGCAATCACCTTTCGTATTTATGGTCATAATCCGCCCTTATATCTCCCCACTAGTTGATCCTTATCTTCCATAAAATCATTACAGGCCACTAAGTATTGAAATTCCTCCGTGTAGTCATCCACAGAGCGATTTCCTTATTAGAGATTCTGTAGCCGCATAAAAAGTGTCTGCTTGTATGTGGGAGAAAAAAAATTCCCCTTCATATATTTCTTCATCTTCTCCCATGAAGTGATCGGTGGTATTCCCAAGCGTTGACGGGACTTCTGAAGTTGTTCCCACCACGCATTGGCTTTTCCACAAAGTTTAATTGCCACCAACTTGACTTTATTGTGATCGGCTAAGTCCTTGTATGCAATTACTTTTTCAACTGTGTTCAGCCAATCATGGAGCTCATCGCCTTTCATAGTGTCATTATATTCAGGAATTTCCAATTTAATATTCACTACTAGAGGAATGAGCTTTGGCGGAAGAAGAAAGCGGGCGACCGCTGCGGGCGGTCGCAAAAGGATGTATTAGCGACCGCTATTGCGGCCGCAATAGCAGTCGCTCAGCTAGCAAAACCCCTTTCCCACTTTCTTTTTCCTTCCCACTCTCTTTTTCCCCTTTTCCGCTCTTGCGCCCCTGCTCCCGCGTCCTGCGCCCTTGAAAACCCTATGAAGGGTTTCAAAAGCAGCAATAGCAGATTCAAGCTACATGGTTTAAGGCTTCCATCCTAAAAAAAGCTAGGGTTTTTGGCGTTGAAGTAGAGAGAAGATGACGCAGAAAGCGAATCTCTTGAAAAGGCAGCAGAAGAAGAAGTCCATTCCTCCCAATCACCATGGAAAAGCCCCTTCTACTCGCAAAGGTCTCTTATTTCTTATTTCTTATTTCTTCTTCTTCTTCTCCTTGTTTTCATATCCATTTGATTTGTAAATGCGTGCAGGAAAGAAGTTCGTGAAGCCCTTGAAGATTTCAAAGGAGATGGATACTGATCGTGTCAGCCCTGCCTTCCCTTTCCTATCTTCTTCTCTCTTTGAGATGGATTCTTATCATGCTCACTTCAATTTTTTTGATGCAATTTTTATGTGGTTTCCGGTGGAGGCCGAGTGGACTGGGACTGGAAGGAGGGAGGAGAGAGATGGGCAGCTCGACAGCTGGTGGCCCAGGTATGTGGGTCCCGCCCCATCTCTTCTTCCATTTCTTATTTTCCTTTTTTTTTTTTGTGAACTTCTCTGCCATGGTTTCAGGTGGAAACCGAGCAGCACATCCCCTACCATGGTTTTCAGGTGGAGGCTGAGTGGGGAGCAGGGAGAGTGACAGCAGAGTAAGGGGAGGGGGAAGAAGGGAGCTCGCCAACCCAGGTATGTGGATCCGCACTCCCTGCCATCTTCCATTCTTTTTTTTTTTTTTGGTTACCCCTGTTGCTGCCATTTCAGGTGGAGGCCAGGTGCGGTCAACAGAGAAGAAGAGGGAAGAGAGTGAGGAAGAACTCGCCAGGTATGTGGGTCCTGCCCATTATCTTCTTCCATTTCTTCTTGTCTTTTTTTTTTCTTGAAACATGGTTGCAGAATGAGGTTTGGGCATTTTATGTGTCATGTCCCCCGAACCCGATTAGAGAATAAACCGGATCCGAGGAGTGAAATTTTGGGCCAATTAAAAATTTTGCCCTTTTTGGCCTGAGGATCGTAAGTCCGCCATGAGGAAAATGTATTTGAACCTCAAATCATAAAACAATAGCGGAATTCATACATTAATATCAACAATGGATAATAAATCTCAATTAAATTTAAAGTTGCAAGAAATAATTAAAGCTAAAAAAAAGGAAGTTAATTTTAATTACAATGGCCATCCCAGAAACTAAGGCCATTAAAACCAAAGGAAGTCAATGAAAGAAGGCTCCAACGATAAATAACAATGAATTAATAAAATCTAATGAAATGACCCCAAAGTGAATCTCTCATGTGCCTAGTAGTGATGACGCTACTCTACGTCATCGGCACTCCACTCTCGTGCCTCTACTGCTGGTTGGAGATCCTCTGGGATCTCCTCACCGGCCTGCTCCTCATAGTAGTACTTACCTAAGGAGTCTGTACACTAAGGAACAAAGTCAACGACATGTTGAGCAATAGATAAACAAGATATAATTAAACATAACATGCATCAAATGAAAGAGTAATAACATGACATAATCAAGTCAATACAAGGAACAGAACTAGGCATAAAGCATGAATAACTAACCAACAGAATCAATATCAGGAATCCTAGCAATACTAACAATCACCACTATCGATGTAATGCAATGCACAAGAGGGAGACTCCATGGATGTCCAAGCCACCTCACGGGGTACCAGTAACAATCCTATCCGGACTATTGATACCAAAGTCCGGCTCCAGGGGGATCCAAGCTCCCGGTCTTAGGAATAGTAGCACGGTCCAAGCCCGCTCCCAACTATTCAACGTCATGGACGCCGTCCAAAGCCGACTGCCCACCCCGATGTCCGAGTAACCAGCCCATCAATAAAACCCCAAACTGTAGCTGGCTATGATATGCAAATAATAATAAAGTGGTGTTGACACGCGGGAAAAACTAAGGCAAGCAAGTCTGGCTAGCTCAACAGACGAAACATGTTCTTAGGGATTATCTCATTCAAGACAATACAAAGCAAACCAACCACACGATAATCCCTTACATGCTAGCCAGTCATGTTTATCAATGCACGATACCCGGATCCTAAGGTACACTCTAAGTTAGGTCCTTGTCCTAATTCTACAAGAGTTTATGTTTCATAATTAATTAGGTATTTTATGCCAAGAGAGTATACAAGAAATGATAATCAACAGATACAGTTAACAAGTCAAGGGGAGATTTCAATCCAATCCTAGGCAAGTGTTGTCATCCATGTACTATATCTATTTTAACAGAGTGCGTGGGGAATTCGAATCAACAATGTTGATAAAGAATTCATGGGTGTACAATCATGTTAAACATTGATTAATTCGACTCCACACCCATTCGGTTAAACCATACACAATACACGAATACCTAGACAACCTATTGAAGCACACTAAGCCACGTGCTACGATTTCAAAATCCCATTAATGGTCACGTGAGAGACTAGGTTCATGGTTTCCAATATCTAAGGTCCAAACCTAAGTTATTAGTTCATTTACAATAAAACATGAGCTGAAACAGTAATCGGAATATTTACATTACTTCCCGACCTCCGATCGTGATGAAACTAAAACCATTGGATTCTACATCTCGAGATCTTTCCAACGGTATATTATATGTAGAATTCCAACAGACGGATTAAAAGATATGGCCCTTAGAAATCTGCCCTTTTCACATGTATATATATATCTATATATAAATATGGGCAAGGCTCTCTTAAGCTTAAGCTTAGGATAAAATTCCGTAAGCTAATGCTTTTGGGGTACATCCTTGGTCCATCCAAATGGACCAAACACACGACCCCCCAAAATTGCACATACCCACTGACTTTTGGTCAAATCTAAATTTACTAGACCGTTTGATTGACTATGCACTGATCTGAATGGACCATTGACCATTAAACTTTTGGTGCCTAGATGGAGATTATAGAAACTACGATTGTGGCTGATTTTTTACAGAAAGGATGGTCCTAGGGAGTCCTTGAAATCCCCCCCATCCCCCCCCCCCCCCCCCCCACGCTCATCCCCATATGGGGCCCCAAGTAGGCTCCACCACGTAATTGAGCTTACTTCAGCTTACCTTATCCTAAGCTTCAGCTTAGGAGAGCTAGCCCCAATATATATATTTTATTATTATTAAATTGTACATGCGCAACGGACTGAACGTTCTGATTGTTCTGAACGTTGAACAGTGAGCATTTTTATTTTTTATTTTTATAATGGCCTGCGCAAGATGTATAATAACCTCTGAACTGAACGTTCTGATTAACGTTCTATTCAACGGAGTATATTTTATTTTATTTTATTACTTTCTTTTCACCCAAACCTTTTCCCATCTACTCAGCTACCATGCTTCCCCAATAATTCATTCCATCCATCATTGCATCCACAAACATCAATTGACATCATATTAAAGAATTAATTACAATTAAATCATTGGATTACGTAAAATCTATTCTAGCATATTAATCCCAAATTAATAACAGGAATATGCTTGGAATTAGGGAAATCTAATAAGAAAACGCATCCAATCAATGGAAACATACACACATGCTTAATTATAAAGTGCAGATCTACTTGCCTCAACCAAAAAGAAAATTGGAATCGGGGAATTCGATGAGAAGCTCTCTATTACAAAACCCACAAATCTAACCCAACCAAACGCAACCTAACACGCAAAGGAAAAGAAAAGACAGTAAAAGATCAAGATCTAACCTAAATCTAAACCAAAGAGAATTGATTGAAAAGATGAAAGTGAAGGAAATCTTACCACACTGACGTCAATGAAAAGGGGAGATCGCGAGGAAGAAGATGAGCGGTTCGGACCTTCGAGATGGTCTTTCTGGGGAAGAGTTCCAGAGCCTTGGAAAAATGAGGAAGAAGAAGATGGCTACGGTAGAGTTCTCGTTTGTTGCAGAGAATGAAAAGAGATTAGGGTAAATCTCTTAATTAAGAAGAAAGGAGGGGAAAAGACAAGTTTGTCCTTTAAGTGGGTCTGGTGAAATAATGAATTACTAGAAGGGTTTCTGTTCTTCAGATCGCAATAAGCCAGAAGATAAAAATGATCAACGTGACGAGACCTTTCCAACGAACTAAAAATCACGGTGATAGAAATTTTTCAGAAAAACACTCAATTTTCCCTAAATTGCAAACTACCCCCCTACTAGGGTCAAACGAACTCAGAATCATACGAAACTCCGCAAGCACCATTCCAAAGCTAAAACAAACTCGCTCACCATCTAAACCCACTTAAATATCTAACAAAACAAAAAATAATAATAATATCAAAATAAATGGGTCAACGGGCCGGTTATTGGGCCCAACTGACCCAGTAAGGTGGTGGACATTACATTATGCGTGGTGGATTTTGGAGAGGGAGGAGGGGGTAGAGAGAGAGAGAGAGAGAGAGAGAGAGAGAGATTTGGTAGGAAAAAGAAAAATGTGTGTTTGTTGATTGATTTATTTATATCTTATATTCTATTGACATTGGGTGGGTGGGGGCAGGAATGGGATCCCGGGGGAATTGTCAAGAAGATGGTAAGAAGAAGAAGAAGAATATGCCCAGCTTTTCCAAGGTAAGTACCGGGTCCTGGGGGACATCCACAAATTCTGGGCAGTCTCTGTCCACAGGCGCCAGCAGCAGCGCCGGGTCTCCCTCCATCAGAAGTGAGCTCGCAACCGCAACTCCAGTAGCTACTGAGAGCACATTTGTCCGATTGAATCAACAACTTGATGATGCTCTGGGAGACGACGATGACATTGCAGGGTGAATTTTTTCATTTGTGTATCTCATTTCAATTTATTTTAATAGTATCTCTTCAATTTCTGAATTGAATTTGTACTGATGCCATGTGAAAAAGGTTTTGGGCTGCATTTTTCTTTTTCCTACCAAATCTCTTTCTCTCTCTCTCTCTCTCTTTCATAATGAAATGGGAGCTCTTTGCCTTTTATTTTAGCATTTTCTTGCTTAGCTTCTATAACCCAAGTGTGGAACATTGCATATCGATCTTCCTTTTTTTTTTTTTTTTTTTGTATATCATGCAAGCTATACCTCTTGTTTTTTTTTTTTTCCTAGCAGTTTCTTGATCAGCCTGGACTATATAACCCTGTTGAGAAATTTTACTTTTTCTGCTACTTGTTGGAGATTATGAATGAATGGAATCTGTTTTCCTTTTATTTTAGCATCTTTTTGCTTAACCCAAGTGGGATTATGAATGGTTAATATGGTTGCAGAAAGATTTTTTATGCAGTAAAAAAGAGAGAGGCCAGAAAAAAGAAATAACTTACAACTCTCAGCAAAGAGATAGTCTTTTAACTATGGGCCATGGTGACAATATAAGTTCACTATTTGATAGGGTCTCCACCTATATTTGCAAATTCTGTTCATTTGATCAGGTCAATCGTGCCTGCATAAAAAATTAGAATTAGTATTGTTTCATGTAACCACTTAATGTATCATGAAATACAAGGCATGTTGGTCACTCCAAGGTCACTGAATGTTCTTTATTTTTTGTTTCCTGTTTTATGTGTATTCTCTAAATGAAACTGCTTTCATTGTCAGTTTATGCAATAAATAGCTTGTATATTGCATTGGGTTCTCCTCCACTTCCTGGGTGGCTTTCAACTAAATATTATTATTCCTTATTTTTCTCTTTTCTGGCAGCAGAAGTTTATTCTAGTACTGATGTCTTATGGTTTGATTCATCTGGGTGCATTTCTGCACTGATGTCTTATTGTATTGTTGTGATGCAGAGATCTAATCAACAACCAAATTGGAGGTAGTATTTCTAATAATCTGCCAACCACTATTAAAACATTGTATGTTCCAGTCCTACTTATTCTTCGATTGATCTCTTATACTTTTATGTTTGGTCAACATCTTTTTCTTTTTATAGGGTTGCTTGCCCATCAATATCTGATCCTGCAGAGAAGTATATGTCTTTAATTATTCCTGCATTCAATGAAGAGCAAAGGCTTCCAGGAGCACTCGAAGATACCATGAAGTAAGTTGATTGGCATGGTATATGGTTGTTCTGTTCATAATCTTACTTTGCCAACTCTTATGTTTCTAAAAAAATTGATGCATATCTCTAGCTAAAAGAAAGTGTTATGTTTGTGGGTTTCTATGTTGATGTCAGAGATTCTTGATTGAGTCCATATCTTTTGGTTGGTCCAATTTGTTAGCCAGTTATCTTGTTTGTATGTCTACAGTTTTCATTTTCTGGATTATTGTATATCTATACAAAGACATAATCGCTCTCGCTGCAATGTAAAAAGTATTATAAATATGGAGATATACACATCCAAGTGCACAATGTGTTTGAGGATTCTTTGGCAACATCCATTTGCATTTTAATGAGCTTTTAGTGGTGATTTTGAGTACGTTATAAGTTGGCTGGGCTTTTTGCACAGTGCACTCCAATAACAACACTATTTGCACTGTACACACACTATCAAGTATCAACAGAGATTCTGCTTGTATTATCACAGCTTCTCTATAATTTTGGCCCCTGGGATGTGTTGGCTGCCTACTAAAATGGATTGGAACCTACCAAATGTTGGTGTAGTTCATAAAGAATTGTTTGGTTGGTTTTTGCTGATAGTGGTACATTTTCCCTCCTCTTTCTCTCTCTCTCTCACTAAGTTTATATGTCTCAGCTAGCCAGCTCTGAAATTAGGTAGTTCACCTTGAAATATTTGGTTCCATTTTACATGTTACTACCTCTAAATCAAGTGGAGTGCCTTATTTTACACCTTTTCTGGTAGAAACTCATCCTCCAACTTCTTGGTGCCTCTGGTCATTATAGTTATATGCATTTCATTTTGGAATACTTTAAATTGTGTGCTTTTGTGTTCTTATTATCTAGTTTCACCTTAAACCTGATGGATTGTCACAACTCAAATATATTTTCCCCTTGTCAATGCTTATTTTACAATAGTTGCTTGCTCCATGTTCCTTCTTTTATTTTTTATTTGATTCTTTTTTCTTTATTTTAAGCTTTCTCTTTAGTTTGATTATCGCCTATGCTTGATCTTTTTTGCTTCTACGTGTGTGCATCTGTGTAACTTGATATCTCTGGAATTGGTGGATGTTATGGAGAGAAATCATTTATTTTGATAAGACCATAATAATTAAGAGTCTGTTTCTTTGTAGTTATCTTCAACAACGTGCAGTAGCTGACAAGTCCTTTACATAAGAGGTATAATCTTATTTATTTTGAAGCATCCAGAAATAGATGTGGGAACTGCTTGGTTTCCTATATTGTCAATTATCAATTTTAGGATATGAATAATACTATAATAGGATTCAGTTATTGGGACACATATTTCTAGCCTATGTCACGAAGAAAAAATTATGTGATACACTACCACATTATGTGCTCTGGTGCTCGTGAAACTGGACGGGCATGGGCCCATAGTCATTTATGACCTGCTGGAACTGACAGCTCTGGATTCCGACTCCCGAATTGCCCGTAGTATCGAAATGTAAGTTTAACTTAAAACGTTAAGTTAAAACTTAGTAAATGAGCCTCCGAGCGCCCAAACCGGGCAAACGGGCTCTGGTGCCCGTGAAACTGACGGGCATGGGCCAATAGTCATTTATTACCTGCTGGAATTGACGGCTCAGGATTCCGACTCTCGAATTGCCCGTAGTGTCGAAACATAGGTTTAAGTTAAAAGTTAGTAAATTGGCCTCCGAGGGCCCAAATCGGGCAAACAGGCTCCGATGCCCATGAAACTGGACAAGCACGGGCCATAGTCATTCATGACCTGCTCGAATTGACGGCTTGGGATTCTGACTTCCGCATTGCCCGTAGTGTCGAAATGTAGGTTTAAGTTAAAACGTTAAGTTAAAATTTAGTACATCGGCCTCCAAGCGCCCAAACCGGGCAAACGGGCTCCGGTGCCCGTGAAACTAGACGGGCACGGGCCCATAGTCATTCATGACCTGTTGGAACTGACGGCTCGGGATTCCGACTCCCGAATTGCCCGTGGTGTCTAAACGTATGTTTAAGTTAAAATTTAGTAAATCGGCCTCCGAGCGCCCAAAACAGGCTAACGGGATCCGGTTCCCGTGAAACTGGACGGGCACGGGCCCATAGTCATTCATGACCTGCTGGAACTGACGGTTCGGGATTCCGACTCCCGAATTGCCCTAAAGTTGAAACGTAGGTTTAACTTTTAAAATTTTAATTTTAATTTTTCATTTTGTTTATATTTACTATATATTGTCAATTTTTATAATTAAGTATTAATATTTATTTCCCTTTTTCTCTTCAGGTTTGAAAGCATCGGATCGATCTCGGCACCCTTCTCAGCCAATTTGTTTATTTTTGTAATGAATATAATTTGTTGAAACTTTTGTAATGAATTTAATTTGTTGGAACTTTTGTAATGTTTTGAATATCATTAATATAAGACTTTTTTTTGGTTTTAGTATTTTTAATTGATTTTCGTAGTTTGATATAATATATTCATGTACAGGTATGAAAAGCAGGAAAATTAGCAAAAAAAAAAAATTAAAAAAAAATATGACTGGCGGTCGCTAATGGATAATTTTTTAAAAAAATAAAAAATTTTAAAACTATTAGCGACCGCCATTGGCGGTCGCTAATGATGTATTAGCGACCGCTAATCCAGTATTAGAGACCACTAATGGCGGTCGCTAATAGTTTTAAAAATTAAAAAAATTAAAAAAATTAAAAATTTTTTTTGCTGTGGTCGCTGGTAGTCGCTAGCGGTCGCTAATACTATTAGCAACGAAGTTGTTGCGGCCCTTCATTGGCGGTCGCTAAAGAGTATTAGCGACCACCAGTGGACTTTTAGCGACGGCTTGTGGCGGCCGCTAAAAGTCCTTTTTCTAGTAGTGATTTAGACCCCGGTCAGTGTTTTCATGACGTTCCATATGTCTAGGGCCCAACTAACGAAAACTAGAAAATATCCAGCTACCACACTGATATGAAAACAAAAATCCATAAATTTAATGGTGAAGGAACAAATGCTGACAAACCAAAAAACAATTGACCTGTATGAGCCTTCTCAATCACCATGCATCAACAAGACACAAGGGAGAGGAAAACAAAGCAAGCAGTGCCTTATTGAATAAATTTCTGAAAAACTGTACTGTAGCATGAACAGTACTGACGACCCAAACATCCCTTATATAATGCTTAAAACCACAAAAAAAAAAAAAAAAAAAACCTAATCCTACTATAATTGGTTGCCAACAATAATTAGAAGTCCTAAGAAGAGTTTCCTACTGAAACATGCTAGAGATTAGAAAAGAGCCCTCATGGTCGACCCTGTTGGTGGTTTCCTTTCTTGGATTGGGTCCAATTTAACGCACCAAACTGTGGCTTGAAAATAGTGCACATGAGACATCTTTTGGTTCTGAGTTTTTCTGTAAAATTGAAAAACAGTCCATGTACTCCCAAAACAGTCCCTGTTGTATAATTTTAAACTAAAATCAAAACTACTTGGGCCCAAGTTTTCAATTAAAACTTGTTGGGACCCTTGCGAGCCATCTTGGGATGCTTCCACTGTTGCAAATAGTATTCAGCCATGACAAAAATTAGGCCATCAACAATTTCTGCATCACTGCACCTGTGTGGCCACTTTAACTTCAGTTTACCTTTTTTCTTGGCTTGCATGGTCGACCTTTTTCTTGCCTCTTTTTCCCGTGAGTACAAAAACCATCCCGTCTGATCATAACGAGCGGCCCAATCACTAATGAGACAAAACGTGTCTCTTTGAAGAATAATTGATGGGAACTGTGCGTGCCTAAAAATTACGGACTTGGTTTAGATGGTAATGGGGGCTATGAAGATGCTGTTTAGCTAATCAGGAAAGTCGCCGATGGCCTGAAACCTGAAAGGGAGAAGAAACAGAGGTCAGGGCCCCGGGCTGCTACCAGCCAAAGGCACTCCGACGCCTGAGTTAGTGCAGTCACTGAACTAGGGTGAAGTGGGGAGAAAGGTTCAAGCAGAATAGCACAGTGTATGTTGTGCTTTGCGTACTTGTTCATGGCTTACCACGCAAGTATATATAGAAGAGAGTGGAAGGTTCCATAGTGGAGGTAGGTGAGGATACTTGTCCCATCAGCCCATACCTAGGACCCTTGGTGGGGGTAGGTGAGGGTACTGTCCCATCGGATCTCTCCTCAAATCCCTCACATAAATGTGGACGTGATAGGGAAGGCCCTTTATCAGAATTCGGCGGCCACCCTTTGTTAGAGTGCTCTGCAATGCAGCTGTCTCTTCCCATAATGGAGATTAGACGCTCGGTGTTCACCTCGGCAAGTGGCCGAATTGGGGAAGTCACCGAGGCCAAGAGCGCAAGCTCAGGAGCTACTGCCGAGATACGAGATGTCGAACTCATCGGAGTGTGCTCGGTACCTTTACCGAGGTGGACCTGGGCTCGGTGCCAGCTGGCGCTATCGCCGAACTGACCGAGCCCGGACCCAAGGCAAGCCCATTTGGTACTATTACCGAACTGGGAGTAATTTCTGGACCACGGAAATACCCCGCACAACTGCCCCCCAGCCCCTGACTTCGGTAGTTCCGTAACTATCCGAGGTTGGGGGTTGAGTGATGGGGGATTCCCTCATACCGAGCTCGTAGCTCTGGTGGCCACAGACGTCTGATCTTTATTGCGTTGCTCTGCTGGCCGAAGGCGCCAACGTCGCTTCGTCTGCCCGAGGTAATTGATTGCAAAGGGCTGCACGGAAGCGGAAGGCGTACCGTCTTGTTACGTGTCATCACTTGATAGGCCGTACGGCTAAACCAAAGCGACGCTCTGTCAGCGTGACTTAGGGATTCGACTAGACGCCTACCCTATTCTATAAAAACAGGGCGTCTCCTCCATCATTCTACTTTGGCACCCTGAGACCTGCACCTCGAGAAAAAGAGGTTTTTGCTACGAGAGCTTTTCACGGGAAGAGCCTGTTTCTGCAACTTTCTTGCGCTTTCGGATTTCTAGGAGTCTTTCCTTTCTTTGTGTTCGCCTTGTTCCTTCTAAGACCTTTCGCTAGGGCCTTTTTGCCTTTCTATCTAGTCGTTATATCTCGGCCCTCAGGGATGGGAGCGTACATGCATTAGGTTGATACCCCACAGGCCTTAGCAAGTTTTAGGAGGGCATACAACATCCCAGAAGACGTCCTAGCTAGGCTAGATGACCCTGATGACAGTTTCGACGGCATGACCTATCGGGACAGGTGGATGCCATTCCCTTTGGTATCCATTGTGGAAGGTGGGGTCCGGTTCCCCATTCATCCTCTCCTGAGGGAGTGCCTCCGGGCCTGGCGGCTCTGGCCCTGCCAGTTGATGCCCAACAGTTACAAAATAGTGATGGGCACAGCCGTGATGAATAGGATTCTAGGGATCGACCTCGGTGTCCATGACATCGAGGACGTGTACGATCTATGCAAGGTTGCGGGATCCGAGAACCACTATACCTCCGCGGGAGGCCAAAAACGCAACTTTTTGTCAAATATTTAGAAGATTCGAGTCGGCATGCCAGGGACGATCGCCTATTCGTCTCCGGAGAATGGGAGTACGCAGTGACCGAGCCTGCGGCGGCCAGATTCTCTAAGATTCCTCGCCGTCTCGGGAAACCCCCAAGTAATTGCCGAGCTTGCTGATCTATTCCTTTTGTACTGTCTTTTTACTGAGCTCATGGATTTTTCGTGCCGAGCAGGTCATAGCGAGTAAAAAAGGAGGCGCGCAGGGTCAGCTGGAGTAGGAACGTCGAGTGGCTCAAGGCTATGTACCTCTACCGAGGCCACAACAGTCGGGCTGCTTGGGATCTCCTGGGGTATCAGAGCATCTACCGCTCCTTCATTCCTTTGAGACCCGGGAACATTCCTCCTGGTGAAGAGCCCGAGGACGTAAAGCCCGATCTCGGCCTAGGAGTCGGCACCTCCACCTCGGCACCCTTCTACCCATTTGTTGAAGTGAAGCCAGAGCCCGACCTCGGAGCCAGTGCCTCCCCCTCGGCGTCAGCGCAGCAGCCCGTTGACCCTCAACAGGCGGTGGACGCCTTTCCTTCGAGTTCGAAGGAAGAGGAGAAGCCGCTTAAAAAATGTCGTCCCGTCGTCCAGTTCGTGGACTTGGAATCCCAGGCGTTTGGGGATCCAGCCCCATTGGCGTCGATCCCCCCAGCCTCCGGCGGAAAGGGGCCTACCTCTGCGCCCATCGGCCCCCCGGGGGGGCTTATGAAGCGCCCAGCAGAGGGCCCTCAAAAGCGCCCCGCCGAGGGCAGCAAAAAGAGAGGACCTATCGAGAAGAGGCCTCGGCAGGAGGGGCCAACGGAGAAGGAGCTCGGGAAGGGGGCGCCCTTGTGGAGAAAAACCCCACACTGGAGGAGGGGGGCGTTTCTCCGAAAAAAGGGGGTGCCCCGCCGCCAAAGGAGGTTGTTCATCCAGAGAAGTTCGAGAAGCTGGAGGGAGCCTCTCGAAAGAAGGCCACCGAGCTCGACCAGACGAAAAGTGTCATCTGTGCCCCTCCCTTCGAGCCGAACTTGATGATGGAGCCGAGAAGGCCTCTGACGATCAATGACCGGCTATGTGACGGTTCTGCTGTCTTGGCCGCGATTACCAGAGCTTGCTGCCTCCCTCACGACATGTAGAAATTCGAGAAGCTTGAGGACGCGGCTTTGGTTATGGCTACGTCGCAGGCGCTGATATCAGTAAGTCTGGTCTTCCCCTGTCTTCTTGATTTTGAAGCTTTTCATCTTGGTGATGTTCTAATCGGCCGTTTTTGTGTAGGGTGTTCAGAAGCTCGAGGTGCTGCTGACTAGGGCCCTGCATGGCTCCTCCAAGGCCTCTCAACTAGAGGGTGAAAAGAGGAAGATTGCAGATGCCCTTGAGGCGAGCACGAAGCGGGTACAGGAGCTGGAGGAGAAGAATAGGAAGCTCTCCTCGGAGATAGACTCGGCGGGAGCCGAGATCATCAGGTTGAGGACTGAGATGAGCGACCTGAAGGGGCGCGGTCGATGTAAAGGCAAGGAGGGCTACTGAGCTGGAGGTCGAAATGCAGAAACACCAGGCCGAGCAGGCAGCCGTAGCCAAATCAACGACCGAAGCTGAAACCAGCGTGCAAAAAAAGAAGGCCGAGAGGGAGTCCACGCGGAAAGAGATGGCCGAACTCGAGGAATCTCTGCAGGCCGAGGTGGACGCTGCTTATCGGGACGGGGTAAGGGATGCGACGAAGGCCTACGAGGACCAACTCGACGGCGTATGCAAGAGGTCATTCGAGCTTGGGTGCAGAGCTACATTAAAAGAGGCGGGGATCTCCGAAGAACACCCCGTGTATCGTGACCCGCCCAAGTTCGTTCGCCGCTCGCCTGCTGCAGTCCCCCCCGCTGAGGATCCTCCTAGCTCCGACGCTCCGCCTTCCTCGGATGCCCCTCCTACTTCGACATCTGAAGGAGAAATCAACGCCAAGGCCGGGGAGGGGTAGAAAAAAGGATGATGATGATGATGATGTATCTTTTTCTTTTTTACTCTTCTGTTCTTGGGGAGAAATTGTATTTTTTCTTTTTCTTTATACATGTAAAATACTTCCGAGATGAATTAAAAGCTTTCTTCAATCCCTGGCATCTTGGGTGTCATTTTTATCCCATTCTCTTTATAATGCATGATGGACTCCTTTTTTCTTTCCCTGTCTCTTTTGTGTTTGGTCTTGTAACCAAAATAAAACAAGCAACAAGAAATAAGATAAAGTAATTGAGCTTGGCTCCATAGCCGAGGTCAATAATAATATAGGCCTTTTACCAAGTTCAAGCGACTAAGCTAGGTTCTGCAACCATCATGAGCCAAAGAGTTGGGTAGGCCGAAGGGAGCTCGGTCCTGTGACCAAAGCTAGAGGACCAACCTTAGCCAAGTTTGGTTTTGTAATCAGTGGCTGGTTCTTGATCGAGCCGAAGTAACTAATCTTGTAACCGAACTGATGTGGCTAGTTCTGTGACCGAGCCAAGGCAGCTGATCCTAGAACCGAGTTGAGGGGCGGCCAGTCCTGTGACTGAGCCAAAACGTAAGCTGGTTCCGTGACCGAGCTGTCCACATATGCTGAGTTTCGTGACTTGGCGAAATTGGAAAGTAGCAAAACACATTCTTCCATAAGAACTGATTTCATTGACTTTCATCATTACGTACAACCTAAAAGTAGTACTTCTTGAGGTGCGTGGCATTCCATGGTCATGATAGCTCTCTACCCTCCATGTCCTCAAGTCTATACGCAGACTGCGCAGCTGCCGAAGTCACTTTGAATGGCCCATGCCAGTTCGGTGCAAGCTTTCCTTCGCTGGGATTTTTGTCTGCTAGAAGCGTCTTGTTTAAGACTAGTTCTCCAGGTGAGAACTTCCTTTCTTTGACCTTCTGATTGTATCCTCTGGCCAGCTGTTGCTGGTAAGAAGCGATGCGAATGGCTGCTGCGTCCTTCGTTCCTCAGTAAGGTCAAGCTCTGTGGTGAGGTTTACATCGTTCTAGCCTTGATCGAACAATTCCGATCTAAGGGTCGGGAGGCTGATCTCAAGTGGAATCACGGCTTCCATCCCGTAGGCCAGGGAGAAAGGTGTAGCCGAGGTCGAGCGTCTTGGGGTAGTCCTGTACGCCCAAAGGACACTCGGGAGTTCCTCTACCCATCTCCCTTTGGTTCGGTCCAGTCTCTTTTTGAGTCCGTCGAGCACTACCTTGTTAGAGATTTCAACTTGCCCGTTGCTCTGGGGGTAGGCTGGAGTGGAGTAGTAGTTCCTGATGCCAAGCTCTTGACAGAAGTTCTTGAAGAATTTGGAGTCGAACTGAGTCCCATTGTCCGAGATCAAGGCTCGAGGCACTCCAAATCTTGTCACGACGTTCCTCCACACGAAGTTTTTAGTATCCCTGTCAGTGATGGAGGACAGCGCTTCAGCTTCTATCCACTTGGTGAAATAGTCAGTGGCTACTATTAACCACCTCTTATTCCTTTGAGCTCGGTGAAGAGGTCCCACCAGGTCCAGTCCCCATTGGGCGAAAGGCCATGGACTAGAGAGAGGACTTAGGTCGTGTGCTGGTTGATGGAGAGAGTGAGAGAACTTCTGACACTTCTCACATTTCCTGGCATAGACCTGGGTGTCCTTCTGCATGTATGGCCACCAGTAACCTTGGCTGATAGCTCGGTAAGCCAGTGGCCGACCTCCAATGTGACTGCCGCAGATCCCTTCATGAATTTCATAAAGGAAGTCTTCGACTTTGCTCGGGTGAACGCACTGGACGTAGGGGCCATTGTATGACTTTTTATAGAGCTTACCATCTGGAGAGAGCCAAAACCGACCTGCTTTCATCCTGATTTTGTGGGCTTGGTTCTTGTCCTCGGGGAGCTGGTCGTCCTTGAGGTAGGAGATGAACTCGTCCATCCAGCTCGGACCGAGCTCGGCACAAAAGAATTGCCGAGGTGGGTGGATCTCTATACTTGGTTTGTCCAGTGCTTCCACTTCGATAGTCCTTTTTCTTCCTGCCTTAACAACGGAGGCCAGGTTGGCAAGTGCGTCGGCGTGAGAATTGGAATCTCTGCCGATCTGCCTGACTTCAGCTTTTTGGAACTGAGAGAGAAGTTGCTTGGCGTGGGCTAGATAGGCTGCCATCCTATCGTCACGGGCCTGGTAGTCCCCATTCAGTTGGCTCGTCACCAGTTGTGAATCACCGAAAACCACCAGTTGCCGTGCCCCCAGAATTTTTGCGCTGCCCAGCCCTGCGATCAGTGCTTCGTATTCAGCTTCGTTGTTCGACGCTTTGAAATCTAGAGTCAGGGCTTGTTCGATGACAACGCCCTCCCGAGATTGGAGGACTATACCTGCGCCAGCCCTCTTGGTGGTTGAGGATCCATCGACGAAGACCTACCAAGATGAGTCGAGGAACTGTTTTCAGGACCGCTCATGTTCTGTGTCAGTCTCGGTGGTTGCCCCCACCTCCTTGCCCCCTAGTTCGGTGTCGAGGTGTTCGGTACCGAACTTGAAGAGGTAAACTCCACAATAAAGTTTGCCAGCACTTGGGCTTTGATTGCCGTCTTAGACTGATATTGGATATCATACTGCCCCAATTCGACCGCCCATTTGGACACCCTTCAGGAGAAGTCTGCTTTTCTGAAGAGAGACTTGAGTGGGTGTTCTGTCACAACCACTATGGAGTACGTCTGGAAGTAGTGGGAGAGCTTGCAGGAGGCACTAACGAGCGCAAACGCGAGCTTTTCCAATGGCAGATATCTGGTCTCGGCATCCAGCAGGATTTTGCTCGCGTAATAAATAGGCCTTTGCTGCCTGTCTACTTTTCTGACGAGCACCGAGCTCACTGCATGGTCCGAAACTGCTAGGTATAGGTATAAGACCTCACCTTGCGTCGGGGTAGACAGCAGGGGAGGTGAAGAGAGGTATCCTTTGAGCTCCTGAAGGGCACTTTCGCACTCTGGAATCCAGTGGAACCTCGAGCTCTTTTTCAAGAGTTGAAAGAAGGGATGGCATTTATCAGAACCTCTGCTAATAAACCGGTTCAATGTTGCTGCCATCCCTGTAAGCCTCTGGACTTGCTTCGTCATGGTCGGACTTTGGATGGCCTGGATTGCCGAGATCTGCTCGGGATTGGCCTCTATTCCGCGTCTGGTGACCAGGCTGCCCAGGAACTTGCCCGAGCCGACGCCAAATGCGCATTTGGAGGCGTTCAGCTTAAGTTTGTATTGTTTGAGGATGACGAAGGTTTGATGTAGGTCAATCAAGTGGTCCTATGACCTTTTAGACTTGACGACCATGTCATCAATGTACACTTCGACCGTCTTGCCGAGCTGGGCCTGAAATATCTTGGTTACTAGCCTCTAGTAAGTGGCACCGGCGTTTTTTAACCCAAAGGGCGTCGCTTTATAACAACAGATGCCTCTGGGTGTCATGAACGTGGTCTTTTCTTCGTTAGGCCCATGCATTGAAATTTGATGGTAATCTCGGTAAGCATCGAGGAAACTCATCCTATCGTGTCCGGCAGTGGCATTGATCAGCTGGTCTATCTTTGGAAGGGGGAAGCTGTATTTAGGACAAGCTTTGTTGAGGTCGGTGAAATCTACACAGACTCTCCAACTTCCATTCTTTTTCTTGACTACTACAGTGTTGGCTAACCATGCAGGATAGTGGACTTCCCTGATGGCTTCTGCCTCCAATAGTTTCTTGACCTCTTCGGTCACTGCCTCTACTTGTTGGATCCCGGTCCTGCGAGTCTTTTGGACTACAGGTTTGTGCCCGGGATCCACATTTAGCCTGTGGCTCATGATCTCGGTGTCGATGCCGGGCATCTCGTATGGGATCCAAGCGAAGACCTCCCTGTTCTGTAGAAGGAAGTCAAGCAGCTCGGCCCTCTCATCGCCCGCAAGCTGACTTCTGAGCAGGAAGTACCTCTTTGGATCATTAGGGTCGATTCTGATCTCGGTGAGGTCCTCAACGCTCTTCTGCTCGGGAGCTCGACCAACAGCTTCGAGCTCGACCATATGGACTCGCTGTGGTTCTGCTTCACCGGGGACCACGGCCATGAGGCATTCTCTGGCCATCTGCTGGTCGCCGCGGACTATGATCACCTTGAAACTACCATCTTCATTTTGCAATGGGGATTTGAGCCTCTAGTGATGGGTGGAGAGAACTGCTTCCATGTTATACAGCCAGGTCCTTCCCATGATGGCATTGTATGGGAATGGTGCATCTACCACCATGAATTCCGCTGTCATGGAGGCTCCTCCCACTTCGACTTTGAGGGAGATCTTCCCTTTAGGATACACGAACTTGGAGTTGAAACCCACCAATGGGGTGCGGGCTTCCTGCAGGTCCTCCTCTCTCAGACCCATTTTCTTGAAGCAGTCGAAATATATGATTTCCGAGGAGTTCCCGGGGTCCACTAAGATCCTTTTGACATTAAAGTTTTGCAACCTCAGAGTCAGGAGCAGGGGATCATTGTGGGGTAGCTGGACCCCATTCAAGTCGTTATCAGAGAACCAAATCTTTGGTCTCTCTTTGCGTCCCTTCTTCGCTGAGGGACCGAGTTCAGCCGTCATCACTTGTTTGCGGTGTTGGGCCCTCCTGGCCTCAGTACGGGCCCGGCCGCTTCCCTTAGGAGCGGGAACTAGATGGATGACGTTGATGGTCCCTATCGGATCATCGCTGTCCCGATCATCGGGCTGACACTGCTGAGATTGGTTTACTCTGCCCTCTTCTTTGACGAGGTCTTTCAGGTGCCCATCTTTCATGAGCTTCTCGAGGTGTGCTTTGAAGGCGTAGCAGTCCTCGGTTCTATGCCCATTCTGCTTATGATAGCCATAGAACTTGCTCTGATCTCGGGTGGAGTCGTCACCCTTCATGTGCTGGGGCCATTTGAAGAAGGGTTGCGCCTGGATCTTGCCGATGAGCTTGTAAATAGGTTCCTTGAAGATTGTATTGACGGCCTTGTAAGAGGCACCACTTGACTTTGGCTTCGCGCTGCCTCCCGAAGTGGGAGCAGGACGTGCCGCCGAGCTGGATGATTCTCTGTTTCGGTCCGCCTCTCTTTTGGCTAACTTCTTGTCCTTCTTGGAAGGTCGGCCCTCCTGCCAGAAGTTATGGCTCTCCCAAGCTCGGACCTCGTCTTCTTCCTGCTCAACGAATTGATTCACCCAGGCCATCAGTGCTTTCACCGAGACCACGGGGAACCGCACCAAGTCCCTCCGAAGCTCGTTGCCTGGCAACAGAGCGTACTGGAAGGACTTGATGGCGACTTCGTCGTTGGCGTCCTCGATTTGACTGTAAATGGTCCAGAACCTCTTGTCGAACCGAGTGTTATTTTCGGCCGGCCTCATTCTGATAGTCATCAGGTCGGAGTCCATCTTCGGGATGACCCGGTGCGCTTGGAACATCTCGACAAAGGAGTTTCGGAGCTGCTGCCAGCTCGAAATTGATCCCTCGTGGAGCGCACAGAACCACCGAAGTAGGAGGTCACCCAAACTAGAGGAGAAGACCTTGCAGTCTAGGTTGCCATCGCCGCCCCACACTGTCATCCTTTGGGTGAAGTGGCGGAGATGCGCCTCGGGGTCCGAGGTCCCGTCATAGCAATTGAACCTCGGGACGCTGAACTTATCAGGGAGAGCGTGCTCTCTGATCTCCCGAGTGAATGGGGATGTACCATGGTTGTCGCTGTTACTGGTAGCTAGCCAACCTCGAGTGAGGCCAGCAAACTCCATGTTTTGCTGCATGGCCAATTTTATTTGTTGGCTGATATAGTCCCTCATCTCAGGGTCTGCTTCTTGTCTCCTCGGCCTCTGGTGCTACCACCGAGGATCAGCGCTGGCGTGAGTGTTGCTTGAGCCTTCATCGCAAGCTCGGTCACGCCTCTTATTTATGATTTGCCTCAAGTCCCCTTTCCGAGCTTGCTGGCGAGGTGGAATGTATTAGGTTCCGGTCGGAACTCTCTCCTTCGCCCCGAGCTATCGCTGGAGCTGGAGGATCTGCTCTTTTTGCTCTTGAATAAGGCGGTTTTGAGCCCTGACTGCTTCAACATGTGCCTTGTCGTCCTCTTCTAGGATCATGTCGTCGTCTCCCTCGTCGTCGAGGTGCACATAGTCCTCCACGTGGTCCTGATGACGAGGCTGACGTGATTTAGAAAACGCTGGAGTTTTGCCTTGTCGGGAACATTCCTGAAGAGGAACATCCCGGCGAGGCTGCTCAAACAAGATGACGTCCTGACGAGGACGCTCCACCTGGGAAGTATTCGGCCGAGCTCGTTCAGGAACGGGGCCGTGGCGAGATGCCATTGCATCTCTTGACGAGGAATGTGTTTGGGTGACAGGCGATCCCATGTTTCTCATCCCAGGTTCTCCGCCAACCCTCCTCTGCTGAGGGTCGGGCGGTGCTTGCCTAGCTGCTTCCATCTGGTTCGTCACCAGTGGAGGCGGCATGAGGGGTAGAAACGTTTCTGGCGGTATGGACCTGGATGATCCAGGAATGCTCTTTCCCTTCCTAGTTCTTGGAGGCATGGCTTTTTAGATGAAAATATGGTTTTTTCAAATCGTTTCCCACAAACGGCGTCAATTGTGCGTGCCTAAAAATTACGGACTTGATTTAGATGGTAATGGGGGTTATGAAGATGCTGTTTAGCTAATCAGGAAAGTCGCTGATAGCCTGAAACCTGAAAGGGAGAAGAAACAGAGGTCAGGACCCCCGGCTGCTGCCAGCCAAAGGCACTCCGACGCCTGAGTTAGTGCAGTCACTGAACTAGGGTGAAGTGGGGAGGAAGGTTCAAGCAGAATAGCACAGTGTATGTTGTGTATTGCGTACCTGTTCATGGCTTACCACGCAAGTATATATAGAAGAGAGTGGAAGGTTCCATAGTGGAGGTAAGTGAGGATACTTGTCCCATCAGCCCATACCTAGGACCCTTGGTGGGGGTAGGTGAGGGCACTGTCACATCGGATCTCTCTTCAAATCCCTCACATAAATGTGGACGTGATAGGGAATGCCCTTTATCAGTATTCGGCGGCCACCCTTTGTCAGAGTGCTCTACAATGCAGCTGTCTCTTCCCATAATGGAGATTAGACGCTCGGTGTTCACCTCGGCAAGCGGCCGAACTGGGGAAGTGACCGAGGCCAAGAGCGCAAGCTCGGGAGCTACTGCCGAGATACGAGATGCCGAACTCATCGGAGTGTGCTCGGTACCTTTACCGAGGTGGACCTGGGCTCGGTGCCAGCTGGCGCTATCGCTGAACTGACCGAGGCCGGGCCCAAGGCAAGCCCATTTGGTACTATTACGGAACTGGGAGTAATTTCTGGACCACGAAAATACCCCGCACAGGAGCATATGAAACACCCTGGTGAAAATCTTTATTCGAACATTCCATTAATAAAAGATAGAAGAAAAATGGTCATTCAATCAAACTATGCTCGTACTCTTTGAATGTTTGGATGGAAGAAGGAAGAGTAGAGTAACATAAAGATTTGATCCTACGGGTAGTGTTTGGTGTACTGAAAAATGATTTATGTGACCATAAAACCTTGGTTGCAATCAAATGTATAAAAGCGGCTCCATTGATTAAAGGTGAGCCCTGTAGAGCTGCAATTTCCTTGCAATCTAATCATTGGAGAACATTCTCCTCAAGTCTCATGCTAGTCAAGTTTGGGTCGGGCTTACCTAAAGTTGATTGGATTAGACTTGGAATTAGCCAGTATTCTACAAGACCTACCTAAATTGCAACCAGAATAGTGTTGTCTAGGGGTCACAATTATTTTACCCAATCCACCAATCCAACCGTTGATTCAGGATTCAAATAAACCGGCCTTTCTTTTTAAGTTGGGCTCAGGTTGGCATATCTAACCTAATTAATCAATGGGCTGGGTTTAGTTAAGTCCATACTTACTATTGATCCTATATATAATCCTGACACGAACTCAACACACCTCGACTGATTGCATTATGACCCACCCGCCTAGTATGATCTGTCCTGTTAATTAAGGTTCAGGTTGACACCTTTTCCCTCCTGGTACCTGATTGGTGAATGACAGGGTTTAAATTTTTACCCGACCCAGACCCACCAACCTAAGCTGATCCAGAGCAACCGTTTCATAAATTCTAACTTATATATATATATATATATATATATATATATATATGAAAATGCTCATATGAGAGACACTCTCACCAACTTTGTGAGAGATGGGTGGGGGCTCTCACATTTAAGTTGGGGGTCCTTGTATTTAAGTTGGTGATAGTGGATATGGAAGTGAGGGCCCCCACCCATCTCTCATAAAGTTGGTGAGAGTGTCTCTCATAGGAGCATTTTCCATATATATATATATATATATATATATATATTGTAAGAGGTGAACACCCCCCACAGGAGATAGGCGGGGCCCAGAGCCCCGGGCCTATTGTATACACTTCAGGAGACGGGCTCCCTAATCATGCATTTGTCCCTCGCTCGTCACTAGGGGGCCTCCCCAGGACTCGAACCCGGAACCTCTCCCTTAAAAGAGGTTGGGTGAGTCTCCTGGTACCACTACACCCGTCTCCTGAAGTGTATACAATAGGCCCGGGGCTCTGGGCCCCGCCTATCTCCTGTGGGGGGTGTTCACCTCTTACATATATATATATATATATATTTATAAAGCGAGAGAGAGAGAATAAAAACAATATGTTCGATAATCATTTTAATTTTCCCAAAAGTAATCTGTTTTGACTTATGTTTATGCCACTAGCATCACTTTGAAAAGAGGGCATTTTGAAACCAAGGATCGTCTTGATCTATGGTTTGTTAAAAATAAATAAAGGAGCCTGCACAAATATAAACTTTCATGAAAGATCATGGATCCAAACTCAGTTATATCACAGTAACAAATCATACACTTAATTTCCATCCTTGCTTTCCCTTGTATCCCAACAAGTCATAAGAGATTAAACCCAGAAGAAAAGGTAAAAGGATCCCCGGTTTGGTCCAAACAGGGGTGTCACATGGATTTTTTTTCAAGAGATGGGATGTCATCGATCTCCCCCATGTGGCACTCCGGAGTGCCCTGTTTGAACCAAACAGGATCCGTTTCCAAAAGAAAAGGCCAAAAGGCTGTGCTTGATCCAAAGATTGTGCTTTGCATGCCGGCTACACAGACCGTCCCATTTACCACAGTGGCACAGGTTTCGAGTCATTTGACTGTTGCATCATACATTGATCAACCTGTTTTTTTATTAGAAAAGGTCCCACCTTCATAGTTAGCTAGGTGGAATTCTCTGTGTTGCATCTGTGCCAAACCAAACTCAAAATTATTAGATTTCCTTGCACCCCTGTTGTGATCTTCCAGTTAAAGCCATTTCCCATTTCAGCGAAGCATGCCTCAATCATGGGAAAACACATTACTGGAATACCATGTTTTGATGGTAATTATAATAGAGTCAGCTTCCTATTCCACATTCCTGATTCTCTCTTCTGGGGTAGTGTTTGGGTTGCTAAAAATATGGTTATGTAACCATAAAAAGAGGGCTCAAATTATGTCTCAAATTGAGTTAGATTAAGCTCTTAGCATGCCTCTTTAATAATCCAACTAGGAAGATCCGAGAAGTCGAGCCCTAAACCTACATCGTCTTGAATAGAATTACTATCCTTCCAATCATCAAGCACAGCTTCACTGAATGAGAAGTGCTCATCAAAGCTTGACAAGAAGTTAGGGCCTCCATCATCTCCATCATTGTCTCTACTACTCTTCTCCTGGATTTGATCTCCAAACGCTGGCATATAATCAGCGTCTAGTATATCAGACACGAATGCTTCGCCCACGTCAAGGTCCATTAGAAAATTTAAGCAATCATCTCCCTGTGGATTAACCAGCGGTGGGATTTCGTTGTCTCCTGGCTCTGTATCTCTCTCTCTTAGTGGGTCACCTTGTTCTGGTGGAAGAAAGACCTTAGTGCATCTTACAGCCTTGGTTCGAATCACTTGGTGGGGCTCACATTCCATCAGCGGCGCTTCAGCTGATGTGTCCAACGAAGGCCTCCTTTCCTGTGATCTAGTTTTGATGTGTTCTTGGCTGCTTGTGTTGGGCAAGTGACCTTTCATCATCCTCTTGCTCAGACATGTATTCCAATAGTTCTTTACTTCGTTGTCTGTTCGCCCGGGTAATCGTCCAGCTATTAGAGACCACCTGCAATAACATATCATCCCAATTACTAACCATTTCGTACCTCTTAATCCTGTTTTGATCTCACAGGAAAAAATGTCATTTACGTATTCAAATCATAACAGTAAAACAGAGAAAATTATAAATTATCACGATAGATTTATAGCACTAACAGCTAAAATAGCATATAAAAAAAAAAAATGCAGACCAGTTTTTCTTAACTAGATTTTATAATCACTGGTTGGTGGGTACTTTCAAAATGGACAAACAATTAATTGGTCCACTAAAAGTACTCCATATATCGTATTTTTTAAGCTCCCGTTTTTTGGTAGGTCGCAATATGGAGTTGGTGGAGGGGCATAAGGGGTGGGTTTACTGCCCACGTCTTGTGTTTGAAACTATCCCAGATTTACACACAATATAGCTTACATTACTTAATAACTATCATCCGTACATACACATACACATACACATACATATACATATACATACATACATCTTTTGAGAGTGAGATACCTGTTTCCTAAGAGCTTGTGGAGTCTGATGATGAGATCTTCTTCTTCAGGAGAGATATTGCCCCTCTTGATATCGGGTCGGAGATAATTCAACCATCGGAGCCTGCAACTCTTACCACATCGTCTCAATCCTGCAAAAACCCATCAAGAGTTCTCTACATTATTAGTTTCATAAAATACTAAAATTTGGGTTAGTGTTGAAGATTGGGTAGAACCAAACACTACTCTTCACCTGCTTTCTTGGGAAGGTCTCTCCATTTTCCTTCTCCATGGGTCTTGATGTAATTAGTTAGTATTCTATCTTCTTGTGCGGACCATGCTCCTCTATTCACTCCCTCCTTTGAGCAACAAGGTTTCCTTCCCATCTCTCTTCCTTGCTTTTACTCCTTCTCTCTCTCTCTCTAGATAGAGAGTAGTGATTTGCCTTACTGAAAATGAGAATGACTCTCAAGAGAGCTTCATTTTGTACATATATATCACGTATCCGCATATACACATTGAAACTCTTGTAAATCTGCTTACGCATATATATGCATAATTAAGTACAAAGCTATCTCAGTCACAAAGGAGGAACGTGCTCACGAGAATCTTGGATTCCCAGGGGATGCGTTCTTGCTGTGTGGCCCACCAATCACATCTTCCTCGACAGCAGGCAGTTGTATGCACCGAACTTTTGGTGTATGCAAGTCAAAGTTTTGTTTGACCCGCCGGTACAGCCTCCATTGTATCTTCTTCTTCTGGTGGGTGCGTGCGTAGTTTTCACCTCAAAGTGCAGTTCTAACAAGTGCGGATAAAAGTTCCTACATCAACGGATGGTCATGATCATTAGATGAGCATCCGTTGTGGGGCCCATAGCATGACTTTTGACTGAGAGTCTATAGTGCCCACATGAATTTTGTTGGAGAATAGGGAAAGAGAGGCTCTTAAATTATATACTCTACTAGTAGGAGAAAGAGGGTCTCGGGGCACAGCAAAAGCTGGTGCGTGACCGGGAGTCTCATGGTTCGTTGATTCTTGAACCATGGGACCCAAGGATGACGATTAGGGCTCCTGATTTAAGAGGTACCGAATACCTAAAGCGATAGAAAAGGGCAATAATTGAAAGCCTAAAATTTTCTACCGCGGCAAATGTTTGGAGCATCTTTACTTGAGGGTTCTTTTATACAACGTTTCACCACAAAAAATAAAAAAAAATAAAAAAATCAAAAGCAAAGGGAAGCCGAAATTTTAGGGCAGAGATTTTTATAGTCGGGGGATATTCAAGTGCATCCATTTCTCACCACATATCTCTCACCATTTGTGGTGTCGGACACCTCTTTTGGAAAAGTTTCAAGTACAAAAGAGATGTGTAAAAGAGAAGTACACCTCTCTTTTGTACTTGAAACTTCCCCAAAAGGGGTATCCCTCACCACAAATGGTAAGGGATGTATGCACTTGAATATTCTCCTTTATAATATGTGTAAAACCATGTTTATGTAGAAAAAGTGATAAGGAAAAGTTGATGGTTGTTTCACAACAAGAAATTTCCACATTTAGTGTTGCCATGTATTTTTGTGAGGAAATAAAAAATAAAGAGAAATACTACTCGTCCCGGGATGAGGCCCCGATCCCATGTAAAGAGTCTTTACATGGGATCGGTCCCTCATCTGGGACCTCATCCGGTATGAGTAGCATTTCTCAAAACAAAAAGTTTAAATGGACAAACTTTTTTGCTAGAATTTGGGACAAACTCCCATGTGGCACAATCCTAGAGGTGCAACTTCTGAGAGAGGGGGAAAAAGCACCTCTAGGATTGTGTCATATGGGAGTTTGTCCCAAATTCTGGCCAAAAAGTTTGTCCAAGTAGAAGAACTATTCTCAAAAATGAAAAAGCAATATTTACTGCAAGCTCATTATGGAGATTGCCCAACCCATTTAATGTTCTGACCATTGGAAGTACCAATCCCTTTTATAATTTTCCTCCTATTTTACAAGATAAACTTTTTTCACCTTTTTAACATGTGCTTCATCCCCCAGAAAAATGTAACTCCAATTGGAAAGTTTTTTTTTTTTTAAAAATGTATAAGATTTTAGATATAGGTTGCATTTAAGTTATCAGTAAGACCCCACCATCACTGAATGATCAGCGCAAGATCCATAAGAGGAAAATCAGCGGAGGAGATGAGAGGAGAAGGCGACAAAGCACGTGCATGAGAGAGGGAACGTTTTCAATTCAGAACAATTATTTTATTGGGATTCTTTAGAACCGTTGAAGTCGCTGTCGTCATTCTTTCCAATGAAAGAGGAGCTGGGGTCGATGGCATCACCTAAATAATTTTCTCAGCTATCCTTCAAAGTTCAAACTTTCAAACCCTACCACCTCACCTCCTCAACTACCCTTTCTTGTCACTTAACAAACACACGCTCTTTTTATCAGAAAAAAACAAACACAAACAGTGTGTTTGGGAAGGATGGAAAGTGGGGAGAAAGAAAAAAATGGGGGAAAATGGGGGGAGGTAAGAGGGGAGTTTCAAAAGTAAGGGTAAAATGGTCTTTTAGTCCCTACCTTACAAACAAACAAAATTATGAAAATTAATTTTCCTTCCCCTCCCTTTCATTTTCCTTCCCCCTCAAATTTTCCCTCCCCTCTCCTCCCAAACACAGCGTAACTCTTCTTACAGTAGCCTAACCTTTCACTGCTCTCCTTTTTTTTTTTTTTAAGACCAGGACCTCTTTAATTGAACATTGGTCCACACTCTGTGACCTCTTTGATCTACGGCCATACAAATTTTTTATTTATTTATTTATTTTTTGAGGGGGGGAGGGGACTACATAAAAAATATTCTCGAAGGGCAAATGTAAAAAAAAATACATGGAGGGGGGCATATGTAAGAAAAAGTATAAACTTTTCAAACGTTAGGGGGGGTTTAGAAATTTTGAGGGGGCATATGTAAAGAATGTATAAAAATTTCCAAATGTGAAGAGGGGTTTTAAAGATTTTGAGGGGAGGGGTGGACATACATGAAAAAATGCTATTGAATGTATTTTCAAATAGGTTATACTTCTTCAAATATATTTCCACACACAAATAGATATGGTATAAAATAGTAGTTGGAGTCGAGTCTATTGTTGCCCTAAGAATTGAGTTTTAATTATAGGGTTTCTTTTTTTTTTAATTATAAACATTTGCACCAAATCAAAAAGGAAAATATTTTTGTGTAAGGGAAATTCTATATGCACCCACCTATTTTGCTGAGCACGCCCAAATTCCTTCTTCATGTGTAATTTTTTTTCTTTTAAAGGTGGTGTGGTCAGTAAAAATAGGAGTGCATACAGAATTTCCCTTTGTGTAAAGTCAGAATTAGGAGAGATAAGATGGATTCCATTTACATCTTTTTCCAAACTAAGAAAACAGAGTCTATGTATTTTCCATTCAAAGGCAGTCATCCATCGAAGATCGAGTTTCCTCATGAGTTCTCCTCCGTCCATACATGTATTAGGAAGAATCTCCTTGTCAAGTCGATGTTTCGTTACGCTTCTGCTTCACTGAAAGCTAGCTTGGATGGATGTATTCAGTTTCATTAATTCTTCTCCATATATAGTTTACCTAACAAGTAACAACAATTCTAGTAAATGTAGACAAAACTCTGGAGTTCTCTTTCAATAATAGATCGAGGTGACGCTCGAATAATAGTCATGAAGGGCCGCGATTTTGCCTTTGAAGTATTGGAAATTCTATATTTAAATTGGCCTTTGTAAGCAAGTCATGCAAGGAGGCCATGGGTAAAAATAAACTGTCGTCTTTTGGCATGCAAACGACAGTTAATAGGAATACAAATCAACATCATCATTTGTTAAACAGAATCAGGGACGATCACAACGTTCCTCGCATATGAAAATTTATTATATAATGGCCTGCAAATTGGGACATTATTTTGATCAATGTGGAGTCCTTTATAGAATATGCCCTTGTTACCAGTTGAATATGATGCATGGTTAATTATTAGGAAATTCGTCTACAAAGGAGTCAATTCCAGGAGTCTAGTTATGGGGGCAATCCAGCTCGGGGGCACAATTGATTGCCTACTTATCAATGAGAATGGGATTCATGGAAAGATCTCATCATGGATAGCGGTTAACAAAAAAATCAGCCTAATCAAATCATTTTGTGAGAGATACAAGGAATAAGGAGGGGGAGATAAAGAGAGAGAGAGATTTTATAAATGTACGGAAATAAAGAGGAAATGCTTGTCAAACGATTAGTTGCCCAAACCACAGCGACTTACTCTATAATGAGCGGACAGGGTCGGTGCAATAGCATGTCCCACGTGGCCCTGTTTTTGAGCCAACAAGGAAATCAACTACTGATCATAGCAGAATATCCGGTTTCTACAGACTAAACCACTTCCCTCTGCTAATCCCAAGGCACCTAACCCAACTCAATTTCCACAACCTACTCCAAGACTCCTAAAATTCTCCAGAATCATGCTTTTTTAAGTCTAATTAAACTGCTTTGGGATCTTTGCTCTTTCTTTTGTTATTGTTCTTTCTCATCAGTATCATTTACTTGCGGAGTTTTTGTTTAATTGAGATTCTGTTAATGTTTTCAAATCCCTGTATTTCTTTATGCATGAAGAAGATAATTTCTTTGTTTATTTAAATATTTTCGCTAGCTTGGGCACTGACTTGGGAACGTGAGCACTAGGGTTACAACTTTGATTAGTACTATTAAACTGAGTTGCCTCCATCACCGATCCATCATTGCTACCGGTGCTATGTATAAGAAGAAAATGTAGAGAGCTGTGTGTTTCTCCACTATGTGAAGGGTGATGAGTGATAGAAAACTCTTGGGGAGTTGCTTCCAGCCCCTCCTAGTTCACCCATTTTTAAGCATGACAATAATAGAAATGCATTGAATAGAAATATATGGATAAAGCGCACATAGATTTAAAATCCCAACTCCATTGAATTATCGTAGCACCTTAATTTGTGGCAATAAAGTTTAACGATTTTAGAGATATCATTTTTCATCAGATTTCAATCCAACCGTGAGTAAAAGTTTGAGTGTAGAATTTGAACTTGTGACAATTAATGGGTGGGTAGCATGTGTGAAGAGATTGCATTGGCTCAAGATCGACTCCATGGCCGAAAAAAAGAAAAAAAAAAAGAAGAGTATAAAGGGGAGTTTTTAAAAACTCATATACAGCAAAAAGGTTCTCACATAATATGTGAGAACTAGTTCCCACTTGAATATTTCTCATATATATATAACACTTAAATTAGTCACATGTGTAAATCGAGCACAAATCCCCACTGTCTTGGAACACTTTCCATGAGTGGAACCACTGCATGCCAACCACACATTTCATGTGAGTGAAAGGCTATACTACCGTGCGATTGAGCTATATGATTAAGAATATGATTAATGTATAATTTTATTTACAAACTAACTAGGGTTAGTCATCATGATTTTTTTCACTAAATCTTTAACTATTATGTTTTATTTTCAAGGTTAAGCTTTAAAAAACGAACTATAAAGGTTTTTGGTAAATAAATATATGAACTATAAAGGCAGTTTAATTACTTATCTTGGGTGTGATATAAAAAGAAGTTGATTTCTGGTCTTTGAGAGCTGTCCAAGGTGGCGCAATGATATTGTACTTAAGAGTGGTGCTTATAGGTGGTTTTAAACACAGAGAGAAAAACAAAAGTAGATCTCTTAAGAATATTAGAAATGATAGGTAGTTCTATGTAAATTCTGTTTTATCTGAATCAAAACAGCACTTCAATTTGGGGAATGGCACGTGCTTTGATACCAGTATATATACTAACTAAACAATTACCACCTTAACCCCAGTTGATAAATGAGTTAATAACTTACATATGCCTCCCTTGTGGTTAAAGTAAATTAATAAAAGCACGGTTTACAGAAAATTATGATACAAAATAACCCCATACTGTGCGATGCTTTATACTTTCCAAAAGCTGGCTATCTTTTTTTCCTTTTTTTAATACCTGTCAGTGGGGGACAAGGGAAAAAGCACTTGCACAAGAGGTTAAGTTGCCCACACATGTGGGGAGGATATACCCACACAAGTGAAGAGAGGACACCCGCACATGCAGGGAGGCAGCACCCGGAAATGTGATGAGAGATCTAGGGATCAATTTCTGGTCTTCCGGGTGATTGGTGGGGTTCCAACCAATCGGGCAACTCCTCATTCTCTATCTTTGGACTTGACTATATCGTGGTAGATAAATGCTTCGAATATAAGAAAATTAACTGTCTTTTATATTTGTTTTACACATGATAAATTGACAATGAGGTTGAGCAAAGGCTCACAACCCAGTGGCAAAGAGGCTTGTTACCCTCCAGCTGCCGAGCGATCGATCACTAGCACAAATAGGTCTCATGGTAATCTCCAATCAATAGACCATACTAGCTGAGTTTTTTTTTTTTCAAAACCACAATGAGATTGGGTGGAATTGGGGCTGCTGATATATGGTGTATGAGCGAATTGGATACTATAAGTGGAACCCATTAATAGGCATGCCATCTTCTAGATTCCAATATTAAGGGAAATGAGTCGTTTAAGAGTCAGTCGAGCTCGAGCTGAGTCCTAATCGGCACCTACCGAGTCGATTCTCTCCTCGAGTCTCCTTCAATCAGGGTTGTAAACGGGTCAGTTCCGATCCAACTCCATGGTGGAACTGGATCTAGACCCGAAATCGTTTCGAAACCAGTTTCTTGGTAGAGAATGATATTAAAAAAATGATTTTTAGGAGAGATTTTCGAAAATCTAGGTAATATGTCGGGTCTTGGGTCTGAACCAAGGTAGAACCAGAACTGGAACCAGACCCGAACCCATTTATTTACAAGGGCCTAAATAAGGACCCAAACCTGATTTTTAATAGGTCAGAACCTCCGAGTAATTGGAGAATCGGAAACCCATTTACCTCCCTACTTTTAGCCGTGACTAAAGTAAAAGGCAAATTTTTTTCAATTTCATTCGGTATTTTTTGTTGTGAGCAGATGGTGGAGGTTATTATGTCTAATTGAAATAGTTTTAGAATATTAATCATTTCATATTTTCAAAAGATCAAAAGTATTAATGCAGGTACAGTTGATGAAAAATCAAATGCGCCTACTCAATATTGCTTAAATTCATTCTAAATGACTAAGTTATAAGTGACTTCAATATTATACGACATTTTTTTTTTTTTTTATCTTTAATGCTTTTTCATAGTCTTCTCATAACATTTTAGGTCTCTGGAGGTCTCAGGATATAACTCAATTTGAGTAAGCCAAGTGGACTATGACCGAGTTGTCCCCGACCCCAAATGTGAGTTTCGAAAACCTTTGTAAGGAACGTGTATTTAAGGTTTGGATAGCACATATCTGAGTCTTGGGGTGTTCATGGGCCGGCTCAAGCACGGTTGGGCCCTATTAGGTCCGGGAAATAGTTGGGATGTAGGCCCATAGCTGGCCCAAGCCTAATACAGCCTGGAAATTCATGGCCCAAGCCTGCTCTTTTAGTAATTCTGGGTGGGCCAGTCCGGGCTTCACTAAACTACGAGCACTAAGTTTTGCCCTAATCTTGTATGGGCTGGTCCAAGCATTAGGCTTCCTATCACTTAATCCATGCATGGCCCAAATATTAAACGGACCTAATCTATAGCTCTAGGGCTCGCTAGAGTACGAACACCGATGACCCAATGGACTGGGCCTGGGGTTGGACAGCCCATGAACACCCTTATTTTAGCCCGCATGTAAAGTTTACAGCAGTTAAAAAAAGAAAAGAAATACTTAGACAATCACGTAGGGGACCTAGTGACACACTGACAACTACTCAGATTCGCATAAGTTCATTAGACCATAACTTGGACTCGATTGCCGTTTGGGTACCATAGCTGATTTTTATGGTTCAAGAGCTTTGGCAGTCTGATACAAAGAAGAATAAAAATGCCCATCCTAATTCGACCCACTGAGATGCATGATGATCATAAAAGTCCATTGGCTAGAAAGATGTATATAATACCTACCTACGTGCAAAACTTTAATTCCATAAGACCATCATAACTCATTGATCAATGGTCCCAAGATTTAGTGGTTTTAGAGGCATCATTTTCTTATGATTACAATCCAATTGTGAGGAAAAGTTGGATGAGTACTTGTGACTATTGATGGGGGTAGTCTATGTGAAATGACTGGATTGGCTAAAGGTAGGCCCCATGACCAAAAATAAGAAGGGCAGAAATTTAAAATAAAGCTAAAGATGGATACACAATGAGCCTTGTGGACCTAAATTTAAACTCAATTGTAACAAGGGCCCACAATGAAGCCCATACCTAGAATGCTATGTGTTGAGTCCATCAGGTAATCGGGTAAATGGGTACCCATTGATGTCCTCAGATATAATAGCAATATATGGGTCGTTCACCCGACAAGTTTACTTCTAGGTTGTTAACTGTTGGACCAGGACTAATTAAAATTCATATTTTTAAGAGCCCAAGCCCAGAGGATTCATTCGAATCTCGAATCTCTGATCATAAATATCATATACAGGTCGACTTCAGATCTCAGAGGACCCAAACCCTAAATTGCCGACCCATTGAGCCCGTGATTTTGGATTTTAAAGTAGGGATTTTGTATATGCTCCAAATCTTTTTGGCAATTTATAAATATCTCCCAAGTCTCGAATTTTAGAAAAAAGATCTATTTTATTTAACATTAATTGAAACATACATTTTTAGTGTTTTTCTTACCAAATTTTATTTTCCCCTTTAAACTATTAATTAGGGTTATACAGCATGGCATACAAGGATGTCAAACGGGCCGGGCTAGCACGGCCCATCTCATCTGACGAGCCGTGCCTGGAGCGGGCTAGGCCATGCCGTGCTCGGCATGCCACTTTTAATTATTTTCTTGATTAATTTTCCCTTTTTTGATATTAAAATTAAAAACTAAAATAAGTACGGAGAAAGACAAAGATATTTAAGTGGTTCGGTCAAACTCGACTTATAGAAGAGAACCATTTGGATCTTAACTTCTTTAAGGTTTGTAAATAGGATTACATTCAAAACCTTATAATCTTTGTAGAGAATAAAAGGCTTGTATATTTACGAATTACAATGAATTTAAAGTAAAAAAAAAATCAGATATTGGGAAAAATTCAACATGAAACTAGCCGTTGGGTGAGCCTGGTGGGCCTACCGTTGGGAGGGCTAGGCAGGCCGATTGTTGTGGATAGGTCGGCCCATCTTGCGCCGTGCCGAAACAAGCCGACTGTGGCACAGTCCTTGGCCAAGCGCCCGTGCTGTGGGCCATGCCATCGCGGGCCGGCCCCTCCCATTTGACATCCCTATTGGCGTGGGCTGTTTGGGGGCTTTACTAATGGAGTTGAGTGGAGTAGAGATTATTTTGAAGAAAGAATAAAATATAATTGGGTTATGATGGTATTTTATTTTTAGTGGTTTATTATGGAATCTTTTTGTATTGATTGTGGAGTTTTTTTGTCTTTTAGCGGAGAAATGATGTTACTTTTTTTACTTTTTTTTTAATATGGTGGGAAATTTGAATTAAAGTACTTTTGATGGGACTTTTGTTTAAAAAGATAAGGGCTTTACCTTACTTGACCCTTAATAATAGAGTTGCAAACAAGCCAAGGTTTCACAGTATGTCAATATTGTTACATTATATATAATAAACTAGCAACAACACCCCTGTACTTTGCTTGGGGTAAAAAGTAAGATATTACATTTTGAATTAATGAGATATTAAAATTAATTATAAATATATACGAATATATTCATGCATATTTATATAAAAACAGTCAACACATCTTCAATCACAAATACAAGTGGTCAACATCAACAATAAACTATTACAAAGATAAAGCTAAAAAATCCTTTCAACAATGTAAAAATAATAATAACAGCAATAATTACTAAAGATGATATAGTAATATATATATAAATAATAATAAGAATACGATTTTGCATGACAAGAAGATGGACTGTAAACATATTTCATTAAATTTGTCATGGAGGGGATTGTTTTAATGGCCTGATATAGTCTGTTTTTTTGCCTTGTATATAAGATCCTGATTTGAACCAGAATTGAAACCTTACATGGATAGCATCATATGCATATGACATGATGATGATGCGTAATACAGTTTTGCATGACAAGAAGGTCGGAAAACGTAGCACTTTCCACGGGAAAGTTAAGCTCTCTGGAAGTTGTTTCTCCAAGGCCCGGATCCAAGATTCTGAACAGAAAGTATGAAGCATCAACCGCCATGGCGCCATATGACATGAACCTAAAATATAACCCCTAATAAAAGCATATAAATTGTTTTTCAATTTTTTCACAATCCAAGACCTAACCCAAAAAAAATAAAGAAAATGATGTAGGTATTTTGCCTTTATAGAAGGATGAGATAAAACATGTAAAACTTCCCCATTTGGAATATTGGAGATAGCCAAAGGTATAACTCGCCAAAGGTATAACTCGTTTTTGGAATGGAGTTCATATAACTGCTAGAGGCATTGTAGAGAAAGAAAAATGCAGCATTGTCTGGTCTTTAACTTGAAAGAAATATCCCACGGCAATATCAACTTCTTGGTAAAAGTTGAGAAATGATAGGTGTGATAAGGATGGAAGAGGTTGTTTAAGAGAAACTTTAGGAGAACTTGAAAGATATGATAAGATAAATGGAGATTAAGGGAGGAGATATGTTTGGGATGAGTGGCCGATATCAAAGCATGAGGCTGTGTATTTTTTTCTTCTATATATTTTTTTAAATCTCTTAATGAAAAAACGAATTTTACATAAAAAAGCATATAATTTTTCATAATTACAGGGTCCAAATGTCATTTTCATCCAGTAATAAATAGTCAAAGATCAAATCATGCTGTTTAAAATTTGAATTTAGATACCGTCCAAATGTATACTCCAATTTCCAACCAGAACTTAAATCCTAATGCAGACGCTAAACAGGCCAATCAGAGCCCAAATTCGAATCTAAAATCTCAATGAGAGTGAAAAGAAAAAAGCCCTACTCAAGCCTAAAGTCAAAGACACAAGAGAGTGAGATCTGGCTATTGAAGAGGAAAAACCACTTAAAAGGCCGATATTCTCGCGAAGTTCAATAAACCAAGAGACATTACACATCAATACAGCAAGGTAGGTCATGACAGTTGACAAATGAGCTCACCAAAAAGCACATTGACATCACAGGAACTCAAAACGAGATATGAAAAGAAAAGGCCAAAAAAAGTTACCTAAGATCAGATTTAAAGAGGCCTTTACTCAGTAAATTGATAGTTTACCTAACATTTGCCTTGCTGCCTTTGTTTACTTTTTTTACCAGCCTACTCCCCTAAACTAAATTCATTAAGGTTGTCAAAATCTCATCTTTTGAAATATTCACCTCGGTTTAACCATTTTATTGGGTAAACTACAAATAAGAACTTTGGGTGATGGTCCCATTCAACAAAAGAGGGTCCCCTCCCTCAGTGTCGTGGCCTAAATGTTGGAGAACGACAATCTACATATATTCTTCTTTGGTTAATATGCAACTATATTTCATCGTTAGTGGCCACATTTGCTTTAATATCTCAATTTACCAACTAACAATGATCATCTCACCGAATCAAACTTTATGAAGCACTCTTTTGAGTTTTCTTATAAAAGGGGCTCGGGGCTCCAACCCTGTCAGTCCAATCTCTTCACACACCCCAAGTTCCTTTTAATTGGTAGCAAATCTATAATTTGTAAGGTTTCACCTCCTGACAGTATTATTCACCATTTGATTTTACGACAAAAGCCACTAAACTATGAAGACTTACAACCAAGAGCACATGAACTGTTAATAAGTGAGGAATATGCATATTTGAAGAGTCTTCACAGCCCCTAGAGCAAGGATTCCTCACTAAGAATCTATATAGATGAGGATCTTAACTCAATATCGGTGCATATCAACCTGTATAGGAGAAAAAAAATTGAAGCTACTAAAATGAGGATTATCAAAAAACTTTTTTTTAGGGGTGGTAAGAGTTGGGCCTGGAAATCGTAAAAAAATGAGGGTTCCACTAGCCCAATTCTTTTATAGATTTAAAATTACCAAGCCTGGGTTTTTCATGATGGAATGTAATTGCCACACTTGACCTCATAAGATATAGGATCGTTACATCAGCCTGAAATTTCGTATGCTCCTCATCCACGTCCAAAGGTTTTCATTAACGCCCCTCTCCTGTGATCATGCACCAGATGGATCCACCTGAAAACGTGTGTTTTGTAAGGGTGAAGACCGGCCGAACTTTAACTGGTTGCTTTATAGTACTTGAATCAAATGTTCCTGTTTCATGCTTACGTTGAGGTGGGCGTGCGACCACGGTTTACACCCGGAGATTGTGGGTTCGAAACTGCACTACCACACTAAGGCTACAGGGGAATTTTACCCGGCTTTTTCTCCTGGACCCGTAGGGATTATTCTGACCCAAAAGAACTGGGAACCCTGCGTTATAAAAAAAAAAAAAAAAAAGTTGAGGTGGGCGTGCCAGTGGCGAAATATTGGAAAAGCTTATATAATTCTTTTTATACAACTTGAGCTGCTTCGCTTCGATGTTGGTTTTGATTTTTCACCATCACCACGTGTTTTTCTTTTACTGTTAGCATCCCATGGTTACGACCCCCATCTAATTTGATTCCATACTTGCCTTTTAACTCCGTTTTTATTTTTTTTTTCAATAAAGAATCCATATTTGCTTTGAAGATTAAAAAAATTGTCCAGATTTTCGTAACTAGATTACTCTGAGGTTCTGATTTGAATGTGACACACCCTTTTATTTTGGTTCCAGCCAATACATGTGACCCACAATGCTGAACCAGACCGTAAAAACATGTGACCCATAATGCTGAACCAGACCGTAAAAACCAGAGCCATTTCCACCCCTGGTTCTTATCTGCAGCCCTTTTCAAGCTCTATAAATTATAAGAGAAGAAGGAACATCATAGCAAGAACCTTGATGTGATAATTAGTTTGGGGATGTACTCTTTTAACGTCCTGGATATCTTCTTAGAAGCATGGAAGAGTACTTTTACTTTCTTATAGACATGGTACCAAACATAAGAGGATAGAAGGCAGTAGAGTCCAAGTTCTAATTTCTAAATGTCTGTTATTTTAGATTTCAACATTGCTCCTTAGTAAATTTAATTAAGGAAGACCCAACCTTTCTAGCTCGGGAGCTACCCCATTTTGAATGAGGTTGCTCTCACTCCAGTCACCAAGCACTGCTTCATTGAGTGCCAAGTGATGATCAAAGCTCGATGAGAAGCTGTTTCCATCCCACTCTCCACCATTTGCATGGCTCTCCTCATGAACTTCATCACCAAGTAGTTGCATGTAGCTGGAATCTAGCACATCCGACACGAGAAGTCCCCCAAAATCAAAATCCATGAGGAAGCCCAAGTGATGGCCGTCTTGTGAAGCAAGCGCTGATGGAATTTCAAGAAGTCCCACATCCGTATCTTTCTCCTTGATTGGTTCTCCTTGTTGTGGTGGAAGGAGGACCTTAGTGCATCTTGTGGCATTTGTTCGAATCACTTTGTGGGGTTCATGTAATGTCTCTGTTGAATGCTTCTTTTCTTCAGAGCCGTAGGTATCTCCTTTTCTGCCAGTTTTAGATGATGATTGCGCTTTCATCCTCTTTCCCAGACATGTATTCCAGTAGTTCTTTATTTCGTTGTCTGTTCGCCCAGGCAATCGCCCCGCTATCAGAGACCATCTGCTATAAAACACCAATATCCAAATACTTATCATTTAGCATGCGTCTTGTAAGGGGTGAACACCCCCCACAGGGAGATAGGCGGGGCCCAGAGCCCCGGGCCTATTGTATACATTTCAGGCATCAGGGAGTAGCCCCTAGCCCTAATCATGCATTTGTCCCCATCTGCTGTCAGCCAGGGGGCCTCCCCAGGACTCGAACCCGGAACCTCTTGTATAAGAGAATTTTGATTTGGTGCCTTAGAACTAGGTACCCCTGCCTAGTCGTCACTGAATCACATGAGACTTTGATGAACGACTTAACGCATTCAATTAATGAGTGCCATAGCGAATGCACCTGATGATTTTCTCAATCCATCAGTTGTGGGGAAGTTAAAGGGAGAAAAAATGGCCCATAAACCAAATCTATAATGTACATGCCATGTTCGCCTTTGCTGCTAACATGTATTTTTCAAGTAAGGCCCATTTAGGTGAATGCTCACCAGTGAATTTGGCCCATCTGATTCTGATTTATTTTTTAATTTCTTACAACTGGAATTGAGTAAGCAAAAACAACCGAAAAGAAAGAGATTATGGCCTTACAAGAATTATGTCCGACATCCAAACAAATAGTGTTATCCTGAAAAGGAACACATCTATTATCCCTAATCATCCTACCCTGTCCTGCAAACTAGTTCTTCTGATAATGTACGTACTCCATGTATATTTAAGATCCTCCACATTAACAAAGAACATAACTTGTGAATTTTGGAGAGAGAGAGAGAGATTAATTACCTGTTTCCTAAGAGCTTGTGGAGTCTGATGATGAGATCTTCCTCTTCAGGAGAGATATTGCCCCTCTTGATATCGGGTCGGAGATAATTCAACCATCGGAGCCTGCAACTCTTACCACATCGTCTCAATCCTGTAAAAACCCATTGGAAATTTTCCATAGAATCAGCCCTAATAAAATAAAAAGAAAAAAGAAATAAAGGGTTGACGTTGGAATTGGGTAAAGCCAGACACTGACTCACCTGCTCTCCTAGGAAGGTCTCTCCATTTCCCTTCTCCATTGTTCTTAATATAATTACTGAGTATTTCATCTTCTTCTGCAGACCAAGCTCCTCTATTAATGACTGCCTCCTTAGACCAACTTGGGCTCCGACCCATCTCTCTCTCTCTCCCTATATTTTCTCTCTATCTCAGTCTCTACGTTATCTTTGTATAGGCTTTGAGACAATAAGAAGAAAATATGCAGTGGTGAGTTTCTCTTGCCCGGTGTGGTACTCCTGACTGGATATATAGAGAAAGAGAGAACTCGATCAAGGTGAAGGTGACAGATTGAAAATTCACATGCATAAATTAGGCTTTTGAAATCAGCGCCCGGGTCGTTGATGACCTTGGTGGGCGAGCTATCCTGGCCCCCAATGAGGCACATCCACGCGTCTTGCTACCATATGACATGCACAATGTCATTTTCGGCGAAAATCACTAGAATCTTCACTGTGACGACTCACAGCCTAGAAAGAAATCACAGGAATCTTCATTAGAAAATCATAGAAATAATTGGGTGCCCATGTCAACGACTGAAAATCCCAGTTCTTTTAAATTGAAAGAGTTGTATTTTTTTTTTTCAAAAAGGCCTCTATATTTTTTTTTAAACCTCAAAAAGGCCCCTATGCTTCATAGAAGGCATATATATATATGGGAAGTGCTCCTATGAGAGACACTCTCACCAATTTTATGAGAGATGGGTGGGGGGCTCTCACATTTAAGTTGGGGATCCTTGCATTTAAGTTGGTGAGAGTGGATATAGAAGTGAGGACCCCATCTCTCATAAAGTTGGTGAGAGTGTCTATCACAGAAGCACTTCCCTATATATATATATATATATATATGAGTAGGGCTCTCCTAAGCTGCAGCTTAAGTTATCCTAAGCTGAAATAGTGCTGGTCCCACAAATCAAACTTGATTATATCTGTTTTTTGCATAATGGAATTGAAAAATCCAGTTCTGATTGGACTTATCTTGATTTTGGAGACAATCATCATCCAAAAAACAGCATAATCGACTTTGATTTTATGGGACTAGCCATGTTTCAACTTAGGATAAGCTAAGTTGCAGCTTAAGAGAGCTGGCCCATATATATATATTTATATTTTTAAGGTTAAGATTTTTTTTTTACCAATAAAAAATAAAGGTTAAAGATGTTGCAAAGATAAATCATAGAGGCTAATTATGAGAAAGGAAAAAAAAAGGCAACTTATTCTAACTTGCGGAGTCCTTTTTAATGAAAGCAACCCAAGAGTAGTCTGAAAGTTATTTTAGGGGTATAACGAAAGGTGTCCCAGCCTTTTGGGTCAAAATAATTCCTACAAGCTTAGGGGGAGCCGAGTAAATCCTCTATAGCTCCAGTGTTGTAGGGCTAAACTACCCCTCAGGGTTTTTTTTTTTTTTTTTCTTTTTTTTTTGAGACTTAAGCAACCATATTGTCAAGGGAGGTGATCATAAGTCGTTGTAACTTAAAAACCAAGGGAGGTGATCATAAGTCGTTGTAACTTAAAAACAAACCAACCCCACGCCCCCCCCCCCCCCCCCCCCCCCCCGCCCAAAAAAAAAAAAAAAACAAAAAAAAAAAATTAATAACTAAAACCGTAGGTTTTTTCTTTATAAATACCTGAAATATTGGTAGTTATATGTGAGTTTCTTCTTATTAATTTCAACCATAACAGCGTTACCTTGTAAGCTGTTAATGCCTGAGAGAGATGCTGAATAAACAATCATCTTCTCCTATAGGATTGAGCTAATCACATACAATTACTTCCCAAGTGGTTAAAGTAATTATGTAAACAGAATTTACAGGAAGTTCGTGCACAAGTCGGTGCCTTAATGATTAAAAAAAAAGTACTTTTCACTGTGTTGATGCTTTTATACTTTCTGGGCTCTGGCAATCTACAATCTTTTTACTTTACTTTTTGTTACATTTTAAGCATGAAAAGGCTACGATTGGCCATGACTCTGGAGTGGTAAATAAACAAAAAAATACTAGGAAACCTCCTCTTACTTTTGTCACTAGTTTTACGTAACCAAGAGACAATGTTGTTGTATACTTACACAAGCTACCTTTCTTTTTCATTTTATGCATAAAATTGCAATGGTTAGAGTGGACTGTAGGGCGGTTAATAAATATTAGGAAAGCTTTGTGTACTTTAATCTTTGATTTATATATAATCGGTTAAACAATGGGGCCATAATTTAATATGTTCAGGGTCAAGGCATTTTGGCAATTGTACATGGGCCTTTTTTTTTTCTTTGATAAGAAAAAACTTAGATGATATATATAATATAATATGTAACCCTAAACTCTATAAGAGGGTGGAAGATGTGAAAGGCAACTCTCTCCGTGGGTCAGCGATTGTCGAACCACGTGAGACTAAGTAAGAAAAGTTAAGTTTTTTCTCCGTGTACGCAGACATTTTTGTTGAACCACGTAAACCTTTGCGTGTGATTATCTCTTTTCCTTTTGCGGCTTATTTGATCGTCGATCACACGTTTCACACTTTGGCACACATGCGGGAAATACTTCAATAGTCAAATGTGGATTTTTTTATAGCTTTGCAGAAAGAGTGAAAGTCTTTTTTTTTCTTAGAAATTTGATTTCCAAACATGACCCTAGAACTCATATAGTTTTTTTCGGAATTAACATAAAAGAAGAAGAAGAAAAAATTGAGAACATAAAAAAGAATCAAATCGTTGAAATGAGATCAACTTGGAGAAAATAAAAACTGAAACAGAGTAAATAAAGACTAGCTTCGACATTATATTTAAAAGAATGGCCACGCTACTACGGCACTTTGGTAAAAGAAATTTACTTCTTTTTATTGTTTCTACAGTCGAGTAGAATCTACGGATCGAATTCTGAACAATGTATGAAACTAGGAAGGATATAATTTTTTTTTTTTTTTTTTGTAACAATAATTGAATATAAAGGAGGATTTATAATATAATATAATACATCGAAACGAAGGCCTCTCTGTCTATAAAACCGACTTTAAAATGATTGGAGCTCTTATCCTTGTCTTATTAGGAGTGTGAGGTGGTCTGTGTTTTTTGTCCTACTATGATCAATGGGTCACATGACAGCAGTGTGGATACTGTCTGGGTGAGAATCAGCACTGTCCGTTGGTTTGGGTAAGCTGCACTTGCATGTTGACAATATGGACGGTTGTTTTTCCCTGACCTTCTCCTACTACCTTTTGTGAGGGATTGATTTGGATTCATTTAGTTGAGAGTGTTAGGACGGTAACATTTATAAGAAAGTTTAAGATTCTAGAATCATCATTAAAAAATTCTTTAATTTTCCTTATGTTTCATCTTTGTTAGGGACTTGCTTTAACTTGAGATCGAATTAACTAGAGCAAGGGGTTGCGCGCTTGGTTGGGAACCGCCCTTTTGTCCTTTACTACCTAGGAATCAATCTCTGGTTCCCAGTACGAGCAGCTTCTTATAGAAAATACTAAGTCAAGAGACCAGCAGGTCCCACAAGATGCAATTACACATGGAGACCCATAGGTCTTACGTGAAGAAGTCATTATAAAAACTAGCCGTTAGAGTAGTTTAAGGGAATAAGTTTCAAATAACATTATAAATAGAGAAGTATGTATTCCAAATAAAATTGAATTGAAGACTCAAAGTAAATCTACAGATCTCCTCTGTCTGAAAATCTCTTTACTCCAAGGATGTGGAACTTCTCTCTGTGAAGCGATTATCATCATCTCCGCATAGATTGATTCTCTAATGGGTCCCGACCCCTTCGGCGGGGTACTAAGAAAAAAGTTGAGAATTGACGAGATTAGATTCCAAGGGTACGTTTGTGTACACTCCCTTTCCGCGGAAAGGGGAAATTGCCACGTAGGCAAATTTCATAGAAATGAAAACCTCGGAAAATGATTTCCGTAGAATTTAAAAATTCAAGTTTGGTGCAAAAAAAATTCCTCATCGAATTGGTGCTAATGTTGTTTGGTGCAGCTGTGGATTTCTTATAGAAATCAAATTTCCTTATTTGGTGAAATAACTTTTTAAAGAAAAATAACATAACATGTATATTATTTATTCAACATCAAATAATAATTTATTTAAAGAAATAAAAAATAAAAGAGTTGTAGGGTTTTTAGTTGAAATGGACAAGAGTGAGGAAAATGAGAGAGAAGTTTTCCGAGGAAATCAATTTCGCATACCATCATAGGAAACCCATTTCCGTAATTATCGAGGAAAATGATAACGAAGCAGGAAAGCGTTTCCACAGAATTATTCCTCACCAAACGCCGGAAAAATAGGTTTTTTCACAAAAAACCGTCCACTTTTCCGCGAAAAAATGTTACACAAACATACCCCAAGTTTTCTTAAAATAAAATTAAAAGATGAAATGAGTACTAATAAGCGATTCTAGCTGTGGAAAACTAGTGGAACCCCAGATGTGGCCTTATAGAATGTGGAATTACACGCGTGGACATTTTCACATCTTACATAGGCCTAATCATAAAATTTTACCCAATGTTTGGCACACTACGCACATCTTTTTCTAATGCACAGGTTGTTAGACCCTAAGTTGTGTTTGCAATTTGATGTCCAACATTTGCATCATGATCATCTCATTTCATCTCTCATTGGTTTATCTTGAAAATCACAGGATTTAAATCAACTTGCTAAAACTATGTTTCAAACCTTTTGGTTGATTTTAATCTTAATTTGAAAAGCTTTTTTCTTGATAAAACCTTGTCTCAAACACCTTTATATTCTGAGTTTTCAAAAATGATTTCAAAGTTAGATTTTTCAAAACTGAAGGAACTCAGAAATACAACTGACCTGTTGTCGGTCAGCTTGTCGGTTCATGTCGGCTAACCGAGAAAGCGAGCCGAGGTCAACCGATGGTTGTCGGTCCGAATTCCAGAGAGCTACAAATTTCAGATCATCTCTGTCGGTCATCGCGTCGGTTCATGTCGGTCAACCGACAGTTTATAAAAATCCAGACCGAGAGCTTGTCGGTTCAAAATCCAGAGAGCATCATTTTATTCATCTTTGTGCTGTCGGTTCGGTTGTCGGTCCGATGTCGGTCGACCGATAATGGCGGTCAACCGACAATGACAATTTGGTCAGAAAAATTTGAAAAATATGACCGTTGCCATTAGACCGTTGAACCATCGGTCAACCGACCCCTAGTTGTCGGTTGACCGACAGGTATCCGTTGGGCCAAAAATTCTATAAAACTTAGTTCATTCCAAGGTCAAAAGAGAGGATTCTAGAAGCCATTTCTGAGGTGTACTAAGGCAAATCAAAGGGAATGAACTAAGGAGGCAAAAGGATCATTAAGTAAAGCTAAACTTGGATTAAAGAAGTTCAATCACCAAGTAAGCTTTGACTTTTCCTAATCATATGTTTTTATGCATTGTCTAAATTATTGGTAAATGATTTTTAGCATATTAACTATGATGTGTTGAATCCATTCTTCTCTTAATCTTTGATTTAAGTTATTGGATTCTTCACCTTGATTCAAATCAAGTTTGTGGTAGAAAACTTCTTAAACATGTTTATCAAAATCTTCAATTTATGTTATAACATGTTTCACTAACTTGTATGAATCTTTCTTGTTGTTTTCAATCTTTAAAACTTTAGTCAAAATACTTTGATTTTGAAAACAACATATCACATGCATCACATGTTTAGATATAATTAATTTCATACAACTTACAAGCCTTGGATTTTCATATCATCATTAAGCTTGTACTTTGTTCATGTGATTTGCATATCACTTCAATCAAATCATGTTATGTGCATTAAACTTTTAATTGCTTCAAGCATAAACTGATTGAGCTTTCATTTTCAACTTGATTGAAGTTTTCACACACACACATCATGAGCATTCATCTTTGCATTTTATAGTGTGTTGTGAGAGTTGATTTTCACTTTCTCATTCGCCTATTTTAGAGGCAAATTATATCGTGCTTAATGTATTTCTCTCATAGTGTTTAGACACTTTCTTGAGAAAGAAAATCTATTTGTATGAAAGGTTATTGCTAAGCCAAAGAAAAGCAAATTGTAAAGGTTATTGCTTATCCTAGAAAAGCACATTGATAGGTTGTTGTTTAGCCTTAAAAACATCATTGTAAGGGTTATTGCTTAGCCTTTTGTAAAAGCATAAATAGTGGAAATCCGGTGGGGTGTGTGATCACAAGCCGGTAGTGGATGTAGGCATTGAGGCCGAACCACTATAAATCTTTGTGCAATGGTGAATGACTTGTGGTGATTGATTTGTTTATCTTCCGCACCTTTTCTTATAATCATCACTAGTTGGAGTTTAATTTGAAGAAAATTAAAATTGGAAATCAATTTGTAGCTCACCCTATTCACCCCCCCCCCCCCCCCCCCCCCCCTCTAGGGTAAGGATCCGGAACTTTCAATTGGTATCAGAGCCTCGTGCTCTATATTTAGGATCAAGTGTTTTGGAACTCTTGATTAGGTGTAAAAACCTAGAGCTTAGACCCTAGTTGGATTTATCTTGAAAATCATTGCTATGGATTCCACTAAGATAGAGAGTGTAGATTCCCTTGAAGATTCTCCTAGTCATCCTCTTCCATCCATTGGAGATTCAAATCATGAACATAATGAATATCAACTTGAATCAAGTGATGAAGAAAATGAAAATCAAGATGATCTTCAACAAGCATATGATGATTTGTATACTTTATACTTAAAGCTTGTTAAAAGTCATAACAAGTTAAAAGGAGAATTTAAAAGACTAAACAAAGAATTAGTCACTTCAAAAGATGAACTTAGAGAGAAAGATGAAGCTATAAATTGCCTAAACTCTAAGTTCACGATCACTTTACACAACTTGTCTAATGCTCAAAATGAACAAAATGAAATTGAAACAAATAATGATGAGCTAAAGAAAGAAAATTTGAGTTTAATAGATACAATAAAAAGACAAGATGAAAACATCATCTATCTAAAATCAAAGTTAAAAACCTCTATAGATAACTTGTCAAAAGTTCAAGAAGAATTAAATGTATCTAAGATAAGTTGTGAAGGACTTACCAAAGAAAATTCAAATCTAAGTGATCACATAAGAAATCAAGTTGAAGACATTTCTAATTTAGAATCCAAGTTAATTATCACCAAGGAAAATTTATCCAAAACTCAAAGTGATTTAAAAACTTTACAACTTGGATCTAATGTGAATGAACTAAAACTTGAATTGAAACTTGCTCATGAGAAGATAAACAAGTTTAATGGAATTGAAATTCAACTCATAAAAGCAAATAATGAAAATTCAATTCTTAAAAGAAAAGTCACTCAACTTGAGACTCATAAGCAAAAGTTTGAGTGCAAATTTACCCAAAGTGAAGAGAAACTTGAAAATTTATTTAAATTGGGTAAATCACATGGAGATAGGACGGGTCTTGGATTTAATAAACATACTTATCATGACCCTAAGTTCATCAACAAGTTTGTAAAAGGTGAGCCCTCTCTCTCTAGCACTCACACCAATTTGCCCAAAACAAAATGTCATTATTGTGGAAAAGAAGGGCATTTCAAATTTGAGTGCAAACTAAGAAGAAGTCATTTGTCTAAACCCATCTATGAATCAAAAAGGGAAAATTCAAATTTTATGAAGGGTAAGACATTTAAATCAAAGGAAGACTCTTTAAAGTTCAAACAAGTTAAATCTATTCAACAAGAGTCTCCTAAGATAGATTTTAAAAGGACCAATCAAGTCCAAAGCTATCAAGTTAAATCTATCAACAAGAAACATCTCACTTTACCTCCTTTAACCATGGAAATGAAAGAAATTTTGAAAAAGGTTGAACAATTAAAATTAAAATTCAAAATGCAAAAAGGAGGAGGAAAAGTTAAAAGAAATAAGAACATAGTGATAAATCATCACCAACCATCAAAGACTAATCATCATTATAAAATTGTCAAACCAAAAATTGATGACAAGTCTACTAAAATTGAAAAATTATCTCCCTTGGTTGGTGGAATCTCAAACATAGGCTTAAAGGCTCAAGACCTTAGATGGATAGCTAAGGTTAGATTTTTAGACAAACATTAAAACCCTTTTGGATTAGAATAGACCAATCACTTCTCAAAATGTACATCCTTGTATTGGTCCTAAGTCTAGATGATTCTAAGTTCCTTGAGCATTCTCTACATGTTTAAATTTTGCTTGTTTGAGTACTAATGCATTTTTGAAATTCTAAAGGTAGTTTATGTTAAAATGCATGTGTTTAATCAATCTATTAAAAAAAAAGGAAAATTTATTAGATTGTCTCTTATGATCATTTTAATTGTTCTCCATAGTCAAATTATCTGAAATATCCTCAAACGAGTGATCATAGGTCAAAAATGTAGATTAGTGAAATATCTCACTTCTCTACAGGTGTCGGCTGACCGACACTTAAGTTGTCGGTTGACCGACGGCTCACAGGGACGATAAAACCCAGTTCACAGAACTGATATCAGATCTTCTTCTCCCTGTTTCGTTTTCAAAGAACCCTAGGTTTCTATTCTCCTCTCCAATCAGCTGGTTCTCTCTTTCTAAGACTAAAATCTTCAACATTTTAGAGAAAAGAGTCCAGTCATCGTCATCAACTGATCATCACCGTCTGTTGACCCATCTCGTGGTCACTATTCATCTCCTTGTCACTGTACATTGCTGGATTCTTCTTCAAAAAGGGTGAGTACCTCTTTTCAGCATGTGCATTGCTTCTAGCCTCTACAAAATCACTCAATCACATCATCCATTACAAGGGTTGTGTTGATCTCCTTTGTCTCGTGTGCAAATTCGGGTATAAATCCAACGAGACTTCAATCCTCTATTACATCATCATTTGATACTCTCTTATCTTTGAATGTTGCAGCAATTGTCTACTAAATGTTTGTAGACCATTAAGGTCAGTTGTATGCAATCAGATTTGGTTTTACCTTTAGTTTTCAACTTCTGCCTACCACCTGTTTGACAAAATTCCTGAACCATTTTTATTATTTACTTGTCAACTTTGTGTAGTCTCTCAAAGCTAGGACATTGAGCATTTGCTTTCATTCATCTTCTTGCACAATTTCTCTCTCATTGTCAAATCCTACTGTTCAAAAATCACTGTGCACTCCAAGCATTTGTGAAAATGCCTCCAAAGAAGATGACCACTTCTCGTCCTTCCAAGAAAGGAAAAGCTACAGCTTCCTCTAGCAGACCCATTCGAGCAAGTTCTGAGGATAGTTCATCCCCATCTCCTCCACCTCCCTCTATTGAATTAAGGTCAAGCTCAACCATTTTAAACAATCTTAAGGATCGATCTGTTATTGTGGAAAGGAGAGCTCTTGTCAACACCATAAATCAAAACCTGACTGAGGTTGTGGCAAGATCTGGATGGGAAAGGATTTTACATTGGGGTGAAAATGCATATCCTTCTTTAGTCAAACTCATGTATTCTTCCATCACTAGCACTGACGATACTGTTGGTGCTTGCTCATTCACCATCTCTTTTGAGGATAGAGATGAAGTATTCACACCAAGAAGAATAGGAGCCATCATGAACACCCCTTGTACTCCAAATGGTATTACATTTGTGCCTGACCCTCCCTCTGAAGATGAGAGAATCAAAGCTACCACTGACATATGTGGTTTTAATGCTCCTTGGAATACGAGGAAACACCATCTAACCATCAATTCCCTCATTCCCATCTATAGGATCATTCACAACCTCTTCACATATAATGTGTATCCTAGAAGTGGAAACAGGACTGAGCTTACTGCCTTCATGGTATGTATTATGTCAAAAGTGGTCACAGGCACACCTATTTGTCTACCATCTCTCATTTGCCACAATATCATAAAGTTTCGTAATTCCTTGGCTCAAAAGAATGCTATTCCCTATGGGTATCTGATGACGCAGATTGCCATCTCCCTTGGAATTCCATTACCCACTGGTGAAAGACCCATTTTTAAAGCTCCTTTGTCCATGACCAGTGTAAACCAAATGAATCTTATTCCAAACCCAAATATTCCCATAGCAGAAGAAGCCCCTTTGGCTCAAGAACCACCTGCTCATCCTTCACCTCCTCCTCGTGCCTCATCTTCTAGGCACACTTCTGGTCCCTCCTCCTCTGGCACATCACATGACCGTTTGGCAGGTCTTGAGAGAGATATGGCTTACATGAAGAAGGAACAAAAGAAGAACAAGAAAACACTGAACAAACTGTTTCAGTATCTCTCAAGAATTTCAAAGAGTTGCAGCCGAGATGATGTTGGAGCTCCACCTTCTCCGTCACCACCACCTCCTGATTCGGAGTAGAAAATACTTGATGACACCACTATTTTTTTTGTTTTCTAATTGGTAGTATGATTGGTGGTGTATGTTGGTTCAAATTGGTTTTTGATGGATGTGTTTCTGAATGTTGATGGTGGGTATGAGAATGTTTATGTTTATGGTTTATGTGTTTCACTAATGATGTGAACATTTTCATTTTAGACATGAATGAAAACTTATGAATCCTTTTTGTCTTTACATGGTAGCTTCTTCTTTACTTTTACATTCAAAATTTATCAAATGATATCAATGCTATGCTATGAGAAAGGTATATGTTTGCATGAGCTGTTTTTGCAGACTTTTTAAGCAATTTGATGTCAATGGGGGAGAAGAATTGAAAGAAATGGAAATGGCTAAGTATGATTTCTAAGACAATGGGGGAGAAAAAGATTGTGGGAGAGAATTTGTGTGGAAGCACACACAATGGGGGAGCAAAGAATGATCATGAAGATCATGAAGAATGGGGGAGCAAAGAGAGGAAGGAAGATCATGAAGAATGGGGGAGCAAAGAAAAAGAAAGGAAGAAAGATCATGAAGATCATGAAGAAACCAAAAATCTTCAACTCAAGTGGAGTTGAGATAAATGGAGACCAAGAGATATAGAAATGTATGATATGGCTTATGTTTCTCATTTGTGTTAGTGTGTTGCCATCAAATTGCAAAGGGGGAGATTGTTAGACCCTAAGTTGTGTTTGCAATTTGATGTCCAACATTTGCATCATGATCATCTCATTTCATCTCTCATTGGTTTATCTTGAAAATCACAGGATTTAAATCAACTTGCTAAAACTATGTTTCAAACCTTTTGGTTGATTTTAATCTTAATTTGAAAAGCTTTTTTCTTGATAAAACCTTGTCTCAAACACCTTTATATTCTGAGTTTTCAAAAATGATTTCAAAGTTAGATTTTTCAAAACTGAAGGAACTCAGAAATACAACTGACCTGTTGTCGGTCAGCTTGTCGGTTCATGTCGGCTAACCGAGAAAGCGAGCCGAGGTCAACCGATGGTTGTCGGTCCGAATTCCAGAGAGCTACAAATTTCAGATCATCTCTGTCGGTCATCGCGTCGGTTCATGTCGGTCAACCGACAGTTTATAAAAATCCAGACCGAGAGCTTGTCGGTTCAAAATCCAGAGAGCATCATTTTATTCATCTTTGTGCTGTCGGTTCGGTTGTCGGTCCGATGTCGGTCGACCGATAATGGCGGTCAACCGACAATGACAATTTGGTCAGAAAAATTTGAAAAATATGACCGTTGCCATTAGACCGTTGAACCATCGGTCAACCGACCCCTAGTTGTCGGTTGACCGACAGGTATCCGTTGGGCCAAAAATTCTATAAAACTTAGTTCATTCCAAGGTCAAAAGAGAGGATTCTAGAAGCCATTTCTGAGGTGTACTAAGGCAAATCAAAGGGAATGAACTAAGGAGGCAAAAGGATCATTAAGTAAAGCTAAACTTGGATTAAAGAAGTTCAATCACCAAGTAAGCTTTGACTTTTCCTAATCATATGTTTTTATGCATTGTCTAAATTATTGGTAAATGATTTTTAGCATATTAACTATGATGTGTTGAATCCATTCTTCTCTTAATCTTTGATTTAAGTTATTGGATTCTTCACCTTGATTCAAATCAAGTTTGTGGTAGAAAACTTCTTAAACATGTTTATCAAAATCTTCAATTTATGTTATAACATGTTTCACTAACTTGTATGAATCTTTCTTGTTGTTTTCAATCTTTAAAACTTTAGTCAAAATACTTTGATTTTGAAAACAACATATCACATGCATCACATGTTTAGATATAATTAATTTCATACAACTTACAAGCCTTGGATTTTCATATCATCATTAAGCTTGTACTTTGTTCATGTGATTTGCATATCACTTCAATCAAATCATGTTATGTGCATTAAACTTTTAATTGCTTCAAGCATAAACTGATTGAGCTTTCATTTTCAACTTGATTGAAGTTTTCACACACACACATCATGAGCATTCATCTTTGCATTTTATAGTGTGTTGTGAGAGTTGATTTTCACTTTCTCATTCGCCTATTTTAGAGGCAAATTATATCGTGCTTAATGTATTTCTCTCATAGTGTTTAGACACTTTCTTGAGAAAGAAAATCTATTTGTATGAAAGGTTATTGCTAAGCCAAAGAAAAGCAAATTGTAAAAGTTATTGCTTATCCTAGAAAAGCACATTGATAGGTTGTTGTTTAGCCTTAAAAACATCATTGTAAGGGTTATTGCTTAGCCTTTTGTAAAAGCATAAATAGTGGAAATCCGGTGGGGTGTGTGATCACAAGCCGGTAGTGGATGTAGGCATTGAGGCCGAACCACTATAAATCTTTGTGCAATGGTGAATGACTTGTGGTGATTGATTTGTTTATCTTCCGCACCTTTTCTTATAATCATCACTAGTTGGAGTTTAATTTGAAGAAAATTAAAATTGGAAATCAATTTGTAGCTCACCCTATTCACCCCCCCCTCTAGGGTAAGGATCCGGAACTTTCACAGGTCTCCATCCGCTATGGTTTAAAAACTCCGGACAAAATCTAGTCATGTCACTTGGTTCGTAATATTTTATCCATGGCTGATTGGAATCTTTATGTATTTTGTTTGTACCTTGACATGTACTCTATGTTCACTACTTGTGTGTGTATATATATATATTCTATCTTGTTTTCTTATTTAACTTTAGAACACCCATTTGATGATCTGACATGGCGTGATCGAAAATTTTGCATTCCTTATACGTCTTTCCTCACAGATTCGAAAGATTGAGGAGGCACGTGCATTGCGACTTCGATTCCGGTTTCTGTGGAGATGTCATTAGGGCATTACCTAAATCATTTTCTAGATCCATCGTTCAAACAAGCCTTTTGATAGTATCGCGAGGGAAATCACATACTCAGTGTAACTATCTCTATTGTACTGCTGACAATCGGTTGGGTTCAATAAGACACTTGCTCCCGACCTACTCTTATCAGGCCAGGTTTGATAGTGGGTTAGTCTGGTTTCAAGCGAATATGGATTTCCAAATTAGGAATAAAGTTTGAGTTTTTGTTGTCTCCGAACCACACTGCTCCCTTCAGTGGGTTTCTGTATCACAAGCAATAAACCGTCACATTTTGGGGCGAGGTATGTATCAGTCGGGTCAGGTCTGAATTTAAGCCAATCCACTGTCATCCCTACTTCACAAGTTTACAATGGTGGGGTTTCTACCATTTGGGAATTTACTATTAAACTAAAAGTAAAATAAAGTCTCTATTTTAATTTCAGATAAGAGGTCACATCAAAAGTACATATTTTCAAAATTCTTTTTTTCCTTTATAAAAAAAACCCTCATTTCTCTACAAAATGACAGAAAAAATACCCACTTTTTACATAAAAAGCCAAAAAGATTCTTCCAAATCTACTAAAGACAAAATACTATCATAAGCCCCTTAACATTTATTCTCTCCTGATTTGATGTTTTACTTTATCTTTATTTTACAATAAAATTACCAAACGGGAACAAGAAAGTAGAGCCGTAAGTGGATCGGTTTCAGATGATCGGACCAGGGTAAATCTAGATTTGACTCCAAACCAAGGCCCAGGACTTGAATTTAGACATCCAAAAGGACCCAATTATGGGTGAATGCAGGTTAAAAACCAAGATAACCGATTCTGCGCAAGAGGGCCGCCCATCATTGAAGCACATTCATCTAGGCCCACTAGACCCTACCTTCATTTACATGAAAAGCTTCATTAATCAGGTCAGGCTTTGATCTGGGCCATTCCCGATTCTGCGCAAGAGGGCCGCCCATCATTGAAGCACATTCATCTAGGCCCACTAGACCCTACCTTCATTTACATGAAAAGCTTCATTAATCAGGTCAGGCTTTGATCTGGGCCATTCCAAAATTAAAATTTCTCAAGTCCAAGCTCGGCCTATGTTCAATATTACTTACTGCCCACCGCTGTCAATGGACCCCTTTACACCCCTTGAAATTACGGAGTCATCGAAATTCTAATCGAATTCAGGGAATGACCCATGTGGGTGTTGGGCCTGGTAAAGTGATTTTTCTATTATCAGCCGTCTTCAGAAAGTGAGACTGTGAGAGGAACTTGACAGTACTGAACGAGGCTTATCTCTTTCAGTGCTTCTCTCCCTTTTGTCCTATACGTGTTGTTCTTTTACTAAGAAATAAATGGCTTCTCACAACCTAGAGAAAGTGAGAGATAAAAATAGAAGCCCCACCCAACAAGCGACGCACTGTGTATTCTGTAGGGGTGCTCATGGGCTGGGCCAGCCAGAGCACAATCCGGGCCTAGCCCTCTTTGGGCCACTGGGCTTGGACAAGTAAGAGGCCGCGATTAATAATTGGTCCGGGGTTGGATTAAGTGATAGAAAACCCATAGCCCAGCCCGGCTTGTGTAAGAAATGCATGTAAGTAATTTAATTTAATTAGTTCTCTAATTCCCACAAAAGTGATGAATGCCCGGTTCAGCCCAGCCCGATTGATTAAATGGGCAGGCTCGGGCCTAACTTTTATGGCCCGTGTTGGGTTTGGGTCAGTGCTTTTAAAGTCGGTCTGGGCTTGGATATGCCTCAGCCTGGCCCATGAACACCCCTAGTATTCTGTGTGTGTGATTCCTGTAATCTGCTAAACGACAGCAGGACACTCCAAAACCATGGCTCCATTGTGGTTTAATGTAGCAGCAAAAATTCACATTCATTTGGAGTATTTGAACCATCTTATCTTGCTTGCACTACTTGGATCAATTATTTTATTCCCAGATACGAACTTAATGGTCTTTTTTTTTCTTTTTGAGATACTCATGAGTTGATTATGATCACTTGTTTAATTGCCGAAAAGATTTTTGCTCACCGACACCATATTACACGTGTCCAAACCATCTTAGATGAATCTCTCTTAATTTAACACCAATTGATGTTACCCCTAAATACTTTTGAATGTGTCCATTATTTACTAAAATAGTGCATAGCCAATGCCAGACTAAATCAAGGGTCCATAATCCACTACAGGTTCCACGATATGGACATTCGAGATAGGGATGCGTTTAGGGTTTTAAGATTAATGGAATCGGGAGGATCAGATGGGACTGCTCACTTGAATGATCATTCTACCCTGAGTAGTGTGGCCCACCAGATGGATGGTGATAACAATTAACCACATTCTAGAAAGCCCGTGAACAGGAAATGGCTGCTGCACATATAAAAGGTAGTTAGATTCCTTCTCATAGAGAAGGGTAGATGAACCCCGGCCACGACACATCTGAAAGACTAGCTAGGCTTGCTATGACTTGGTAAAGACTTCCTTCACATGAAGTCATCTAGGCCCCAAGGCTTACCCCAGGACTGACTTCCATTATTAGTCTCTAGCCTACTGCCTAGAGGGACACAAGGTGCTAAGGCCAATGGCACCAAATGGTGGATTTGTGGAAATGGAACTAAACAGAGGAGCATGGACACCTGAAGAAGATAGAAAACTGTCACAGTGTATCCAAATCCATGGAGAGAAGAGGTGGCGACTTGTTCCGTCAAAAGCAGGTGTGAGATGAGATCATTATCAAAACATTCATTAATATCCCAATCTCAATCTTTCTTTAGCTGTTGATCTCAATGTCTTTTTATGTGTTTTCACAGGGCTGAATCGATGCGGAAAGAGTTGCAGGCTAAGATGGTTGAATTATCTTAGGCCCAACATCAAAAGAGGCAACATTTCGGACCAAGAAGAGGACTTGATAATCAGGCTTCACAAGCTACTAGGGAACAGGTTAGTTGTTAATAGATGCCTAGATAGAATGAAGCCGACATAGAGGAGAATGCAATGAAGAGATTGATGCGGTTAAGCTGGTGATCAACCGATTAGTCCCAGATATTCCAAGCTGTGGATTTTACATTTGCCTTTCTCAAATTTCGATCGGTACACTTACACACACACACACTATGTAGTGTATTTCCACCGGTGGATGCGGGTATTCCGGGGATTCTTTAGTCCCTCGACGGCACCCCTGAGATCAAGTCATCTTGGGCTATGGTCACTCTGTTGGGTTTGGGGGGATGGTGACCACCAACATTAGTGACTAGTCTTTATTAATTAATTGGTTACAACCATATATGGGGTTTCTTGAATTTAATCTTGCTTGTGCTCTTGTAGGTGGTCATTGATCGCTGGAAGGCTACCAGGGAGAACAGACAATGAGATTAAGAATTATTGGAATTCTCATTTGAGCAAGAGAGTAGGCGGCGCTCGCAATGAGAAAAAAGGGCCTAAAAGCCACAATTCAACAGCCCTCGAGAAGAACCTTGGGGAGGTACTAGAAGGTCCTTCATGGAAAGAAGGTGATGTATCAACTAATGAATTTAATGTGGATGAGTTGTTTCAATTTCAAGAGGATGTAAGAGTAGGGACTCCTTCGGATTCCCCTGAAAAGAAGGCAGGCATGGAGAGATTTGGTGGCTCAGTTAGGTCCAACAAAGGGCACTTGGGATGGGATTGGGTGAGAGAGTTGCTTGAGTTTGATGAAGGGGTGGGTTGAAAGAGAGTATAATACATGGGTCTTGGCTTCATTTCCTGAATTTGGTTTACTGTTGATGTTATTGTCTTGTTTTGGGAGGGGAAAAATTATGTATGGAGAATGATTGTATGAATGAATGTTATGGTATTTTGGACGTTAGTGTTGTTACTTTTCTTGGCACTTCTATTGGGCTTTTGATATAAGTCCACTAGAATATGATTCGGGTTACACGTGATGAGCCGGCGCTTGATCATGTCTTTTAACTGTTTGCATTTGGACGTGCCAAAAAACACAAGCAGGCAGCACTGGCAGGGTTAAGGGTTGGCCAAAAAAAAAAAAAAAGATCTATACAGGATGCAACCAAACGTACCACAGATACATAAAATAAATAAAAAAAATTTACCTCTCAGGAAAAAAGAAAAAAGAATTACATCAAAATTATGTATCACAGTTGGGCCTTACTAATTCAGTGAGTGCATGTTGGTTTTCAAAATAAAAAAAATTCACCCAAAATAGTATGAATACCCATAGAAAAGCTCCTGTTGAAATTGAAATCTTATCTGAGTCCTACAGGTCCCCAATTATTGACTCATGACATGAAGCCCAACATGGATTTCAGAGGCAAATCTTTTACATAAACTCAAGGAATTAGAAGGCCTAGTCCATTACTGTGGCTGGCTCTGGCATGTACCTTGGTTAGAGGAGCATGAAGCCCAAAAAATTATGGGTGTAAACTGAGGTGGTCACGAATTATGGGTGTGATCACTGATCAATACTTTCAAATGAAAGAGGAATTGACCCATGGTTGATGATGTATTGCTTTGGAGAAATGCTTGGCGTACGTCTGAGTCTAGCCCGTCAAGTCGACCCCATCGAGGGGTTCAAATTTACTGTTATCCAATTCATGCTCCGGGAAATCTGGGCCAGGCGGAGGTCTTTCACTACCAAATGATCGAATACAAAGACCCAAACCTGACCAAGGTGGGTGTAGTTTGGGCTGGACTAACTGATGAGCACCACATTTGTTGACCGATATTGTCAGCCCCAATCACACTCTAACTGGGTTTTCTTTAGATTTCACTTTGGTCGGATTCAGGTTTGGGTTTACCCACGAACAAATTGCTTAGGTTGAGCCCGCACCCAACTCAACCTGAACCATGAGTCATGAGTTGCACCAGGAGCGCAAGGTCTGTCTAGCCAGATATCTAGATCATCTAACAAAGGCCTCAAGGAGTGCACAATTTTGCAGTCCATGCCTCCCATCAAGTATGTTTCTTTCCGGCCCACAAAAATGGCAAACCCCCTCACCAAACGGGCCACTGGTCAGAGCCACTCGATGAATGACTGAAAACAGAAGGTTTTTTTTTTTTCTTCTTTTTCTTTTTCTTTTTCAAGAGTTTAATAGGCCTCAAATTGAATTATCCACATTTTTAGTTGAACTTGAGATTTTCTTCATTTTCTCTAGATTTCAATAATAATAATAACAATCCCATTTGAATTTTTTTTAGTCAATTGGAGCATTGAATCACAGAAACAGGTCTCATCCACATCACTCCATCATCAATATGCCTCATACTATAAATGTACTTCTTTCAGAACTACCTCATAACTGGCAATGGAATCTACATCTTTCCTATCGAGTCTCATAAGCGGAGGATTTGTATAGAAATAACATTTTGTTCATGCCGAGTCGTTAGCTAACTATAATTCAAACTTGTGACTGATTGGCTCTAATATGATATCAAGTTCCAGTAGGTAACCATTCACATCAAAACTTAGAGGTGTTAGTAAGGACAGCACAAATACATTTCAATGCTCCCACTCTCGTAGAACCCACTACTCAACTTCCAATATCTAAAGGTACATTGAGAATGTGATATCTATGTTTTCCCATTAGTTGTCTCTCTTCAATCCATCTACACGGGTAATCTATATTCCATTATTGTCATTCCCACCCATTAGATTTACATTTGATGCATTCCTTTGATGATGGACATAACTAAAAACAAAGATCTTACCTCTAACTTTTCAATTTGAAGATTTTGTAGAATCAATTTCAATAATTGATGTCTAGAGATCAGCGATAACCTAGCAGAAGCAAAAGACAACACCAATCCTTATATTTATATACGTATTATTCGTCTCCTCTTTGATAATCATTCAATAGAGCTCATCTCGCCATCACCATGAATTTCTATATATTCAATTCTCTACATTTTTTTTTTTTTTCAAATAAACATGTCCTAAATGAGATTTGGTCCAGGCATTCTCAACTGGCAGAGGGCTTTCTCTGAGCAATCCAGATCAGTCCATTTGGTAAGATTTAATGTGGAATGTATATGGATATATCAAAGACCTCTCATGATAATCGTTACGATCCAATGATTGGCCCGCGAGATTTTCGAAAAAGGGAACATTGTTTTTCTTAGATAAGGGGAACGCTGAAATACAGACACTCATTTCTTAAGAGGATGTGACGTCCCACAGAAAATTACAAAAAGAAATATCTTCCCAAGATTATAGTCATGAAGATTGAAAGTTGAAGAGGACTCTTCACGCAAGAAGAAGAAGGGAAAAAATAAATTTTAAAGTGGACTCTTTTTAAAAGGTAATTTATATTATAGTCCCTAAGTTTTGGCCTCCTCAAAAAAAGCATGAGCTTTTTGTATATACTCCCCTAAAGTTTGTAGGATTTATAAATAGGCACTTGAAGTTTTACTATTTGCAAATAGGTCCCTGTATTTTCATTTTAATACATTCTTTATCTCCAAACTCAATAGTCTTCTAACCATCATAGGATTTTAAAGCAAAATGACACGTTTATCCATCTCTTTTATCCTTATGTGTTTTTTTTTTTATCGGTAACGGTAAAATATATTAAAGACTTAAGAAATGTAGAATAAAGATGGAAAAAAAAAACATGCGAAGGTATTAGAGCTAAATACCAACACAAAACAACAAATTACAAAGGAGCAAGTAAGGCTACCTCTGTTTCAACCCCCAACTTAGCCAAAGCATCCACCATGCCATTCCCCGACCGAAGCACATGATGAAACTCAACATTCAAAGATGATAACAAAGTCTTGATTTCATTGAAAAGAAATTGAAATTTCCAAGGACCCTTCTCCAAACAAAAAATCGCATTTAAGGAATCACTTTCCATCAAAAAAAAAATTTTCATCCTTATATGTATAATTTCAAAAGTTTGGACTCAATTTTTTTATAAAGCATGTAACATTAACAATTGCACTTAGTGGGAGAGAACCACCCTATATAAATTCATTTTTTCTTATCAATACAAGGTTCATTTCATTAAATCTAAATTGATAATGACGACAATCAACACCAGTACTTATAACTGGTTTTTTATTTATCCAATCCATACATGACCCACCGTTGGATTGATGAAAGTTTCAAAATATATTATTATGCTTCATGTGTAGGGAGTGTAAAAGAAATATTGAGGGAACGAGCAATTGTAAAAAAATAAACATTGATTTTTAGAATTTCTGCGGGACTTTTCTCAAATATGGGTGGGGGCTCCAGTCCCCAGGCCCTTGTACCTGGTTTCAGCCCTAGTCATGTGTATGAGATAGTTATTAAGATAAACTATTGGGACTTGAGATAAAATAATAGTAATTTTGTAAATAATAATATACTGATTTTTGTTTCAAGGATGTTAGGGCAAAGCTGTCATTTATATAAAAATCCAACACAAATATCAGGTAGCCTGCCATTCTTGTTAGGAATACTGATTTTGGGGACATAAAAGGTATTAAAAAGAAAGAGCAGGGGCCTATTTATAAATACTAAAATTTCAGGGGCCTATATACAAATCCTACAAATCTTAGAGGGGGAAATACAAAAGGCTAAAAAAGTATTTAATGAAACAATCTTATCAAAAAGGTCTGTTAGGTTTTGCCTTTAAACATTTTCTTTCCATTAATTTACCTGGTACAATGAATAAAGCCAGAAAACTTTCAAAAAGAAAAAAAAAAAAAAAAAAAAGGCAGATGCAAAGGCAGAGGCAGAATTTAGATGTCCTTCATTAAAAAACAATTTGGCTTGTAATTTTTAAATAATTAGAAATTATTTTTTTACCCAAAAAAAAAACAATTTGGAATTATAATTTTCACTCAGGCAAAATTAAATGCATCCAACCCAACCATTATTAATTCTTTATCCATGGGCCACAATTAGTATTGTCAGTTTTGCCAATGACTGCGCGCGCACTCTGGTGCCATTTATATGCGCATACAAGATCTCCATCGAAACTGGTCCCATCCATTCCCTAATCTCTCACAAAACTAAATATAATTAAAAATTATATGGTTAGGTTTGTTTCGCACAAAATCAACCCCCGAGCTCTTGTAATGTGTCACAATAACTGTATTTCACCAAAATCTTTTTTTCCATTATCATCTATGTAAGACAATAGTAAAAGCAGAGGAGATGAGAAGATTTAAGAACAAGCCTACCTCAAGCAGTAGTAGAACCATTTTTCCTTTTCCCTTTATCATCTTATTTTGTTGGGGGCACTATATAAAAGAATTCTTGAGGGAGCAATATGTAAAAAAAAATCATAAATTCCCTATAATAATGAGGGGTTTTCTAAATTTTTTGGCCCCACCACCCCTACTCTCAAGGTTAATTGTAGAAAATGGAAAAAAGATGAAGCAAAAGAAAATTAATCGTTAAAAGCAAGCAAACCAAAGCAACATCCAAGAGACATCAGGGAGGGTGAAGAGGGCGAGTAAGAACAAAAGACCCAACAGCCCTACAGTATGTACTTATAGCACAAATATCAGCTACTAAATTCAATTGTCTAGAAATGTGAGTTGGAAAACGTAATGAAGTGGAGGTGTTAAGTTTGATAAAATTCCAAGTATAAGTAGGTGAGTTACACAAGATGCATGGGTAGGTGAAGACGGTGTTGGCTGTGTCTATCGAATTTGTAGGGTAAGCTAATAAAAGAAAGACCTCTCAAAAATTTAGGAACACTTTTGTATTATTTGTTCTTTGAACCCTCCTTTTTTTATTTTGGATCAATAGTTGAAGAATATTTTGAATAACTTCCCATTCCAAAAAAGAAGGATCGGGCTTATTTAAAACGTAATCCATCTGCATTCAAATATCTGGTTTGATGTACTATACATATATGGCGTGCAATCTAGAGCATTGGAATCTATTATTTGCGTATTTGCGAGAATACAAAACCTATGATGATTGAACAATCATGTTACACAAGAGAGATACTAGGATTTTACATGGTTCTTAGAAAAGGCAGGGTACAATTGCCAAAACACTCCTGACGCTGAACCTGCACCCGGTCGTTGGCCAACCCCATAAGCCACTCCTGTAAACCCCGGATACAAGACATAAATCCAAAAGAATTGAAGTGGGTGTTGGTTCTTGAAAAGCTATTGCAGATTTTCAAATGGATCCGGATCTCTTTTTCCAATTTTGTGGTGTGACGTCTTTTTTGTTTACTATTAAAGATAATGTTTTATGCCATTGATCTACCAGATGCAGTAGAACTTTCAACTTGGTCATCTGCAATAAAAACTAGCTAGTGTAGTCTTTCGAATTCCTATCTTGAATTAGTGAATTAAAGTTTCAATTCTTTCACTAATGCAACTAATCGCCGAACGCGATGTAGTAGATAAAAAGATTGGGGAATATGATTACACTCTTTCATCTTATCCTCGGAGCGGATAACTATAAACTTAGCATTCGTGGATGCGAGGGAAGATCACATGCATGTACACAAACTATATAGAGTCCCTGATGAATGGAGTATGACCCAAAAATCATGTTTATGTCGATCTCGACCACGCAATTGGTGTTGATCAAAATCCACAGTACTAAAAATTCAGGAATTTAAAGAAAGTGGTCATGGTTCCAATGTCAGCCCGTAAACCACATGGACTTAAAAAGCACTGTGATCAAATGGGGCCATGGTTTAAACAGTCTAGATTGGTGTAAGGCGGACTTGAAACTTTATAAATGGTGCACTTGGAAATTTTCTAATGAATAAAACAAGAGGTGGAATATCTTCTGTTGATGCCCTTTGTGTTATCTAATGCCTTGAGAGGAAGGGAATGGCTACAGTCCACATATTCATTCCATGGTCTTTGTTAAAAGTGCGAGGAAGACTTGCAGCAACTTTCTAGCTGTCATTTGATGTCTTTTTGTGCTTGGTTTTCTTACCTTCTCATGAACGAAATGAAATCTACAGATGTTTCCAAGTATCCTCCTTCTACATTGGTAAAAACACTAGAAGTCAGCTTCGTAGTCTTCTTACCTTCTTGTGCACGAAATGAAATCTACAGGTGTTTCCAAGTATCCTCCTCCTTTTACTTTGGTAAAAACACTAGAAGTCAGCTTCTTAGGTAAGCAAATGCGAAACTTTCATTATTTTCATAAGCTTAACTCAATCTAATCACAGTCATGATGAATGATTTGCAAGAATAAAACCTTGTTTATTGTTCTATGGCTCAACCAAAGCTCCTAGAAGGGTGTTTCATCTTGTAGGTTTTGTACCGTAAGATACAGGTTTCCAGCAAAGTGACACTCATTAATTATAAGGGAATGTCAAGAATATTCAGTCTGGAGTTCTTGTTGTTGGAGATTTATGACCGCATGTTTGCATCTGTTTCCAAGCTTTTCAAGTTCCTTATTTAAACTCTCTAAATATCCAGTGTTTTCTTTCCTACAAAATTCTCTAAGTTCTCAAATATTCAGCATTCAAAATGATTAAGGCCCATTGAGCAATTGTGAACGAGAGCTTTTGGAAATTCAGATATCCCCAAAAATATCCTCTATGCGTGCAACTTGCAGTGAAGTTTGGGATTGGTGCACAGAATTAGGGATTACCAACCCACCATGGGCAGATTTATCTTCTTTTTCTTTTTAAAGAAATTTTAAAAACAGCCGCTTTTTCAGACAAGGTGTTCTGCAACTGACCCATTCATCTAGGAATTCTACTTCCAAACACATAATTACTGCATGCAAGTGCTTGGGTGCCTTTGTGGGTTGCAAATCCTTTTGTACCATGTACATTCCCAGACAATTTTTTATATACCATTTACATCTTGATTGCTAAAGAGTCAGTTATACATTCACATTCATCTAAATTTGAAGTCGGTCAATAGTGAATCAAATTTTTTCCAGCTTTAGATTGCCACCTATTAGTTGAAGACCAAAATCCCAGCTTTAGGTCCCATTTGTTTGATTTGTATAGAATTCTTAGAAATTCAAAGAAAATTATAGCTTCTGCCAGCATTAAATATGTGAGGATTTATTAAATATGTAAGCGTAGAGGCAGTGGAAATACTACTCAACACTTCCTCTTGGGTGGAATCCAGACCGCACCAATTTCACGACACACATTTTTGCACCAAGTCATTCCTCCTGGGAATGGGATTCTAACTCGCCATTGATTTAGTTTGATGATATATTAAATTTCCTCCTCTTGCCAATCCTATCAAAACCCCGTGACATTAATAAAGACAGCAGCAGAAATACGATTTTAAATGAAAGATAAAAGATTAAGATATGGATCTTAGCTCACTTTCTTGAAATGTGATTTATTAGGGCGACAGCTTGGTGGTCATTTCCTCCATAGATTTTCACTTTAGGCTCTTAGATAAGAACTCATTTGCTTATAATCTCCAGGAAGTCGATACCAACCAAACGGAATTCTACTCAATTCATAATTAATGTACAGTAGCAAGAAAGTTAACTTCACTGGTTCTCATATGAACTCCTAGCAGTGTAATTAAGTGTAAAAAGTGTACTCGAATAGACTGCTTTACCATATCATGACAGAAATCATGAATCCCCATATCCCATCCCTTGTGCAACTCTCTCTCTCTCTCTCTCTCTCTCTCTCTCTCATATATGTATTAAAAGAGGCATCTTGTTTTTTCCATAAGATTCCGTCCAGGAATACAGCTCAAAATCTGTCCAGGAATACAGCTCAAAGTCTGTCCGTTATCTTTCAACTATATAGCTGCACGTGAAATGATGCATGGCATCACACTGGAATCCTAGAGCGACGATACCATCAAGCAAAATGTATAATCTTTTCCCTTACTCTATATAAATCAACCTAACCCACTCATACCCCAATACACACAAGGAGTGATAACCACACAAATTAAGATGTTCCATATCTTCTTCTTCCTCTTCTTCTTGCAACTCCTCTCCTTTCCCTCCCATGCAGCTGTCCAGGACTTCTGCGTGGGAGACCTCTCTCTTCCTGAAGGCCCAGCAGGCTACTCATGTAAGAAGCCCGCCAAGGTCACCGTAAATGACTTTGTGTACTCCGGCCTGGGCGTGACTGGAAACACGTCTAACCTCATCAAGGCTGCCGTGACACCTGCATTTTCTGCCCAATTCCCCGGGGTGAATGGGCTTGGGATCTCCATGGCCCGCTTAGACCTTGCGGTCGACGGTGTGATCCCTCTCCACACCCATCCAGGGGGATCCGAGGTACTAGTGGTGGTAGAGGGGACGATATGCGCTGGGTTCATATCGTCGTCGGCCAATTCAGTGTACTTTAAGTCACTCAAGAAGGGGGATATCATGGTCTTCCCTCAAGGGCTGTTGCACTTTCAGATCAATGGCGGCGGCACTCCTGCACTTGCTTTCGTTAGCTTTAGCAGTCCGAGCCCGGGGCTTCAGATCACTGCATTTGCGCTGTTTGCGAACAATTTGCCGTCGGCTTTGGTGGAGAAGACAACTTTTCTTGATGATGCTCAAGTGAAGAAGCTCAAGGCTGTGCTTGGTGGCACTGGTTAAGCTTTCTATCAAGAACAAGCCTTTGTTCCTTGCTCATTGTCTGTTTGTTTTCTTGTCATGATCATAGAGATTAGAAGCCGTAGGCTATAGACTTCCTACTTCTATGGTAATGTGTGGACTCATTAGCGTTTCAGTTGCTGTACCAGTGTGTGTGTGTGTGTGTTTTTTTTTTTTTTTTATTTAAAGTTTATGTGTGATTTGTCATTGCAATCGATCGAGTTGTGGATTGGACGTATGGTTATCATCCAATCTTTGAAAATTTTATTTTGGCCATCAATTTTATTGTCTCATCTGCTACCACCCTTTCTATCGTCTGGTGACGGTTGTTAACATTCAATCTCTGTGGACCCTTTTAAGTTACTGTACTGCAGTAGATTATCCGGAGTCCCTTGAGAGACAAGATGGGATTAATTGCACCAAAAATAAGTATGAGGTGAAAGAAGCAACCAATGTAAGAGAAAAAAAAAAAAGTGGTCCTTCCGAGGGTCAGGTCAAGTGGTCCTTCTCAACCTTTTCTTTCTTTGTTGAACAAGGTATATTTGTTTTCATAAGAATACACGAGAATTTGGATGTACATAGAGTAATTAAAAATAAAGATTCAGGAATTTCCTTCTACGAAAATAGAACTAAAAGAAGATAAAATTTGATGACTAAGTTTTGAGATTTTGTCTTTCATCTTCATTTTTAACCACCATATCTATTCAATTTCTATACATTTTAATGCACATAAATAGGGCTATAATGTCATTTGTAATTGTACCTGAACAATGATGACAAATGGGTCCCTTAATTGCTCAAATTGATGCAGTTTATTTTTTGCACATTGGTTCCAATTTATTTCTTAGTTTTTTTTTTTCCTTTTTTTTTTTGGACAATGTAATAAGAAGAGGGACTCCAAAAGTCCAAGTCATGTTTGAAACAATGGGGCCGTCTAGTGTTAATTAAAGCCCTCCCACAAAAACATATCGATAAGAGTGCTCACGGGCCAGGCTAGCTTTGACCCTGATGAAGCCGCCGCAACGGACTAGATTGAAGCTACGCATTTGGGCAGTGGTACAGGCATGGGCCTGTTTTTATCTCTAAGCCTTTGTCTGCATAAAGCTTGACCAGGATGCATCCAAAGTATGTAGCAAAGAAAGAGATTTACCATTATCAATGAGTAATTTTAATGGGAGCTGCTATTGGCACACTAGGTTTTCTCCCTTCCCACACAGACATTTAAAAAAAAAATACCTTATGAAAATTACCATTTTACCCACCCTCTCCCTTTCTCTCTATCCACCTCCCCCTTCACCTCCAACCGGCGGCAGATCGAATAGCCGGGCGGTTGCAATGATCGCCAAGCTGCCCGATCTGCCGCCGGCCAGGGAAAGAAAGGGAGAGGGAGAAACAAAGAGAAGGGAGAGAAAGAAGGAGAGGGAGAGAGATGGGGAGAGAGAGCCAGGGAGAAGAGAAGGGGGAGAGAGAACAGTGTGGGAGGTAGAGACAGGGAGAAGAGAAAGGGGAGAGAAAATAGTGGGGGAGGGGTAGGGCAGCCGACGCTCGCCGGTCCAGGCTGGATCCGGAGGTGAAGGGAAGGTAGGGGGAGAAAGGGAGGAGAGAGAGAAAACAAGGGGGAGGAGGGAAGGGAGGGGAGGGGTCGGCCATTGCCGTCGGTGAAGGGGGAGGTGGGGGAGAGAAAGGGAGGAGGAGAGAGAGAAACAGTGGGGAGGGAGGAAGAATGGGAGAAAAAAGAGTGAGAGGACAGAGGAAGAGAGGGAGGGAGAGGGAGAGAAAACAGTGGGGAGGGAGGGAGGGAGGGAGGGAGAAGAGGAGGAGAGGGGTCGGCCGTCGCCGTTGGTGAAGGGGGAGGTGGGGGGAGAGAAAGGGAGGAGGAGAGAGAGAAACAATGGGGAGGGAGGGAGCGAGAGAGAAACAGTGGAGAGGGAGGAAGTAGGTGGGGAGGGAGAAGGGAAGGAGAGGGGACGCCGGCGAATCTGCCGCCGACCGGAGGTGAAGGGGGAGGGGGGAGAGAGAAAGAGATAGGGTGGGCAAAAAAGTAATTTTACAAGTGTTTTTTTTAGCTTTTTGTATATACCTCCTAAGGTTTGTATGATTTGTAAATAGGCTCCTGGTGTTTTAATATTTACAAATAGGCTCCTGTATTTTCATTTTAATACCTTCCGTATCCCCAAAATCAATAATCTTTCAACCGCCATAGGTTCTTAGAGAGAAATGACACTTTTGCCATCTCTTTTATCCTTATATGCATATTTTCAAAAGCTTTGACTCAATTTTTTTTATAAAGCATGTAACATTAACAATTGCACTTAGTGGGAGAGAGTAACTATACATGAATTTATTTTTTTTATCAATACATTGCTTATTTTATTAAGTCCAAACTGATCATGACGATAATCAACACCTATACTTATAACTGGTTATTATCTATCCAATCACCTACCGTTGGATTGGGGGAATGGGCAAATGTGAAAAAATATTAATTTTTAGAATTTGTGATGGGCGGTGGTGTTTGGCTCTATATGAAAGAAATATTGGGGGAAGGGGCATATGCAAAACAAAATATATTAATTTTTAGAATTTGCGGGGGGTGGGGGGGGGGGGGGGGGGGGGGGTGGGGGGTGGGGTGAGAATTTTAAACATGGGGGCTTTAGCCCCAGGCCCTTGTCTTGCGTCCACCGATTGTTGTGTGCATGAGGGAGTTATATATTAAGAGAAACCATTTAGACTGAAATAAAATAATGGTATTTTGTAAATAATAATATACTAATTTTTGTTGAATGGGTGTCAGGGCAAAGTTGTCATTTATATAAAACTCCCACACAAATCTCATGGTGGCTGCCCAATCTTGTTAAGAATATTGATTTTGGAGACATGAATGGTATTAAAAAGAAAAGGCAGGGGCTTATTTACAAATATTAAAACCTCAGGGGCCTATTTACAAATCCTACAAACCGTAGGGAGTTATATACAAAAAGATCTTTAAAAAAAAAAAAAAAAAAAGTGTGTGTGGGAAGGGAGAAAATTTGTGTGCCAATAGTAGCTCCCATTTTAATTGGTGAGAAAATCACGATTTTGTAAGGATAAAACTTCAAAAGGAAAAAAAATAAAAGTTGGATTTGTCCATCCAATCAATCCTGCGAATGAGGCTCATCCATCATCAATCGAAACCCTCACACCTACCAATTCATGTGAACTCGGACTATCTCTTGCTCAGGCCTGTCAATTTAGCCTGTTGAAATGAATATCAACCCTGGCCTAGCCCAACCCAAGTCGGAAAACACAGGGCTTCTAAAAAAATTGAGCCCAACGGGTTGGGTTGGACAATTATTTGAAAGTCCGACCAAAATGGGACTGGGAATGGGTATAGTATGCCCAGCACGTCCAAACCCAGCCCGACCGTAAGGTTATTTTACAATTTTTTATATATTTCAATGGGAACCCTCAAAAAACTCTCCCAAAATGTCTCTTCCCTCCACCATTTCTTATGATTTCAATCCCTTCCCACTCCACACCAAAAAACCACACCGTAGTGGACTCAATTAGATACTTGGATGGGATCCACTATTGAGTTTGGGTTTGAAATTTTTGATAGATTTATCACCCTTTATTTTGAATACTTAATATCTACTAACTAGTATCTAGACCTTTTGAAATTTGATCAAGCTAACCATCATTATCATCTTTATTAAAAGAGTTTCACCCATTAAGAAGAAAAAAGACGTCTCCATCGACGAAATGCTAAAGCCCAAGCCCGCATGGGATGGAATTTGACATAGGCTTGCTCAATTTAGGACCGGGATTGGACAATCCTGGGAAGGCCTGTCCAACATTCGGGAAGGGATTGAACAACCCAGGCTCAGGCCCAGCCCGGCCCATTGACTAGCCTACTCCTACTGACCATTATCTATTATTGGAATTGAATGTGCAAAAAAAAAAAAAAAAAAAGTTGGATTTGTCCAAGCCCGGCCCTTTTATTTTGGAGGCTTACAATTTAAGCTTAGATCCAGCCAGCTATGGACCAGAAACTTAGGTCCAAGTCCAACCCATTTGAAAAATACACATGCCTATTTGTGCCAGACGTCATGTCCGAAGACGAACCTCGATCGAGTCTACGTCTAAAATGTCCACAATGGATCCACCTGAATTCGACATGTTTCCTACTCTACGTAAGCCTGCCTAATTAATTAACTTCTATCAAGAAAAATATGTCCATGTCAAAACCAAGGGTTTTATAATTATAGCACATCCAAATCTAACCCATTGAAGGTTTGGGCTCATATCAGGTTTGAGCGGCCCAGCCCATGAGCATCCATTACCTATATGTTATACTGGAGTGTTTGGGTTAACCATAGATGGACCCTTTGTATTGAATTCAAATGATTCTTCCCTTGCTTTTTAAAGAAAAACAATTAAGATTAAACCTTTCAAGACTGATGTGTTTGGAAAATAAATATAACGATCAGCATCAGTAAGTGTAAAATGATCTATTACCATCCAGACGTTTTTAACAAAGATGTTGTAGTTCTTTTCTTCTCTTTTCTTTTCAAATTTTCATAAGTGTAGAAATTATGTCAAAATGTGTAGGAAATATAAGTTCAAATGGGTTTAAATATGTTATGAAAAGTAAGGGAGATGCTACTATATGAGAGATATCTCTCACCTTATACGAGAGATAAGGGTGTTGGCATTAGATATGAATGTGAGGGCCCCACCTTATCTCACATATAAGGTGAGAGATATCTCTCATAGGAGTATCTCCCGAAAAATAATGGGCTTTTTACAAATAGGACAAAAGATAGGGGGGTATTTAAAACTTTTATTTACTGTCAGCCGTGGGGCCTACCTGAGGCCTAGATGGTTAATCCAAGCAAGCAGTAGCATTACTTTCCAGTTTCCAAAATCCAACAAGATAATCCAAGATAGAAAAACAAGATAACGTCCCATTGAACTGCAACAACTCATATATTATATACCGCGGCCTTGTTTGGTATCTCTACTGTTTTTTGGATAGACTCATCAAAATAATTAGAAAAAGAGTTACTAAAAAAGCGACTAGAATTAAAACAAGTATTTGGTAATGCAAGAATCTATGTTAAATAGGCTTTTATATATCAACTAGCAACTAAGCACTGTACTAAGCCCGAGTCCAAAATTGAAAATATATTAAAATTTAAGATTTTTTAGATATAAATAATGAAGATTAAATCTAAAAAATAAATATAATGTTAATTCTATAATATAAGAAAATATTAAAAATAAACATGACTCACTAGGCTTTAATTCAGACTTGAGTCTACATCAAAACATCTGGCTCGTTGCATGTCAAGGTTTCGTGGGCCATGATGGTTTAAACATGACTTACGAGGCTTTAATTCAAACTTGATCAGCCTACATCGAAACATTTGGCCCGTTGCATCATCTGATTGTTCATAGCTGAGACACTGATTTTTTTAGATACAAGGATCGATCATGTACACTTGTCCATGCTGACCACCTTTAAAAAATACACGAGACCCACCTTTAAATACGACATGACACACCTTTAGAATTTCCATTATGTGACCCCACCAAGTCTTCTCGTAATGCCGTGTCAGTAAGGACCCACTGTCTCATTGTCTAATTGGACACACCTTTTAGGATATAAGGCCCACCTTTAGATGTTACATCATGTGACCCGACATAGGCACCTCAGAACGCCGCATTAGCAAAGGCCCACTGTCTCACTAAACATTTAATCAAGTCATATTAACCCCATTTAATTTAAGAATTCTTTTATATTACATTTTTAGATATGATGTAGTTGTGCCCCGTTTCTCTATACTCGTAAGACAAAATTTGAAATGTTGATTCTTATTAGCCCAGCCCTTTGTTGCTAGCAACACACTTAAAAATATATTTATTTTTTAAATATAGCAAAACACGCCCGTGCTAAGCCCAGGATAAAAAAAATAAATATTCAATTTGGGACTATTTTTTGAGATACTCTTATAATTAATGAGATGAAGACAAATTCAAAAGAAATCAATACATCATCTATCATGTTCACAATTTCATATGTGAAAGTTTATTTTAAAGGAGAATGTGTACGCAGTAAAACAACATAATCTGCAGTAAAACAACATAATCTGCAAATCAATCTTATTTTACAAAATTTCACACATTTTGATTTTTAATATAAAAATCAATGAGAATTAAGAAAAAACATTAATTTTTCAAATTCTGAAGTTTTCCATAAACTATAAAGAATACAATAAAAACAATATAAAGAGAAAAAATAGAAACTAGTCTATCAAACACAAAAAGGACAAAAAAAAATAACCCTAATTAACCATAGATTATCCGCTTTGAAAACAATGAAGTCATCTGAATCACAACTAATTTATGGTAAAAGCCAAATCTTCTATCGAATCAAACCCAATGATAAAAATATAAAGTTATGATTCTTGCATAACACTCTTAATATCTATGAATAATACTGTGAATTATTAGATTTTTTTTAAAAAAAGTACGTTTACTAACCGTGGAGAAATTTCTTACATAGTAGAATTTCCCAGATAAATTCATTTTAAGATTAGTTTTAACGAGAGCATCCAAGGTGGCTACAAAACTAATATCTAAATATCTTTAAAAAAATTATTCCATTTAGATTTTGGACATCACATGGGTTCTCAACACAAAGAAATCTTTGTTCGATGACACTAGAGAATAAGATTTGGAATAAAAATAAAGTCATTGTAGGGAGTGAAAAGTAGAAAGAAGGCTTAAGTGGTTACAATTACATATTGAAAGTGCGAGAAAAAAGTGAGTTAGCTATTAGCTTGGGTATAGCTACCGGTCAAAATCAGAAGTTATAGTCAAAATTAACTTCAAAACCCTCCACTTTAATATCGTATAATTGGTGAGTGATGATTATTCAAACCCGTTTTTCCACACCCGATTGAGAGAAAGGTGAATATAGAAGATATCATTAAAGAAGACTCTGATAAAAATAATCTTAGGTGCTGTTTGGCAACTCTGTTTCAAAGGTCAATTTCACTTAAAATGGTTTCAAATAGAGGTTTTTGTGCTTTTAGACTGTTTGGTAACTTTAAGGCGAATGTCTGCTTGAATCGGATTTAAGATGTTATTGGTCCATTCCAAAAAGTTACAAAAATGGAAGAGAATCGAATCAGAACGTAATATCTAATGCGAAAAGACAATGTCTCATTTTTTCGGGACAAGTTGACCCTATAAACCTTTAACATATTACAACATTGCCCATATAAAAGCAGTACACTTTCCATCTCTCACCTTTATCTTCCAAGAGAAACCCTAAACAGAGCTCTTGACTTTAGAAAGAGGTGATGGAGGGTTTCTTCTTGTGTATGACAAATGGAAGATGGGCAACAACATGACTTTAACTACAACTGCTTTCTTTGTATTGTCTCCTGATCCCGATCCCTCAATCCCACCAACACCTCGGTCCTCCTCCTCCTCCATCTTCGTCTTTTTCTTTTTCTTTTTTTCATGTTGGGCACTATATTCATCATAGATGTTTTTTTATTGGAAGTTTTCATGGTTGGTGCCTTCGGATTATTTTTTATAATTATTTAAAATGTTGTATCGAAAATGGGTAATACAATTCCTGTGCAGGGTATTCCCGTGATCCCGAAATTATTCCCAGTTTAGGTAAAAGTGCCAACTGGGCCTGCTTTGGACCCGGCCTTGCTCAACTCGGCGACAGCGCCAGCTGGCACCGAGCCCAAACCCGCCTCAATAAGAGTACCGAGCACACTCCATTGAGTTCGGCACCGCGCATCTCGGCAACAGTATCCAAGCTCGTGCCCACGACTTCGGTGACTTCTCCGGTTCGGCTCTATTAACCGAGGTGAACACTGAACGTCGAATCCTAATTATATGACGTGACAGCTACGTTGCAGAATGTACTGGCAAATAGGGTGGCCGCCGAATACTGATAAGGGGTCGTCCCTATCAGGCGATCACGTCTGCATTTATGAGAGGGATTGAGGAGAGATCCGATGGGACAGTATCCTCACCTACCCCCACTGAGGATCCTAGGTATGGGCTGATGGGACTGCTCTCACCTACCTCCACTCAAGAACCTTCCACACTCTTTTATATCTATGCATGGTAAGATCCATGAACAGGTACGCATTATGCAATACCCATTTAACATTGCCTGAACCTTCTTCCTCCTCACTTCACCCTTTGTTTAGTGACTACACTAACTCAGGCGTCGAAGTGCTTTCGACTGACAGCAACCCAGGGCCCTGACCTTTGTCTCTCCTCTCTTTCAGGTTCAAGGCTTCCAATACACTCAAACCAGCTTAACAGCACTACCAAGAGCTTCATAATCACCTAAATCAAGTCCGTTATTTTTAGGCACTTACAATTGGCGCCGTCTGTGGGAAATGGTTGAAAAAACCAAATCTTTATCTTAAAAAACCATGCCTCCAAAGACTAAGAAAGGAAAGGGCATTGGGCCATCCAGGTCCCTACCGCCACAGCCATTTTTGCCCATCATGCAGCCTCCACCGGTGACTCACCAACCAGAGGCGCCAAGGCAATTGCCAACGATCCCTCGCCAGATAAGAACCGGCGAAAGGCCCGGCGTGATGAGCGTAAGAGAGCCAGTTACCCAGTCGAGCTCGTCGTCGAGAGGGGTGACAGCACCTCCTCGTCGTCACAACCCTGTTCTGGAGCGTATCCGGCCAGGTCCCTCTCAGGCGGGGCGTCCTCGTCAAGACACTTTCCTACAGAAACGACCCCGTCAGGATGTTCCTCCTCCGGGACGTTCCCTACGAGACAAAACACCAATATTGTCCAAGTCACACCAGTCCCATCGCCAAGACCATGTGGAAGACGACCACGTGCTCCTGTTCTCTGACGAGGACGATGGCGACGTGATCCTGGAGGAGGATGACGATGCGCTCCTCGAGGATATCAGGGCTCAGAACCTCCACATTCAAGAGCAGGATGCTCTAATTCTCCGGCTCCAGGAACAGCTCCAAGAAAAAGGCAAAGGCCCCAGCCAGGGCCTCGGTCAAACCCCCTGCTCGCCAGCGAGCCCGGCGGGTACCCGAGGTCAAACAGGACTTGAGGCAAGTCCTGACCAATAAACGGCGAGACCGAGCCTATGACGAAGGCACCAGCAGCACTCATCTCAGCGCTGACACTAAGAAGCAGCGCTAGAGGCCGGGAGACGACCTTGACCTGAGGATACTGTCTCATCGGCCCGACCTGAGAGAATGGCTCAACCGAGAGGTCAAACTAACTATCCAACAGAACATGGAGGTGGTTGGTTTCACCCGAGACCGGCTAACCACCTACGATGTCCGACATGAGAGTATGGCTCAATCAGCAAGTCAAACAAACTGTACAACAGAACATGGAGGTGGTCGGCTTCACCTGAGGTCGGCTAACCGCCTACGACGCTGATGACCATGGCACGTCTCCATTCTCTCAGGAGATCAGGGACCAAGTGCTCCCTGAGAAGTTCAGCGTCCCAAGGCTCAATCTATACGACGGAACCTCAAACCCAGCTACGCACCTCCGACACTTCACTCTGAGAATGTCGGTGTAGGGTGACGACGGCAGCCTAAACTGCAAGGTCTTCTCCTCCAATCTGGGCGACCTCCCACTTCGGTGGTTCTACGCACTTTCCGAGGGATCAGTTTCGAGCTGGTGGCAGCTCCGGAGCTCCTTCGTGGAAAAGTTCCAGGCGCATAGGGTCATCCCGAAAACGGATGATGACTTGATGACCATCAGAATGAGGCAGACTGAAAATATCACTTAGTTCGCCAAAAGGTTATGGACCATCTACAGCTAGGTCGAAGATGCCAATGATGAAATGGTCATCAAGTCCTTCAAACAAGCTCTGTTGCCAGGCAACGAGCTTCAGAGGGACCTGGTGCGGTTCCCCATGGTCACAGTGAAAGCACTGATGGCCCGGGTGAACCAATTCGTCAAGCAAGAAGAGGATGAGGTCCGAGCTCAGGAGAGCTTCGGTACCTGGCAAGAAGACAGGCCCTCCAAGAAGGATAAAAATTTATCCAGGAGGGAGGCGGACCGGAACAGAGAACCAGCCAGCTCGGCAATGCGCTCTGCTCCCACCTCAGGGGGAGGCACGAAGCCGAAGTCAATTGGTGCCTCTTACAAGGCCATCAACACTATCTTCAAGGAGCCCATCTATATACTCCTTGGCAAGATCAAGATGCAGCCCTTCTTCAAGTGGCCCCAGCTCATGAAAGGTGACTCCTCCACCCTAGATCAGAGCAAGTTTTGTGCCTACCACAACCAGAATGGGCACAAGACCGAGGACTGCATGGCCTTTAAGGCCCACCTCGAAAAGCTCGTAAAGGAGGGGCACCTCAAAGACCTCCTCAAAAAGGAAGGCAGGGTCAACCGAGCCCACCAGGGCCAGCCCGATGAGGATCGGGACAGTGATGAGCCGGAGGGGACCATCAACGTCAACCACCTAGCCCTCGCTCCTCGGGGAAGCAACCAGGCTCGTGCCGAGGCCAGGAGGGCCCTGCATGGTAAGCAGGTGATGACGGCCGAGCTCGGCCCCTCTCCCATGAAGGCGCGGAAAGAGAGACAAAAGATTTGGTTCTCTGACGAAAACCTGGACGGGGTCCTGCTACCCCACAACGATCCTCTGCTCCTGACTCTGAGGTTAAGGAACTTCAAAGTCAAGAGGATCCTCGTGGACCCCGGGAGCTCCTCAGAAATCCTCTACTACGACTGCTTCAAGAAGATGTGTCTGAAAGAGGAGGACCTGCAGGAAGTCCGCACCCCGCTGGTGGGCTTCAGCTCCAAGCCAGTCTACCCCAAGGGGAAGATCTCCCTCCAAGTCCAAGTAGTGAGTGCCTCCATGACAGCAAACTTCCTAGTGGTGGATGCACCATCCCCATATAATGCAATAATGTGAAGGACTTGGCTGCACAACATGGAAGCGGTGCCCTCCACCCACCACCAGAAGCTCAAGTTCCCATTGGAGAGCGGGGACAGAAGAGTCGAAGTGATAACAGTCTGAGGCGACCAACAAATGGCCAAACAGTGCCTGATGGCCGTGGTCCCCAGCGAGGCAAAGCCGCAGCAAGTCCACATGGCCGAGCTGGAGGCAGAGCTCGAGGTTGTTGGCCGAGCGCTCGAGCAGAAAAGTGTCGAGGACCTCACCGAGGTCAGGATCGATCCGAGCAATCCGGAGAGATACTTCCTGCTCGGCAGTCAGCTTGTAGAAGCTGAAAGGTCCGAACTGTTTGACTTTCTGTTGCAGAACAGAGAAATCTTCGCTTGGACCCCTTACGAGATGCCCGGCGTCGACCCCGATGTCATGTGCCATAAACTGAACGTGAATCCCAGACACAAACCTGTAGTCCAAAAGACTCGCAGGATTGGGGTCCAGCAGGCAGAGGCTGTGATTGAGGAGGTCAAAAAGCTGTTAAAGGCCGAAGCAATCAGGGAAGTCAGCTACCCTGAATGGCTGGCCAACATAATGGTGGTCAAGAAAAAGAACAGGAGCTGAAGGGTCTGCGTGGACTTCACCTACCTCAATAAGGCCTACCCCTAAGACAGCTTCCGGCTCCCAAAGATCGACCAGTTGATTGATGCCACGGCCGGGCACGACAGAATGAGTTTCCTCGACGCCTACCGAGGTTACCATCAAATCCCGATGTATGGGCCTTACAAAGAAAATACCGCGTTCATAACACCTAGAGGCATTTACTGCTACAAAGTGATGCCCTTTGAGTTAAAAAAGCCGAGGCAACTTACCAGAGGCTGGTAACGAAAATGTTTCAGGCCCAGCTCGGCAAGACGGTAGAAATGTACATTGACGATATGGTCGTCAAGTCTAAAAGGTCACAAGACCACTTGACCGACCTGAGTCAGACCTTCGTCGTCCTCAAAGAGTTCAAGCTCAAGCTGAACGCGTCCAAGTGAGCATTCGGCGTCGGCTCCGGCAAGTTCCTGGGAAGCCTGGTCACTAGACGCGGAATCGAAGCCAATCCCAAGCAAATCTCGGCGATCCAGGCTATCCAAAATCCGACCACCGAAAAGCAGGTCCAAAGGCTCACAGGGATGGCGGCCGCACTGAACCGCTTCATCAATAGAGCTTCAGACAAGTGCCATCCCTTCTTCCAGCTTTTAAGGAAAAGCTCGAAGTTCCACTGGACCCCGGAGTGCGACAGAGCCCTTCAGAAACTCAAAGGCTACCTTTTGTCACCTCCCCTGCTGTCCACTCTGACATAGGGAGAGACCATATACTTGTATCTAGCAGTCTCGGACCACGCAGTGAGCTCGGTGCTCATCAGGGAAGAAAACAGTCAACAAAGGCCTATCTACTACACGAGCAAGATCATGCTAGATGCCGAGACAAGATACCTGCCATTGGAGAAGTTCGCACTTGCGCTTATCAGCGCCTTCCGCAAGCTCTCCCATTACTTCCAAACCTACTCCATAGTGGTTGTTACAGACCATCCGCTCAAGTCTCTTTTCAGAAAGACAGACTTCTCTGGAAGAGTGTGCAAATGGGCCGTCGAGCTAGGGCAATATGACATTCAGTATCAGCCCAGAAAGGCAATCAAAGCCAAGGTCCCGGCAGATTTCATCGTAGAATTCACCTCTCCTAGTTCGGCACCGAGACAGCTTGATACCGAACTGGGGGGCGAGGAGGTTGAAGAGGTCACCGAGACCGAGATGGAACAAGAACGATCTTGGAGGCAGTTCCTCGACTCGTCCTGGAAGGTCTTCGTCGACGGATCCTCAACCTCCAAAAGGGCTAGCGCAGGCATAGTCCTCCAATCTCCGAAGGGCCTTGTCATCGAACAAGCCCTGACACTTGACTTCAAGACATCAAACAACGAAATTGAATATGAGGCGCTGATCGTAGGGCTTAGCAGCGCTAAAATCCTGGGGGCACGGCAACTGGTGGTCTTCAGTGATTCGCAGCTGGTGACGAGCCAACTGAATGGAGACTACCAAGCCCGTGACGACAGGATGGCAGCCTACCTAGCACACGCAAAGCAACTCCTCTCTCAGTTCGAAGAAGTTGAGGTCAGGCAGATCGGCAGAGACTCCAATTCTCACGCCGACGCTCTTGCCAACTTGGCCTCTATTGTCCAGGCTGGGAGGAAAAGGACTGTCGAAGTGGAAGCACTGGACAGACCGAGCACAGAGTTCCACTCACCTCGGCAGGTCTTATGCGCTAACCTCAGCCCAAGCTGGATGGACCAATTCATCTCCTACCTCAAGGACGGCCAGCTTCCCGAAGATAAGAGCGAGGCCCACAAAATCAAGCTAAAGGCAGCTCGGTTTTGGCTGTCTCCAGACGGCAAGCTCTACAAAAAGTCCTACACTGGCCCCTACCTCCAATGCGTTCACCCCAGCAAGGTCGAAGACTTCCTTTATGAAATCAATGAAGGGGTCTGCGGCAGTCACATTGGGGGTCGGTCGTTGGCGTATCGAGCTATCAGCCAGGGCTACTAGTGGCCTTACATGTAGAAGGACGCCCAGGTCTATGCCAGGAAATGCAAGAAGTGCCAGAAATTCTCTCACTCTCTCCATCAGCCAGCGCATGACCTAAGTCCTCTCTCTAGTCCATGGCCTTTCGCATCATGACTTTAACTATAACTGCTTTCTTTATATCGTCTCCTGATCCCGATCCCTCAATCCCACCAACACCTCGGTCCTCCTCCTCCTCCATCTTCGTCTTTTTCTTTTTCTTTTTTTCATGTTGGGCACTGTATTCATCATAGATGTTTTTTTATTGGAAGTTTTCATGGTTGGTGCCTTCGGATTATTTTTTATAATTATTTAAAAATGCTGTATCGAAAATGGGTAATGCAATTCCTGATTTAGGATTTTTTATTTGGGGTTTTCTTATTGGGATTTCCTCCATGACTGTCATTTAATGGACCAACAAAGATGTCAATACAAATGTAAACTAGTTTGTAATTTTTTTTCCTAATTCCTCAAATCAGTTCGTGTTATAAGCTACTGCAAATGCACGCACACGCAAGCATCGTCAGCTTGATTGCTCATAGCATCCTATGTCATTAAGGCCAGTTCTACGTAGGTCACAAATCACAATATCAAATGATCTACACAATTTTGTTTAGGATTTTATTGTCATCTTGTGATCACTGGAGCTTTCCATGTTGATTTTGATCCCAAACAGATCAAGATTGAAATATGGCCCATCTTATATTGAACCCAAATAGATCAAGATTGAAAAATGGATTACCAATACCCTCTGTCCTAAATAGAATAATGTATTCTTTACAATAAAAAAATGGTTCGATATAGCCAGCAGAATTAAAACTTGAATTTGTTGGTTGATTTACTACCAAATGAAAAACTTTTCTCTAATCAATCATTAATTAAAAATCACAAAAGAACACTTAAAGCAGCAAATGCCTAATCAGAGCAATATGGGTTGTTGGATGGTAAAAATGACAAAAAAAAAAAAAACAAAAAGAAAAAAAGAAAAAAGAAAGAAAAAAGCCTATGATCAATGATGCATACTTTAACCTTTCTAGAGCACATAAGAGAAATTTAACCTAAACCTCATCTAGAAACATTCTTTATGTGGGTAATGCTTCAATCATACAAGCAATGGAGTTAATCTAGAACACGCTTTATGATATATTATTTTTGTAGAAAAGACAGCAAATGCCCTCTAATAATTTCTTATTTATATGTTTAACAAACATGTTTTTTTAAACAGATCTAATTGAATGACAAATACAACATGTCTTACCAAACGGTCGATTTGCAAAATGGTCTATTTTTTATAGATCCATTTCAAACAGATCTGCTCAAATAAGATCCATTTCAAACAATAGAAGTTGTTTTAATGCTAAAAGATTAAAGAGTTTGATCGTCTAAGACTCATCAATGAAATGATTAGAGTTTCGATTTTTTTGGAATCATGCTCTTATTTCCAAGAATGTGTATAGATGAGTTGGAATTTTACTTATCTCTCTTTCTATGTTTAAAAAGTTTAAAAAGAGTAAATGATGTAGAGTGTAGAGATTAATGGGGAATAGAGATTTTAGGAGCTCATCTTTTGCCAGTTAATGCATCACACCACAGCTTTATTTTGAAAGTAAAAGATAATGATTAATTTTGGACTAAGATTCAAAATTGAAAATTCGAGAGTTGGCTTTTGGAGATTCATAGGAAAATTAGAGAATAGCGATTCAATGATGGTAGGAAACTAAAGGATACGATTGTTATATTAATGTTAACATAGTTGTATGGTTCCTATTCATGTGTTATGTGGCTTTATGAAGAGAAGTTTTTACACAAAATACCGTGCTAACTCGGCGCCAGGAATATGCAACATGCCAACATGGCAAAACAAATCATAATGCTTTAATATATATATATATAAGTTTTTTATAAATTTTTCGAAATCCACAAGTATCAAACCTTAAGAATTGACCCTATAGATGTGTTCAACCTTCCAAAGAGATCTAACGGTTTGGATCTTGTGTTTGGGGCCAACGTACGTAATCAAAAAAATACATCCAATGGCTAACCTTTTACACATCTCGAAATTGGTAATGCTCCAAAGGCTCAAATTTGGTCTCATGGTCGTGTTTGATCTTGTTAACATTTCTAATGGTTTGGATTTTGATTCTCACTCCCATAAATAAAAAAATAGAAAAATATTATTGTTCATGGACAAATCCAATATTGAGCATAATACAACAATGGTTTATATTGTTTTCTAAATATCTCGAGATCCACAAGGTATTAAGCCTTGGAAATTGACCACATAGCCTTTTTCAACCTTCCAAAGAGGTCTAACAGATTTGATCTTGAATCTGGGGCCCACAGATTCTATAAAATTGAATCCAATGGCTCACTTTTCTTAAACATATCTCAAGATTGGTGATGATACAACAACTGAAATTTGGTCTCATGGCTCTATTTGATCTTGTGAACATTTTCAACGGTTCGGATCTTGATTTACACTCTTAGATTTTGAGAGAAAAAAAATAAAAAAAACGTACTGGGGCATGAATGGGCCGGGAACACTGTTCACCCTCCTCAATTTCTTCCCTCTACTTTCTACATGCATCTAATGGCGGGCTATGGGAAATAGAGGTATTGCCTCTACTTCTCTACACTATTTAGAGGTTGTCAAACACATTTATTTTCAGAATCTCTACCCGATTCTGAGAGTTTGAGAAATAGAGGCAAAAAGTAGTAATGCCAAACAGGGGCTATGTTCAGAGAATTTTAGAGTGACTAATTAACTTCCCAATGAACCTTCAGTGGGTCCCACTGTGGTGAAAAAAACCTTTGCAGACCATGTTGTCCCACATTCCATCTTATGTGTTCTCATTTTAGGGTTATAGGGCTTTGCTTGGTTGGGAGAATTGTGAGAATTCATGTCTTGGAGAATCGTGAGAATTCCAAATGTTGCCCCCAAAGTAGAAATCCAAATGCTCAACCCCCCTCCAGCAAATGGTGGAATTCAAAGAATTCACAAGGCTAAAAGTCCATTTTCATGTGGTTTGGAATTCTAAATTCTTGCAATAAACCGAGCATTTAGAATGCATAGGGTATCAGATGCCACATCATGTCATAAATCCCCAATAAGCTTAATTCCTTGTCAGAAATGACTCTAAGCAAACACGCCTATAATAGGCATGTCAATTTATCACGTTGAAATGGGTACTTGGACGAGCCTGGCCCGTCCCAAGCCCCAAAATACAGGGCTTTTAAAAAAATTTGAGCCCAGCAAGCTGGGCTTGGACAATTATTTGAAAAGCTCGGCCAAAATGGGATTGGGAATCAATAGAGCCTACCCAACCCATCTATGCCCGGCTCGCCCACAAGTTATTTTACTAATTTTTAGTTTAAAGTTTCGTGTTTAATAATTTTATAATTTTTAATTTTTAGAATAATTTAAAAAATGCAACAACTGAGGTGCATGAGAAAGCAAACAAAGACCAAAGTCCTAAATTTATATATATCTCTATGGCACCAGCCCAAACAAGTGAGACATGAAGGTTTCAATTCTCAAGTCATACATTTTTGGCAATTCTTATTATGAGCATGCAACTCACGGCTGTGATTAGTGAGCTAGCAATAAAAACAAAATTAAGAAGGAAGTTGATGCCACACATGCAAAGTACATCCTCCAAAATAAAAATTAATAAGAAAAAACATGCCACACATGTCCGCCATGTTGCTTGTTGTATTGTATTGCCGGTCCCGAGCCTGGAAAAAAGGAGGGTTTAAAGTCCGGTGACAGTATATGAATAATTAAACAACGTTGATCTTATGTTCAAGGTTGTGCAAAAGCCCAAGCCCGGCCCAGGCAAGATGGGATTTGACATTGGCCCGCCCAATTTAAGGTTGAGATTGGACAACCCCCGATAGACCCGTCCAATATTCGGGACGAGATTGGACAACCCATGCGTAGGCCCGACCCGTCCCATTGACAAGCCTAGCCAATAAGGCTAATCACGAAAATCATTGAAAATCTAAATTGCTCAAAAATTCGCCACTTATTTTAATATCTTGGTCAAATTTCACTTTAATAAGATTATATGAACCCACTACCAATTGGCTATATATAGAACGCATAATTTTTTGTGATATTTGTTTATGTGTTTTATACCTAATCAGTCTATGGTAAGCCTGAAGTCGTACAAGGAGAAATTTACCTAGAGCTTTTAGACTTTTAATATTTTGATCCTGCTGTAGAACCCCACAAACTTCTGATAAATCTCAGGCGTATCTAATGAAGCTCAAACTAATGAAAAATTCATGTAGCTTCTAAGTATTGGCCACTTCTATATTTATATCCAATAGGAATCCATTGTCAAATTGACTATTTGATCATCAGAAAGTAGATGTCCCTCTCTATATTTATATCCAATAGGAACCCATTGTCAAATTGACTATTTGATCATCAGAAAGTAGATGTTTGTTCACAATATCTCATTCACATATTTTATAAATAATTAATTTGATAGTAGGTAATCCCTACCCATACCCATGAAAGAGTTAAATTTGGCAGGTGAAAAAAAAATGGATATTTGTGGTGCCGCCTGGAGAGGTTAGATTTTCCGGATAGGGCTAGCAACTTGGGTAAGTGGGGCCAGGAGTCGGACTCTGTTTCTATTTTATTCCATTCAGTGTTGACGGCTGTATTCTTGCTCGCTCAATCCATTTAAAGCACAGGTCATCTCCTTTCAATTGACAGATGTATATCCCATTCGTTCTAATTAGGGGTGTAACGGTTACCGTTAACCGAACCGTAACCGCGGTTAATAACCTTTTAAAACCGTAACCGTAACCGTATATACAAAAACCGTGGAAACCGTAACCGCGGTTAACCGTATTAAACGGTTCGGTTACGGTTAATAACCGTGGAAAATAAGGGGATAAATGTGAATGATTGAAGGTAAAATGACACATAAGGAGCAATTGGATAAAAATCTCATTGATTAGAAATCTTTATTATACGGTTAACCGTACGTATACTGTTTCTTATTTTTTCTTTTATTTGTAAACGGTACGGTTAACCGCATACGGTTAACCGAACCGTATGATACGGTTCGGTTCGGTTAATAACCGTGAATTATTATGGAAAACCGTAACCGAACCGAATCATGCGGTTTTTGGATTTCATTAACCGTAACCGTAACCGAACCGTGAAATACGATTATTAACAGCGGTTCGGTTCGGTTCGGTTCGGTTAGACGGTTTTTTTTTACACCCCTAGTTCTAATCTAATTTGTACTGGTCCTGCATTCGTTGAACGAGCCACAACTTTGGTTGGATATGTATTCAGTGGGGCAGCCGGATCTGACAAACAACTCATGAGACCTCTCAATTTGCTGGGCTGGAGAGACCATTTATTGATGACATGTGTTGAGTGCGGACCACTCCATCCCTAAAAGTGCTAAACCAGACTACTAACAAAAAGTCTATTTATCCCGGGTGAAAATCCCGGTACAAGTAGCATGGCTCAACTATCCCGGAACAAGTAGCATGGTTCAACTACTAATGTATTTGCCTCCTACTAATAATACTAATATAAAAACTCCCATTCTATTTGATGGGGGCGGGCGCAGGTGAACCATCCAAATCTAACCCATTCTAAAGTTTGATTGTCATTGGTGATACAGATACTTTTAATCTCGGTGGGTCCACTGAACTTGTGTGTTTATTATATGTGTAATAAAGTAATATAAGCACACACATCCTTGATGTGGCCGTGGATCATGAGTGTTAATGTGCACAAGTCCCCGTACAAGACTCAATTTGAGATAGGGACGGTTTATAGAGACATGCTACTTGTCCCGGATTTCATGTCCCGGGACAAGCACGACTCCACACAGAGGGGTATTTTGGTCATTTTTGAAAATGACCAAAATACCCCTCTGTGTGGAGTCGTGCTTGTCCCGGGACATGAAATCCGGGACAAGTAGACTTTTTGCGGTTTATATGGGTTGTTATGCTATTAGAACTATTTAGAAGCAAGCAAGTCATCGCCAGATATGTATGACTCCATGAATCTTATAAGAGCGATAACGACATACCGTCGCAGCAGATGGCAGTAGGTGATAATGCGGATCCACATCATGTAATGTCGGCGTTACACTGACAGACACCGAGATTTTGATGCCTGATTTGTAATAAAGCAATCACAAATTACAAGGCCAGGATTCGTCCTTACTGAAGTTTTGGCGTTTCTTATTGATATAATTGATCGGAACAAATGCATTCCATAATCGGTTACCTAGTGGAAGACGCACATAGGAGTTAGTTGCCTCATACGTACCAAGCTGGGATTGGTAATCGAATTGGCGCCTGCCTGGCAAGTGGCAACCTGGCCTGGCGGGTTTTCTCCTTCATTGCCAGTCTGTCTAACTCTCTCTCTCTCTCTCTCTCTCTCTCTTATACAACAGAAGGAAGGAATTTCGATTTGAGAAAAACTCCAACAAGGAAGACAAGAGAAAAAAGAAAACCCTAATTTCACTAACATGAGCCTCCAAACCAGGTACTAAAACTCTCTCTCTCTCTTTGTGTGTGTGTAGAAATGGTTCCTAAATCTTGATGGTATTGTATTGTAAATGAAATGCTATTTGCGAGAGGTTGATCAGCAGATGGCCATGGTTGTTCGTTGTATTCGCTCGGTCCGTGCATTAGTTGGTTAGGTTTGTACAAGGGCTATGAAATGTAGATTGGTTGGGAGAATCATCTCGTGGCAATTCTCCCAAATACATATGAACTTTTTGGAATTCTCCCCGACCCAACCAAAGATTTTCTTTCAGTCTTTTCTTGTATTTGATTTGATGAGGCCATAGAGAGAGAGAGAGTCTACAACTAGAGACATGTGATGTGGTTGGGGCCCCTGTATGATTATTGAATGGGTTGGCTAAGTTAGCGGGCCCATTACCACCTTCATCATGGCATGCACTTCACCATGCGATGTGATGTAGGAAACAAACTGTGAAATTCTTGCTGTTTCTCTTTATGATCCTTGAAAAGAAATTTTGGAATTTGGAAAGGTAGATTCTGATGTGTTTTGAGAATTAAACTTTGTTTGCGGTTACGTTTTTGCTTACTGAAGCACTGTTTCTGATGAAACTTTTTTTTTTTCTTGTAATCAGGAACCAGAAGACTTTTCGGCCCAAAAAGAGTGCCCCATCAGGAAGCAAGGTTAGATTAATCTTCTTCTTCTTCTTCTTTTCTTCTTCCCCTTTTTGTTTTTTGGCCTAAAGGTCTGCTTATCTTTTAATGCCTGCTTTTGTTTAAGTTTATATATATGGTCTTGATAATTAGTTCCATTTCGAACTGGGCTTATACATGAAAGACAATCAAGAGAAACCACAAAGGGATAGAAAAGATTAGATGTCAGTACAACTGCAAAAATATAGTCACATAGAAATGTAGTTTGCCTTTGGATTGCATTTCTAAGATATTTTGCTTTAGAAAACCATTAAAATCTTAAAGACCACCCATTAAAGGGTGGAATGTCCTATATATAAGGCTGATTTTTGCACAGGCTAATGGACTACCAGAATAAAAGCCCTCCTAGTATATGTGTCCTTGAATTTCACCCCTAAATAGGAGTTGATTATAATGTAATACTATTTGATAAATAACATGATTAACACAATCTTATGCATCCTTCATAATAAGGGGTGTTCATGGCCTGGGTTGTGCTGAGGCATATGCATATCCAACCCGGCTTTAGAAGCATAGGCCTGTATCGGGGCCTCGCTCGACACAGGCTGTAGGTGTTAGGCCCGCCGCCAATATAGTTGCGCCGGGCTGACCCCGGCTTTGTAATCACTTATTTGGGCTTTCTAACAACTGTTTGGCAAATTAATCACTACCTTACGAGCACCCCTTATTCAATTAAGGCTTTGGGCTTTTTAGGACACGTGGAATCCACCTTCAACAATCCGACTTCCTCTCACTAGCCGCCAGTCTGGACTCTAGATAGACAGAAACTATTCTGTTTTGAGTTTGAAAGCTCATTAATTAGGTCATCTTACTAATTTTTTGAAACACACAGCTGGCAGTTCTTTTGTCAAAACATATATATTTATAGTCCTATTAAGATCAGTGCTCGTAGCCGGGGCCTACCAAGTATTAGGAATAGTAATACTATTCGTACCCATAAACGATGACATCTGGGTTAAATTGTAGGACGAACGAGTGAGAGTGTGTGCTGTAGGGATGGGGAAATTGAGAGTTAGTTTCTGAAGGATTTTCTGTTTGGTCATAAAGCAGGGTCTTTTGAGCTTTGTCGTTATATTTGGACTTGGTCAATTATAGATAAGAGGGTTTGTTTGGGGTGCTCTTCTGAGGTTTTTCGTTTTTGATGGTCAATGACAGAGGGTTTATCAGGGGCTTTTGACAAGAAGCCATCATCTTCATCCCAGTTTGACGTCATGGTGATTCAGGTAGAGCTTGTAACTCATCTTAGTTAGGATTGTCATTATTAGAAGATGTTCTTTTTCTTTTTCTTGTTTACTTCTCATCAATGGGGGGACATGCCCTGATGAACGGCTTAAATAACCAGATAACTAGTTCTCGCACTCCCCCTTTCTTCTTCTTCTTCTTCTTCTTCTTCTTCTTTTTTTTTTTTTTTTGGAAGTGAATGGTTAGACGTACGTAAGATTGTGGTGTTGTTCTTTCACCTTAGAAAGGACTTGCCACCTTAATTAATCATTGTTGTTCTACTGTAACGCAGGGTGCACAGCTACATCGGCACATCACTGCTACCTTGGGCAGTGGGAACTTGAGGGAAGCAGTTCGGTTGCCCCTTGGAGAAGACCCCAACGAGTGGCTGGCAGTCAATAGTAATACTCCCTTCGCTTACTACCACTTCTTCTATAATTAATTAATGCATATATATATATATTTTAATAGGTTGGTTCCGTCCATGACCCAACTGGGAACAACCCGGAAAATACTGGCTCAGGTCTAAAAAGCTTAATGAGTTGATTCTGCAAGGTCCAAGACCCGATGGACCAAATAACATGATGATAGTTACAATATATTTTGAACACTATATATCCTATTTAAGTTATGGGAGAAGTTTCTCTTACCATCTGTACTATAGGCCCCACTTGGGTGCAACTGTGGTGAGCTTTGCTCTTTTCTCACTCCTATACCCCATGAACTGCCACCATGCCTCAAGCCTTTACTCGTCATCGTATTGAATCTATATATATATATATATATATATATATATATATATATATATACGGTTAAAAGACCATTTAACTTTAAATATTGTTAAATCGAGAACTAAAATGTTCTAATGGGGCTGATTTTTTTAAATCACTCCAGATCTTTCCATCCATCCTAAGCATCTAACTGGGCCCCACGAGCAAAAAAACATATTGTGCATATGCGGTATGCTCCTAGGTGAAAATTTTCGACACGATGGATTGTACATTTTGAAGTATCTATACATCATAGATAATGGGGCTTTACCAGACCCGATTAAGTGTAATCAGTTCTGAGTAGATGTGGCTGGACCTCACCCAAATCCAACCCATTTAAGCACCGTGTATTTGGAGGGGGGTGTACTTTCTTTGTGATAACATCTACTCTCCTCTATTTTCAGCAATGGATTTCTTCAATCAGGTGAATCTTCTTTATGGAACTATTACTGAGTTCTGCACTCCAGTGAGCTGCCCTACAATGACAGCCGGACCAAGGTATATTTCTCTCTCCCCTGGCTGGGTTTTTCTTTTTTCAATTATTATAATATGGAAGCAAATTCAGGTTGAATTTTCCAAGTAAAGATTGCTTTTCCTATGAAAACTCTACTTGTAAATCTTGGTTCATTTGGCATACCTTCAATCCCACTCTTCATTTTTAAAGTCCCAACCTGCCCATATAAGTGGTGGGTGAGTTGGTATTGAGTTTTTTGGAATCAAGGCAGGTATGGGTTTTTAGATGCAGGTTAAAAAGGTTATACATGCAACCTGCCCATATTAGGGGTGAGTTGGTAGTGAGTTTGTCAGAATGGGGGTGAGTATGGGTTTCTAGATTTTGGCCCGAGTGGTGTTCTGACCAAATTCAGATTTCCGTTACCCAAATTCACCCCACCCTGTTTCGCTGCTTATGATTATATATTATTGAGTTAATTATGATATACAAAACTTATTTAGCATAGATGGTAATGGGCAATTACAATAGTAGATGCGGTGGGTTTCAAGTTCAATTCTTCCTAGAAACAATCCTAACCATTTTGATAAAAAGAATTCAAAATTCTTTAGTAAGATTTCTATTGTTTGAATGGTCTGGGTTGTTTTAATAGTAAAAATGAAACAACATGGGCTATCCTGCTGATGGGCATGAATTGACATTGTGGTTCCACAGATACTAACCATTTTCAGTATTCTAATGGAAAGTAGTTCTTGAAAGTAAATTTCGTATATTGTACCATCATTTCATATAAAGCGAGTGCTCTAATGCAGACGAGTCTCCTCAGGTATGAATACAGATGGGCAGATGGAATTAAGATAAAGAAGCCCATCGAAGTTTCTGCACCAAAATATGTGGAATATTTGATGGAATGGATTGAATGTCTTCTCGATGATGAGTCAATATTTCCTCAAAAACTGGGTAAGAGAGTTTGTCACTGTTAGCAGCAACTTGTGTTTTTCAATTCAGTGCGAAAGAACTTCGGTTTTGATGTATGTTATGCCTTTTTCAGGGGCACCTTTTCCTCCCTGCTTCAGAGAAGTGGTTAAAACAATTTTCAAGCGCATGTTCCGCGTTTATGCCCATATCTATCACTCACATTTTCAGAAGATTGTGCATCTCAAGGAAGAAGCTCATCTCAATACTTGCTTTAAGCATTTTATTCTATTCTCACGGGTAAGGTCACTTATGGTACACGAGTTAAATTTTTTTTTTTTTTCATGGAAATCCCAGCTTTTCAGATGCTTCAGTGATTTGTTATTCTTCACCTCTTGGTGTGTGTTATGTAGCACATGCATGGTTTCACCACGAAGTCACTTGGTATGCTTGTTGTTCCCAAGATGAAAGATGAATTGTAGGATTTATAGCTATGTTGGAAAGTACTTATGACTCTAGAGTGAGCAAGTAAGAAGAAAACCCTAGTCAATTCCTAGTCTTTGGACCTGAACTGGCTTGACATTTTAATCGAGCTGGGTTCAGAAACTGACCATTAATTAGTACAAATAATGGTGCATTGGACATATGATCAAGTGATTCTAGAGTTCTGAGGAGCCCAAACCTGTTGACCGCATAAAAAATCACCTGACTTATTGCTCTGATCCTGCAGCAATACCTATTTGGGTTTCAACTTCGAAATTAATCTGCCTCTATGTTAGGAGCAGTTCATGTAAGAATACATTTTAGCGCAGATACCGTCGGTTTGGAATGTTACAATTGCTTCATTAATCAAAAGAGTAACGCAACCCTTGCTATGGAGCACACTGTGTTTTAATAATGTGCAAGAACCGAATTTATGAGGAAACTGATTTTTTTTTTTTTTTCTTTTCTTTTGGTGGGTGTTTTTATCCATCAAATCACTATGTATAGGGTATCCGGGGTCGTTTTCTTTTTCCTGAGACTAATTCAAACCTATGATGGTGCAATGTTCCCAGTTCTTTGTGATTGTTAATTGTTGTCGATTTGTGATGCAGGAATTCCAATTGATTGAGAAGGCGGAGCTCGCACCTCTTCATGAATTCATAGAGTCCATCTTGCTCCAGCATTGAGAAATCCCCTAAAAGTAGACCCAACTACCTAGAAGAAAATATGACTGGCCAAATTATTTTTTTTATGGTGTAGTCATTTTTGCACTTGTAGCTGAGAGAATTTCCATTCTTTTATTCGATCATTGTTTTGGGTGTGCTTCTTTGTACCCCATGGTTCAATTTTCAATAGATTTTGAGTTTCTTAGTTCCCTTCTTATATCGGGTTCCTGTGTGTATTCCAAAACAAATCAATACGACTCATCATGCTGCTGATTCATTCTTCTATTGTTGCTGCTGCATTACCAGCGCTTTCAACTTTTTTTCTCTTGCACTACTGTTCTATTTTATTTTATATTCGACTTCACAGTAGCTCGTTTTTCTACAATTACAGAGGCTCTCTTTTGCTGGTGGTTCTGTATAGTTGGAGGCAATCGTTGCTGCTAGGACAGAGAAGTATTAGTTCATTTGTTAGGCACTAATTGTTTAGAGTGGAGCCCAATTTGGGTGGTTTGTTAGTGTAGTGTCTCTTAGTCAAATGAGAATTATTAAGAAAATATGATTGCTTCAAAGTGAGTTACATTGTAGTTTTCCTAGACAAATGTTGCCACCCACTTAATCGAACCAAATCAGTAACATGTTTGCAATTGAGTTGCCCCCAAAATACAATGGAGCCCAGCAATTTGTGAGGTGGTCTGGTCTGGGATTTCCTATTCTAAAAACTATATAGAAACCGTTCAGCCTCTTAAGAACCCAAGAGCAGAACATTGTGTGTTTATTCTGATTTATTGCGTGCAATCTTGTCTGTTTGTAACCTGGCGATTACTTTGTATTCTTTTTTGTTCCATGCATTCATGACTGACTACAATAGTCCACTTTGGAACAAACTATTTAGCTGGCACATGCTGCTACCTTTCTCTTACTCCAAATTCTCAACCTGTTTGTTTAGGAGTAAAGAGGAGTAAGGGTTACAATATAAACAAAGTTAATGGGAACCTACAACGTCCAGGTGTAAACCGTGGTCCTAGGCCAATTGAGCTACCCCTTGGGGTTAGATATTTCCTACTTGGGAGCATGCTTTAAAGTATCGGACTCGATCGCAGTATCGGTCGGCCGAAAAACCGATATGATATTGATATCGGTCGCGGATATCGATCCGTCACAGTCGTCGCGGTGTGAATTTTTTTTAATCCAAAAAAATTTGTAAAAAATATCCGAAAATCCATAATATTAGAAAATGCTAGAAAACAATATTTTTTTTCCATTAATAACAACAATAAATCAAAATCTCAGTCACTTTAAGTTATGAGTCTTGTTTATCTCACAGTTCGCTGTCATCTCCAATATTTCATATAATACAACCATTACTGATGCTCATAATCAATTTATTAGTGTAAAATATAATAAAATAAAGATAACATATCAATCATCATTTAATACTAACTCAATCATCAAATAAGTTGTGAAATTCAAGCCTCTGAAGATGACATATTAAAATAAAAAAAAAATTTGAAAAAAAAATTCAAAATCATTTGTATGAGTAGATCTAGCATGAAAGTATGTAGATCTAACTTCTAAATGAAGAACACAACACAAGTGACAAATCCAATGATTTATATGCTTCATCTAAAAATAAAAAGCACATAATATAATACTTCAAGTTGATTTTCTCTTACCTTAAATAATATTTTCTTCAAGAAATAGATGTGGTATTTAAAAATATGCAAGAAGGATGTATGATGGAGTATGGCTGCTGCTCTAAGGAGTAAGGAGATGAGAGGAGAGGCGAAGAAGATGAAGATGGGAAAAAAGATGAAAAAAATAGGGTTTTAACACTTTTTATGAGATCTCAGCTAATATCCGAGATGAAGTATATATGGGCCGAGATATTGGTGATATATGGCCCTGAGATACCGATATCGATATATCGGAGCCATATTAGATCGTAATGGGCCAATACCAGTTCATATCAGTCAAATTTTTTCATCCACGCTTGGGAAGGAAATTGCAGCGAAATCCTTGGTGAGGACCACCGCCAAACGGGCTCTAAATATGCTCGTTGAGTGCAGAACAGATTTCCAATGAAATTTGAGAGATTTAAAATAGATTTTCTTCTTTAGCAGAGAAATAGGAGTCCAACAAACCCCATTGGACTTGGGGAGTTTTGTTTCTGAGGTCTTTACGCACAAACAAAGGAGCTGTTATGATGTAGACGTTTGAAGGCGTGAACAAGACCTTGAAAAGCATTCCAGTCTGGCTGATTGGTCATTCTACCAACCGATGGATGGACCATAGCCCACAATATATATCTTTATGATTCAACAAAAAGGGACAGTCGGATCAGTGACATGTGGCCCCTAGTCCAGATGCATTCCAACGCTAATGATTGGACCACTTGGTTGCTGTCTATCCAAAGTAGGCCCCCACCTGATCAAAACCTTCCAAAGACAACTAACTAACAGGAATCAATGCCAACCCAACCAATCCAATTATATGCCACCTACTGGGTGGGCCACTGCCCAGGAATTGCTGCAATTGCTTATGTTTAAGAAATATGATTAGTCTACCTATTGAAAGATTGTTGAAAGTGGGGAAAGGGCTTTTTTTTTTTTGAATGGTAATGAACTTCGAGGCTGCTGAATTAGTATTGACGTGGCCCATTGATTACGTTAGAAGCCAGCTAAGGGTAGGGTATTTCTCTATCTGGCATAAAGAAGCTTCCATCATCTAGCATGACTTTCGGAAAACAGCCATGCTACTTGTCCCGAGGCGGGCCCGGCTCTACATGGGAGGGGCATTTTGGTCATTTGCTCCCTTGTGGAGTCGGGCCAACCTCGGGACAAGTAGACTTTTTCTTCGGAAAATGGACGTGGCTGTAGCCATGAATTTGAAAGACAACGCATAATGTATAACTAGCACGACAATCTATGCTTATGCTCACCAATAACTAAAAAGTATATTAATTAATTTATTAAAAAAATTCAAATTACGTAAAATCAATCCTCGAATACTCATCACAATGATTTGGTGATTATGATAGAGATATAAATGAAGTTCTTATAGAAAAGTGAAAAGTGGAAAGAAGATGTCGTTATATGAAATGGAGAAAATAAGTGGTTACATGAAAGTGGATCGAGCGTCATTACATATTGGAAGGGCCAAGTTATAACTCTCAATCAAAATAATAAGTCATGGTCAAAATCACCAAAAAAACACTTCAGCTTAATATAGTATAATGGCTAATAAAATGGTTCAAACCATTTCATTGCATTTCTTGGTCTCATTTTAATTTTAAAAAGCATTCCCCAAAAAATAGAAAAATTTAAAAGCTCGATCTATATGTCAAAAAGAGGTGAGGAAGCTTAATTTGGCCAAGGTCGCAAGATTGAAGGTTCGAAACAAGGAAAAAGCTTATAGTTGGGAAATCCATAAATAAATATAATCTTGATAATTAGCATGAAATTAGATCTATTGTCAACTAATGAGAAAGCAGCGGCTGCAAGAAGGTAGATGAACGATAAGTAATCCCTGCATCTAAAAACTTGCAATATATAATAAGAAAATATTCTCCTGCATACAGTGCTCATGCTCACTGCATATCCGAACCGGTTCTATATGCAGGTTGAATTTCAGAGTTGAGTCCCACCTCTACCATGGTCCAGATGTATTATAGTACATGTGCTCCAATGTATATATAGGTGAAAGTTTCCCATATACAATATATATTACATGTAGAGATACGAACCAATAGTATTGTCTATTTTATTGTAGATTTCCCAGTTACTTTCACAATGCAACCGGGACTATCGAATAAGCTATTACATGATAATTAATACATGATGCCTATTGTTCTATAATTTATTCAGATGGTAGAAACTCATTGTAGATTGGTGAATCTGAGTAATCACATGGCTTAGAGTCACTATCTAAAAGACTGTTTTATCTCTATAAAACTTTGGAAGCTGCTTTCCTAGACATTAATGTGGGGACGAAGGGAGACTGTGCACTCAAAGTATCTTCCCATGTGAATGACTAACATATAATATAGGGACGTGCACCGTAAGGTGGAGGCCCTCATACCCATATCCAATATCAACAACTTAAATGTGATAGCCCCTACATTTATCTCTATGAGAATGTATCTCATAAGAGCACCTCTCAAAAATAAAAGCAGCAAAATTTAAAATAGCGATCGACTGTGATTGGTGCCACATGTTTAGATTTATACAACCACAAATGCAAGTAGGCAAAGCACTGCAATTTCCTGCTATGCCAAAATCCAAAATCTTAACTATCCTTTCTGGAAAAAATAAATAAATATTAATTATTTAGGTGAAGATATTATCCTTTGTTCATCATTGATTTATTTTGCAATTTTTGAATTTTTGAGGAGGGTTATTTATTTCTCTTTAATTTTCTTAGAATAATAAATTAAAGTAAAAGTAATAAAGAAGCACCTTAAAGTTTAAGCTGTCTCTAATTTTGCTTAGAGTAGTAAATTAAAGTAAAAGTAATAAAGAAGCACCTTAAAGTTTAAAGTATAGTTTGGATATATTGTTTGCATTAAAGGGAGATTCAAAAAAAAAAAAGAAAAGAAAAGAAAAACAAAACAAAACAAAAAAGAAAAAAGAAAAAAGAAAACAGATTTAGCTGGCATCCCATACTTCCGGTCAATCAAAATCATGTTAAAGTCGACGTCTCATCTTATATATCATTCACCTTCACCTTCTATTTCTTAGTTAATGTCAAACAAATAACTCACTTTTATCACTTTTAAACAAGTGCCCACCTTAATTTGGTGGATTGGATAAGGCATAGGTTTGCTCCCACATCTTGTGTTTGAGACCCGCCCTAGATTTTTCTGGTACGTATTTGTGTGGATTAGCATGCACCCACGTCACTCGAGAAACTTACCCTATTGGATCAAAGATCGAGGGTTACCCACATCATAAAAAAAATAATAATTAAAAAAATTAGGAGCCCAACTTTACGAAAAAAAGAGGCCTTGAAATAATTTTTCACAAGAGAACAGCTATTTATCTCACTGATAAGTGGTGGCAGTTCTCACTCTCGTAGATAAGTTGTGACCATTTTCACCTGATTGTCCAAAGTTAGAATTTTGAATATATCACTTCTCTCTACTTTTGTGGGCTTTCTTTTGATATATGCGCGGACTTTTTCTTCTGTCTGGGCCCCTTACCCTGGGTATATACCACTACATCGGTGATGGGACTACCAAACTGGCCTTTATCGTAATTTCTCACAACAGTAGGGTCGCGCACGTAACGTCAAAATGAATAAACAGCGGAATATCAAATTTCCTATCCTCTCGATCTGCAGAGAGCAAAGAGAAAATAGCAAATGGAGATCGCATTGTCGCTTCTCGTCGCCTCTCTCTTTCTCTTCTCAGCTTCTTCTTCTTCTGCAGCTGCAGCAGACAGTAAAAGTAGGTCCTTCTTCTTCTTCTTCTTCTTCTTCTTCTCCTCCTCTTACTAAAAAAGACATTCTCTTCATCTTTCACTTTCACTTTCACTTTCATTTTCATTTCAGATCTCTATGCTATTTATTTCTTTTTAGTAAATTTTTATGGTAGATCTGCTCTAACAACTCTCCGAAAAGCCAAGATTTACTCTTCTTCTTTTGAAACACTTCAAATGCAGCTTCTATTGAATGCTGCATTGTTTGATTTTGGATTCAGATTCGGATTTGAGATTGTGTTTATGTGTTGCTTTCTCCCTTTCTAGATCATTGCTGTCTTCAACAATGAGGAATTGGTATGCTTGATTTCTTGAAATCGCGTTTTTTTTTTATATATATTATTAATGCCTTTTGTAGATAATTGGATTTTGTTGGTAGTCTGTTTGGGATTTGTTTCCACAAACATCTGATGTCGACGTAGTAAAGAGACAAGGGAGTTTATATACTGAAATTGTAAAGAAAAAACTGGGTGCTTTTTTTTAGAAGATCTGAACTTCAATGTTTGTTACCTTTCCCCCCCTTTTTCACCCTTAAAAACTACAAGCAACTTAATCTCACTCTAGAGAGGTATTGTGTAGTGTAGATGGGTCCTAGACTGAAAATCTTTGAGACCATGTTTGTTTGCATTAAAATAGATAGGAATGGAATACATAGTGGGGTTAAAAATAGAGACCAAAGGTGAATTTCCAAAATTGAGCATCAAATAGCATCTTCTTTTCATTCTATTTCCCTAGAATGAAAATGTTATTTGATGCTCATTTTTGGAAACTCACCTTTGCTCTTTATTTTTAACCACCCTATCTAAACAATTCCCATGTATTCTATTTCTAGTGCAACCAAACACTCATTTTTGGAAACTCACCTTTGCTCTTTATTTTTAACCACCCTATCTAAACAATTCCCATGTATTCTATTTCTAGTGCAACCAAACAGGTCCTAAGAGGCTACATTTTCACTAATGAATCAGTGATTTACTAAAGAGGAGACTTGCCGATATATACAAGAAATAAACACGTTCAAACAATTCAAACTAAACTCACTTTCCTACTATCTCTCTGACCTTCCTATTATCCATTCCTTCTCATCATCCAATACTCCCTAATACACACACACACCCCCGCCCCGCCCCGCCCACCAAAAAAAAAAAAAAAAACCTTCCTAATACCTCTAACAGGGTACTCTCTTCTTAATTTATTCAAAAGTTGGTAGGGGAGGGATGCTGCAGGTGCCATTGCTGCTATCACATGTGTGAAAATCATGCGGGGAGTTGGGAGTACCACATTGCACTAACTTTCTTTTCCTCTTTAAAGTAAGTAGGGGCTCCCAAAAGCATGAATAATCATGCAAATCCTAGAGGTTTAAAGATAATTAATGATATGGACCATTGGTTGGAGTATCTAGGAAGGTCCGCCATGAGATTGAGTCAAGTTTTATGTCATTGGACCCTGTCATCTCCATGCAATGGTTGGATCTGATTATTTTGCTGTTAGATGGGTCATATAGTTTGGAGATCTCAACAGATCAAGGGACTTGGATAAAGACATGATTATTCTTTATTGGTCAATCTCACTGGTGTCTTTAATTTTGGGCCTTTTAGATCATATCGTTCAGATGGATATGGGGTCTAGTAAGTATAAATTCAGTCTATAAATCTCAAAAAAGTGGGGTGTCTGCAGTTGCACGTCTTTGCTGAGGTTGTCAAGGATTGAAGGGCAAAGCAAAAGAAACACCAATCAAATCACACCATCGTTGTTGTGGAATTGAAAACCCAAGAGAGGCATTGGCTAACATTACTTGTCTTGCGCATATCCCCATTTAGGCTGGTGAATCTGACGAGCATAATTTATTTGATATACCAGTGTCCTATTGGTGGATGGCCCTTTGAGCAAAAGGAATAGACTGAATAAGACATGAATAGAAACAGTAAGGACAGATCTAAAGAAGTGCAACATATTTGAGGACTAGGCCTGGGATTGGCTGGAATGGCAAAACAGAATTCATGCAGCTTATCCAACCATAGCTTGGACAGGCTTTCATGATAATGATGAGCTTATCCAACCATAGAATGTCATGCCATAAGATCGAGCCCATCTACCCAACAAAACCACCTAAAGCCCATCATCTCCACATCTTATACCTAATCCAAGCCTATGTCGAGATCTATAATCCATAAGGACCCCAACTACGCCTTGATCATACAAATCCAAGCGGACCAAGCCTAGTCTCATATAATATTTATGTACAGCTAGCGACTAAAGGATAGGTCTTTCTGGTGGCGTTTAAAGAGTTTTTTTCTCATTTATTATTATTATTATTATTTTACCAGTTTTTTTTTTTTTTTTTGGTCTAAACTTTGGATTTGTTTGTGGTGGAACTGGTGATTCTGATATAAAATGAGCAATTAAGTTCAATGCTAGCAAATTCATTTATAATTTGTACGGTTAAGCAGAGGTCATTGCAGGCCTTTGTTGATACTCTGGAATTGCTTCCTTCTTATCCAATCTTTTGGCCTTTCATTTTTACAAGTTTTTACTGACAATAATAAAAAATGAAATATAGAACCACAGTCACCATCATGGCAATAAATCGTTATCCCATCTGTCAAATAAAATCTTAAAATGAAAGAAAAACCTTGTGACAGTAGTCATTATGTTGCCAAGCCATTGGGGTCAGTGACTTAAATTGTGCAGGGATTTTGGCAATTGGAGAAGATATAAGGTTGTTTAAAAGCTCATCCTCACTTGTCAGCCCTCTGCTGATTGAAATTAATAACTTCATTCACTTGAAACTAAGTACATCTTTTTTGGAGCTATCTCCCTTCCATGACAACTTTGCCAGAATTTATGTAAAAAGGATGAATTTTGTCTTAAGTCACACCGTTCCTAGTTATTGTCTTTACACACTTGCATAGAAGTCTATTTGCTATTTTATGGTCATGTAATTGATTGTAACCATTATTTAGTTTCGCTGACCTCCTTGTATGTAATACTTTCTGTAATGTGAAGCATTGTTTCTAAACTACAATGCGTTCTCCATGTTGATGTGATCAACAGTGATAAGGTGTATGGTAGAAGTCTGAACCTGATGTTCAGAGTTCAGAATAAATTTTTTTGTTTTTTTTTAATCATGGGCTCCTCGTCGAATCGCTAATGATAAATTCCTATTTTGCTGTTAAAACTTAGGCAACCCGGCAGATGAGCTTGTGGATGTGCTCAACAAGAACCGAACTGCCCACAAATCATCCACTCTCTTTGACAACCCAGGCCTGGCCTGCGTAGCATTGCAGTACATAAAAGCTTACCAGGGCAGGTGTGACGAGGTGGGCCCCAACGGCAAGAAGCCAGCTGATTCAGATTTCGCTGAGACGTTTGCACCCAACTGTGGAGTCCAGGCTTCAACACTTGCTCCTATCACGGGCCGGCTGCTCGGGTGCCAGTCAAAGTACGTCGGTGCTTCTGAAGCATTCTCTGGTATTCTGGTTCAGAACAGCAGGAGCTTGGATATAATATACAACAAGAATCACACAGAGGTTGGGGCCGCCGTCAGCGGCACCGATGGTGGGTCTCCATATTTCTGGTGCATCCTGTTCAGCGGTGGTTCACGAAATAGCAGCTTTGTGTTGGATGGTGGTGTTGCAAAGGCACAGCGGCCTGGCTGCTTCAGTGGCACAAACGATGACTGTAATGGGGCTATTGTGCACTATCAAGGCCCTCTGTGGGTTACAGTTGCTGGAGTTTTGATTACAGCGGCTTCTGCCTTTGGCTTATGAGTATCTTAAATTGCACGCATTTCACATTGATTTATTTCATTGTTGTTGTTGTTTTGTTTTGTGAGAAATTCTACAGCGCCTACACTACCAAGTTTCAGGCAATGTCGTTCTGACAACACGCAGCTGGTGAGTTGTTTCGGATTGTTGATCCAGTGGCAATTATAGCTATGGAGCTTATATGCGATGATTGGAAAGGAGCAAGCAGTTGATCATTAAGTTTTGTGGTTCGGCTGTGGGTAGTTACATGTTTCAGCAGAGTCCCATTTCAACTGCTTCATTTATGAGACACTGATCTAATTTGATTGGCTGCCATGTCCATTCACCTTTTATTGTTGGTTTATGACCTACCCATGGAAGTTCCCAATCGCCATACATGCGTACACTGGAGATGTTTATTCTTGGTATGATTTAGAGGTGCTATTGTTGTATCATTCAAACAATCATTTCTGATATTTATGAGTTCCCTTCACATGGCAGGTCTCGTTTTTCTCCTTAAACATGTGCACATTGTTGAATTTGCTTAATCATTGAACTATTATTGAAGTTATGTTCTGTTACAAATGGCTTGGTTTTGGCAAGTATATTGCTTTAAAGGTTACAAGGTTGAAAGTTGGAATTGGAGAAGGTACTCTGTTTTGCAGATGCATTTCATGAGATCGATATCCTGACTATACCATGTTAATAAACTGGAATAAAGTTCCTGGCAGTGGGCTGACCTTTTGATTTACCAATGACTCGAGGACCCATATGGATCTTCATAAACCAAATTCAGGTTGATGGGTTACCCATGGATGATGGTTCATGCATTTGTATGGTCACCTGCAAGTTACATTTGTTTTGCTTGCCTTGACCAATTGCGGAGAAAGAGTACAGATGTAACCTTTTCATATGCAAATGTTTCATATGTGAAACACATTGCCATGTTTGTTTGGAAACACCATTTTTACATGACTAGATCAGGACATCCAACAATTGTAGATGGGTTTAGGTTTTTCGGATAGTTTTCACAGATTTATTAAAATTTAAAGATTTGAGATAATGAAACTATGACTTGATGCTCATCATTAGTACGAGAATATTGAGCAGTCCGAATCATGAATGGAGAGTCCACGAAAGTACAGAAAATCAGTATCTATAGATTGAACATTTTCTTATCCTTCCCATAAATTTTCTCAAAATCTACAAAGAATTAAGATATGAGACTGGTCCAACAAACCTGTATTAGGCGGACGTGTAATTGCATCTGCACTAACATCTTTTCTTCATATACCACCTCCTCAAGTATCAAAATGATTCGTGGAGAGAGGCCTTATTTTTACACACCCCCTCAGCTCTAAGGATCCAAAGGCCCATCCAAGGGGCCATTTTAAGGGAGCCCTTGGATGTGGAGAAAGTGAGGAAACAATGCTGGCGTGGTCATTACCCCACTTTTTCTCCACATACAACCTACCCCTGATGATAAGCCAAGCTACCCCTGATGAGGAGATAGGTGGAGAATACTATCCACCGTTCAAATTTGTATTGTGACAGTTTTGCCCACCTAGAAAGAAAGGGATGAGGTGGACTTGCCGACCCGCGATTGAAGAATAGGAGAGAGGAGGGGAGGAAAAAAAAAAAGTCACCATGGCATGTTCACATAGAATCATTGAACGTGATGGAGCTCCCAGACAAAAGCCACAATCGCATCAAGTCTGCCCGGCTGTGGCGCTCGACTCCTCCAAATTTTCTTTGGTCAACTAAAACCACACCTCCTTTGTTTACCGGAATTGGAAAGTGAAAAATAAGAGGGAGGGTGGGTGGCTCTGGCTCATCCAAGAATTGCTGCAGTGGAGATGGCCTATAAAGTATAAACAGCCTCCAGGAAAAAATATATTTCACCACAGCCCTAAGCCAGATTTACCTCTCTTTTTTTTTGGAAAAAAAAAAACCTAAGCCCGGTACTTGTAAGCGTTTCAAGTACTTGACATATTTTTGCACTTTTGATTTCCAAGGTTGGTTATTTGCCACGATTGTGTGAAAATTGGATTCAAATAAAAGGTACTAGAAAAGCAGTTTCCAGCCTATTGGAGAAAATTGGAAGGAAAAAAAAGTGTTTCACTGCCGCATATGACAAAAATTAGAACTGCAGAAAGCAAAGTTTTCACCTAAATTAAAGATTACTATAAAACCAAAATCTAGTGGGAAATGCTTGCAGACAAACATGGCGCAAGTCTGAAGCAAAACAGAAGATAAAAGTTGGTATGCAACAGTAAAAACGTTATATTTCTGCTAAAAATTAAACAAGGAATTTAATTCAGTACCATCCCAAGGCTCCTTTGAACCTTTCATAGATTCTTACACTTCAAAATCAATGCCAGTATCAGGAGAATAGCAACCATCCCACATGATGATCCACCAACTCTGTGTATCCAGTATGGGTCAAGCCTTGCAAACCTAGAATCTAAGAGGCGCGAGATATTGATGGCAACAATCAGGAAGATAAGCAACAGAGGAAGCCAGGGAACTGATCCACCAGGCTCATTCTCGTCATCAGGTTCCAACTCCACTGATGCCTTCCGGTCAATGTAAAGTGGTGAAATCACAGCAAGGAGTATCAGAGTCATGGCAACCAGTTTTTCGGTAGATGAAGCCCTGCACCCCATGCACACCCTTGGGATGACTGACCATCCTTTGTGTCAAGCAGATGGCCTCTTTGTGCCAGAATTTAAGCCATAATCAGAATGATCTTGCTTACATTTTTTTTATTTGTTCTTTTCAATGTCTCCACGTGCGATCCTAGCTTGAAAAGATAGTGGTTTTATAGCTTGTAACTGAAGTTTTGGGGAGGAATATATACATGGGATAAAGGAGGTTCCTCCTTGAATGAATGTGAGGCAAAAAGTTAAATTGCATAGGAATCTGATGCTTCCAAGTAGAAAATATCTCCTACAAAGAGATGCCTGCTGACTAAAGCGTGTGTGTGTAAACAACATGATCAATAGACGACTTTACAATTATTGCAACATTTAAAGTGCGGAGAATTATCTACGGAGATTATTCAAATGAATGCCACTCATTAGTAGTTTTGCCTGTTTAATGTAAGCGTTATCTTCTTGGAAAAACGGGTATTGGATGGTCCCGACCTCCATACTGATGGATATTGGATGGACCAATTTGTAGAGATGCCAAAATTTTAAGAATAACATCTGAATGAAACCAACCAAATGTACCAGGCCAGTGATTTGAAGTAAGCTACAACAATTCAGAGTTTTGGACTCACATGGAAAAATGTGATTACCACCAACGGATGATTAAAAAAATTGTACCTTTTGCCGAATTCTAGCAGGCACTGCCTGTCTATAGTCAACAATTAGATGATTACTCAGCAATCCATTCTTTCTATAATTCAGGCAGCTTGGTGAGGGAGCAAGCTCTTCTACTTTCAAGTTCATTGCCTACTTGCTTTCATCAGAGTTCTTTGAACACTTGCCACATATCCTTCTCATCCACTTCTGCTGCATTGTGGTAAGATTCCAAGGCTTCAAATGAGCTGAGGAGAGATGTTGAGATGCCCCAGTGACTGGAAGTTCAGCAGGGAGTGCGGCAGCGGTGCTGGTAAAGGCATTTAGAACTAGGAATGCTAGTATCGGAGAGAGATCCAGTGTTCCCCCAAGTGGTGGGATGATGCCGCGGAATATGTTCAGATATGGATCACATAAAGTGCTGAGAGAGAGACAGAGAGCCAAAACCACAAATAGAAGGGTAAGAAATGATATTGATTGCTTGAGGAAAAAAAAAGGAAAGGACAGTTAATAGTGAGAATAAGGTTATGCTGGGAATGGTTTTCTTATATTTATACCGGGCATTTTTTAGGAGAAAAAACGCCCCTCCTAGTTGGGCGTTGGGATGCATGATGATCATAGAAGTCCATTGGATGGAAAGACTTATATTGAAGACTGGACTTGCATTGGCTCCCTGTCATTGTGTTAGTTTTACAGGAAAAGAAGCACAGAAAAACCCACCTCTAAAATCTTTGCGTGCTGCCTAAGGAAATAAACTGGAAAAATCTTGGTGTTATGTGACTTTAAAAGGGGGGAAAAGAAAAATGAAAAGAAAAGAATCTGCAAAAGTTTTAAGGAGGAAGGTTGTATGTCCTCATAAATTATAGTTCTCAAAGACTACGCCTTCCACAACTAAGAATAAAAAAGGCCTTCACGGTATTTCCAAATAAGGTGCTATTACTTTCCTTGGAGCTAATGACTATTCTCTTCTTTTTTTTTTTTGAAATGGCAACTATTCTCTATTTTTATTACAGGAATTATGGCATACACTAATAAATATGATTGATCATATGCAACCATCCAGCATATATTTATCATACCATTCAAATCATGGAGCCTCTAGGATGGGGCATCTAAAAATTTTGAATAGACCAGATGATCATAGCCATCTAATTGGTGGCCACCAAATGTGTAGTCAACAAACCATGGCCAATCATTAATCTTTAACAAAGAAAGTTCAACTAATTAATATCATCCAATCAGTTTTTCTTTTGGATAAAGCCCCAAATATAAAGGGCCCAAGAGTTGGAAAGTGAAAATCGACATGCAAGTTTGACATATGTTCCATTCAAATGAGCTTGTATTGGTCCTAGATCCATGTTTCAAGTCTGTTAGTGTTTCAGATTTCAAGATATGAGGCGCCAGAGACTGCCAAGCAAAATAGTGGAATTAAAAAGGAGAAAAATTTTTGGTTGCCTATTGTGACCAAGATTGGAAAGCCTACCTGAGGGGAGCAACAATGGCTGGTGGAGAGTTGGGAAACCAAGTCAAGACAAGCCTGATAACCAGCAACGAATTGTAGATGTTTAAGAAATTTATGATTCCGTTAGCCACCACAACGCCCGCCACTGAATCACCCGGTAATATGGCAGCAAAGTTCTGAGCTGAAAAGGAGTTTGGACTCACTGGGTTTCTGTAACGCATCTGAATTGTACAATGCAACAAAATAGACATTCACATGCTTCTTCAAGAAATGAGAACACTTCATACTCAATATTTATAACAGCACTCGATCTCAAACCACCAAATATATACCTAAAGCAAGCCTCGTTTTGGAAGTGGCCAGAATTTAGCATTTGGCTTTTAGATCATTTTAGCAAGGGATATAAACTAAAGAAAGAAACTGTTATGATGACATAAATGGGGCATGTTTGATACGCAAGATATACAAACCATTTCAAAGATACTGCAATAAACATTCAACACAATATAACGCCTAGAAGTTGAACAAGCTACAAAGAAAGCTATACTGTCCATCCTCACAAATGCCCCACTCTCATGAGATTTTGGAAAAATGAGAAATCATAATATAAACCTATCAATAACTTTGTTGAACCTCTTAATACAACAAGAGTCAGTTTCCAACCAAAAAAAAGAATGAGAATCATAATGCAAAACCTCTAGATACTCCCAGTACCCTCTGGATACTCACCAAGAGGCATTTTGAATGGAACCATTGTTCAAAAGCTTGAAAACCCTACCCTGGGTGTCAGCCTTGAAACAACTCAAAAAAGTCTAATCTAAACTCAGTATTAATATGTATTTTTGACTTTGAGAGTGAGGGAGAGAGTTTAGAAAATCACAACACGAAATTTTCAAGTCTTAACAAATTACAATGGTAGCAATAATTATTTTAAAGGCCACGATGTTATGAATCCACCTGGTGCCTAGACACATCTTGGATAAAAATCATAACAGATAATATTGCCATTCAAACTTCAAGCCACAGAGCAATTTCGCTGCGGCTTCCGAATCAATTGGGCGTTGGTCGAGGAGCTGCGCTGCAATGGCGGAATCTCTCCCCTCAAGGAATTCGTAAGTGGTGGAATCACTCAACTCGATCAGGAGGAATCCTCAACTCTTTTTTTCTTTAAAACCCTCAGATCCGAAGACACCACAAGAGGAATCCCACATCCACAGGGTTGTCCAACGGATCAGAGGTCCAGATCTGATCATCCACGACCAAACATCATTACTGTCAACATGAGAGGCCAAAACACACTCCTCCTATTGAGGTAGGTGCTATCCAAACCATCTCTTCTTTCAGTCATTGCAACACGGTGAAAAGATATGTGTTTGGATGTGACCTAAAGCGCAGTCAATTGAAATATTTTTGTGCATTTGAGGAACAGCTGAGATTCCAAATTACAAGTATGAATATACAACTAAAAGCACTGTAAAAAGAAATAAACAAGTGAGAAAACTTTTGGTTTAATATAACCTGAGATAAGTTGCGGAAATCTTTGGAGAGAGTGAGGAGTCTCCGAACGAGGGTATTTTCGGCCGCAAGCGATTGGATGCACCGATCTGCAGCGGAGGCGATTGAGATATGCAGATTTCGGATAATATGCGAAACTTTGGGCTCGATGGATGGGAAGGGTGGCAGATGGCGAAATGCCGAAGAGATGAGACAGTTGCAGGGGAGATTCGTCGCAGCCCCGTTTGGTGCTTCTTCCATTGAGATTGAGATTGAAAAGAAAGAGAGATAACAAAAAGGCAAGAAGAGGGAATGGAGAGATGATTGCTGCACGAGGGCGGGAATGGGATCGGATAATGTGCTGAGGCTTTATTTTACTTTATTTATATATTTTTATTAAATGGTGGTAAAGGCTATGGTGTGGTGTGGTGTGGCGTGGTGTCTATTCTTTGGCTGCAATGCAGGTCGTAGCTTCAGTTCATACGTGTAAAAGGTAGCAAGGGACGGAGAGAGTCGGGGAAAACAAAGATCAGCAGGAACGCTATCCCTCCATTTAGATAGATAGGAGAGGATTTAATCGGAAAAAATACTTAATGCGGATGTATTATGCAATCAAATATTTTAGCTATTGGTACATCAATTAGAGCAATTGGGCCCTATTTTTATTTTTTAATGCGGATGTATTACGCAATCAAATACTTTAGTCATTGGTACACCAATTGGAATAATTGGGCCCGATTCTCATTTTTTTTTATCAATTTGTCACATCGTCGGCGCCGACCTTATTTATACTGAATAAGGTCGGCGATGACCCTATCCGCGAACTCTATATAGTCCGATTTCGAGCTTCATTCATCCCACTTCACAAAAAATGCAGAGGCCGCCTTCCTTCAGTATCGTGTAGCTGTGAAACATGATGACAACTGTATTTTTCTACAGATAATGTCACTATTAATTTTCAATCGATCTCCTATTGCTATTGATAGGGTCTACACAAACGAGGTAATGAAATTTTTTCTCTTCACATGATAGAACCCTATAAATCAATCCCCTCTTTGTATTAACAACATATAATACATATACTATCATTCAATACATGGATACATGTTCTCTTTCATTGTATGATGTTTATTGTCTGTTTTATTGAATATGATATACGTTGCACAGGAGCCCTATTTACTGTTTTGCACTGTTCAAAGTACTTTATACATAATAGTTTCTAATAAGGAGGAAAATGTTCACAAATTTAATCTACACCCCATGCATTATTGCGTGAGAAGGATGGTCCAAGTAATTTATGTTTTTTATGATGTTCTAATAGCATGGCAGACGTTGAGCACCTCATAATCTTTCACTATGACGGTGAGTTTGAATTTGAGCTCAATCGTCCTCATTACAAGGGTGGAAGGCAGAAGATGAGATATCTCTAGAGCAATGTTATTTTTAAGGAGCTGTCCAAAATTGCTTTGGAAGCATCGAGTTGGGCAACAACTCCCGATGAGATAACTCTAAAGTATCTTCTACACAATGGCAATTTTTTTTCGTTGATAGATATCGATGATTATAATGATATCAATGATTTGTTAAAATCGTCAAGAAGCGAAGCAAAAGGAATATTATAATTCGTTTCAAGAAGGCTATGCAATGAAGACAGTTTCCAACACACCCATGACAATAGGTATGTTCTGAAGTTAAAACTATATTTCAACATTTTCAGCCTGGATGGAAAGTATTTTTTTTTTTTCATAACTATATATATTGCAGGTCTTTATAAGATGAAATAAACGAAATCATTCGAGATGCTCTTAGCATTGGAAAGCCTGATAATAAATTAAAGGGCGAGCTACCACCGTCACCTCCACCTTTTAAAGAACTTCCCATGATCGATATACAGGAGGATCATGATATAAAATTCCCAACGACATTTGTCTTATTTTGCAGACGATGATGACTCAATGTTCGAAGAAATCAATGTAGAAATGCTTCATGTGCATGGAAACGAAAGTGTGCACAGCTTCATAGGTGCTCCCGCAACTAATGTGGTTGGGAATGGAAGTTCAGCAACTGCTGAACTAATTAAATCAGGTGTCGAAAGAGATACTATAAGGAGAAATGAAGAAGGCAGCTTTTCAAAAGCTCTCCTCGTGGACACGATGGTCCCTGATAATGTCGTACCCGAAAAAGGGACCAGTTCAAGTAGGGAGATGTGGCTTGGTATGGAGTTTCCTGATCGTGAGGCTTTTAGAAGAGCTATAGCAAAGTACGCAATATACAACAAGTTCACCTTGAAACACGAGAGAACTAACATGAAGATCGTGACAGTGAGTTGTAAAGGAGTAGATTGTCCCTGGCGTATACATGCCTCCATGGTAGATTCTGGTCCACACTTCAGAGTTCGAAAGTATAATTCCAAACATTGTTGCTCTAAACCACTTATGGGAACTGCACATCGGCAAGCAACCGCGAAGCTAGTAGCAGAGTTCATTGAAGAGAATGTACGATGCAATAACGATCTTAGGCCCAAGGAGACCATCAATGAATGTCAGATTGAGTTTGGGACCCGCATTACATACAGGAGAGCACATATGACAAAGGAGCTTGCACTGTGCAAAGTGCGTGGATCGTACTGTGCAAAGTGCGTGGATCGTACGATGAGTCTTTTATAATATTTCCGCTCTATTGCAACAAGCTTCATAGAACCAACCCGGTTCGTACACTGCGTTGGACATCAGGGAGGATGACTGATTCATACGCTTTTTTTTGTCCTTCGGTCCATGCTTAAGGTCATTCAAACCACTCTAAGGCCATTGATAGCGGTGGATGAATCACACCTTCGTGGCAAATATCCAGGAGTGCTAATGGTGGCTGTAACACATGATGCAAATCATCAATTGTTCCCCATTGCATTTGCCTTTACTGAAGCAGAGCGGCGTGATAGTTGGGAGTGGTTTCTTGCACACTTGTCCTTGTCATTGGGTGAACCAAAGAATCTGACAATCGTATCAGACCGTCAGAAAGGTCTGATTTCTGCAGTACAAGCCATAATGCCAAGCGCAAAGCATTGCTTTTGTTGCCATCATATAGCTGAAAACATAAAGGCGGCTTTCAACGATCACGGCATTATAAGAAAGTTTTGGAGCGCGGTGAGGGCATACCGACTTTGTGAGTACAATGCTTGCATGGACCACATAAAAAGTGTAGATGAGCGTGCATATAATTACATCAATGCGATCGGCCGTCAATTCTGGGCAATGGCATTTGCTCATAGATGCAAGTATGACATGCTTACCAGCAATGCTGCAGGGTGCACAAATAGTCTCCTAAAAGACACCCGAGTGCTCCCGATTACGAAACAAGTGGAAGAGATATATGCAAAACTCATGGAATTCTTTCAGAGACGGTCAACTCAAGTACAAAGCATCACTTCACTATTAACACCGTACGCAGAGAAGTACCTAGCCACAGAAATGGAAGAATCACGAAGGCTAATGGTACTGATAGCGGCATTGAATGAATATCAAGTGCAATCTTAAGAGTATGTTGATGTAGTTAATTTAGATCGCAGGTCATGCTCGTGCCGCAAATGGGATGTGATTGGGATCCCATGTTGCCATGCTGTTGCCGCCATGAAAGCGCGGAATATAAATCCATATGAATATTATGAGCACTGGTACCTCACAAGTACGTACCAGAAAACATACATTGATGTCATTCATGCCACCCGTGATAGAAAGCAATGGGAACAGCATTTAACCACTGGGAGAGTCCTCCCACCATTGGCTAGCAAGCAACCGGGTCGACCAAAGAATAACAGGATCCGAGTTGAAGATCGACATCGCACGCGAAGAGTGGTAACTTGTTCGTGCTGTAGAGAGAGAGGTCAAAACCATGGGAGTTGCAAAAATCCGCCAATTCAACAATGACGTTGATGGATTTTCTATTTTGGGACCGCTCATGTAATTTTTAGAGTATGTTTTTTATAGTTTTTTTTTTTTTTTTTGTATGTATGTTTGTGGGTTGTCTTATTAACATGGAAGTATTGCTTTTTGTTGCATTTTTGGAAGTTTGTGTATAAATTATCATTTCTTTTGAAACAATGTTTTGCACATTTGGATGTTTTTGTATAATTTATCATTTCTTTTGAAAAGAGATGTGGAACCCAATTTTTTGTAGTGGAAGATGATGTAATGCGTTTATGCAACGTAACGATACTGCATGGATTTTTATCTAATGCACGTAGAATGTCTCTTTATAGGGTCGGTGATGACCTTAGTAGCGTTAAATAAGGTCACCACCGACGCAGGCTAGCCATTTTTTTGAAAAGAAGTTATAAGTTATTAGGAATAAATTGATTACAGGGTCGACGATAACCTTATCTTTGTAAAATAAGGTCACCACCGACGCATGTTTCCTTTTTTTTAACCAGGAGTTGTAACTTTTCCAGAATGTTTGTGCAAAATTTTCAAAGTACGGGTCGGCGATGACCTTATCTTTGTAAAATAAGGTCATCACCAACGCAGGTTGCCCTTTTTGGCCAAAAGTTGTAACTTTTCAAAGAGGCTTGTGGTAAAATTTTCAAGTACGGGTCGGCAATGACCTTACCTTTGTAAAATAAAGTCATCACCGACGCAAGTTTATATTTTTTTTACCAAAAGTTGTAACCTTTCAAAGAGGCTTGTGGCAAAATTTCCAAGTACGGGTCGGCGATGACCTTACCTTTTGTACGATAAGGTCATCACCGACACAAGTTTCTATTTTTTTTTACCAAAAGTTGTAACTTTTCCAAAAGGCTTGTGGCAAAATTTCCAAGTACTAGTCGGCGTTGTACTCCCAATAGAGGAGCAAATATATACTTACGAATCTTTCACAGGTCTTTAGGCCCCAGATCTCTCCCTTTGAGCTGTTATAGTACTCCCAACGGCTCTCATCGACATATCCAATGAGTAAGGACCAATGGTTGTGAGCGTGAATCACGTGGACTAGAGTTTTACACTCCATCGCGTCCAATACACGTTCTCCCTTTGGCCCAAAGGCCATGTCATCCCCCGTCTTTAGACCATTTTCCCAATAACTCTGCAAGATAAGCATCTCAGGCATCAAATAAGAGAGGACATTTACGCAAGTTAGTACAAAGTCAAAGTGACTTTCATTTTTTATTGAACTTACGCATATACTATGGTCAGCCAAGTATGCATCCTTATACATTTCCCGTAGCACTTCAAACCAAAAATATATGATACTCGAGTCCATCCAAGTGCCTTCGTCCAATAATCTCTTAGGGACTTTGAATCGAAGCACGAGATTATCATTTCCAGCTCCTGTTTCCTGTCAATGCAATGAGTATTTGGACGTTGAATTAGTAAAAAACCTAACAAAGACTGCATTACTACAAAACTGTTTTCAACAATTGCAGATAACTATGCGTGTAATATTTATAGAAATCCATCAACAGTTCCTTCTCAACATCCGTTAAAACATAACCCGTTTGGAGCAATGGATGTTGATAATCCAAAAACCTATTCGAGATCTTCCTTAGCTTCGGTATATGCTTGCACCTCCATATCAATGAATCTATTGCACCCTGTGTAGGGGATACAATGATTGCCTGGCTAGTGACCTTCAGTGGAGTGCTGTATCCTTGAGGACCGGGTGAGACGGAGATAAGATCCTCGATAGGGATGTCATCCACATCGCCAAAAGCTACGTCAAAATTGCCGGTATCAGCTTCATTTTTTTGCTCTTCATCTAAAGTGTGGGAGGCTGATGCCTTGATAAAGGAGTCCTCTATCATCAAGGGAGCCTCTAAACTAGGTCGAGGCTTCTTAGCGGGGTTTTTTTAGGACTTCTCCTTAATCCTTACACGCTTTTGAGATTTGACGGTTTGCATAATGAAGCAAGTTATGGTGAGAAAATCACAAAAAATATTCATCAATTCACATAATGAAATGCTCGAATTTAATTAAATCCTTACGAGAGTATCATCAACTTCCTCATCGGATGAAGTACATGTCTCGACATAGTCTTGGTACATAGTCCCAAATGTGGACCTAAATCTTTTGACCTTTTTCTTAATCGAAATTATGAAGGTGAGTGGGTCCACATTTGCAGCGATCGAACGATTGCATGAGCGTACCACGTGGTCGAGGAAGAGAGAGACCTGCAGTGGACATATTGAAAGGATCTTGTTAGAAAATATATTAACTAAATAAATGTGAAGCAAAGTAAGGGATGCAATCAGTGTGAACGTCATACTCGGGTTTGTGGGACTGTAAGAGCTTAGGCATCGGGCTGTGGGGGAGGATCCCTTTGTGGCTCGTTACGTTCCCTGACACGGCCAATATGCATGATGGTATTCGCGTCATACCATCTCATGTATTCTTCTTCATCCTATCCGCCTTTTGATTTTTTTCATTTTCTCTTGAGCACATTGCTTGCCCGAGCTTCTCATGCCTTCACCTCCTCCTCATTTACTAGACTCCATTCTATCACAGATCTCCCCTTATTTTCTTTTTTGCAATATGGGCCTGACGAAGCATGGAGGCACTGTCTGTCTCAGGCCAAACTGCCTCATGACCCTAGGGGTAGGGTGACGCTCAAACACCCAATATGATATAAGGGGAGAGTCTGTTGTAAAGAATGCTCGGTCAGCCTTTGAGACATGTTTCAAAATGAACAAAATGAATATGACATTCAAGATAACAAACCATACACTTCGATATCATAAGCGGGATTGTGGGAAAAACAAATGCAGGGAAATACAAAAACATTGAAAATGATTCAAAAATGAAGGAGATTTATAACTTTGGAGTGTCGATCGAAAGCAAGGACGATGGAAAAAACAATGGAAGCAAAGAGAAGCACTTGAGGATTTTGGTTTGAAGCCTGGTGGTTGTGGAAATGGAAGCAACCGCTCTTTCTCAGTCGCCTAAGGTCAGACTCGACAGTATGCTGGAAGAGAGAAGAAAAAAATTGAGAAGAAACAGGGATTTGAGCCCTAAAATCGTTCGCGGGCAGGGTCATCGCCGACCTTATTCAGTGTAAATAATGTCGGCGCCAACGATGTGCCAAATAAGTAAAAAAAAAAATGAAAAACGGGCCTAATTGCTCTAATTGGTGCCCCACTTGCTAAAGTGTTTGATTGCATAACACGTGCGGATAAAGTGTTTTTTCCGATTAAATCCTCTAGATAGAAAGTTTCGTTGTATTTTAACCATATAGATTTCTTTCTTTAAAATCAATCCAGCAACGAAGAATGAAATTGGGGGCCATGCCCGATTGTGGGGATGAGAATGTCTGAATGTGAAAATCTTCTACCTCTATTTATTTACCACTTTTGGCTCATAAAGAGAGAATTCTCTGAGGCTCGTGAAGTCCATGATAAATAACAGAAAGGGAAATTCTAGATTATTGGAATAACATCGTTTATCAACGAACCAATACAACCAATGGCACAGCATTTTCACATTACTCGCGGCATAGGATTATTATAATATAAACAAGGAATCACTCCAAAGAGCCAGATACCATCAATATTCGAAAATCAGCCACATGTTTTATTACACGGCTATGGTCCCTCACAGGCGCCCACCAACCAACTCCTGGCATACGAGCTATTACACGTGCCTCCAATAGCAACTGGACACGTCACAATAAGCAAGCAGTTAACGCACTAATCTCCATTTAAGCCTTAAACACGTGCTGCACGTGTGATTATCCAAACCTCCTCCGTATAGTCAAAGAAAACCTCTCGAGTCTCGTCCCTGCTCTGCCTTGTCTTCTCCAAATTCCCATTTTTACACCAATCCCTCTCCCCGTCGCCACTTCCCATTTCCCATCTCCCACCCTCCTTTGAATTTCAAATTCCCAATACACTAATCTCTCTTTCGATCATGGCGACTGCAGATCTTATACGGCTCTCTCTCTCTTCTGCTCCTAAAATCAGCTTCAATCACACCAGATCTCTGTACAATCCTCTCCTCATACGACCCTCTCTCTCCTTCCGACGGAATTCTCATTCCAAAACCCTAACAGCTCCGCGCGCAAAAGCAGTCGAGATTGGAATCCCGTCCGAGAAATCCCAGCCGCAGAAGCAGAAGGAATCGAATTCGGCCCTCATCGAGGTCGGCGGCATGATGTGCGGCGCCTGCGCGTCCCGCGTCAAGTCGATCCTGTCGTCCGACGCCCGAGTCGAGTCGTCGGTGGTCAACATCTTGGCGGAGACTGCGGCGGTCCGGCTGAAATCGGGTGGTCCGGATGTGGATGCGGTGGCGGATGATCTGGCGGGCAGGTTGACGGAATGTGGATTTCCGTCGAAGAGGAGAGAGTCGAAGCTGGGGATCGGGGAGAATGTGAGGAAGTGGAAAGAGACGGCGGAGAAGAAAGCGGCTTTGATTTCGCGGAGTCAGAAGAGGGTGGCATTTGCTTGGACACTTGTGGCATTGTGCTGTGGAGCTCACGCGTCGCATCTGTTGCACTCTGTTGGAATTCATGTAACTCATGGTATGGTATGGTATAGTATATTAGTATTGTGTGTGTGTGTGTGTGCTTTTTTTTTTTTTTAAGCAAGTAATGGTAACATTGTAAATGGATGTCAATACAACGTGAGGCTTTTTTCTTAAATTCAAATCATCGGAAGTTTTAAGCTTTTTATTAAGTGATCTTTTCCTTTTTTATATATATATATCTGCATCCGCTATAATGATACAAGGGCAGTGTAATAATTAGCTTGCAAATGGGCCGTTAAAAGAAAAATTACAGCTTACTGTTCCAAGAAACAGATACAAGTCCACCACCCAACAGTTGGCTAAGAGTGTTTATTGGAGTGCATTTCATAGCATTTCCCATCCATGATGTGTCCCACAAGATAAATGTTGTGTGTTACTGAAACATGTGCCCTGCCAATAGAATTCAGGATCAATGGGATGAGACATGCCTTGCATTTCTACTTTGCCAATAGAATTCAGGATCAATGGGATGAGACATGCCTTGCATTTCTACTTTGGAATGATCGGAGCTTCTTAACTATGAGGGGGCTTTAGCCACTACCATTAATGTCAGCTTTCGGCATAAGAGTAGGTCATCAAACATGATGGCGGACGCTTTAGCCAAACAAGGGGTTGAGAGAGTTTCCCCTTGGGAGGGTTTTATTATGTAGTTGTGGTGTGAAGGGGTATATTTCTCTTGTACCTCTGTGTTTCTTTCCCCCTTTTTCTTTTCTTCTTTTACTCTTTGTTTGTATTCTATTCTCTTTTAATATAAGTAATTATTACCGATCAAAATGAAAAAAAAAAAAAACTATGAGGGGGCTGGCCTGCAATTGGACCCCTAGTCAATTGTCCACTTTCATTGACAAAACACACTCATCAACCCTAGAGTTGAGATTTTCTGATTGGGATATGGGTTTTGGGGAGTTGACTCATTCATATTGGGACCACCATATGGGAGTCCTGGGATGACAGAAATATAATGTGGCCGCTGCCTGTTGGGCTATCATGAACCATTAGTTGGTGGGGTCAAGAACCTACTTCCCAGTTTTTGCATTGTTGATTTGTTTGTTAATTTGATAGATTTGGGAAAAAGTTTCCTTTTATTAAATAAACTTTAATCATGCTGTTGATTCTATCTTTAAGTTACTTATCATTTTGCAGGATCATTTTGGGAGATACTGCATAACCCTTATTTGAAATGCGCTGTCGCTTTGGTTTCTCTATTTGGACCAGGGAGAGGTATCATTGCCATTTTTTTACTGTGATGCTTATAGCTGTGGAATTTGGATGAGGATTGTAGTTGATTTTATTAATTCAGCATTTTAAATACTGCAAAAGTTAGAATGTGTTTTGGAACTCATCTGGAGACCTAAGCCACCCTGGTGCAAACGTTTTCAAGACCTCAATTTTTATGATTGCCTAAAGAGCAACCGGGTTTCTCATATGATGATAATTTACTTTTACCTCTTTGATCCCATATCCATTTCACAGTTCGCCGGAATTACCGAGTGACTTCTGATTTTGGTGCATCCAAATGGTACTTGAAAGTATTTAGTTGTACCCAAAGTTTCAAACTGTCACCAGTTTGAATCTATTCACAGAATGGATGTTCCCATGTCTGCTTAATGTGGATGCATTATATGATTAAGCAAAATTTTCCAATATTTGTGAAAGAAAAATATTTTACACCAGGCTTGAAATGCTTCACTCTTTGATTTTTATATATTTTTTTAGGTATTTGTAACTTATTTATTCTCCATTATATTTCCTAGTAACATCCCGAGAAAAACCAAAAGTTTGAAAATATCCCATTACTTTCCCAAGGCAATAAATTCCCAAGTTTGTGATTTGGGACAATGGTGATTGGCACCATTAATGATTTGTATCTGACACAGAAAAAAGACACTGTCCGCCTAATGCAGTTTCTGATTTCCATGCTGTTCAATGCCTAACCGAATGGATGACCATCCATTTTTCCAGTACAAATGCTAGCAATTCATGGAACATGCAAGAAAAATAAAGAAAGAAAAAAGAAATGTATTGCTCAAGCATGTAAAATTATCCAAGGAATATGGGTTTTGATCATTGGCAGAAATCATAAAATCGATCCCAGATTGGGAATAAATAAGGCTATAATGATGATGATGGCGATGGTGATGATGATGATGATTGATACCCGTCCTACTAATAAAATGTCTACCAGGGCCCCAGAGGTCATCTTGTGAACCGTGATCTTGTTTTCCTACATGGCAGATTTGCTATTTGATGGTGTGAGAGCATTCACAAAGGGATCACCAAATATGAACTCTCTTGTGGGATTTGGAGCAGTGGCTGCATTTATTATAAGCACAGTGAGTTCATTATGTATACACTATTTCAGGAATGACCACTATCTCTCTCTTTCTAAAAGTTTGTTTAACAGTTTCTTACTCTATTTGCTGTAGGTATCATTAGTGAACCCAGACCTTGATTGGAATGCATCCTTTTTTGATGAACCGGTGACATTTTCATTTCTCTCTTTGCATTCTCCTTTTAATAACAAATTAGACAGTCTGTACCATTTTGGGTTTAGTAGTCACATCTTGTGATTGCTCAAAGATATCCAAGATTTCTTTTACTTTTCATAATGAATATCCATGAAAATTGACTGCAATGGTGAATAGAAGTGGCATACAATGTAATCACGGTGCCATGTGTGTTTTGCGTGCATGTTCATATATGGGAGATGCTATACATATATATATATATATATATAGGAGATGCTCCTATGAGAGCGTCTCTCACCTTACTATAAGAGATAAAGGTGGGGGCCCTCACATTTAAGTTGTTGGCATTGGATATGGATGTGAGGGCCCCCACCTTATCTCTCATAGTAAGGTGAGAGATGCTCTCATTGGAGCACCTCCCATATATATATATATATATTATATATATATATATATATGGTTTCTTTGGTGGCATTTCTCTTGTTTTACATTAAATTCCCTTAAATGGCTGCCATTTGTCTCTTAAAGTACTGTAAAATTACAAAGATAGAGTTACAGAAGATGTTTGTTTTATTCTAGAATATATGCAAAAAAATTTTAATAAAAACCTGTTTTTACATATTTATATACATGATGGCAGCTTTCCTTAATTTAAAAATCATGTTGTGGAATTGATCAAATAAGCTAGCCCTCATGCAAGTATGTTGTTTTTTAGTATTCAGGTTATGCTTCTTGGTTTCATACTTCTTGGACGTTCTCTAGAAGAAAAGGCCAGGCTGAAGGCTTCCAGTGATATGAATGAACTCTTAGTAAGTTACTTCTGTTGACATGCGCATGTGCTGGTTCTAGCTTTTTCAGCTCAGTTCGCTAAACAACACTGTCCTGCTGGGATTGTATCCTGCTTCTAACATGTCTTCAGCCAGCTTTTAATTGATTGCGGGCAGAGCAGAACTTCTACTTCTTGTTGTTGTCGGGTGGTTTTGTGGGGTGGGGATGGCCCTCCAAATTTTTTGAAACCTTATGGGATTTTACTTATAGCCCCCTCAAATTCTTTTTTTTTTAATAGTCGCCTCCTCAAAGGAAAATTTCCTGGGTCTGCCCTTGATTCCAGGGCGATCAAGAATACAAAACTAAACAGAGGAGTGGAAAAGTAAAACAGACAGCTGATCCCAACTGGATGGAATTGGGAATAGGTTTCAATGACAATAGTTTCGATTTTGATCTCCATGAAACTTTATTCTCAGAAACCATTAAAAAAAAAAAACTTTATTCTCAGAATTTGATTCGTCTTGTACATGTGCTGACATTTGTATTTTATATACAAAGGAAATTACTTGTCTTTGAAACATTCTTCTATATCCTACTTAAATACAATTTGGGGTGTTGTTTAATGCAATGATTTTTCTTGCAGTCCTTAGTATCCTCGCAATCACGTTTGGTTATTGCTTCCTCTGAAAGTGATCCCTCAACTGATAATGCACTTAGTGCTGATGCGATATGTGTTGAAGTTCCTACTGATGATGTTCGAGTTGGAGACTCAATATTGGTTTTGCCTGGAGAAACTATTCCTGTGGATGTAAGTTGCTTGGGCTGTAAACTTTGTTCATCATCATTATCATCAAAGCCCCGTCACACAATCATTTGATGTCAGAAGACTTTGTTGTTGCTATAAAAATATTGTTGGCTCAAACTTCATAGTCATGGTTAGTGGGTTACTTGCATTTCTTTTGAGTGCCAATATTTTGATTTATTGTTCCTTTATAGTTTGTTGATAGGCTGATCTTTGGGATTCAAGACCATAACATTTAGTAAAATCTGATGAATTTCATGAAATATATGCCGCTGTGGCTTATTTTTACATATATTCTTATTTATGCAAAGAGATTGCAGATAGAGCTTAGTTTGGAACGAATATCTTGTGAAGATCTAGCATGCAGATAAAATTACTTGCGCTGATTGATTTGATTGTTCTTCCTTTTGGATACTTGATTCTCATTTATCATCCTGGGCATATGAAAGGAAGTTTTGTTATACATCCTTTACCTATGGGTTTGAACATAATAAAACAGGGTTGAGCCCATTGCTCAGTTGGGTGGTGACCTATCCCACAACCATGTGATCAAGGGGCTGAACCCAGCATTCATCTAAAAGTTTTGGAATGAGAAGCCATATCTAAGAAGTGGGAACACTATTCGCGATGATGGACCAAGAGCTTAGAAATTAATATAGTATACAATTCAAAATAATTTTTTATACATTATGACAGGAGGTCATGTTTGTTCAGTTATGATATACATCACAAGGACGGACCACAACCTTAAAATCATTATAGTATACAATTCAAAATAGTGTTCTATATTTATGGCAGAAGATGTTGTCTGTTCTGTTACTTTACACATATTTCTTGTTGCCTTTGCCAAGTGCCGACTGCTCTGCTTGCTTTGAAAATGAGAAAACTTGGAACCTAGTGGTGCCCTATTTGTTATTTGGAATGAACCTGATTCCTTGATTGTATATTTTCTCCTTTCTAAAAGACAAGATTAAAAGTGTTAATGCATATCAGGCAATATATTGAGTTTTTTAATCCTTAGTTGTTGAACTATGATACCTGGATACTTGTACATGCCGAACGCATCCGTGTCGGATTGATACGACACTTGTATTAGTTTCTGATACTGTATTGATGCTTCTAGGGTACCATATTATCATATCCTATTTACCAAGCCCATTATTTCATGTAGTTCTTTTAGTTTTCTTACTTTTCAACATAAAAAATGTTAGAAAGGGACCTAAACAAAGATAACTTCACTAATTCAAAAGTGATCTAAAGAACAAATTAGAAAACCTGTATCCATATCCATGTCCTAGATTTTCAGAAGTACAAATCCGTATCTTCAATTCCCATATCTTCTCTGTATCTGGGCATCATAGTTGTTGAAGTACTTTCACTTTTGTCATCTCCTACTGGCAATTAATCATTTTTTTTCTGAACTTTAAAGAAAATTTTTTATTCCTGACATTTAAAATCTTATTGAAATTGTGTAAGTCATGGTAGTGTATACTTCTAGAAGAGTTTTTTTATTACAACCTTGTGAAGGCATTCTAGTCTTTTGAATGAAGGCCCTTGGCGATGATGATTGAGAATTTCATTCCAACAAGACCACTATGTAGTTGCTTGGAGCATTTTTGTTTTGATTCGGTGTTCATCATTTATCTTATTTTAGTAAATTCTGACTTTCATTGTATTTAGGGGAGGGTTCTTGCAGGCAGAAGTGTCATTGATGAATCCATGCTCACAGGAGAATCTCTTCCTGTATTTAAGGAAAGAGGTCATATTGTTTCAGCTGGAACAATTAATTGGGTATGTCTCTTTATTGTTAAATGGTTTTACATTGTGAATCTCCTATTTACATTGTAAATTCTGTGAATTATACTGTTCTCTTTGCATTTGATGGTGGAGGTTTTTAGTTTATTACAGTTCCTTTTTTTTGATCGGTTATACAGGAACCATTTCAGTTGTCTTGGAAATTTAATATCATACTCTACTTTTTCCAGGATGGTCCTTTGCGGATTGAAACCTCAACGACGGGCTCTATGTCAACAATTTCCAAGATTATTCGCATGGTTTGTCCAGTTCTTTCTTTGTTTCAGCAAACTAACTGTGAAATTATTATGTTTTGAGGCAACTTAGCTAAAGACATAGCTTCCCTAAAAGCATCTAATTTGGAATGTCACGTGATGATTGTTTCCATTAGATTCTATATTAGGACAGCTCTTCTAGACATTATCTCTTTCCTTTTATTTTGTTTATCTTTTTATTTATTTCTTGTATATGGGTCAGTTCTATTTATCTTGGATGTCTTGTACGGAAACATCAAGAAGCTAAATACCTACATACAAATAAATGAATCTATGGGTGTTGGTAATACTTGGTATCAGACTACGAGGCATTCAATGGCAACTTCAAGGGGCTTAAAATGCCGAGACATCTGTAACTCTGCCATTATTTATATGAAAACATGTACCTAAAAGAGTAGAAGTGCATCAGAGATATATGAATAGCTTTCTTTAAAAAAAACTATATGAATTATTAAATTTTATATAAATGCAACGAAAGGCTTGGGATAGATCATAATGGAGAACCAGAATTCATGTAGCTGACCCCAACACAATTGGGACAAGGCTTTGATGATGATGATAATGATACAAATACTATAAAAATATATATAAATTATATATTTCTTTTTTTTCTTGTAAGACACTATACAGATACAAGTATCATATATTCATTTAAAAAAACTATCATATAATGAATTGTTTTTTATTTTTTTTATTTTTGAGAATGAAGTATTCTTTTGTTTCATAAATCATACAAGATGACAGTCAGACCTACTATTCTATATAGACCTAAACGTGGGGGCTACAGCCTACAAAGAAACAAAAAGAAGAAAAACTACATATGGTAGAGATGTGTCTGCTAGGAATGATGTGTGGAGTTACAAAAAATGATATAATTAGAAGTGAGCATATACGATGAAACTTCCATATAGCTCTCATAAAAAGGAGAATCAAGGAATCTTGTTCAAGATGGTATGAGCATGTACACAAAAGACCAGAATCAGCCCCAGTGAGATGTGTTGAAGAGTTACATGTTCAAGGAACTTGGAAAAGAGGGAGAATAGTAAAGACCTTAAATGATGTAGTAAGAAAAGACATCATGGACTCTGGAGTTAAACATGGGTATAAATAAGCTTGATTGAGAAAGTAGAACTCACAAAGTTTACCCTAAATTAATGGGATCGCCCTTCAATGATGATATAATAACTCAATAATTTTGTGTTATTTTTCTACATTTTAAAATAAAGTAAATCTGTAGAATCAATCTAGATATGAACAATTTACAACATTTATAAGTGATATGTTGCCCTTTCTTAGGTTGAGGATGCTCAAGGCCGTGAAGCACCCATCCAAAGGCTTGCGGATTCAATAGCAGGGCCTTTTGTGTACAGTGTGATGACCTTATCTGCTGCAACATTTGCTTTCTGGTATGTGCATTTTGTTTCCGGATTACTTGGATGTATGTATGTATGATGCAGCCCTTACAAAGTGGACCCATAGGTGTGCCCCACATCAAGTGGTGTTTAAGATTTTCTCAAATGCAAAACTTATAGTTCCATCCTTGTCAAGATCTCTTGTATTCATTTTATTGTTTCCATCATTATAGCAAACTTGGCCACTACCTGACTCTAGGCCATATTTCTTCTGTGGCTCCTTTGGAGGATCAGACCTTGCTATGGTACCAACATGAAGCAGAGGACAAAACTATATTTTTCAATCATTTGAGACAGATACACATAGTTGGAAATTGGGCCTGGTTTCTTCATTCATGACAGCAAATAAAGCCCTACATTCCATTCTTGTCAACAGATAAATCAATTAATCGACTATTCCGGGCATAGATGTGTAGGATCAAACAATGACCTGATTGCCTGAAAAATGAACACAAAGGACACCTTGACAAATAAACCTTTGACAAGGTTGTATGTCAGTTTTCTGTAGGAGACCCAATAAAGAGATTCTTATTCCATCAACTCCACCCAATACTTTGTTGTTACATTGCCAATGTATAAGAAATGAAGGGCATCCTAACCCCACTTTAAATAGCTTTCCTAACCTAGTCCATTCCATCTGTTTTTGTAATGATAAAATATTTTAAAAAACTAGTTAAGCTAGACTAGTAATAAATTGATAATAGAAACTAAATCTAGGAATAGCTGATTGTTGCCATTCTAGAACTCCTAGTAAAACTTGCCTCGAACAACTGCAATAAGGTAAAAAAGGTTTGCATTATCTTGAACATCGCTATGTGTAGACCCCTCCTGAAGGTCCACTTCATATGTACTGCATCAGTATATATATTGTGTGCGCGCGCATGTGAGTGCGTGCATGCGTGTGTGTATAACTAAAATCAGTCTACAATTATCAGGGCTATCTTTCTGAAAAATGAAATAGGGAGTAAAAAAATGTCATCTAGCAAAAAAAAAAAAAAGAAATAGGGGCTAAAGAATACTGTTATATTGTGATTTGCAATTTATCATCTGTCACATACATGTTCAGGTATTATATTGGAACACACATCTTTCCAGAGGTGTTACTCAATGACATTGCAGGACCTGATGGGAATTCATTGCTATTAAGCTTGAAGCTCGCTGTGGATGTACTGGTGAGTGTTGGATCTGTGTTGTTGAACTAACAAGTCTTTTTTATTTTTAAATGAGTAAATTCTAATAAGCATACCTTCACTTTCTGAAGAGGTGCCTGGGTTTTGTTTTGAGAGAGAGAGAGAGAGAGAGAGAGAGAGAGAGAGAGATCACAAAGATTTTGTTGTCAATGACGCGAAAAGGATGTACAGCAAGTTCTACCCAAAAACGTACTCAGGAAAACTAATTGTATATATAACAATCCATTTACAGTTATGAATGCCTCCATTTCTTTCTACTCCTAAGTTTACCAACTTGTTCACTTCCCTTGATAAATGATAGAAAGAGACATTTAGCCCCTTGGCTAGTGATCTCACTTTGTTCAGCACATGAAAAAATTGTCATGACTCCTGATTTACCTTCGCACTCCTTGAGTGCCCTTCTACTCTTAACAGACATGCAAAGATGACTTTATTCAGTTTCTTTCCCAGTGGTCTTGATCTCTCTGGCCTATTGGAGTCACCAAAGCCTGCCAGACTGGAGTAAGATACTTCAGTTTGTCCATTCTCATTTTCTGTTGTTGCCTCAGTTTGTCCATTCTCATGATCTATGTTTAGACTGTAGCCAACAGTTGGTCGTTTAGAACTCTTACATCTCAGTGAAAGTGTGGTAGACTGGCTACCACTGGCCATCTATTCATGCTTTTGAATCTCTATGCAGATCCAACTTGGAGATGTTACAGAATGATTTTTCATGCAATGCTGTTCAATTAATGAAGCCCTGATTCTTGCCACTGCGAGTCCGCATTGTTTTTCTCAGCCAAAGAATACAGCCCGGGCTCCTCTTGAGCATTCTTAAGCCTCACATTTTCCAACTTTTATTCCGTAAATTGGATACTAAACTTGATGCATGCTAGTTGGATTTGATATTATGGAGTGCAACCGCGTAACTGCAGTTCTATTAAGCTTACATAATATGGGATTAGATATGCCAACATAAGGTTCCAATTTCTCTAAAACCAAAAAGAAATAGTGTCCATTTGACGATTTTAGTGGAAAGCATACCCCATCCAATGTTTTGAAAGAGTTTAAAGGTTGATTTAGGTGCAAAACTTTCTGCCTATGGTGCCACATGTTTTAAAAATCTTGCTTCCAGTTCCAGCTCTTTCTTCCTAGGAGCTTTACTTCTCCGCATTTTGAGAGTTTTTACTTTTCTCTCCATTTTAAAATCCAGTAATCAACTCACTCCATTTAATGCATGTGTCATTCAACTAATGTAAAATAATAAACACACACAGCACATATAGCCACCTTAACTGAGGCAGATGTTAATACCATAAGCTGGAAAACCATGTGCATACGCCACTTATCCCTAGTACATTTGCATCATGCTTGGGCATAAATTTGGAGAAACAATTAAACCAGTTAGTTTTTAGAATACCTTTTTAAGTGAAAAGTTTAAGTGAGAAACTCAATTTCTCTTTTCAGGTAGTTTCTTGCCCTTGTGCACTGGGTCTTGCTACACCAACAGCTATCCTAGTGGGAACCTCCCTTGGTATGTTATCATACTCATTTGCTTGTGTTATCTGTTAAGATTTTAACTTGGATCCATACATGCTAATCGATGTGTTAACTCCCTGTGATGAAAATTTTACCACATTCAACCTGTGCCCACAACGTGGGATTTATTTGAACCCCTTTAAAAATATTCAGAATACTACAATGCTCGATCGATGTAGTGGCTTTGAATGATGTAGATGGTAGGGCTTTTTTTTAGAACACCTTCATTTGAACCTAATTTCTCTTTGTCGCATTGATGTATGTACAGGGGCAAAACAAGGACTTCTTGTAAGAGGAGGAGATGTATTGCAGCGTTTAGCCGGCATAGACATTGTTGCTTTAGACAAAGTAAATCCCATATTCATGTAACTTCTGCATTTCATGCACAATCAAGTTTCATCTGGGAAACACATTAAAAAGATCATACCATTTTTAAAAATATTGCCTGTATATTGTATGGTTGTAAAGATGGATCTGAAGAAGTGCAACCTATCCGAGAATTATCACTAGATAATGATCTTTTATTCTACGGATGTGGTTGCATTTTCTGTATGCATCATTGATTTGAGCATAGTTTATACCAATACCGACATGTAGTGCATATTGTCCAATATGTACCACTGTATATGTGTCAGAACAATGATTCAGTTCTCTGGTAGTATCATATTGGAACTGACTCCCACCTTCTGCTTTTACTATTTTTGAGTTACTGTTTTCCATGTAACCTGGCTTTCTCAACCTACAGACAGGAACCCTTACAGAAGGAAAACCTGCTGTTGCTGCTGTGGCTTCATTGGTTTATGATGACTCCGAAATACTTTGGCTTGCTGCTGCTGTGGAGAAAACAGCATCTCATCCAATAGCGAAGGCTATTCTAAATAAAGCAGAGTCACTGAATTTGACCATCCCTAGGACAAGAGGACAATTAACAGAACCTGGTTTTGGATGCTTGGCAGAAGTAGATGGGTCCTTAGTTGCAGTAGGTGCTATGGAATGGGTTCATGAACATTTTCAGAAAAGATCATCGGAGTCGGATTTGCTGAATCTAAAGAAATGTATAGAACGTACATCTACAATTGCTTTATCTCCATCACAGCACTCAAAATCAGTTGTTTATGTTGGACGTGAAGGGGAAGGTGTCATCGGTGCTATAGCAGTATCTGATATTCTGCGTGCTGATGCAAGATCTACGGTAAATAGGTACTTTTTTTTCCCTATAATATTATTTGGTTTATACTTGCACTTAGACAAAGACATCTGCTGATGCTGAATAAAATCTGAAAATAGGTTTTCTTCATTTATCTTTAAGCGACTACATGTAAAAAATTGAAATGTGTCTACCGGAGAACAGAATGCTCTCCTATTGGTAGCTAAGTAGAATTTTTTTTATTTTTTTTGGTAAAATGCTAAGTAGAGAGTTAATTCAAATAGAAATACTTACATCATTCATGAAGAGGAATTATGAGATTATTGAAACAAAGGATATGCATTGCATCCTTGGACCTTGAGTATGTACAGACGGGACCTCTGCCTTTGTGTGTTTAGTTGATTGGCGGGGCTCTCTTTCTTTGAGAGATTACCCCAAAAAATCCCTGATGGAATAACCTTTGCTCTTCTGTTGACTGCCTGCAAGGGCCAAATACCAGACATCTGGGCTCTGGGTTGTTTATTGGGGCATGATTTATCCGTCCAGCATTTGGTGAGCTTTATGGCCTGGTTTGAATATATGGAATCCTCATGTCAATGCAAGTCTAGAGTATGCGACCTTTTTTGTTAGGAATGGGGGATTCCTCCAAAAGATGCCAGATGAAGATTACATGATAACCTTTTTAGTAAGGGCAAAATTAAACATAGGAAAACTGGGATTCCTCCAATGGGTCCCTTGGCAGGTTTCCATAAATCCAAATGAGCCTGCCAGAATACACTAAACCGAACAGATATGCGCTTTTCCAACTTTTGAATGCCTTTTTGCCTCTTTTGTTAGTTAATGTTCTGATGATTGACTCTTGCAAAAAATACAGATGCTTTAATGAAACTGTGTGGTCTGGATCTGTAGGTTGCAGCAAAAGGGAATCAAACCTATCGTTCTATCAGGTGACAGGGAAGAGGCAGTAGCAAGTATAGCCAAGATAGTTGGAATAGATAGTGAAAGTATCAATGCGAGCTTAACTCCACAGCAGAAATCGGGTCGTATTTCAAGTTTACAAGCTCAAGGACTTCGTGTTGCCATGGTGACTTGACTATATTGATTTCCTCTTGGATAAGAAAAAAAAAAAAAAAAGAAAGAAAGAAACATCATCTCTATAATCCAGCAACAGAATACCATTTGTAATATGGTAGGGTATGGCTACCCATATGCACAGCAACCCGGTCCACACTGCATAAATGTACTTAAATCCAAACTTCCAAAATCTTGGTGTCCACTGTAGCTGGGTCACGGTCCCATATTGAGGCCGAGGGCATCATCTTAACCTCTGCCCAATGGAGATTAGTTCAATGCATTTGGAGAGTTGAGCAATATACATGGTAGGAGCATTATACGTGTTAACAGTGCATTTGATTGCCACCCGTCTGATATTTAGGATCATCTCTGCAGTCTTTTTGTTATCTACCCAATCCACATTGCTACCTGCTTTTGGGACAGTTTGGATTGTGGTAAATGGCTACCTCTTGTAAAGTGCAAGTGTGCATGTATATGGATCATCATACTCTGGAAAGATATAAAATCGTGCCAAAAAAAAAAAGAGTCTGGTACAACTTTAATTATTAGAACACATTGTTTTAAAGTATACACTATCTTATGTTATTTCTTCTGCTGGAAGCTGTACATGGAATGCCTTGGAATTATTTGGCATCATAAGAGGAAAAATGAATGTCAATTTCATTGAGACATACTTTATTCGAAACTTGTAGGTAGGTGATGGCATAAATGACGCACCTTCTTTGGCACTTGCTGATGTCGGGATTGCTTTACAAATTGAAGCAAAAGAAAATGCTGCATCTGATGCTGCGTCTGTGGTTCTTCTAGGTAACAAGCTTTCACAGGTATGGTTATTGAACTTAAGCATCCTCTGTACTCTTCATCTAAATGCATCTCACCCAGAGCAGTACAATGAGTTTCAGTAATCCAATATGCATTTCTTCACACATTGCTCCATGTGCCAGCACAGCACACGTGTCCATGCCATAGCCCGAAATCAAGCTGGATCCATGTATGAGGTGGACTGTTGATGTGTTTACAACTTTCCATTAATTTGGTAAATGTATGGCCTACTCAATGATTTACGAGCCTGATTTTCTGGCTGGGTCATTTACAGTCAGGTTCAGCTGTTATATTAGTTGGATGTGGCACGTGTCTGCCTGTGGATTGGCCCCCTTCTTGAGCAACTGTGCACGTGGTTTGCTCCATATGCAAATATTTCACTGGATCACAGTTTGCATTGACATAATGCCAGCGTGCCAGATTTTGGCCAGTTACCTGGTCCAGGCCCAAATCCATTTTCAATTCAGGAATTAAGCCTGGGCCTGGGTTTGACACAGATTCGAGTCCATGTGTTTGGGTAATGGGTAGGTCCAAGACTGTCAGTACATTAGGACTTTGATTCATTCTCTGTCACTGAGCTTGAATTAAAAAAAAAAGGAATTTGAGAGAATCATGAAACTATCTTTCTACATGACGTTTGTATGATTTATGTTACTATTATTTTGTTTGGTGTATATGTGGTACATACCAACATACATATAGATACAAACAGGTCTGCTAATAGTCCATTGGGCTAAAGACCCTAGGCCCAGATCCGGCCCAGTAATAGTCTCAGACCCTAAAGATGGATCAGGGTCTGACCTGTCGAACCCAAATGCTGTTCACGCCTTCCTAAATGGACAGAGATCAAGGCAGAAACCGGGCAAGATTCAAGCCCATTGACAGCCTTACATTCACACTGCAAATGATGTACCATAACATTTTGTTTTTCGACACTTTGTACTTTGTACTGATTTGTGCATGTTCTCATGAAGATTGTAGATGCTCTAGACCTTGCAAAAGCAACAATGGCCAAAGTCCATCAGAATCTGGCATGGGCAGTAGCATACAATGCTATTGCAGTTCCCATTGCTGCAGGGGTATTGCTTCCACATTTTGATTTCGCAATGACACCTTCCCTTTCAGGTATGCCCAATAATATAAATATACTAGTCATTGCCTGTGCCTGAAGGCACAGCGCACCACGCTCTGAGCACAACTAAATCTAATTACTCTTCTTTTGACCACCTAACAACTAACACCGCTCATAATTTAACAAAATTTAACTCAAATTTTCTATGTGGCCCATTGGATCAATCAACTTCAAATCAAGCCCAGCCGGATTTTATTTTTTTAGGTAAAACAGACTAGCCAATTGGACCCTTGTTTAACCACCATTGAATACCAGAAGTGGCCCACTATTATAAGCAGTTTAGTTTAATTGTATGCAAGCCATGTTTGCATCTGCTACCAAAACAATCCAAATTAGCCCAGATTCCACAATCCGTGAAAAACAACATATATATGTGAAGGGGCAAACTGGTAAGTTGTGGGCCCAAATTCCACACCGTTCAATCACTCAATTGCAATCATAGCCGTGTATTTAATCATATCTTTACTTGCAAGGAAGTTTTGAAAACATAATGGCATGTTTCGTAATTTCACAGAAAACCAAGGACACTCCCATATCCTCTGGGAAAAGATAATGGCAGGTTTTGTAATTTCACAGAAAATCAATGGCACTCCTGTATCCTCTTATCCTTAGTAAAAAGTTACTGCCCCTTTGTTTTCAAATAATTACAAAATTACCAAGCTCTTGAATCCCTTCTAAGCCCTTGGATTTATGTACATAAATCCAAGGGCTCAAAATGTCCTAGGATTCAAATACTGCTCTCCCATATTATATAGATTTTTTATTAAAAAAAAAAAAAAAAAAGGAGTCCACCTTCAATCATCTCTTTTTAATTTGGAATCAAGTAGTGAGGGTCTCACTTTGAACAATCTATGCCTTGTCCTATGTGTTTGGCCATGCCTTTAGTCTCTTTCCCATCTGGAATATTTTATGGCTTGCAAATGGATAACTTGGGTTACAGCCAATGGAAATCCAATGGGTATTCTATATCCATTATAGAACAACTTGACCGTCAAAAGGTTTAACCCTACATGTACGATTTGCTCGATAAGCTGTGAATATTTGTTCTCCATATAAACAGAATACATCATCTAGGCACTGATTTTTCCAAACTTGTTGGCAGGAGGGCTGATGGCTATGAGTTCTGTATTTGTTGTTACGAACTCATTGCTTCTGCAGCTTCATGGATCTTCGGCGAAGAGGAAGAGCTAGCCATTCTTCAGTATTTTTTGGCTTCTCCAAATGGATTTGTAGATTATGAAGAAAGTGCATACACTATTTTAGACTATGGAGACTGACTGCTTCACGTTGACAGAATTTGATCCTTTAAAATTGTTGTAACATTAACAGCCATTTGTTTTCTGGGTATTGAATTCCTAGGGATTCAAAGCAATGGCTTCCTATCGAAGGGGCTAAATTATAGTAATCTACAAATGGCCATCACAAATGGTAAATCAAATTCTAGGAAGGTGGGGTCCTATCTACATCTCCACCTTACCATTCTTTTGCCTCTACTGACCTATGAATTCAATGCCAAGCAAACAAGTGGGGGCACTATCAACATCGCCACGTTGTATTATTCTCGGATTGGCATGTGACAAGCATGTAGCTTCTATGTATGTATTCGTTAAATGTGATTTGAGGGTGAGCCCTAAATGTCAATTACGGTCCATTGCTTGGCCCCATCTTTGAAAAGGCCAAACTAGCAGGACTTTTTTAGTTTTTTTTGGTAGAAATTACCGGGACTTGAGTCTTATCATGTGCGTGGCCTTACAAATTGTTATCTTTTTTCAAGGTTAATGCAAAAATGTGGGAGAAATTGTGAATATGATATGTTGCTAGTAGGAAGTAGAGAGCGTGGACTTGACTTTAGCATAAACCATCATTATATGTGAGTGCTGAGGTGCAGTTAGATGGTCCTTCAAACAAAAACACTCTTGACATGTAGGGGAATTCAATTTTTGGGGTGGGCCATCTTTGAAAAGACTGAACTTTACCCATATTTTTAATTTAAGAAAGGACAAAAAACCTCAATGAAGAGGAAATAAAGTATTTAATTGTATATCGTGCAATCATCAATTAGGAAGTGGTTGAATAGAAGGAATGACTAATTTAATTGTATCATGCAATCAATCATGGAAAACTTTCTTTTTTTATTTTTTTTTTTTGGCTATCGGAGGGTTTCCAACCTTTTGGGCTGGACTAATCCCTTCGAGCCCAGAGAGAAGCCGGGTAAACCGGGGGACTCAACCTTCGATTCCTGAAGAAGGGGGAACCGGGGGTCGATACCAAGATTTCTAGCTCCGGAAAAGGGAGGAACCGTGGTCCTGACCACTCGGCCAACCCCTTGGGGTTAATCAATTATGAAAAACATGTATTTTAAAGTAGGGATGAGTGGGAAAAAGAACAAAATTCAACAAAACTGGCCGGGTGGATGAATTGTGATGATGATATTAGGAAATCAACATGTTGGACTTGGAGAATTTCTAAGTTCTCCAAACAGGATTCCAGTAAAACAAACAGCCCCCATAAATTGTGGATCCAAACGATATGAAATGCTTTCAATTTACAAAACCTGTGTTTTGCTTTTAAAAAAGGCATTTCCCAGTTTCCGTGAGACCGATCTGAATGCATGTCGATCAAATAGGGTGGGGGTGACACAATTTACAAACCTGTGTTTTGCTTTTAAAAAAAGCATGTCCCCAGTTTCCGTGAGACCGATCTGAATGCATGTCGATCAAATAGGGTGGGGGTGACACTGGATTATGGATGAAGGGATGAACCAATTATCGCACACTAATCAGATCATCATAAACCCCTTGATTTTTTTATTTTATTTTATTTTATCCTGATTCAGTCCAACAGTTAATAAAGGTAGGATCAGTATCCAAGTTGGGATGAGTGCCGAAATTGAAAGCGTAGGTGTGCGAGCGACGATGAAGACAGGCAGGCCCCATTGTATTTGTACGTCTTAGTTTTGAACTTTGGATAAATGAGAAGCGTCAACACCATATAAAAGCAATTTACTGATTGCTATACACACACTCATTTGGTACATACGCACATAAATACCTATGAGGAACATATATATATTCATACAATACATTCAGCAGCTATAAGCAAAACAACAGAAGAAGAAGAAGAAGATCACAAGCTCAAACTCCCACCCTGCATATCAATGGCCACCCCAATGTGACCAAATCAATTTCAATTCAAACAAAGCCAGCCAACTTCTCATCAACCTTCAAAATCTGTCTTAATCCACTGCCCATATTTGCTCTTCATCTTCTCATCCAATTCCTTAGCCCGAACCTCTGTAATCTTCGCCGCATTGGCCATGGACTCCTCCTGGACACGGGCCATCCTCCGGCTCCTCCGCCTGGCCGTCTCCTCCCTCTCAGCCTCCCACCCCTCGTACTCCCTCACCCAGCAGCTCTGAAGGGTGCACGTCAACACCAACACCACCAGCTGCAACAGGAACATCGACAGCAGCGCCCCACACTCCATCTTCACCAGAATCCTCGCCTCGCGCGCACTCCTCGCCGGTTCCAGCAGCCGCAGGCTCGACCCCTCCCTCGAGAAGAGGGCGAGGAAGCCGAGCGCCTGGCCAACCAAGGAAGCGAGCACTAGGGAGATGTGGGTGACGAAGCAGAAGTGGGTGAGTTGGGAGTAGAAGCCGATGAAGGAGGAGAGGAGAGAAAAGGCAGAGGTTGTGAAGAGGGCCCAGCCAAAGGTGGTTGGTGGGTTTCTGAGAAGGAAGATGGGGGTGAAAGAAGCAGAGGAGAGGAGGAAGAGAATGAAGTTGAGAGAGGAAAGCAGGAGATAGGGGAAGGAGGAAGAGCTCCTCAGCTTAGAAGAAGGAGAATAGGCCATGTTTGTCTATACAAAGATTGGGTTTTGTTGTTTTGAAAGGGAAATGAGTTTGAACATCTTTATAGTGGAGAGGTGGGATATAGCCGTTGGAGATTGGAATTAGGATGGATGCAAAACGGTTAGATTTGGGATGGTCCCACCTCTTCTTGGTTTTTTTTGGCAAGGGTCCCATCTCTTTTCTTATCATCATCAATCCACTCGTAACTTGTGCACTTTTTAAATCTTTCGTTCGCAACTTTTATGTTGATCATAGCAAGACTACTGTGATTTTGAAATTTTGAAGTGCTTCCCTCCCATCCAGTTAAAGGAGGCCCGAGATTTCTGACAATATCCTCGAGCCCACTAGAATAAAAACAAGGTCTGCTTCGTCAGTGTGGGAGAGAGTGTTGGGCATGGCGTGCAGTCTGGTCTCTTGACTGTTGGTTGGGGTTGATCAGGCCCAGCTCCCATACCAATAATCAGGTTCAAACGTTGGTTATGGACTAGCCTTCGCTTCAGTCCACCCGACCCCTTCGTGTAGAAAAAGTATGAGAAGTAGCTTATTTAATAACAACCCGCCTTTTAAATAACTTCAAATTTTAAGCCCTCGACTCAGCCTGTTAGGAAGTCGAGAGTCATGCTAAGAAGATCCTGATCCACTCTTAATTTTCATGTCATTTCTGTTCCTACTGAATATTCTCTGAAGTCATCATTCTTTGAAGACTCAAAACATTATAACAGAAATATTAGGCATGGCTCAATTTTTTTCTATGCGTTTTTTCTTTGGCATGTCTATGCCCTGGAGCTCCATATTGACTTCCGGAGTTCCACATTGATTATAGAGAGAAAAGTAAATGGGGTTATATGTAGAGCCCACCCCATACTCATATATAATATTGTTCGCTTTAGCCCACGGGCCTCACGGTTTTACTTCTGATGGGCCTCAACCTGACCCATCAAAATGCCTCATGCAAGATAAGAGTTTAGTGTATAAGCTCTACATATAACCTCATTCACTTTCCTCCTGGGATATCACTTGGGAGTATTAAGTTTTTAGGAAAATGATGCGACCAAACTGGCAAACTCACTCTGCTAAGGCATTCGTGAGTCTCTCTGACCATTCAATTTGTAGCAGTCAAGAAATAGAAGTGGAGAAAATCAATTCAAGTTCCACGGGTGATTTGGAACCAGGTTGTTAGATTGAAAGATGTTTATTTATTCTAGTTCTAGCAAAACACAGGACATATCATCGCCTTCTTTTTGCTGTTATTATACGTGTCATGTTTTATTTTAAAAGGAGAGAGTGGAATTCTATATTCCTACCCTTAACATAGGAAGTCGAATCCTTTTTATGAAGGAAAAATCAGCTCTCCTTTTCTTAAAGTGAAATATGTTGCTCTTATGGACAACTAGATAGTCCGTTCATTGGTCGCCTCCCCCTCTTGGTGTTTAAAAGCTCAACGTCGATGAAGCTGTTAGAGGTAAACCGAGGCCAGCAGAAATTGGTGAGGTACTTCGAAATAGTAAGGAAGAGGTTTTATTCATGTTGTCCAAGCATAGAGGGGTTTGTGACTCTAATGAAGCAGAGTTTTTAGAGATTTTGAAAGCTCTTTGTTGCTTCTCTATAAACTTCTATGGTGTTCTTATTGTGGAGAGTGGCTCCTCTAATACGATTGCTTGGGTGACTGATCGGAAGATGAACCCATGGAAATTTCAATTCCTCTTTAATGAAATTCGGGCTATATCTTCCTCTATCAATGTTCACTTCCGCAATGAGCTTAGATCAGCCAACTACTTCGCCAATGCTTTAGCTAGACAGGGGATTAAGAGAATGTCTCCTTGGGAGAATATTATCATGTAGTTTGCTTCGATGGGGTACAACACTCTTGTACCTAGTTGTTCTTTTCTCTTTTTGTGTTTCCTTTTTCTTTTATGTTCTTTATTATCTCTTCCTCTTTTTTTCATTTTTTGTAACCTTCTTTTAATTAATTAAGAAGTTTCAGTTACCGTTTAAAAAAAAGTGAAATATGTTGCACCAAATAATAAAATGGTGGGTTGCATGGAAGATTATAATAATTTCTCCCTATCATGAAATCGTCTTGTCGCACAAATATACTCTAAGGCCGATGTCAATAAGAGCAAAGATTTTGCGTTGGTCATGGAAAATGTTTTTAATTCTTTTATGTACGGAGTTTTTTGTTATCTAGCTACTGACGTGCCTTTCAGCGCAAAAGGAGAGAAAAAAACTAAACTAATTTCTCTATGTTAAAAATAGAAATCATAAAAAGAAAACCTTTTTGTTTGGGTCAAAAGGAATTCATGAAGCAAAGAATACGAACATTACAAAACTAAGCCCTAAATATTTGCATTTAAACCAGGAAGCAGTTGCATGTGATCCCGGCCCCAAATGACATCAATACCTCGTGAAGATCTTCCTATTAGATACCTCAATTGTTCCATGAATGTTTGGGCCCTTAAGTCACATGCCCACAGACAACTCGGACACACTGCATCAACATCACAGCTGATAATTGCATCTTCAGAGCAAATATGAGAAGTCTTTTCTCGTCCATAATTCAGAATTGCAACTTTTTCAAGGATTTGATTACGGAAAATATTCACTTAATGATAAGACAAGATTTATATAGCTGACGACAAGACTTTGATGATGATAATTTTATTTGTCCCATTAGCCGCCGCCTATAATAGGCGGGCGGGCAGTAACATAAATAAGTTTTTTGTTTTTTCAACTGATCCACTCATGCCCTTACCAACTGCACTAAGCAGTTGGGATGAGGCTGTTTTACCTAGGAGTGAATCAATGTGTCTGGGAAGTAAGGGCGGACTGTAGCAGATACTCCATGTATAAGATAGAGGACACGCCACATCGAACTAGGCATGTGTGAAATCAATGTGACAACACCATTCAGCTATGGGTGTGTCAACGGAACAACCCCAGTATTATCAAAGAAACAATTCATTCACGCCAAAAAAAAAATATAATAATAAAAATGAAAACTAATATTTTACTGCAAGCCATAGCCGGATCTTAGGCCCACAGTGCCACAACAGTAAGGTCATTTAGATTCATCTATGTGACATTATATTCTATAGATAGGCAGAGCACAATTCCTGATGAGGAGTTCAGAGAAGTTATTTATGTGCAAAGTGAGGTTCTTATCTTTCTGATGTTGAAGGGGAAACATTACATGTGATATAGGCCACCCCAACATGGTTATGTGAGAAAAAAATTGATGGAGAACTGGTCCGTCCACAGGTTGGGCCACACAGAGACAGAGTCCACAAAACTTCACCAGAGGGATCGATTATAAAATCTAGTAGGCCGTTTAACAGTGAAGTATATACTGCACTCGTTCATTAATCGGACGGTTAGGAGACCAGTGTATGCCAGTCCTTTTCAGTTTGAAGCCCACTCACGATGTGAGACATTCGTAATGGAACATCATCTATCATGTTAAATCAACGATCCTCCATTTAAATGGGCCAAAGACTACAATTAGATTGATTGGACTATATCAATCATTAAATTGTAAGAATGTTAAATCCGGGACTAAGATAATCTAATGGGGCTATTTTTTGCAACATCTTAATTCATGAAGACCAAAGAGACCTTTTACACCCATCATACCTTCCAGGATAGAAATGCATCCAAGTGGGCCTCATGAGCTGGAGCTTTTACACCCATCATACCTTCAATGATAGAAATGATAGAGTTTTTTTTAGTAAAATCATAAATATATTTGATTTTATCCCCGCCACCTTGGATAAATTAAAATATGTGAATGAGGATTTAAGCTAATGGAATTTACCTCACTTATGATTTGGGCTCTTTAAATTCATGATAGAAATGCATCCAGGTGGGCCTCATGAGTTGGAGCTTTTAAACCCATCATACCTCTAATGATAGAAATGACAGATTTTTTTTTGTATAATCATATAAACAGATTTGATTTTATCCTCACCACCTTGGACAAAATATGTGAATGAGGATTTAAGCTAATGGAATTAACCTCACTTGTGATTTGGGCTCTTTTAATTCATTTTTGAATATTTTTTTGCAAAACTGATAAAATATAGTTAAAATATATATTAAATAAAAAAAAAAGAAAGAAAGATAGCTAGAAACAAACAAACAAAGAGAAAACAACATCAAATTCAAAATCTAACAAAGAGAGAGAATCTGTTAGATGTGTGCATGACTTTTTCTCCTTTATTTTTCTTTTTATTCATTTTTTTTTCTTTTTTCTTTTTTTCTTCTTGTGAGATGGATAACAGAGTTTAATGATGTACCTTCACCCAACAGGCCACTGAGATTGGTATGGAAGATTAAATGGAAATGCAAATAACCTTCATTCGGACTTTGAAAAAATAGTATGAAAAAGAAAATATTATAGGGGGTTTCAAAGAGAGATTTTAGTGATTTTAGAGGGATTTTTGGGGATTAAAAGAGAGTAAGAATCCACAAGTATGGCATTGAAGAGATTATAGGATAATAATAGTATTTTTAATGGTAGGATAATTAAAAAAAATAGAAGTGTCAAAAGAGATATTTAGTAGATTTTAAGAGAGAGATTTTAATTAGTTGTACCTTTAGAGGGATATTTAGGGATTAAGAGAGAGCAATAATCCATTATGGGTATTGGAGTGCTGTACTTTGGCTAGTGTTTTTGCTTTCATTATGAGTATGATGCTTCATTGTGAGAAACCTCTCTCACTGATTATTGTAAATGTTGAGCTTTCTTAAGATGTTCCACTATTTTTGTATTTGCCACAAGTTACTGCTAAGTCTCAGACAAATATGTGAGTGCCATATTGTGGAAAGTGTACTTTTCTCTCATTATGTGTATATGACTTTCTCGAACTAGAATTCTAGATACTTCATTGCCACCTCTCACCCATCGGTTTGTAGTGAATGTTGAAATTTGGTAAGACACTTGGCTAATATGTAATTGCCACAAATTGCTAAGATTTTTTCAAACTAGTTATTCATGTTAGTTCCAAAAACTTAAACATGTAGAGCATTAATTTGTCCAGAGATCATCTTGTTATAATTTTCCCCACTTCAGTACTATTAATAGAGATGAATCATTGGATCTGAAGCATGAACGAGATCTGCAGTTTCTTGATATTCAGAAATCGTGCGTGCATGCCATTATTCAGTAATATTATACTTACATTGTTGGGATGAATCCTAATATTCTAACTTCAATATCAGTGGCCTGAAATAGATAACTAAGAGAAGAAATAATAAAGTCCTGAAACCAATGCAGAAGAAAAAATGGTATGATGTATAATGAGGTTGAATCATTGGATCCTAACCATCAATAGATTTGCAGTTTCATGTTCAAGTTTCATACATGCATGATGCATCCAATATTCAAGAAACTTGCATGAATGGGTAGAATCTGAATATTGTGTCTTCTGCATCGGTGGTTGACACAGGCAAGATCAAGGTTCAAATTAAGCCTCCACAAGGTTTGCACCCTAAAAATACTTCGGAAAGAAAAAATCTTATTCCAAATTCTAGCGTTTCAATTATTGTACATCCCTTTATAAAGAAATGCGATCCTAAATTTAACCAGAAACTGAAGAAGGAAACTAAATCCTAATGTTTTCTCAAGATAAGATTCTCATTCCAACTAATTAAATAAAAGGGAAAGCAATCAAATCCAGGTAATAAATGTATGACTTCGATTGTAGGAAGCAAACTACTTCTATGTAGTAAAAATGATGAATACAGAGATACTAAATAGAGAATCCTAATGAATCATACACCATTCACTGTGAACCACCACAACTACCAATGGTGGACTTCTAGATGCTGATCTGTTATAGCATGTTTTGTAACAGTGATGTCCAAGGGCAGGTTGTGTGTTAATGAGATTTCCCTCCACCATCAGCATTATCCTATGCAATATTTCTAATAACATTTTCTGTGTTTTTTTTTTTTTTTTTCCCACCACAGTACTTTTGTAGAATATGGAACTCAGAGGGGAGGAAATCTGGAAAATTACACTTTACAGCCGTATTTATCGGCGGAATAGCTGAAATTCCAGTTTTCCTCCTCTCGGAGCGGAGGAAATCTGGCATATACCCCCCAGTTCCATTTTTCCTCCTCTCTGAGCGGAGGAAATCTGGCAAATCTACTTTACCACCGCTACATGTTGGAGTAAAGATACGTGAGTACCCAAATCCAAATCCATCCAGCACAGCACTTTTGTAGAATCTCTTCATCTTTGATACTTAAGCTAACGCATCTTCAGTATATGATTCTTCCCACTTATGACAATTATGAATTTTCTTTTATAAGTATTATTGGTTGATTGCCTTCACAGGAATCTGTCATCAAACCACCTTAAGGGTGAGATTCCGATTGAGCTGTCTTGGATTGGTAATTTGGATACTTTGTAAGTGCCAACTGTTCAACTTAATTTCTTACCATCAAAGAATAAAAACAAATGCAACTTCATTTCTTTGATATGCTTCCACTGAATATTGAGAACTTTTATGTCAGGGACATTTCTAATAATATGATTGGTGGTTCAATTCCTGCTTCTCTTGGTGACTTGGAACATCTTCTGACACTGTGAGTTCTGTTATTAGCAATTCATTTCCTTGTTTTGTATCATTTTTTCCACTGACATTCTTTAACTGCCTTGTAGAAATTTGAGCAACAATCATCTTGTTAAGTACATTCCAGCAGAATTTGGAAATTTAAGGAGTGTCATGGAGATGTAAGAGATCTCTCATTCAAACAATAAAAACTGTTGGTGCTAATAACATTTTGCTTTGATTACTCTAGAACACTGCCAACTAACTTTTTTCATTTTACCTTTTTTCATGTCCTCTCGGGTCCAATCCCTCATGAACTTGGTCAGCTGCCAAATCTATTTTCACTGTAAGGTCTTCGATTTGTTTATCGTATGTTATATTGTCATTCCATAGCAATAGAGAGTCAAATTAGTTGCACTATTTGTCGTTGATTGATTTTCCAATGTGGTTTCCAGTATGGACATCTATACGGGTGAATGTAGATGTAAGACACAAAGGGTCCCATACCTTTTGTAAAATGGAAGATAGATCGATGCTGGCTGATTGCCTATTCGTTTACCTTTGGATTGATATTATCAATTTTATTTTACTTTTCTGGTGCAAAACTTGACTGCAAAGTAGAGAAAAACAATTTATCAGGGGACATACTCCCATTAGTCAGTTGCCTGAGTCTTGCTGTCCTGTTAGTTCGATGTTTGGTTTCTATGCAATCCTTGGTACAGGTACTCTGCTCCCCTTAAACCAAGTTACATGTAAATCTGATGTTAACAAGATCACACTGCAGCTGCAAGAGGCTCTCTCTTTCTCCTTGCACAATATCAGAAAGCCCTTCTCTAGTCCCCAGCTGATGAACATTTGCAATTTTTTGAAAGTCCATTTTGACAGGTAATTCTGGACATTTCTCTTGGTTTTTTTGTTGTCTCCTTTTTGGCTCTGTGTTTGAGCTTCTTCACTGTTGGGGGTCCATTTGATCCTTTGTATTTTCTTTCTCTGCTCTTCCTTCTCTTTTAATTCAATTACCCTTATAGCAAAAAAAAAAAAAGTTACATGTAAATCTAACCACATGCGTGCAGAAACTATATGCTACAAAGTGGAATATGTCATGACAAAGTTTTTGGATCCAGTAATTTTGTTATGAGTTAAATTCACAACCTCAAGCTTGTAATAGTAATAGAATTAATTTTAGATGGGAATTTGGCCCCCGGAGGGAATTCCAAATTCCTGTCCGAGATTGCTATTGGATCATGAGCAGCCTATCCTATTCTCATTAAGTAATAAATAAAGTTCTGATCACACACACCACCATACAAACTACGCAACATATCTTCCTGTGAATATCACATTCACATTTAAGAGATACTGCTTTAATATACACATCTGAAGTTCCTCCTTTGACAGGTACTGTTAACTACTGGAACATTCAAATCAGAGGAAAATATGCTGCACATGAATAGGCACTGAATGAATGAATAGATCTACACCCAAAGCAATGTCACCGCTAAGAATAGCAAAGAGGCCAGTCCAAAACAGAAACCAACAATCGTCATGAATGCCTGACAGGAAATGAAAGAGTGGAGAAAAAGAAGGTAAACTCAGAATTCAAGAATGTAGGCCACATATGGTGCTTAATTAAATAGTCTCCCATTCTAACAATGCACATGAATAGGCACTGAATGAATGAATAGATCTACACCCAAAGCAATGTCACCGCTAAGAATAGCAAAGAGGCCAGTCCAAAACAGAAACCAACAATCGTCATGAATGCCTGACAGGTAATGAAAGAGTGGAGAAAAAGAAGGTAAACTCAGAATTCAAGAATGTAGGCCACATATGGTGCTTACTTAAATAGTCTCCCATTCTAACAATGCCAATAGCCTCGTAAGTTTTTTATCATATGGCCAAAATGATTGCTTTTTCCTAACTATCAAGATAGTTTCTTTTGCCGAAAGGCTGATGGGAGCCAAGTCCTTTTTTCCTTTTTTGATGATGACATGGTTATGTACCCCTAAGGTCTTTGACCCAACAGGACTAATCCCTCGGGTGGCCCCCACTAAACCACACAAATGGGGAAAACCTAGGGTGGTTTCAAACACAATACGTGGGAAGCAAAACCCACACCTTACGCCGCTTAACCAACTCCCATCTGGAGCATAGTCATAAACGGACTTTGATAGTCAAGTGAGTTGTTTCTTAAGTCCAACCTAACTCCCAGGTGGAGCCAAGTCATAAATGGATTTTGATGGTTAAGTGAGGTGTTTCTTAAGTCCAGTCTTATTTTAAAAGGGAGCACCTTACCAAAAATATGATGTCGGTTTTACGTCAGTTTACCTTCCATTGTGAGGCAAAGTTTAATTTCGCTGTGAACCATGATAATCCTCTATCAACAAATGGTGCTAGCGCAAGGGCCCTGCATGAGCAGCAATATCAAAAGTTGGATGGAGTATTGCCTTGTGTCTCAGATACAAGGTTTGAGAGAGAGGTGAGTTTTATACTAATTACACATAGGAAAATTTAGAGGCTTGTCTACAATACTCATTAGCCAGTACAAGGATACCATACTGCTGATAGGTTCTTACCCGGCAGCTCCGACAAGCTTCGTAACTTGACTTCCAGCCCACACCATCGCCATTACTTTGAGAAATCTGTGATTGAGATTCCAAAAGACAAAGCACTTTAAATTCTTCAAAATAGGAATTGAGATCCATTCCATGATCATTATCATCACCTTTCAACAGCTGCAGCATAACCCATCCTTCCAGGAGCTGGGGCAATATAAAACCAAAAAAGAATAATGCATTCTAGTATTAATAATGCCGTGTAACTGCTAAAACTCAAAGAAATGCAAACTCACAAGGTCACCCTACAAAACTGTAGCCAATGCTCAATAATCTAAACTGTACAGACTGATCGGTGCACTCGAAAGAGAACCATGGAATTAATAAAAAGGAATATTTACATACCAAAACTTTTTCTTCTGAATACACTTTAGTCTTTCATCTATGTTGAGTAATCTGTCTAAGTTTACTCTAGGATCCTCCTCGGCTCAATTGAAAATATTTATACATGAACTGTGTGGCTGACGGTTCAAGAAATTAACAATCACCATGTGTCCATGTATGGTTATGTTTTTTTTTTTTTTTTAATGACGGTAAATTTTATTAAGCCACAAAACAAACACCAAAAAAGGACTAAGCCACAAGCAGCCAAGCCCAAAACAAAAAACTCCAAACCAAAAGGCCTACATCAAAAGAAAGAGAAGAATGAAAAATTCCTTCCTTTGCAAGAGCATCCACCATGACATTAGCTTCTCTTAAAATATGATTGAAGCAAGCAACCAATTGGCGAGAAATATGCTACATCTCCTCTACCCAATCCGCCAACATCCAAGGATAACCACAACCAAAAATGCAAATAATTCAGCTTCATTAGCATCCATCGACTTCAAGGCCCAGAAAAGCTTCGAAAAACCGTGTCAAACCAATCTCTAATAACAGCTCCAATACCACCTCTTCTGATTGAATGAGCAAATTTTCCATCAAAATTTAGCTTTAGGATATCCATAGGAGGATTTATCAAGAAAACTCTATTCACAGGTCAACCTCCCCTCAAAATTGCTGCCCAAGATCCATTGAGATTATTCAAATTGACCCCCTCAAACTCCATTCTTTTTCGCACCCTCTCCAAAACGGACCAAACAATGGAACAACCACCACTAAAAAAAAAAAAACAATGGATTGAACAACCTCATCCAAAGAGCTACTTTTCTTCGGGATTAATCTATTATTCCTCTCCCATGTATGGTTATGGCTGCCCTTGATATAACAGTCACTCGTAGTCGTAGCACAGCAACACTCTAGTGTAGGAATAGTTCAACATAATTTGGTATATGCATTAAAATAATACAGTTAATAATTTGGCCATAAAACATTCAAAATGCAAAAGCACATGTATTTGGCACCTATATGCTAAAAATGTTGTAAAAGTAGTAGTAGTAGTACACCTAAATATGTTTATCATACATGTTTAATATGGTCGTATTAAAAAACAGTGTGAGACCCTGATTGTATGAATATAAATGTTGAAATGTTTTACAATTCAAAATAATGCTGTAGTTTTCTTTTAAAATATGGATATGGCACATACACACTGGATAACAATGAGTATAAAGTAACTGCATTTGGTGAAGTGGAAGAAACCAGGCCAGCGGATGAAAGGATTAGGAATAAGAAACGGCACTTTTCAAAATCCATGGCACAGATAAGGATACTGCTATCCTTCTTTTTTTTATGACATGGATCTCCCTAGGTCTTTGACTCTACAGGACTAATCCCCCGGATGGCGACCACTAAACCCACACAAACGCACACCGCCAGGTAAATCTAGGGCATTTTCAAACACAAGATGTGGGGAGCAAACCCACGGCTTATGCCGCTCCACCAACTCCCAGGTGGGTAGGATACTGCTATCCCATTAACACAAAATTTCAAATTTTTCATCTCTATAAAAAGTTTTTCTTTTCATCCATACCGTACTTCTACATTAATGAAATTATTGCTGATTATTATCCTTTCTGACACTTCTTATGTTGGAAAATTAAAAAGCTAATAGCTAAAGGAAACAAAGGGTTTGGGACAGCAAGATATGCTGAAACTGTTTACCACAAGCATCAGTGCAGTATCGAGTATAATATCCTTCCAATATGGGTATGCAATGCAGGGCAAGTATTCTGCCTATCAAAGCGACAGACACATGCAATGTGAAAGATAAAAGTTCCACAGAACATAAGCTGTATATTAAGTACTTATCAAAAAGAAAGTTGCATATAGTCAATTTCAAATTCCAAATGCTCTTGCATCAGCTATTACTTCTCATCACCATTTACCTTACTGAAAGGGTAGTATCATAGTCTACTCACCAAACCAAGAGAAATGTAGAAAGATAGTAGACAGTGTTCAATAGGCAATATGATAACACTCCAGAAATCCCATATCTCTTCAGCCTTTGCATCAGCCTGAAGAACATACTTCAATCAAATTTCTAAGGATAATAGAGTATTTCTTCCAATACAATGAAATCAACTGAATTCAGCTCAAGCCAATAGTCACATGATTCATCTAAGAAACATGTGTTCAAATAAAATAGGATATTTTTATTTTTTTGTTTTTTTTATTTTAATAGAAACGACATAGATTAACTTACAAGAAGCTAATGTAAGAGTTAATTATTAAAAGAAAACTCAGAAATAAACAAAATCACAAAAATGGAAGCAACACATAATAAAGAGAAGAAATCTGATCCAATTAGATTTTGATTATTTAATCCCATCCACAACCCGGCATTTTTAAATCCAAATTAAATCAGCAGCAGAAATTCTTGTCATTGGCACTCAATAATTCAGCAAGTGAAGTATTTATGCATACAGTATCCATTTGGAAAATTGGATGGTCAGTGCCATTGGCCCTTCAACACTCACCCTTGTCCACACCCTATTTTCTAGAAAACTGCCCATTGCAGACAAAGGGACCCTGATTATTATTATTATTCACTTTTTTATCAAAAGTTGATAGAAATACCTGTAATGAACATGACAAACTCACAATTATCAAGTAAAAGTAAAAATAAAAAAAGAAGAAGGAGAAGAATCAGCCTCTATTTGAGAGAGGCTTGAATTATATGGCAAGTAGTAAGTACTCATTAGATGTAAAGGCTTTTTCTGGTTGAGTTCCATTGCTAATCTTTGAACCTGTAAAAGAAAATTCAAATAGATGCATAAATCTTGTATGAAAAATGAATGCAGTAATTAGTTACTGCCATGTGAATTGTGATGTTTCAGTCATACAGAAGATAAGATAAGATGCTAAACATGTCCCATTAGGTAAATATGGACCTAACCTAACTAATCATCAAAATAAAATCTTACCCTCGTGGCCAGGGGAATGCATCTGAACATCATCGGAAACACCAATAGCCTGCCTGACCGACCACAAGGAAGAAAAGAAAAGAATGTAACTATGTGACAATGCAAAATAATCATAAGAGGAGGAGGTAAACATACACCAAACCACTAAATCAAGTGAACTGTGCACGAGAGGGTGGGGTGGGGAGGGGAGGAAAGGAAGGAATCATAAGAGAAGAGGAAAAAAAAAACATTACGTCATCATTGCCGTTGGAATTGGGGGAATGAAGATGATGATGCCTACGACGCTGCTGCTGTTGTTTCTCTTTCTCTGTTGATAATGAGAAATATTCCTTCCAGTAGGGAACACACAAGCACAAGCATATTGATGATGATGAAGATGAAGAAGAGACCCTAGAAATGGAAATGGTGTGAGGGGACACTCCGCTTCCGCAGCGACTGCGACCCTATTATTATTATTATTATTATTATTATTATTGGCCAATGCCAATGCCAAAGCCAAATGTGATTTCTTTCGTATCTACATCGCCAATCATCCAGAAATAAATAAAATAAAAGAAAGAAGAATGACTGAAGAAATCGTAGGGTTCTTCTTTCTCTTTTGTTTTAACTTAAATGGAAAAGATGATGAGATGAAAAGGAGAAGGGAATACATGGACATGGACATGGACATGGACATGGCGAGAGAGATCGAGCAAAGAAGAGCAAGCAAAATGTAAATTTATTTATTTTTTCGGACGATGGTGATTGATGGATTGGTGGGACCGGGGGAGAAAAGTGTCCGAGTCCGTATTGGATGATGATGATCCACTCACTAGCTGCTGTGGGCATGTCAAAGGCCGGCCCGCCAGTCAACGGACCGTGGCCCGGCACGGCCAGTGACATGGGCCGTAGCACCTAGCCCCGTTTGGCCCGGCCCGCCTGGCACTAGGGCCGCCCTTTGTGGCCCGCCAGTCCGCCCCAACAGCCAAAAACAGCTATTTTTTTTTTAAAAAAAGTTCATTTTACCCCTCCAACAGTTATAAAACGGTCATATAAAGGGTATTTTGTGTCATTTTCCATTTTACCAAGTCTATAAATACTCTAACCCTCCCATTCTCATTCCTCACCAATTTACCCACAATTCCTCACCAATTTACACAACTCTCTCACTCTTTATCCATTCTCTAGCTCTCTCTCAAAGCATTCAACTCCTTCACTCTCTCTAAGAAGTTTTTAGAGGGCCAAAGATCAAATCATCAAGAGACAAAATTAAAGGGCATTCAAAGATTTAGAAGTATTTATATTATTTAAATTTGAGATTCCATATATATAAGTTTATATTATATTATATTAACTCTCATTTTTCCCCCTTTTTTATATTAATTATCACAAAAGAAGGCTATTAGCCTATTACTGTTATTATTTATAAATTTTATTTTTTGAAATATGGCTAAAAGATTTCCCACAGAATCTTCTTCTGTTAATTTAGGGGTAGAAGAAGATTTTATTGAATTACAAGATGAAGTAAGTGATTTACTATCCCTTTCCTCATACTCGGGGTTTGGGAATAGAAGTTCAGTAGTTTGGAAGATATTTACAAGGTTTGATGTTATTGAAATTGAAAAAAAAGTTGAAAAGACAAAATGCAAATTTTGTAGTAAGAGTTATAGTGCCAAGTCAGAATCGAATACTGACCATTTGTCAAGACATAGGCAAAAATGTTTAGCCTTATATAAGCCAACGGATGCATGAACAGAGAAGCCTGGTTCACAGACCCAAATTTCTACTATTGGTGGTGGTAGTAATAGTAGCAATTTGGGTCTTTTTTCTTTTAATGTACAAAGTGCTAGACAAAATCTTGTTAAAATGATTATGTTATTCGAATTACCATTTTCTTTTGTTGAAAATGAGTTTTTTGAAGAATGGGTCCAGAAATGATGCTATTAGACTCTGGCAGAAAGAAAAAAAAATATCAAAAATTACCTTGCAGAAATTCCTGGTAGAATAGCCATAACCACAGATATGTGGACTTCTAAAGGGGGTGATAGTTTTTTTTGTATTACTGCATATAGCATAGATGCAAAATAGATTATTAATAAATGTATAATTAGTTTTAGCTGTCTTGAATGGCCACGCAATGGCACTAAAATAAATACATTTATTTTGGAAAAACTAGATGAATATAATATTAAGGAAAAAATTTTATCTATAACTTTAAATAATGCCAGTAATAACATAGCGGCTATTGAATTAATGAGAATGTAGATGCCACTTGCAACTTTGATGAATAGCTCTATCTTTCAAACTAGATGTTTATGTCACATCTTAAATCTCATTGCAAAGGTTGGTGGTTTAAAGCATATTGTAAGTTACACAGATGCTATTAAAGGCATTGCTAGATTTATTTTCTGCTCCGCACAGAGAAGACAATTGTATGCCCAAATATACACAAGACAAGACGTATCAGCTATTAAAATGCCTAAAGAGATAAAGCATAGATGGAATTCTATGTATGATTTGTTAAACAAGGCACTTGACTGGAAAACTGTTTTGAATGAATTTTGTGCTTTTTATGCACAAAATTTGATTATTAGTGATGAACATTGGGAGTTATGTGCCTATATAAGAGATTTATTAGAAGCTTTTTATACTTCAACATTATTTTTTTCCGGGATATATTATCCCACATCTAATAAAGTTTTAATGAAACTTTTTAAAATTACTTCACAGTTCAATAGATTTAGAGATCATTTTTTACTAAGTAGCACTATTAAAAATATTGAAGAAAAATTGAATAAATATTGGAAAGAGGCTCCAATGACATTTTCTTCAACTGCTGTATTTGATCATAGGTTAAAATTAAGTGGTGTACAGTTTTTTTATTGATGGAATAAATAAAAATATGAATTACATAGATTTAAATATTTTTTCTAATATAAGGGCAAATTTACAAGCACTTTTTCAATTTTATTGTGAGCAAATGGGTACAACTGGGCTTAGTATGGGCCATTCAGAAGTTCAGCAAACAGGTGATTGGTAAGTGAAATGTGTTATATTCTTCCCAGTCCACGGGCATGGCATCCAACTCAAGCTCAAGTACCACAGTGACAGAGTTAATATTGTATCTTGACGTCGGTGCAATACGGATGTATGATGCATCTAGTTTTGACCTTCTAGCCTGGTAGAATTAGGGATGTCAAATGGGCCGGGCCGGGGCCCGCCAGTCAACGACCCGCGGCCTGGCCCAGCCCGGTCAACGGCACGGCCGTGCCAGCGGGCTTTGCCATGCCAGGGTTTTTCCCTGGCGGGCCGTGCTGGCCCGTCCCGCTAGCACGGCGGGCCAAGGCTGGAGCGGGTCAGGCCGGGCCGTACATCCCTAGGTAGAAGCAACAAGAAAATGTTTATCTGGTGTTGGCCACCATGGCTCGTGATCTATTGACTATTTCAATGTCTTCTGTAGCATTAGAACAGGCTTTTAACGCAAGTGGACGTATGGTAGATGACAGAAGAACAAATCTAACTGAAGAAACGGTGGAGTGTTGTGTTTGCCTATATGACTGGTATTTTGACAAATAAGAAAAGGCAATCTTTGACATCAATGAAAGATTATAATCCAGCAGAATACATTAGTGGACTACGCATCTAATTTTTTTTCTTTTTCCTTCATTGTAATTTGTAAATATATAAGTTTTTCATTCTTTTTTTTTTTTTCTAAAAAAAATTGTAAAGTTTTAAAGATAATCCTATTTAGAAACCTTCAAGAAGTTAAAATACAAATGGTTCTCTCTTCTCAGTGGAGTAGGTCGAGTTTGACCGAACCACTTAAATATCTTTGACATTCTCCGTGCTTATGTTCTAATTTTTATTTTTAATACTGAAAAGGAAAAAAAAAGATGAAGGAGGCCTCCGTGCCGGCCCTCGGCACGCAGCAGGCCAAGGTTGTGCAGCCGGCATGGCCCGTTTGACATGCCTATGCCTGTGCGAAATTGATTTGCCTGCCGAGCTCCTCGGGCTGAGGCTTTCTGAAAAATGGACCACACGTCGCGCTTTGTGGGTCCACTGGCCCACAACTTTGTTTCTTTTTCCTTCTTTTTTTTTTATAATCAGTATCGCTAACCAGAAAAAGTTATATTGAAGCAAGAATAACAGTACAAAGAGACCTCTAACAAAAAAAAGCCAGGGAGAGCCCAGTGGCAAAAGTGGGAATCCTGCTCATGAGCGTATGCCGATAGATTAGGTTAATTTAGGATTAAGATAATTTACAATTCCTCTCATGTATAATTTAAATAAAAGAAAAACAGAGAGCGCACGCCCCAAATAGAAGAGCACAAATAGAAAATAAGGAATCGATACAAAAGACTTATATCAACAACAAAATAAAACCAAAATGAAGCAATACGGGCCACAAATGGAAGGACTCTATAAGACCCTTGTTTGGCTAGAGAGCCTGGCAAACATTTGGTGACAGATGAATATGAGAGAGAAACTTCAATCAAGAAGATGAGGCCCTTAATCTTGTTGAGGCAAAATTGAAGTCTCCAGGGACCACTCTCCACCAAAGGCACACACCTAAATGAAAGTTGAAATTTGTGAGTAACCAATCTAAACATACGAAATGGACAGTTGATATAAGTACTCCTCTTGGTCCGACGATTTTTCCATTTCATCCAACTGGCTGACAATTTACAGCCGTATGATACGTGGCCAACAATGTCTAATTCAATTGGCCTTTGATATACACTCCTAGTAACTATTGTGCCATGGCAACAGAAACATGCCGCATGTGCACTATTTATTTTCATTTTTTTTTTAAATAAACTGTAGGAGGATTTGGAATCCTCCAGTCACCTCGAGTTTTTTTTTTTTTTTTTTATACAGTAACAAAAGATTTCATCACGGAGATACGAAAAACAAAAGCTCACCGAAAAGAACAGAAAAAAAAAAAAAAAAAAAAGGATATGGGACTGAGAAGTGAAAGGTATAAAGGCAGTAGATATAAACGCAGTAGATATGGTAAGAAACCATAAATCAATTCAAAAGCTTAACCAAATCAAAGCTTAAGGCTCTTAAATTTCTTTAGCTAGCCATTCGTACCAAAACCTCGAGGTATTAGTAGAGACGTAGAGACGGCGGAATTACTTTTGAATATTCCCCTTTGGGTGGAGCCCACTCTTCAACACTCCCATTCAGGTGAAACCCGACCGGCGCACTTATCGCGACACAATTTTTTTTTTTTTTTTTGCGCCAAGTCGTCCCTCTTGGAATTCGAACCCGCAACCAGTTGGCTTTGATACCATTTTAAATTTCTTTAACTAGCCATTTATACCAAAATCTCGAAGCGTTAGTAGAGACAGCGAAATGTCTTTTGAATAAAGACCTGCCCATCAAGACAATGGAGAAGGTCTTGCAAAGAAGCTTGGACATCCGGAAGTACCATTCTTTTAAACCAATGGCAATGTGAGGTATAATACTACTGCAAAAAAAAAAAAAAATTTAAAAATCATAATATAAGATGCCACCAAAGCTACATTATGTAAGAGTTGCATTGTCCTGATCGATCTCTCTGCCCTACACTACGCATAATTCTAAATTATTGGTGAAGAGGGTCAGCTTTCTCCTCAATTCAGCTGGTTACAATATACAGTCCATTGCCAAAGAACCTCAATAATACAATATACAAACCGAGAGGGAAAAAACTGATTTGCATTAAGCACTCAAATGATGTTAACAGGACCTGTGTCAGTACTGATCACACAACTAGTGCCTCAACAATGCAACACAACCAGCATGCTGATATCTAATTTCCTACAGGCAATGGTAATTGCATGTCCTTTTACCTGCAGGAGATTTTGCATCTCGTCATACCCTCCTTACACTGTCACCATGAAGAGCAACAAGTCCCTCAGTTGCAAGAGTCACAAGGGCATTGCGCAGCTGAAAAACAAAGATTCAACACATCAGCAAAGAATCATACACCCAAACCACAAATTTCATATTTCAATATATTGTGGGTATTATGACATTCTCTCAAATTGGCAACTCTACTAATAGAGTCAAGTAAAATAAAGCCCCCATTTCTCAAAAAAAAAAGTCACATCAAAAGCACTTTAATTCAAATTTCCCACTATATTTCTCAAAAAAAAAAAGTCAAAAAGCAACCCCCTTTCTATGCTAAAAGACAAAAAAAAAAAAAAAAAACTCCACTTCCCAATGCAAGAGGTCAAAAAAATTCCATCACAAACAACTAAAAATAAAATACCACCATAACCCACTTACATATTATTCATAGCCCACTTACATATTATTCTTTATTCAAAATAATCTTTACTTCACTCAATTCCATTAGTAAAGCCCCTAAACAGGCCCTAAGGCGCATAATGTGGATGTGGAGAAAACACATGGAGGAAACTATTTATAGTATAAATTTGAACTTTGGATACATCAATTCATCCAACTCCATTTTCTTCACCTTTTCCCATCATCCAAACAGACCATAAAACTTCTCAGTGGACACACCAACCGTATAAGCCCATATTTCAGAAGCAAGCAATGAATCTGGTGAACCCTATCATGAAATGAACCATGCCCGCCTCTCTCGTTAACGGATATTCAAAGCACATTATTTGCCATCAAGCCAACAATAGTCAAATCCAAAGGTGGGCATTATATTTACTGTTTGATGGGATGAACAAATGATCATTCAACCATTGTATACTTCCTCTACTAGAAAAACATGTCTGCACTACTTACATCATTGAGGTGGACTTCAACAGTGCTTTGCTTCCTCAACTCTTCAAGTAACTGTAATACCATGTTAAATAATATATCAGACAATTTATCAGCATTTGTTGATAAGATTTTGAATATAGCAACACTACCTCCATTAAACGGGTAGAAGGGCCCCCAAGCTGCATTTTCTCTGTTATCAATTTGCGGATTGCTTCCATTAGACTCACACGTCTCATCCTTTCACTTGCAGAGACTCCAGTTGTAATGAGATCCATGTCAATTGTCCCTGAGTCAAACCACCAATGCAGACACGGTTGTGGGAATAAGAAACAGAATGAAGTGGGGTTTCAATGATCTGCATGCTCCTGATGTGCCAGGGTCTGCATTTATTTTCTTCCTTGTCGGTGTGGGATAGAGAAAGATCCGCTCAACTTAACAATAAAGTTTTTAATCTAATTTCACTGTATAACAACTAGGGTCTATGAGGAAGTCAGAATGCAAGGTGGAAATCCCCTTTTAATAACAAGATCTGTCCCTTCCAGGTAGCATTATGTAAGATGGTTGCTCACATTTAAGGGATGTATACATTCGAATCTTTTGCAGGTTTATACATTTCTTTTGTATAATAGTGTGGCTTATAACTGTAGGGCATGGTTCATTGATCCAGACCAATGAACTAATGTCCATGATGTGCATGGGGTCCTTTCAAAATTCATCCAGATTAGAAAGCATGAACATGAATTATCAAATCAGTGATTGTTTTCTGGACCACTGTGGTTAGGACCCTACTTAACTGTTTATCATAGCCCAAATATCATATCACAAACAGCTAGAACTTCCAATCAAAACTCTTGGGGCGATCTCAAAGCACAATAGAGCCCCAAAGCGAAATGCTGATCAACGCCAAACAGAGGGCACATGCAGGGACTGGGACATCATTGAAAACAATTGCATCCAAATGCAACAGGGCCTACAGCTCCTCATTTTCTAGGTATATGAAATTTTACCTGTTGAATGGTCAGTTGCCGATTGCTGCAAGGCAACATCCAAAAGCCTGAATGCCTCCTTCACGTCACACTTTTCAACCTGCACATGTTGATCCAGAAATCAACTTCAATTCCTTTATTAATTCAATCTGTTCATGCCTAGAAAAGGGACAATCAATACCCATTCGGAAAAGCGGATCCGAGCCAGGGCTTCACTAAGACGTATCAGGCTCTCAATTTGCCTAGGTGTTGCTGTTATCACCTGCAACAAAGCAGTACAGACATATTCAAGCTTAGACTAGTTATCACCTCTCAATGATGATAAATAATGAACCTCAGCCCAATCATATGCTTTGCGACTCAGCTTGAGCCTGTAGAAGTAGAAGTGTAGAACTGAAGCCTATGGTTTCTGATCTGGGCTGCTGACCTTATAATAAGGATGCAACTCAGTGAGGCCCATGTTAAACCTCTTTCAACTAAAAGGAGGTCTGGTATGTCTGTCATCACAATATCACATACGTATTTAGCTCATATACTGTATAGAAGTCAGTGTACATTTGACCTCTTTCAATAACCTACATATGTTACCAAAAAAAATAAAAAGATCTTGAATCAGGCAATCCCCGAGCCCGACTGACCAAACCCAACAAAAACCACAGCTCTGGTTGGACATTTTTGGGTTCCAGTAGGGGTTGGGCTTGAGCCTGAATGTATGAGCTCAATTTGAACAAAGGTTAGGTTGAAGTCGGGTTCATGTTGGATGCAGATCGAACCTGACCAGTACTTTTATAAATTTGGGATGCAACTTGAGTCAAATTATTCGTTGGCCCAACTCATTCATGTTAAATTTGGGTGGGCCAGAAATCTGACCTAACTGATCAGAATTACACCACTACCAGATAAGTATTTGCTGTAGAATAGCGGTCCATGCATCGATTAGGGAAAAACCCCAGATTGGGAATCTCAGCCACCAAGCATCTGGAAACTGTTATGTCTCATGTTGACAGTTGTAGTTCTTTCTAAGCCATATGACTAACCGACTACAATTAAAAGGTTAATCTCATTGGAAGATTTTTTGGGGGATCAACTATCCATAATCAGACACATCAGATCAACAACCTGAATAACAGGACTATGGGCCTCAACTATACATATTCAAGGCTTAGAAGGTATGACCGCCCTTGGATCAAGGACAATATAATTCCTCGTTGATGATAAACTCATTCAAACAACTATATGAGGTTAATGACTGATGCCCCAATACCTTTTTACTACTTCCAGGGAAGTTTCCTTTTCTCCTCATCTCAACATACCCCCGTGTCAAGTCTTCTGCAGCTTCATCTGATAACTGTGGATGGATGTGTTTTCTGGCATAGCTAATGTAACTGGTTAAAGTTGGAAGGTCTAAAACATCTTGTACTATGCTCTGCAGGGAGGAAGCATCAAAATCCATTAGTGAAAGACAGCATATTATGAAGAACAGGACAGTAAGGATTTTTGGGGGAAAAAAGATCATGGTTACTCAACAAACCTCAGGATCCAGAAAGTGCAGAGCAACAATATGTTTAGCAAGACGCCTATCTGTTTGTTCATCTGCCTTGTCGAGAACCAAGTAAATCAGATCAAATCTGTGAGGGTATAAATTATCAGTGAGACATCCCAATCCCAACAGGACCAATGTGAACAGAATCACAGATAACAAATGCTAGTTAGCTTTTTTGTTGTTTCCTCACCTAGACAATAAGGTAGGGGGAAGGTGTATATTGTCAATCACAGACAAGCGGGGATTGTAGCGTGACCCACTTGGATTAGCACAAGCTAAAACTGAAGTCCTTGCATTAAGGGAAGCAATGATCCCAGCCTTTGCAATAGAGACAGTTTGTTGTTCCATCACCTATGGCCAGTGTCAATAAAAGGGTCAAACTCAAAACACATCCTGTAATTAAAATGGAAAGACAAGAAACTCAGATGATCATAAGCATTGTAACACAAGAAATGGGTATTTTTGCATAACAAAAGGCCATCTGTTCAGTTGTGTTTGAGACAGTGTTGAAACATACTAGTTGCAACACTGCTTTTCTGCCTTTCTGCTATATGCCAGCATCAGCCTCAAACAAGAAGCTGAATGGAACAATTCATTCTATCTTCAACTCAATTGCGATTTAGCACATTTCCTTACATACAATAAGAGAGAATAATGAATGTAATTGGTTTTAACTTCGAAATATGACCACCTCATGTAACATGCTCCGTGCATTCTCGGACATCTTGTCAAACTCGTCAATGCAGCAGATGCCCCTATCGCTCAAGACCAGTGCCCCACTCTCAAGAACCTGAAAATTCAAAACCAAAGGTAGATAAGATCGTAAGACAAAAAGACCCATTCAAGTTTCAAAGGTAGAAAACCCTTCGGTGAAAATAATTGTGTCGCGTCAAGCATATCATACAGTTTCACCAGTTTCTGGATCCTTTGCAACATAAGCAGTCAAGCCCACAGCAGAGCTCCCTCTCCCGCTGGTATAAATTCCACGAGGAGACAGCTTGTGTATGTATTGGAGCAACTGAGATTTGCTGGTCCCAGGATCACCAACAAGAAGGACATTGATGTCACCACGGAAGGAGGCACCAGAAGGCAGCTTTAGAGCATTTCCGCCAAACAACTAAGCCCACATATTGAATTCGGCAATCAGCATGGAAAAAATAAAAATGTCAGGATTACTTCTTGAAGGGATGGTAAATCATTATTCTAATACAATTATACAAGCTTATTATTGCAAAATCCAGGTCGACAAGGTATGAGACAATCCCCGATAAGAACAAGATTTGGATAAAATACTGCACGTCATTGCAACACTACAATAAAATACAAATCATAGCTACATAATTTGAATGCAATGTTTGGTAGACAGGTCACAAGAATCAAGCAATATTCAGCCTTCAATGCAACCATGCTCTAAAATCTAAAATTCTAAATCAATAACACACACATGCACACACATACACATGGATGAGAGAGAGAAAGAGAGAGAGAGAGATTTAATTTTTACTGGACAAACCTGGCAAAGAAGGCCTTTTTTTACATCATCAAGTTCCCATATGTTTGGTGCAAGGGACTTTGTTAGCCTATCATAGATATCAGGCTGCTTTGAAAGTTCTTTCAATTGTTCAACCTGAAATTTCAAACAATTTAATGCCTTAGAGATGGAAATGCAACTGTATGTGACAAAAAAGGACCCCACTCATTAGTCCCATGACAATTAATCCTCAGGCTGTCAGGCACACAATTCACTGTAAACCTGAAGACCCATGCATGTGACAAAAAAGGACCCCACTCATTAGTCCCATGACAATTAATCCTCAGGCTGTCAGGCACACAATTCACTGTAAACCTGAAGACCCATGCATCTCAACAAGAGGTCCCATTAATTACATGAATTGAAACTGGACCATTGACTATTTTCAAATATAAAAATACAATACCTTCTCAAGATAGTCAAGAGGAGCATCATCATGTTCGGACGCTTGAGATGAAGACATATCTCCATGTTCCATGGGATCCTCTGCCTGCATTCTTGATTTGTCTGTCTTCTTCATATGAAGACAATCAATGTATGTCTGCCATGCATTTCAGGGGTGGAAAACAATTTCAGTACTGGAAATCAGAATCATATTTTCATGAAACCTAAAATAAACCATCAACATGCTGACCGGATACCTTGAACAATGATTTTACAGTTCTTTGTGTGGAACCTACTCTAACACTCATTGCCCTGTATATGCCAGTCACCTATTTAAGGGGAAAATCAAGAAAGCAGTAAATCCTACAAGTAGATGCGAAAACTACAAAAACAAAACGAAAAAACAAAACAAAACAAAACAGAAAGAGAAAGAAAGAAAAGAGGCAAAAAAAAAGTGACAGACCACGTGTCATATTACCTCAACTCTATCACCAGGCTTTCCAGCATCCACAAGCTTGTCGTGCATCAACAAGCTAACAGTGTGCGGAGTTCCTCCATCTGGTATCTCATCAGGGGTCTCCTGAAGTCTAACTATCTGCTTATCAGCAAATCTGATATTTACACGCACAATTAATGTTAATTTTGTCATTACAATTTAGAAGAAAATATATACAATACTGTCTACATCATCAACATTTACCTGCATCGATTATGAACAAGTGTCATGGAGTTTGTGGCTAAACATTCTTGTCTCCCGCATCTGGTAGGCTCATTAATTCGGCCTAGTTAATAGGCCATCTCATTAAATCTAGGAACCATCAATTTTATCAGAAACAACATCAGCTAAAAGGTATAGCTAGTTAACTGTACCTCTATCAACAACAACAGGATCAGAGAAGTAACCGCAGATGAGGCAGCGGAATATGGCTTCCCTGATTTCAGGTATGATGGAACTGCAACGGATTATCATCCCTTTAACAGAGACCATTTTCTCGATGTCTGGCCAAGAATTTTCGATTAAAACAAGAGAAAAAAGAAAGTTGCATGTTTTGTTCCTAGCACTTTACAGGGATGCAAACACTAAAATCAGTAATATAATTCAACCTTTGTAGATATTGAGTTCAAAGGCGCGTTTGGCCCCAGCAGGGTCATCATAATTCAAATACAAACCATAGAATAAGGCTGAAAATAAACACAGTGTGTGTGTGTGGCGATAAATGGCACAAATGCATGATAGTTTGACAAATTAAGGCAACCACAAAAGAAATTAATCTATTCCACTAGAAATGGCTTCTACCATGCATCATGACAGAGCAGCAATGCACACCCCCATAGCACAGTACATGATAAGGCGGAGACTGGCGGACTATAAAACTTCTTACTACTTGTGTTGGGGATGTGCAACCAAAGCCCCACATCGGCTAAACATGGGAAAGATCATGGGCATATAAGTTGGACTAAGTACTCCATTGGTATGAGGCCTTTTGGGTAGAATCCTAGGAGCAAAACCATGAGGGCTTAGGCCCAAAGTGGACAATATCATACCAATGTGGAGTCCATACTGGTCAATAGTCCTAACAAGTGGTATCAAAGCCCAGGCCCAAACTTAGCCAGGAGTCAAACAAAGGTGGTGGGCCTCGGTGATGCGCAGAGAAGCGCGGTACTCACGATCGGTGGATCCATGGTGAGGCTCTCGAGTTGGCTCTCCTCGATGGAGCGGACGGATGGATGATCGTTTGAGGGGAGGCTCGGTAAAAATATCCATCCTTTGTTTGAGGGGATGATTGTTGGGGATGTGCAACCAAAGTCCCACATCAGCTAAACATGGGAAAGATCATGAGCATATAAGTTGGACTAAGTACTCCATTGGTATGAGGCCTTTTGGGTAGAATCCTAGGAGCAAAACCATGAGGGCTTAGGCCCAAAGTGGACAATATCATACCAATGTGGAGTCCATACTGGTCAATAGTCCTAACAACTTGTTTCATTTTCTTTCCATAAAGGGCAAAAAACTAAACACTTCAATGGTTGGAAGTAAGTTCTAGTATAGCTAAGAATGATTTCCATTGCAAAAAAAAAAAAAGAATAAATCATATAATTACATCGTTTCTTTTACAAATTTAATACTACCATACACCACAATAAACACGAAACGGTTTCTACTCTAATTAGAAATGTATTGTGTCTCGATAAACAGGAAGGAAGGCAGGCAGGTTGAAATAGTATTATTGAAGCCTCAGAAATTTACCAGATGGGTTGAGATTTCTCATTGATACAGAGGACCTGAGATTGAAAATCCGAGCTTGTATGTGCTTTTCAAAGAGAGGATTGATGCGGCTGGCCATGTCCATGAGCACAATGTCGAAGATGGCGAGGACTTCGAGAGGGTACCTGACCATCTTGTTATAGAGATCAGGATCGTAATCAAACACGTTGTGGGCATCAACTTCGAGAGACTCTCCCTCCATTTCAAGGGTGAGATGGATGAGCCTCATGTACTTGCCCTCGTCGTCGGAGGGGCGGTCGCGGAAGTTGCGGAGGAAGCGGAGTATGGCGGCGTTGACGTCCTGGACGCTGATGTTGGTTCCCCAGACGAACATGGGAGGGGCCGTGTCGGCGGTGGGGTCGTCGTCATCGCCAGCATCGGAGGAAGGTGGGGCGTCGTCGGTGGATGTGGGTGTGGCTGCGGCGGAGGGGGAGGGTCGGGGGTGAGGTGGGGTTTTGTAGATGGCGGAGGACGAGCGGCGGCGGCGGCTAGTGGGGCCCACGGAGGCGGGGATGGGAGAGGAGGTGGCGGTGTGCACTGGGCTGGAGTACGAGTCTTCCGGAGAAGATGGACCTGACAACAACAACAATGGCCGAATGATTGCTTAGAACAAGAAAAAAGCCCTAGATATTAATATGGAGATAGAGAGAGAGAGATTTACCGTTGGTGTTGTGGACAGGGGAAGAAGAATCCATGGAGAGGGAGTGGGAGAGAAAGAGAGAAATTAGGTTAGGTGCAGTACAGAGAAAGATGTATGTGTTCGCGTGAGAGAGGTTGGTTTTGGCGGGAAGAGTGGGAGCGAGAGGTCACTCTGGGCCGAGAAAGAGAGAGGAGAGAAATGGATGTGGTTTTGGCGGGAAACGGCTGTGGATTTTCGCGGGAAAAAAAGATGGGCCGGTTTTGACGGATCTGTATAGGTGGGGAACTTACAGAATATCAGGTCCGTCCAATCTCTGTGAGCGGCCCATTGATTTTTATTTCATCCATTCCATCTATACTTCAAACCCTTGGATCTCTTTTGGAATTCTATCACAAAATTAGGGCTAATATGGTTCGTTTTATATGCGTTAAATGTGGATAGGAAACTCTCATCACCATTTGATTAGGTAGGTGGGCAATGTGATCGATGACCCACCTTTTCATTGGCCATTGTCGAGAATCACACCGATATAATGGATCAAATGCAATTAGCACCACCGATATAATGGATCAAATGCAATTAGCACTATATTTTTTTTCACATTTAATGCTCAAAAGGACCTTATGTTATAATGTTTTCAAAATTTCAGCATTGAATCTTGATCCAATATGCATTAGCAGATCTCGCCTTCATATGCCATCTTTGATAATTTCTCAATCAAAACACGTCATCATGCGAATGCGAGGTTGTATTCACTAGGAAATCCTTATTCTCTTGGTGGGATCCATTTTTGTGTTCCATCTTTTATTGGAGCCGACCTTTGTTGGTTTGTTCAAATTTTCAAATTTCTTTACCATGCAATACTAGGTCATTTTTTGTTATATTCTGTTCTTATACAGATGTGCCTAGGCTACTTAAAACAATAAAGATTGTATTAAGCGTCCCGAGCTGTGGATGATGATAGCATGGCAATAAAGAGCGCTCGTACTTCTGCCTCGCATGGACAGACCTTCCAAGAGGTTGCTCAAGCTATGGGCCACTTATTCACTTCTCCACTTTTTATTAATATATATATATATCTATATGAGTAACGCTATAAAATTTTATGGGCCGTTTAGTCAATGAAAGTGTGACACGTGTCATCAATGGTACACTTATCCATTCTTTTTTCTAAATATTTTTCTAAAACTGTAGATATTTTATAGATTCTCTTAAATCATTGGCTAATAGAGATGGGCATAAACTCCCATTTTAAAATAGGGGAGTTTTTGAGAATTTCCTATATATATATATTTTCGTTTTCTACTTGCGAGATTACATGAAGGCCTCTGGTGATATCTTAGCAAGCAAATATCCTCTATGTTGACTTGATAACTCTCGATCGAGTTTATCTCATCCGTAGAAGGGAAGATCCAACAAGGTTCTCACTCAGATTTTTAGATCTCCCACCTCTCTCGAGATTGGCATGCCCCCAGCGGGCTTTACAATGTACTGTTCAAAATAGTTGCGCTTGGGGAGAGTGACCGGTATATATAGGTAAACACTCAAACAAGCACCCTTCTATGTGAGACCATACTGACATTAAGCTAATTATTATTATTATTATTAACCTGACAAACCTTAGCTAATCCCCTCATACTCATTATTCCTAGTGAATCGGCACAAGTGCAAATTTGACACTCACTGCCCTTATACAAAGGATGGCCAATGATACCGTGCGAGGAAGACAACATTTGTGAGACTTTGAGACTTTAAAAGGATGCAAGGGCTTATTTCTTTACAATAATTTACCATATTTAAGTGTTTTTCCTGACATTTACAAGTGTCACGTTTCTTCGCAAGCTTTTCAAAAATTTAGTCACCTGAAAGGTTTCAAATGACCTTTAAAATTTCAAGAATTCTAGATCTTTTGCTTTTTGATGGAATTTTTGCTCTTGTACAAATAAGCATTCAGAAATTCCAATATGTTTGAGGAATTTCATGAATTCCACTAAAGAAACATGCCTTTAATGTTCACTCAACACGGGTGGACAATGAAGTGGTGTGAGGCGATGAAGTGGTGTGAGTCCACAAGTGTTATTTCAAATTTTACCATGTCATTAAAAATACACGGGTCAGGACCTAATTTACCTTGACCCGACCCGTTTGCTATGGTCAAACTAAATTAAATTGGTAAATTTGACGAGTCAAAATCAATTGAAGCGAATTGGAACTGATTTCAATTTAAAATCACTTCGCTTCATATATAATAATTGAATGCATCCAAAACAATTGACGCGATCATCACGACAGAAGTATAGCAGAAAGAAATGCATAACTTAAATTAGAGTTGTGAAAATAAATTACAAATCTTTCATCAAAACTTCTGAAATCTAATTCCACCAAGAGAGACCTAATTTAACTGCATAAAAATCAAAGTAACGTGAAACTCTCCCATGTATCCCCTATTTGACTTTTTTTTAAAGTGTTGTAAAGTGAATAGTCAAATTAAGAGAAAAAAAAAGAGATGCATTGTCATTTAGTGACATGAGAGAGTAGTTTTTCCTTCTTTTCTTAATGAGAGGAAATGATGATTTTTGTAATTTACGGCTTTCTTATTCGTCCCCTTTTTTTTTTTTTTTTCTCTACTTATTTGACCCTTCACTTTACAAGTAATTTACTAGCCCCATTGGATTATCCTGTCATCTAACTCTCTAATCTATTGCTCTCAAGTTCAATGGTTTTATAATGCATAAATTTTTTATTTAAATATAATGTTAAATGAGACGGACGAGTCTGAAAATTTGGTTTGTGCAAATTCACAGGTAGGACCCACATAATAAGATGAGAAGTGCGTGCATATAAAAATCTCTCTCTATCTCTCTCTCTCGAGCGCTGATGCGGGCTCTCTCTCTCTCAGTCGAGCGCCGATGCGCACTGCATCGGCGCTCCAAAACACATGGTGGGGCCCACTTTTAAAACGCCTCTTTTTTCGCCCATCTTTTTTTTTTTTGTCACGGTGCCCATGTCGAGTCAATATAATTTTTTCACACACTACCCCTCCATAAAATAATAACGAGTCCAAGTTTGACACTCATTAAACTTTTCCTCACTGTTGGATTAAAATCACGATAAATGATGCCTTTAAACCATTAGAATTTAGGGTCATGGATAAAAAGGTTATGATGAACTTATGGACTCAAGATTTTGTATATAAGTAGGTCTTATATGAATCTTTTTATCCAATGGACTTCCACGATCATCATGCATCCCAATGAACCTAACTAAGATAGACGTTTTCTCCTAAAAAACATCTTGGCGGCATGCAGCACTCCTTTTATACATATAAAATAAAAGAGAGCTTCTATTGGCACTGCATTTTCGTCTCTCTGCATCGCATAAAAAAAATAAACTTATCCCGCCCCCCTCCTCCCTCTTCCTTCATCCTCTCCCTCCCCCCACCCCACCCTCCTAGTCTCTGGCGGGGAGGGATTCCCGACCAGCAGCCCAAGCCGGCATCCTTCCCCCCTCTCCTTCTTTCTTCCTCCCTCCCTCCTCCATTTTCTCTCAAACTCTCCCTTCCTCCTATTCTCTCTCCTTCCCTCCCCCCTCCCCCAGCTGCTGGCGAGGAGGGAGATCGGGCAGGTCTCCCTCCTCGTCAGTGGCCGGTTTTTTGGGGGGGGGGGGGGGGGTTGCGAATAGAGGGGGTGGGGAGGGACGAAGAAATAAAAGAGGAGAGAGAAAGAAAGAGGGAGGGGGGAGGGACGCCCGCTGGCTGGCTGGCATGCTGGCCGGGGATCCCTCCCCATCGGAGACTATGAGGGTGGGGTGGAGGTGAGAGGGGTAGTTTAGGAAAAATATATATATTTTAGTGCGGTGGGGAAAGTAATAAATCTGGTGCCAAGAGAATCACTGGTAATAAAATTCTACAGGATGAATTGCAACATCATTGTTGCAATCTGCTCTCTAAGATGCACCCACAGGTACGGCGTACTGGATGAGCAGTTAGGACCTTTTAAGAATATAACCACATTTAGGAAGACAGAGCCAGTGGCACGTTGCAAAATATATGTCAACTATCAAGGTCTTTTGGCTTTTAAATTGTCTTCCTTCTTCAAGAAGTTAAATAGTTTGGTCAGCTCATGCTCCAAATATAGTTTATACCTTTTGCATTGACCTTAGCCGGCCTGCAGTTAGTATTCATTTGGCTTTTGTTATTTTTCTTTTCAGACCATAAATTAAAGCATCCAAACACAGTGACAGAAACTTTAAAAAACCAGAAAATTATATTGCCACAAGACTATCATGCTTCTTTTATGTGCTGGCGTCTGTATAGAAATTCAACATTGGCTATTTAGCTCGATGAATGTACGAATTTGCAAAAGGACCAATTCCTGTTGTTGTTTTTGTTTTTGTTTATTTTTTTTAGGCGTTTGTTCTTTTAATTCCCAGTCAGTTTTTCTTAAAAAAAAAAAAAAAAAATGACCCCATCGTTGATCATCCGTAAATCAGGTTGTCCAGTTCACTTTTATATGTTCCGATTTTTTTGCCACCGGAACATATCCATAGCCCAGTGCCCCCAACCGTATAATGTTGCGAAGCGAACTGCAAATACATGGGGTCAAAGTTTGTGCCGGCCATACTTGAGATCTTATTAAAAATCCGTCCATCTAAGGTACCACATACCAATTATTTTAAACCATGATTACTTCAGATGGATTGGAAATCTGTCCATCTAGACGTTTCCTCCTTGTGTCACGGTGCTTCCAATCTTCCATGCATTTATAATTCATGAATATGGGGGCTCGATGAAGGGGGTGTCTTATCATCTCCCCATGATCCCAAACACACACAACAAACTTGCGATAACCACCAAAAGAAAAACCATTTCTCATCTCACTAAAACAACACCACAACTTCCAAACATCCCCAACCACCGAATATGCCATTCCATGTCGTTATTACTATATCGGCTACAGCCTACGCCCTACAGAGCTACACCACACCAATATTCTAAGTCCCTAACCTGAAAAAAACAATTGGAGTTATCTAATTGTCTGCTACAGTTTGGTGGATCTGCATTCTGCACTCATACAGAAATCGCATCACAGTACGCACACTTCAACCAATCCAGACTTCCCAGGTCACAGCCGGCCCCAGCAATGCAGGAACGGGGCATAGCAAACACACCTGCCAGATCGATTAAGATTATTACCAGACTATTTGGCGTTAACTCAATTGGAAATTGATTCCCTGCTAGAAAATAAAATTGTTCATTTTCCATCCAACCCACCCCGTTGTTTAATGGTTACGTTTAGCAGCCAAAACCCCTTAAGAATAGATTTCCCCTTTCCACAACGGGGTAGAAAATCCACCGTTGTATTATGGGTGCAAAAGGCAGCCAAATCCCTGTCTTTTACAAGGTCATGGAAACCCCATTTTTGACAATAGTAAGTATCCAAATGAAAATTCTCATTATTCAGGTCTGACCCCTATAGAATTTGCATACTCAAAACCAATTTTTCTCATCAATATAATTCAATATGCAACATAAAATCCCCAGAAGAATCCTCATTTCAGCCTACGGGTTGAGAAATGCAGATTCCTTGTTCTAAAGAAAAAATAAATAATAATCTCATTTTCCTCAACGGAGAAGATGTCAATTTCAAACTACAGTACAGTACAGGAAGGGTCGAGATAAAATATAATTCCTCTCTTCCAGTCAATAAAAAAAAAAAAAAAAAAACCTCAGAAGAGTATGGATCATGGAATCCTCCGTCGCAAAACAAGTCCTCAAAAGAAACCGACACCCATTGGATGGATAGTCAAGGTCAACCAATCAGCAGCATTTTTTTTTGAGCTACAAAAACCCCTTCCTCCGATCAAAACCAATCCAAAGACGCAGGGTTCAAAATTTAGACAGGGTTGACAATTTAGACGGTGCAAATCCCCAATCCAAACGCATTCATGCATGAGGAGGAAGACGTGTACAGAGTAGAGTATTGGTTCACAATTTAGACGGTGCAAATACGATCCAAACGCATCAATGCAATGAGGAGGCGGCAGACGTGTAAATGCCAGGGTGTCGTACAATTCCTCTCTATTAAACAAATCAAATCTTCTTCGCCAACAAAATAAAAAAAAAACCCATCCATCCTCCTCGATTGTAATGCTAATCTGATCTTCAAATATGCTTAATCCCTCCAGCTTCTCTCCTCCTCCTTTCCACTCCTATTCACCCCTCATCATGCCAATTGAAGAAGAACCAGAACCAGAACCAGAACCGGAACCTCCCACCTCGGATCACATCCTTGGCTGGCTGGAAGATTCAATCTCCTTCCCTTTCCTCAACGACCCTTACACGGCTGCGGCTGATGATGATGGGATCAACAGTTACAATCAATGGTGGGATCAACAAGATGATGAGGACAATCTCATCAATGCATCTTCAATCAACAGCAGCCCCACTGCCCTTCCCAATCCTTCCCCTCCACGGCCGGAATCCTCCAAGAAGAGGAAGCCGCCCAACAGTGCAACTGCAAAGAAGCAGTCGTCGGGGAAGAAGAACGGCAACCATAGCGGCGGCGGAGGCGGCGGCAATAAGGACGCGCGGTGGGCGGAGCAACTTCTGAATCCATGCGCATCGGCGATCGGGGCCGGCAATCTTTCCCGCGTCCGGCACCTCATCTACGTCCTCCACGAGCTGGCCTCCCTCTCCGGCGACGCCAACTACCGACTTGCCGCTCACGGACTCCGTGCCCTAACCAACCATCTTTCCAGTTCCGGCTCCGTCTCCGTCCCCGGCGTCTCCATTGGCAGACCTCCTACATTCGCTACGACCGAGCCGCGACTCTTCCAGAACTCGCTCATCAAGTTCCACGAGCTCAGCCCCTGGTTCTCCTTCCCCAACTCCCTCGCAAACGCCTCCATCCTCCAAACCCTAACGACCCTAGATCCCAGTCACCAGCACGGCAGCAGCAGCCGCCGGCGGCAGCGATACCTCCACATCGTCGACATCGGGGTCTCCCACGGCATTCAGTGGCCGACGCTGCTTGAATCCCTCGCTAGCCGCCCCGGTGGCCCTCCGCCTCTCGTCCGACTCACCGTAGTTGCCGCGGCCGGAACCCCTGCCTCCTTCTCCAGTGGCCCTCCCGGCGATGACTACCCATCCAGACTTCTCAGATTCGCCAAGCGCAACAACCTTAACCTCCAGATCGACCGGGTCGAGAGCCACCCGCTGCAGACCCTAACGGCAGAAGCCCTAGGCGTCGCCTCTCGCGGGGAAGGGGAAGGGGAAGGGGAAGGGGAAAAGGAAGAGACGTTGATCATCTGCGCACAGTTCCGTCTCCACCAGCTCCCGCACGAAGATCCAGACGACAGGACGGAGTTCCTGCGGAGGATGAGAGATCTGGAGCCGGATCTGGTGGTTCTGACCGAGAACGATGGGGATTGCAGCTGCAGCTGCTGCTGCGGAGACTTTGCGCTGGGGTTTCCGCGGCGAGTGGAGTTCGCGTGGAAGTTGTTGGATTCGACGAGCGCTGCGTTCAAAGGGAGGGAGTGCGATGAGAGGAGGGTGATAGAAGGGGAGGCGGCGACGGCGTTGTCGAGCGCCGCGGAGATGAATGAGTGGAAGGCCGGGTGGTGTGAGAGGATGAGAGGGATAGGGTTTATCGGGGAGGGTTTTGGGGAGGAGGCAGTGGAAGGAGGGAGGACTCTGTTGAGGAAGTATGATGGCAACTGGGAGATGAGAGCGGATGAGAAGGGACGCCATGGGTGCATTTCTCTCTCTTGGAAGGGGAAGCCTGTGTCCTTTTGCTCACTGTGGAAGTTACCCCCAGTAACAAAGGATGATTGATCACAGTGATCGATGATGCTATTAAGGTTCTAAATTTCTAGTTTCAACGGGTTACAAGAATTGTGTCCTACAGTGCATTCAGTCCATCCACTAACTGTGGGTTTGTTTGGCTAAATGGGTGGTCGAAATCTCTTAATATTTTTTTCACAATCCAGTGGTGTAGGAGGAATTATTATCTACCAACGAAAGGATGCATGTCATGTTATTCATTTTTGTTTTACCATCTATATATATCTAGGTATCTTCTTCTGGGTTAGAGAAGGCAGCTGTTATGGAAAAAACGTGAAAGATGCTTTTTATATGACTTGTAATATTAGGCTGGTATTGATAAGCAGTCTACGCAAATCAAGTAACTCGGAATCCTACCGCTTTTTTATTTATTATTGATTTTTTCACCCGTGCAAAGGATTTTTTTCCCCATTTCCCTACAGGGTTTTTTTTAAGTCTCGTGCCTTCAGGTCCCCATTTGTCTTTTGTCTTAGACGGCCGGGATTGCAATTCTCCACTCTGGCCACACCACCTGCTCGCAACTATTTGCTTGTGCTATAGTAGCTTTTATTTTTGTAATATAATTATCAAACAGGATGTGACATTCGAACTATAGGATCCCATCCAGTGACTTGTAATGAAATGAATCTTTTTGAAGCCATAGTGGCTCTTGAGTCATGCATGATGCATGGCATATAAAAGCCCAGTAAATGGTTAAAAAGCTGATTATCTGGGGCCTAGCATGTGCTAAAATGGTCAAAGCTGCTCGTGCCATTTTTATCTTAAATGGCGTCAAAGTGGTATGGAATAATTTCTCATTATATACCGAAAATGTCCCCCAATCTTTTGCAAGGAGTAGAAGCCACGTGTTTTGCAGGAAATGCCCACCAACATGCCTATATGCAACAAACAGATGACTCCATTCCATTTTCCTTACTTTTGGGCAGAAGCCCAATCAACAACTGTGCATGAACCGATATATGTAGGGCAGGGCAGATGATCCTAATCATCCCATTAACAACATATGAATGCATGACCAGGAAGTATTTTAAGCAGCTTAAAAACCAAGCATTAAATTTGGATTGTCCAATTAGCGATTGTGGAGACAAGAATCCATAGAGGCACCATACTAAATAGAAAACAAGCAAAAAGAAGAGACGGGCATAAAAAATAAGACACATACTGGTCAGTATAGACTTTCTATACAAGAAGGAAATACTAAGAAGATATTGGAGTTAGTGACAGGGCACAGTTTGGACAAAACTACAGATTCCAGGTCCCAATCACTTAACATACACCACCTGCAAGATATTTGAATTTCAGAGAATGGTGAATACAGGGTAAGCTTGTACTGCCGACTTTGAAGAACAAAATTCCACATCCCTCAAGAATCATAAATCCTGACGGATGTCCGAATGCTTTGCCGACACACAGGACACTTTGGATTTGAATCGCGCTCTACCAAAAGGGCACAGCGCGGACAGCAAACAAGATGGCCGCAGGGAATGAAAGCAGAACGCCTCCGCCTCATTAAACAGATAACACACAATTCACCATCCGAAACATCACCCAAATCATCATCTGTGTTGCTTTCAGCAGTTAAATCTCTTGGTTGCTCAACTCTTTGTTGCCTCTGGCGCCTCCACTCCTTCCATTTAAACCAGTTCCTGCATCCCAAATCAGTATATGATTTATCAACCCAAATGAAGATTTATGATGTCAGAAACAGAGAAATATCATGCAAACACAACCCACTCTCAGTTTCTAAGGCTCTGGTCCCTCAGCGAAACACTTTAGAGAGCGTCAGTTTAAGACTCCTAAAAGTTATCAGTGCTGGCAAAAGGAGACAGCCTTTCCAGCCGGCACTCCTGAAACTGGAGACTCTCTCAAGTTATCACTGATTTGGTTCTCATAAGAAAGTAGAAGATTCCTTCCAGGATGTCAACCTGGCTAAAATATATAGCACAGACATTACAATGTAGGAGTCCATAGATTTCTATTTTTTCCTTTCTTCTTCAGCAGTGGTGGTGGTTTGGTAAAGCTAATATCGAACAGACAGAAAAAACGATGATGCAACCAGAGAGCCATCTAATTAAGTTAAAAGAGCAATGCTTAAATTTTGGGTTAGTCCTATCCATTTCTACTAGGTTTCTTGGTTTGGTAAGCTAATATCAAACAGACAACAAAAATGATGCTGCAACCAGAGAGCCATCCAATTAAGCAAAAAGAGCAATGCTTAAATTTTGGGTTAGTCCTATCCATTTCTCCTAAGTTCCTTGTCAAAGAGCCCCTCAGAAGTCCAAGGATTGCACAACAAAGAATTTAAGTATCACTAGTCATAGAGCAGAGCTGGTCTAAAAGACATGCCAAATTTTCAACCTTGATTTATGGAATTCTTTCCTCCAAAAATCACTATTGACAAGACAACATAATTGAACTGGAATGCAATGACCGCACAAATGACAGTAGCACCATGGTCTAGCATTGGTCACTTGATATGGGATCTGTGAGAGCATTACTTGAAATAAAATACTTTCTATGCTTTTATATGTAGTGAGGGTCGCCTTCCCCTGGAAATGTGTGGACTTTTAAAGTCCTGGATTGATTTTGGAGTTTCGGAACCACATCTTTTACAAGATTTTGGCATCCAATGCTCATTCAGCTTAGTAAAAGCAAGTGCGGCCACTTACAACTAGTTAAGTTTATTTTTAATGGCTAAAACTTAAAATCTATGTTTCTTCAAATTTTAGAATCACAAGACACCATTTTCTTTTTCTTTTTCTTTTCTTTTTTTTTTTTTTTTTCCGAACCATAAGACACCTTTTCTCTTAAAAAAATAAGAGGAGATTCTTTTTCTCATTTGCACAAATATTTTAAGGGTTTAAGCTCCAAGGTTATCAGTCCAACTCCGCCGAGATGACTCAACTCAAGGGGGACCAAGTTGGACCCGAGTTCAAGTTTTAAAACCTTGCTCTGAACACCAAAATAAATAATAAAATATACCCTCCTTTAACCTCCAACAATATCAAAGAGTTTGGGTTTCACAGTGATACCTTACTATTGCGTAGCCCAATATACCAAATGACAACGTGCCAAGAAGAACCCCACTCCACAATAGAACCTTAGTCCTGGTGGCAAGATCTACCAACATTTGATCCTTTGTCATATCAGACCTGCATTGAATAAAAACAATATCAAACCAGTTCCACAAGAGGCAGGATTACTCCCAACAAAATAATCACGGAAAGCAGCTAAACACAAAAAACCAACAATTTGTACAACTAAAGCTCTGATAGATGCTACATCTACCCCAGGTGTCATGGCAGTACCACCATGTAGGCATTTACCAAGAAATAGTATCTCTATGGACCTTGAATAAGGGCATAGAACATTTGGCTATACACAGGTGACATTATATATGAGAAATCAATGTACGTTCTCAAGCATCTAGATTGGTGGGTGAAAAGAGAAACCAGGAGCAAAGACAAAGAAACCTAACAGAATAAAAAAAATAGAACAAACCCCTTACAAGAAATAGGGAAGGTCTTTGGAAGATCTGATTTCAGGAACACCATCTTGCCATCTGCAAATTCCAACTGCAGAGATCTCCTTTCCAGGAGGAAGAATTTTCTCTTCATCCAACAAACCAACCTTCCAAAACAAAAAACTTACATAATCAAAAGAACAATAACATTAATGATTCTGTGGAAACCAATAAACCACTTTCCCAATAAAGAAAATGGTACTGGCAAAAGATACATATAATTTGGGAGTAAAAACTTACTGGATATCCATGACCAAACATGGCACGGAAGAATGTATATGAAGAAGCATGAACAGGGAGCAACTGATGATAAACTGTTGTAAGAGGTAAAGGATGAGCTGACCCATCCATATTAACAACAACGTAACCCGCCCATGGCCAATGACCGCCTTCTATAAGAATAAATGGAACCTGGAACAAAAAACAATCAGAATTGTACCCCAACAAATTCCAGGTGGTAATAAAATCCAGAGGCTGGGTAAAGTGGGTTTCAAAATTCATAAAAAAAAATCCAGTTGTGAAAAGCAAATCTAAAAAATTGGAATCATGAGGAATTTAATTTTTTGGGAGAGATGGGACCTTACGCATAAGGTTGTAGGTTCTGGATTCAGCTGAAGAGACAGGAGACAGATTAAGGCCAATGGAAATCTCAATCAAATGAGGAAGTTTTGTGCAGACAGAAATCCAAAGCTTTGTGGCCAAAAGAAAGATATAAGAACACCAAACCTATTTGCATAATGGCCAAGGCAAGGAGGAAAATCAATCACTTGGGAAAATTCAAGACTAGCGGAATCAAAGTGTCAGAACTTATTGAAGCCAAGGAAGTGGAAGCCGCTTTGTTTGAATCTATCTATGAGTGAGATGGTGAAGAGCAACTAAAGTTTTATGCCTTATTCTTTTCAGCTATTCCTTCTGAAGCTAACTCTTGGTTAGATAAAGTACTATGAAAACTACACCGCCAGTTAGTTTAGTTTGCTTTTATTGAAGCAAGCTGGGGCTTTTTGAAAGGTGACTTTATGGAGATGTTTTATGAGTTCCACCAGAGGGGGTGACGCAATAGGGAGTTAAATATGACTTCTATTTTGTTAAATCCTAAAGATTCACATTGTGGTCGAACTACACCACTTAAGATCAATCAATTTAGTGTGGTGGTGTGGCTACAAGCTTCTTTCTATGGTTCTGGCAAATCCATTTAAGGAGGTTTTACCCTCCATTATAAGAGTGAATCAAGGTCCTATATGAAAGGGGAGACAAATTCTAGATGAATTTATAGTAACCAATGAGATCATCCATTGCAAGAAAAAGGCAAAAATAGAAGGTCTAGCACTAAAATTTACTTGGAGAAGGCTTATGACCACATTCTTTAGGCATATGATGGTTATATGCTACACAGAATGGGTTTTTGTAGGTTGGACAATTTCTTCTCAAATTGGGACGCCTGCTTGAAAGGGAACCTTTGTGAGGAGAGAAGGGTGACCAAGTGGCCCCTTCCTCCTGTGGGTTCCAGTTCAATGTCAACCAGGTGGCTAGAGGCAAGTAGATACAGGTAGAGCAATGGTCAATGACACAGTACCAACTAGTGGTTTTCTTGGGTATGATTGGAATCAAGGAATCTAATGAAACCAAATTATGGGTAGTTAGAGCAGCTTTGATCATTATCATTTTTGTCTCTTATTCAGGCAGTCTTGTAGTGGATAGCGTTCATTCAATGTCGTGGCTTGGCTTTCTCATTCTTCTTCTTGTCCATGGAGGTTGCACTCTTAGTCAAAGAAATTCTTACAGTTGGTGGTGGCATCAATGTATCTTTCTGTCATGGGAGATGAATCATGAATGTGGTAGCTGATATTTTGGTTATGTTTGGGGTTGATACAGCATCAACGTACCAATTTCACTATGGATTGATTTTTTCTTTTTTCCCTCTATTTCATTTTTTGCTTTTATGGTTTTCAGTATATGCCTTTTATACTTTTTTCATTCTATTCAATCTTTTTTATAAAATTATAGTTACCATTCATCCTCATCATCAAAGCCTTGTCCCAGCTAAGTTACCATTCACAAAAGGAAAAAAAAAAAGAAGCAAAAAGGCAGAACAGCATGCAAAGTAAGATTACAAAGCCAAGATTGGACTTGGAATAATTTCTAAGTAATAATGAATGGCTCAAATGGCCAAATCCAAGCATCAAAGATGTCCTTGTGGTTTTCAAAATGGAACAAGAGTTGAACTTACAAAAACTTAGTGGTGGAATGTAAAAGCCCAAGATAATATTGACAAAAAGAAAACATTATTCATAGAGTAATGGAAAACTAGTATGAAAGACATAGAAGGGTAAAAGTTAGTTAACTGCGACATATAAAAGTTGCGGGGCCAAGTATTGAATGTTCAATTATGACTATGAAGTGGAAGAATTGAAAATGGCTATCGATAAGCTTGCAAAGATATGAGAAAAAACTAAAAACGTCAATTTTATCACATGAATTGAAAAAGAAAATGAAAGGGTCTTGCTAAAAGAAGGAAGAGGTTAAAGGTAGATCAGGGAAGTATTTTATTTCAAAGACCTGCCTATTAAATATGGAATATGCAAGTAAATTATGAATTAGAGCTAAATATAGAAATTATCAACAAATATCTAGTACAAAAGTATAACCTTAACTAATATGAAGAAAATTTGAGCATCTGGTTCACATGGTGAACTATTGGTTTCAAAAGGCAAGATTGTGGTTGTTTGGTTAATGAGATTTTCTAACAAAGTTTTAGTACAAGAAAAATAGTTGATTGATGAAGGAAAAAACAATATGGTCTCTTCCTCTCACAAAGAAAGGAAATTTTCAGAATTGGAACTATCAAACTTTTTCTCTTAAAGATAATAGGAATTATCAAACCAATGACCCATGCATGAAACTTTGGAAGGAGAGTAATAGAACAACATGATAAATTGTGGAGTTATAAAGAATGTGGCTTCAAAGAGGTTTGAGTAGAAAACTAGAACTCAAAGCCGATCGTAAATGAATGAGATAAGATTCGATGATGATTAGAAATAGACTGATGGGGAAGATATGTCCACTTAATAACATCTCTACAAATCTTCTACTCTTTTTTACTTTTTTTCTTTTTAACAGAACTTGCTTCCTTTACAACATGTTGAAGACAGAATAGAACAAGGCCATGCAAGGGCCACCTATACCCAACTGACTTCCTTTTTTTTAATGCACATATATTTCACCCTAAGATGCGAACAAGATGGCTCAAGTCCACCTCAGTCATGTTGGTCATAACAAAACCACTTCACTTAAAAAAGGGAAAAACAGATGGCATCCAAACAGGACCTCAAACAAGAGACCTTTCCAATTTTGGTTGAAATATCATATAGAAGGATAACAAGGCGCCACCAATTATTTCTCCAGGCATCTAAGTTAAATAGGAAGTAGGAGCTTGGTTTTTGAACAACTATTTCCTAAATAAAACAAAAAAAAAAGGTAGCAATGATAATAATAGCAATAGAAAAAGGAGAACAAAAACCTCTCAATGAAAGAATGATGGTACTGTGAACTTACCTTTTGTAAATGGATCCACTCATGCTCTTTCCACGATCTTGCAAATAGCCTATGCAAATCAAAAGTCCAACCAAATAGGCCCCTCCATTCATGATACAAACACTTCACATGCAGAAAGCAGCAATTTTACAAAATAGATCAGGTTTCTTACATTCTTATGGGATATACTTACAACAGAATAAAAACCATGATAAAACTTCTTGAGCAAATTTACTATTAAAGAAAAATTCTATATGAATGTGATTTCTTGGACAGAGTGATTGCATAACCTTATAGACGAGACTAAATGGAAACTAAATTAAGCATGAAAAAATATATAGAAAATTTCAAATGCAATCATACAAACAACAAGGAACATTTTTTTTTTAAAGGCATACTAGATCAAGCAAGAACTTTAGCCGTAGAAATACACAAAACAATACAAAGCAGAACCTGAAACATGTCAGAAAGAGAATGTTAATTGTTAAGTCTTCAAACAAAAACAATAACAGACAAATATATTAGCCATTCAATTACTTTTCCATGAATATGAGGTACATAAAAAGACCTATTCCAAGATAAAAGTCTCCTAAAAACACAATGAGCCTTCATAGAAAGTGGTTTCATGTTCCAAACACCAGAGCACGTAAAAATCTCTTCCAAGAGCAGATTAGCTTGAGGTATTCTCTAAGAGACGCTACTTGCAAAGTCCAAATCCAAAGTTCACCCTGAAAGATTCAACTCTCCCCATGGCCTTGAATTGAAAAAACAACAGATGAAACTGAATCACTAAGCATGCAATGGACAACATGATTCTGCACATGGTCAAATGTTGAGATGATAAAATATTTAATTGTTTGTCTTAGCACCACTCCCTTAAGAAATAACTAAGGTTTTTTTTTTTTTTTTAAAAAGTGAGAAAAAACTAAGTTGCAACAGCCTTAAAATCACAATGATGCTTGCACTCCATTATTGGATGACAGAGTGCCTACAACAACTGCTAACTTGAGTTGACACAAATGACACTATCATAAGAAAGTCAACTTCTTACTATTTGTGGCTTTATATCATTTCTAACTATAAATGTTGTTCTTTTGTTCGTGATTAGTATTTGTATTTTCATTTCTAACTCAAGACAATATTTAGTTATTTACCCATCCAAAAAGGATACTCCATTTTCTTGAAAAGTTTGTACCTTCCAAACATGACTGGCGCCATCATATCATCAATGATCATATATGTCATTGTTAATAGCACCCATCATCTCATCACATCAAATTGGCAGTGTATATAACTCATTTCACAACACAAAAAAAAAAAAAAAAGCACACAGAGGCAGAGACACCAACATACTCTCTTCAGCGAATTGTATATGCTTAAATTTAAACCAAGTTGGAGCAATATTTTAGTGATAAAAAATTAAAAACCAATCTTAAAATCCAAGATTTCAGCCCTTAAATAAATGCTATGATTTTTTGACAAGGTAATTTTTGTCTATTGCAGTCTGGATCAATGAATGCTTTCTAGCCTAGCCCAAACCACAGCAATGGGAAGCATGGATGGGTCTAGAAACCCAAACTCTCACTTAAACGAGAGATTGTGTGGGGGCCCTTACATCTATATCCAATGCGAGCAACTTAAGTGTGAGGGCCCCACACATATCTCTCATATAAGATTAGAGATATCCCTCATAGGAGCATCTCCCATATATATATTATTTATTTATTTATTTATTTTAGACGTACACCCTCGTTTATTAATGTAAAAATCTTAATCAACCACTTTGGGTGATGGTTGATGGTTGTTTCGATCGAACACATTCAGTCTTTTTTTTGTCCTAAATGTTTGTTTTATTTTGTTTTATTTATTTTTTATTTCTACCGTTGTTCATATTAAATTAGGAGGAACGACACGAAACAATCATTAATTAGAACCTTTAAGATGATCTGAATTAAACTAGATCTAAGAAATAACTCATATTTAAGATAACAACTCCTGAAGGAGACAGTAAATTATGATAATGTATCCACAGAAAAGAAAGAGAATATGAAAATTGCAACCCAAGACTCAAGGAACACTATAATATCCGTGTACCCTAAATGGCAAAAGGATTCACCACCACGTTAGCTTCTATTTTAATATATACAAAGGTCACTTTGACATAAATGTACTCCGTGTGTATTAAGCTTGTAATCACCTTTCAACAAATATAATACATTTACTATTACTAATCAACAAAAAAAAAAAAAAAACACATCAACATAACAGTTCAACTCCTTAATCTAATAAACAACATATGGAAATCTCCATGGCTCGTTGCATCCCCCTGAAGCCCACTTAATTGCTTTCGTTGATTTGCCTTTAAATATCAATGGATGTGAGTAAATTCTTTCAAATATATATACATAGCTCCACGCTGATCGCCAATATCCGAGCCTCTTTTAGTCCCATCTCTCCCATTGACCGAGACAACAGCAATAGGCTATTTCCTTGACATCCCATCTATCTTAAATTTTATATCCCGCGAGGAGAGGGGGTCATCTTGATACTGCTTTATCTCTCATATTTACATATTCTCATATTTATATATGTATGTATATATGTATTTGTCTTCCATCATAAACCCCTTTCATTTTCTAAGGATTTTCACTTTAGAATTCCTTCAAATTCTATTTTTTATCTTGAATAAACTTGATAGTCTCAACTTAGATACCTCAAATACTGCTTCCACTAAACTCAACTGGTGGATGTGCAGCCTATGTGATTGCTTGTGTAAGAGTTCACCAAGTTAATACCCTAAAACTTGTATGGTCCATAAATCATCACCATCTAAGTTGCCATTTCCAAAACAAATCAACTAGAGAACACGAAACATATTTTAGTTTGATCCACTGGCAGAACAAAAATTAAGAAGCAATTAGACACATCCAAACGCAAACAGCAACAACTCCATGCTCTACAAACTAAACCATACACACAAGAACTCGTTGGTGGTGATGAATTCCTAAAAAAAAAAAAAAAAGATTCCATTGAAAAAAAAGAAAGAAAGAAAGAAACAACTTACCGCCTGGGTTCGCTGTGTGATGAGGGCTCGATCGCCGGATTTCTCTGAGGTTAGAAACCTGTCCTTCAAGGACATCCAATTTCCATCGGCAGCTGACTTGGGCTGGACTTGGCCGCGTACTACGACGAGGAGGTTCTTGTCGTCAGAGGATTTGAGCAGGGAGCGGAGGCCGGAGACGCGGACGGAAGGGGCGCGGCGGATTTTGAGGAGGGCAGAGGAGGATGACTTGAACTTGATGAGGGTTTGGATGGCGGCGACGGCGAGGGCGACTCCGAAGACAGCGCCGTCGCAGGCGAAGGCGAAGTGAGCGAGAGCGGCTGCAACGGCCTGCTCGGGAGAGGACATGGGCGAGGGAGGGAGCGAAAGATGTTTTATAAAAAAATTCTACCTGGCGCTGCTGGCTATCTGTCTATCTGCCTATCTATCGATCTCGCTCTCATCCACACCATTGACCGTCTTCATACCTGATACCACTTAGCAGAGGGCCAGAGGGCAGAGACGCGCAGAGAGAGAGAGGCAGTTGTCCAGATGCAGGTGCTTCTTGTTGTTGTTGTTGTTGGACTTGTGGTTGTGACTTGGGAGGCCTAAATCCTAATTCCTAATTCCTTCCTTCTCAGGGTCTTCCTTTGGTCGGTGCCGGTGCCGGTGCCGGTGGTCTCTACCCGGAGAGCCGGCCGAGCCGGGGAGTCTTTTGCTTTGGGAATTCCGACGATTTGATTTAATAAGTGGAAAAGTCCTGTTGCCCTCCCTTGCCCATTTATATGCTTCGCTGATTAATATAGATCTTGGGTGGATGCCAGACGGGTTTGGGTTTTGTTTCTTTTCAACTCAGGCAACAGGCGGATGGGTTTTTGACCGGGAAGGCCTTCAACCACATGCGCATAAGCTATAAATCCTTTAGTAGCGTTTGGTTCGCTCGAATGGTTGTAGGCAGGAATGGAATGGAGATCGAAATGACAATGAAATGAAATGAGGCAGGAATAGTCAATTCCATTCCAGCATTTGGTACGCTGAGGAATCAACACAGTAATGGAATTCTGATTCATATCCTTGCGTTTGGTACGCTGGAATGCTGCGTGAAATGGAATCAAATTTACATAAGATTGACCAAAATACCCTTGTTAGATTCTACTATCACATTTGCATTGTTTGTGGTGGATGATTTAGGGGTGGGCCCCATAAAGGTGTAGTGAAAACGTTTGTAATTTCTCATAATAATATATTATTATATTATATTATACTATTTGGGGGTGGGCCCCACAATGTGTAGTGAAAAAGTTTGCATTATAATATTTTGGGGTGGGCCCCACAGAGGTGTAGTGAAGATTTTTGCAATTTCTTAAAATAATATATTCTTATATTATATTATAATATTTGGGGGTGGGCCCCACAATAGTTGGTTGAAAAAACCATGCAACATAGCCTCTTTTATAATAATAGATAGATAGATAGATATAATATTATGGGTGGGCCCCACAATGGTTGGGTGAAAAAGATATTATATTATTATTATATAATAATATATTATTATATTTTATTATAATATTTTTGGTGGGCCCCACAATGGTTGAGTGAAAAGGATATTATATTATTATTATTATTATATAATAATAATAATACAAGCGAGGGTATTTTGGTCTCAACAAAAAGTTATAAATGAATGGAATGGTGATTCCGTCACATAAAGGAATGGGATTCCGGAGGTAATGGCCATTCCGCCTCTTTTTGGCGAATCAAACGCTGGAATGGTCATTCTGTTCCATTCCGACCTCCATTCACGCGAACCAAACGCTACGACCTAACCTACTCAAAAGAAAGCTGTAAAGCCTTCGGTGATCTAATGAGCAAAACAACAAAGTCGAGCTCGAAGCGCAATGATCCTAAGGCTTTACAGCTTTGGCATGATATGTTAGGTCACCCTGGGGCTACTATGTTGAGAAAAATTATAGATAACTCTTTTGGACATTCCTTATAGAACCATCAATTGACCATACCTAGTGGGTACTTATGTATCCCATGTTTACAAGAGAAATTGATCACTCGACCCTCTCTTACTAAAGTTGCATACGAATCCCCATCCTTTTTACAAATGATATAAGGTGATATTTGTGGACCCATCAATCCCCCTAGTGGATCTTTTAAGTATTTTATGGTTTTGATCGATGCCTCCGCCCGCTGATCGGATGTTTGCCTACTTTCAACTATGAACGTAGCATTTGCCCTCCTATTAACTCAAATAATTAAACTAAGGGCTCACTTCCCTGATTATTCCATTAATTCTATAAGACTTGATAATGCAGGCGAATTTACATCACAGGTTTTTGATGATTTTTGTTCGTCTATGGGAATTGTAGTTGAACATTATGTCCCCAATGTCCACACCCATAATGGCTTAGTTGAATCCATGATCAAGCGCATCCAACTTATTTTCTAAGACTCTGCTGATGCAGTCCAAATTACAAGTTAGTGCTTGGGGACATACTGTGTTGCATGCAGCAATGTTAATTTGACTTCAGCCCACGGCCTATCATCAATATTCTCCTGCATAACTTATATCAGGGCATCAATCCAATATTTATCACTTGCGCAAGTTTAGTTGTGCAGTTCAAGTCCCAATACCACCTCCTAAGCGTACTAAGATGGGACCACAACGTAGATTGTGAATATATGTAGGTTATAACTCTCATTCGATTATTCGATATTTAGAACCAATGACAGGAAATGTCTTCACTACTCGTTTTCCCAATTGTAAATTCGATGGGGACAATCTTCCGGTCGTTAGGGGGAGATAAGATAGTTCATGAAGAACGTATTGTTCATGTAGAACAACTCGTTCCAGAAGAACGGCGAGAATTAACATGGAATACTTCTACTCTGTATCATCTGGATCCACGAACTTCACAATGTGATAATAAAGTACGGAGAATTGTGCACTTACAATAAATTGCAAACCAATTACCTTATGCATTTAACGATGCAGCAAAGGTGACGAAGTTACATGTGCCAGGTATGAATACACCTGTCAAGATTAATGTCCCTATATGACGAAGTCAAAATACGGCAGCAAAAGAATCTGCGATACGCCAGAAGCGTGGCAGACCTATAGGTTCAAAGGACTCAGCTCCGTGAAAAAAGGATAAATAAGAAATCATCATCATATCCTCTAGAAGAGGCATGTAACGCTCCTGAAGAGGTTCCTCCCGAAGAAGCACATAATGCTCCTGAAGAGGTTATGGCAAAGTCCGTACTCTCTACAATAATATTAGTCCCTAGTAAGACTTTGGAAGCCCCTGAAGAGGCACCGGTACTGAAAAATGAAGAGATCTATATACTTTTCAATTATTCAAGCGATATATGGAAAAGAAATGAGATTATCATCGATGATGTATTTACATATGCGGTAGCTACACAAATATCAAAGGAAAAAGATGATGATGATTAGAACACAAAACCACGTTCTATAAATGAATGTCGACAAATAAATGATTGGCCACAATGGGAAAGTGCTTATTCAAAACATAGTTAGAATCTCTTAATAAATGTGGTGTGTTCGGACCTAGTACAAACCTCAAAAGATGTTAACCCTGTAGGTTACAAGTGGGTGTTTATGAGAAAAATGAATAAGCTGAATGAAATTACCAGATATAAGGCACGATTAGTGGGACAAAGTTTCCTGTAGAAACATGGGATTGATTATGAGGAAATATACTCCCTTGTTATGGGTATAACGACATTCAGATATTTGATAAGTTTAGCAGTTTCTCAAAATCTATAAATGAACTCATGGATGTTGTAACTGCTTACTTGTATGGGGACTTAGGCACAGAAACTCACATGAAAAATCCATGAAGGATTTCATTTGCTTGAAGCAAAGCCAAGGAGTACGTACTCAATCCAATTAAGGTGATTATTGTACGGCCTGAAGCAATCCGGAAGAATGTGCTACAATCGTCTTAGTGAATACTTGTCTAAAATGGAGTATGAAAGCGATCCCATTTGCCCGTGTCTTTTTATAAAGAAATTCTTGAAGGGATTTGCAATATTACAAGTGGATTTCCAATATCAGTAGTTTATGTGGATGATATAAATTTGATAGGGACTCCGGAATAGCTCGAAGAAACTGCTGATTATTTAAAGAAAGAATTTGAAATGAAAGACTTTGGAAAAACGAGATTCTGTCTCGGATTGCAAATCGAGAGAAATTCTAATAGGATGTTGGTCCATCAATCTAATTATACCTATAAGGTTTTAAAACGATTTGGTATGGACAAGGCACATCCATTAAGCACCCTTATGGTTGTCCGGTCTCTTGATGTAAAGAAAGATTCATACCGTCCCATCGAGGAAAATGAAAAGGTATTGGGTCCCGAAATACCATACTTAAGTGCTATTGGAGCTTTGATGTACTTTGCACAATGCACTAGACCAGATATTGCATTTTCTGTTAATCTACTTGCCAGGTATAGCTCGCACCAACTCAAAGGCACTGGATTGGCATTAAACATATCCTACGATATCTGCGTGGAACAACTGATTTGGGAATATTTTATACTTACGATCATAAAGATTCCAGTTTAGTAGGATATGCAGATTCAGGTTATCTCTCTGATCCTCATAAGAGTCGATCACAGACAGGTTATGTATTTCTAAATTGTAATGCCACCATTTTCTGGCATTCTACTAAACAGACTTTGGTAGCTACTTCCTCTAACCATGCTAAAATTTTGGCTATTTATGAAGCCAGTAGGGAATGTGTATGACTAAAATATTTCATCCAGCATGTTCGTAGTTCTTGTCAATTACCTTTTATTGCAGGTATCCCAAATATTATCTATGAAGATAATGAAGCATGCATAAGACAGATTCGAGAAGGTTTCATTAAAGGAAACAAGACTAAATATATAGCACCAATGTTTTTCTTCACTCATGAACTTCAAAAGAACAATTAAATTGAAGTCAAGCAAGTTCGTTCGAGTACCAATCTGGCCGACTTGTTTACCAAATCTTTGCCAAAAACAGTATTCAAGAAGTTTGTATATGAGATTGGCATGCATAGAGTCCATCATCAAACTGTGTAAATGGTTGCTATCATCAGGGGGAGTGGTTTATCAGGGAGCATCATGAAGTATACTACCTATGGACATTTGTGCTCTGTGCTCTTTTTCCTTATCTAGGTTTTATCCCACTGGGTTTTCTTAGTTATGGTTTTAATGAGGCAGCATTATGCACGTCCAACACCAGTTCAATGATCTTGAAGAATGTTGTACTATTTATTCCTTCGCTTTGGTATTTTTTCCCACTGGGTTTTTCCTTAGCAAGATTTTTAATGAGGTAACTGTCATTGAATGGTAGTCATCCAAGGGGCAGTGTTATAAGATATGGATCTTGGGTGGATGCCCACTTAAGATGAGTTATGGTTAGATTTAGGGTTTCTCTCTTATGAGGGTACTTTGCCTATAAATAGGCATCTTCTTATTGTATTTTTCCATATAGTTACTGAGATAATAGCAAAGCTCTCCCTTCTCTCTACAATCTTCTTTCTCTCGATCTCTCTCCTTATCACAACACATATGATAATAATATCCGAATCTAAGTCCCAAACAAATGATAATAACTATCCATTGTAGTCCCCTCCCATTAAGACATACATTATTCGTGAACTTAACTTTTGGTTAAATGTAATTGAAAAAAAAAAACACTAATGATTTAAGACTTTCGCTAAACATTAGAATGCTATTTTTTTTATAAACATATTTATCAAAGATATTTTATTCAATGGGAAAAGTTAGGGATTAATTGTAATGCGTACTTAGTATAAAAATATGCAATATAAGGATATGAAGATAGACAATTTAGGGATAATTAGTTATTAATAAGATTAGAGGATATAAGGATTAGAAACCATCCATTAAAGATGGATGTGATTAAGGAGAGATATTATAGGATTTGTTAGTGATGTTTATAACAAGGGAGAGGGGGAACGTACCTCCTCATTTCATCTCATTCGAAATCAATGTGGTCAACATTGAATTGAATGGTTAAAATAAATTGAGGTTGATTTCTTTATATATATATATATATATATATATATATGGGCTTTGCTATTGGCACACAAAATATATATTTTCCCACACAAATTCTCTCCACACACATCACAATAATTTAAAAATTACATTTTTTCTTTCCACATACACCAAAAATCCCCATTTTACTCCTTTCTCCATTTCCCTCTTTCTTCCCACACACATCGTCTTCCCTTTCTCTCCACACACGAATCAACCGAACTCTCTTTACTTCTCCAGCGTCTCTGTCTCTCCGGCATTCCCAGTCCTCTACACCATCTCCTCTTCCAAAGGTAAATCTCTATCTCCACCATTGTCATTTCATTTTTCTTCACAATTTTATCCATCTTAGATTACTTTTTTTTTTCATGAAAACTTGTTATGGGGATAGATTCTCATTCAATGTAAGATTTTACAAACAATGGTAAAGTTTTTTCATGCATTTGGGTTGGTTTCTGTCGGGACCCCGGACCGGGCTTAGGGATCCAAATCCGGGATCGGGACCCATTAATGATGGTGTGATGATGGGCATGTGATCACATGGAGTGATGACAATATATAAAGATATGTTTAATGCCCAAGCGTACACGGGTTAATAAAAGGACGCACGTTACCCGTGCACGTGATTTCCCACAGGTGTCCGCGGTGAGGATTTTCCAACACACATAAACATTCAGTAAGATTGCGGAAGCACATGGCAAATCAAACATGTAAATCATTTCCATGATAACAAGACTGTTTGCATTTAAATAACAAGTATCAGAATGAGCAATGTTCTATAGCGTAACCAAAAATACTGTTAAAGTTAGAACATATAACATTTAGTTACAAATCCCAAAATTAGAGGCCAACAAAGGCCAATATAGACAAAACAATAACCACAAAAAATATAGTTTATAACAACCCCCAAAATGTCACGCAACTCTCGTGCCTCCTCTGCTGGTTGGAGATCCTCTGGGATCTCCTCACCGGCCTGCTCCTCGTAGTAGTACTCAACTGAGGAGTCTGCACACCAAGGAACAGAGTCAACAACATGTTGAGCAATAGATAAGCAAGATATAATTAAAACATAACATGCATCAAGTGAAAGAGTAATGACAGAACATAATCAAGTGAATACAAGGAACAAAACTAGGCATAAAGCATGAGTAAATAGCCATCAGAATCAATATCAGGAATCCTAGCAATATTAACAATCACCACTATCAATGTAATGCAATGTACAAGAGGGAGACTCCGTGGATGTCCAAGCCACCTCACGGGGTACCAGTAACAATCCTATCCGGACTACTGATACCAAAGTCCGGCTCCAGGGGGATCCAAGCTCCCAGTCCTGGGAATAGTAGCACGGTCCAAGCCCGCTCCCAACTATTCAACGCCATGGACGCCGTCCAAAGCCGACTGCCCACCCCGATGTCCGAGTAACCGGCCCATCAATAAAACCCCAAACTGCAGCTGGCCATGATATGCAAATAATAATAAAGTGGTGCTGACACACGGGGAAAACCAAGACAAGCAAGTCTGGCTAGCTCATCAAACAAGGCATGTTGTTAGGAATTATCTCATTAAAATCAATACAAGACAAACCCACACACGATAATCCCTTACATGCTAGCCAGTCATGTTTATCAATACACGATACACAGTTCCTAAGGTACACTCTAAGTCAGGTCATTATCCTAATTCTACAAGAGTTTATGTTTCATAATTAATTAAGTGTTTTATGCCAAGAGAGTGTACAAGAAACGATAAACAACGGATACAGTTAACAAGTCAAGGAGAGATTACAATCCAATCCTAAGCAAGTGTTGTCATCCTTGTACCATATGTGTTTTAACGGAGTGCGTGGGGAATTTAAATCAACAATGTTTATAAAGAATTCCTGGGTGTACAATCATATTAAACATTAATTGATTCAACTCCATACGCATTCGGTTAAACCATACACAATACACGAATACCTAGACAACCCATCGAAGCACACCAAGCCACGTGCTACGATTCTAATACCCCATTAATGGTCACGTGAGAGACTAAGTTCATGGTTTCCAATATCTAAGGCCCAAACCTAAGTTATTAGTCTCATTTACACTAAAACAAGAGCTGAAACAGTAATCTAAATATTTACATCACTTTCTGACCTCCGATCGTGATGAAACTAGAACCATTGGATTCTACATCTCGAGATCTTTCCAACGGTATATTATATGTAGAATTCCAACGGACAGATTAAAAAAGATGGCCATTAGAAATCTGTCATTTTCACATGTATATAAATGCAATTATATATATATTTTATATTATTATATTCGCTACAGTACCCGCGCCGGACCCGTTCAGAACGTCTCAATGTGCAGAACGTTCTGAACGTTCTGGACGTGAACAATGAGCATTTTTTTCTTTCATTTTTATTTTTTATTTTATTTTACTATAATGGCCTGCGCAAGACGTCAATTACGTACTGTGCTATTCTTTATTTTTTTTTTATATATTTTATTTATCTCCTTTTCACCCAAAAACCTATTCTAGCATATTAATCCCAAATTAATGACAGGAACAGGCTTGAAATTAGAGAATCTAATAAGAAAACACATCCAACATATGCTTAATTATAAAGTGCAGATCTACTTGCCTCAACCAAGAAGAAGATTGGAATCGGGGTATTCGAAGAGAAGCTCTCTATCACAAAACCCACAAATCTAACCCGATCAAACGCAACCTAACACGCAAAGGAAAAGAAAAGAAAGGAAAAGATTGGGATCAAGCCTAAATCTAAACCAAAGAGAATGGATTGAAAAGATGAGAGTGAGGGAAATCTTACCAAACTGATGTCAATGAAAAGGGGAGATCGCGAGGAAGAGGATGAGCGGTTCGGATATTCGAGATGGCCTTTCTGGGGAAGAGTTCCGGAGCCTTGGAAAAATGAGGAAGAAGAAAATGGCTGCGGTAGACAAAACGTTCGTTGCAGAGAATGAAAGGAGATTAGGTTAATCTCTTGCTTAAGAAGAAAGGGAGGAGGAAAATACAAGTTTACCCTTAAGTGGGTCCGGTGAAAGAATCAATTATTAGAAGGGTTTTTGGTCGTCGAATCGCAACGAGCCAGAAGACAAAAATGATCAGCGCGATAAGACCTTTCCAACGAACCCAAAATCACGGCGATAGGAATTTTTTCGGAAAACACTCAATTTTCCCTAAATTGCAAACTACCCCCTACTAGGGGCAAACGAACTCAGAATCCAACGAAACTCCACAGACACTATTCTAACGTTAAAAGAAACTCGCTCACCATCTAAACCCACTTAAATATCTAACAAAACAATAATAATAATAATTTCAAAATAAATGGGTCAACGGGCCGGTTATTGGGCCCAATTGACCCAGTAAGGTCACGGACCTTACAGATTCATTCAAGTTTTTAAGCACAAGATAAAACGAAGGCTATCAATCATATTTCAAGACAATAAATGGGCTCAACAACCCCTTTCAAAAGCATTAAAAATCACATTGAATGCAATTGAAATCCACCATTAATGAGGTAATAAATCACACATTTGTCATGGAAATCATTCAAAACTAAAACATCCATTAAATCCACTTGCCTCAAGGTCTCAAATCAAGAAATCAAGTTATTTCTCTCCTCTTCCAAGCCAAACTCCAAGCTACACAAAAACCTCCAAAATACAAACCCTAAAATGGGTCAAACCAAGAAACAAGAAGAAGAAACTCACAATAATAGAAATGGAGCTTTTCTATGACTAGGAGAATACAAATCTAAAAGAATAGGAGGAAAAACTCACTTGGAAGCTCTTCAAATATACAAGACTAGCTCAAAGAAGGTCTTAGGATGGAGGTCTTCCTTCAAAAGTTGTATCAATGGAGAGCTCTAGAAGAGAGGAAGAAGATGATGACTTCTATTCCTTGATTGGAGCAAGATGGGTGGTGCTTGATGGTGGGGAAGCAAGAAGAAGAAGAAAGAAATGGAAACAAGAAAACCCCAGATTGCTCTTGTGCTGGAAAAAGGGAATGAAGAAGATAACCTTACTATATATATATACAAGTGGGTGTGGGCTCCACCACTAGCAAATCTCTTTGGGCTAAAATCGCTAATCTCGGGACCTCGGACAAAATCGACAAAAAAGAGAAAAGTGATCGTCGAAATATCTAGTTTCTAAAAAGTATAACTTTCGCGGGTTTCGAGGATATCAAGTTTTGGGCACAGATTTCATGTAAAAAGACTGTTTTGCCCTCAATGCAAGAAAATCGGGTTTCGGGGTTCCAGACGGGTACGGGCTCAACATGAAAGTTGTAAGGATCGATGAAATAAGTAAAATGGAATCAAGACAAGAATTAGGGGAAATCAAGTAAGCTCCAAAAGCAAGCAAGACTATCAAAAAGAAAACTCCCAAAGGGTCCCACTAAACACAAGATACTAAAATTTCCCCAAAGCAATAAAAGAACCATACTAATCCAAGCCTAGTCAAAACCATTAATCAAGCTTAGTACTAATGCGCAACTTAATTAGTACTAATCGAGTCACTCGGGTCGGGGTCTTACAGTTTCCATCCATCATCGCAACCATTTTTTTCGCCCAGAAATTGCGATTGTTCAAACCTGAACATCCGAACAAAATAAAATTGTTCGAACCTTAACAGCCGAACATAGTCCATCTGTTCGGACCTTAATATCCGAACAAAATAAAATTGTCTGGACATGAACATCCGAGCAAAGTCAACTTGTTCGGAATTGAACATCCGAACAGTCTATTGCAAAAACCATATGAATTATCCTACAATGTTTGTATTTTTATTTCATATATAGACCGAGCAGGCTCTTATAGGGTGCAACCTACCGCTTCAAACAGAAGACGTCGCTACCAAGTGAAAGAGGTTGTAGAATAAGCTCTTCTTAGTGAGGAAGACATTGAAGAACAACCTAAGATGAAAATGGAACCAGGTCTGGGCCCACAAGATAAGTCCTTATTGACCAGCTTTGATACACATATAGCTGAGTATATTTGGAGTGGACAGATGTGTTTCGTTTGTTTCATATCAAGATTGATTGATTGATTTAGTTGTGAATTTCTTCGATAATGTATAAATTGTTGAATGCAGGATCGAGGAGCACTGAAGTGTCTAAGTCATGGTCAGAAAGTGTCATTGTGGCAATGGCAATTGAATAGGTCTGATAGGTTTAGGCAATGGATGTCCAGGTCCATATTGGCTCCCTTAGTGACTGCATCATACCGCTCCGTCAATAACATTATTGCATCGAGTTTTGTGGAGAGGTGGCAACCTGAGACTAACAACTTTCACATACCATTTGGTGAGATGACTATCACTTTAGATGATGTTGCATCCATCTTAGGCATCCCAGTGACGGGGGGGACTGTCTCGTATAATGATAGAATGGCATATGAGGAAGCTCAAGCATTCCTTGCGGGGTCAATCTGTTAGATTGGAGTGGTTACAGGAAAGTTTTGGCGGAATGTCTGGCGATAATGAGGAGGAGATGATTGACTGTGCAGTCAGAGCTTATCTTCTGTACTTATTGGGATGTACGTTGTTCACAGACAAGAGTGGCATATGGGTGCCTATCATATTTCTTACACATCTGGTGGATTTGGATAACGTACATTCATATGCATGGGGTATTGCTGCACTGGCATACTTATACAGGTAGTTGGGGTTAGCAACCCGGTATGAAGTTAAACAAATAGTCGGTTACCTAACTCTATTGGAAGCTTGGGTATAAGAACACTTCGAATGTTTGGCTCCAACTCCAAACATTCACTATCAGCCCGATCATCCCCGGGCCCATCGACGGGTCCCTCGTAGGGAGTCTGCTCATTCACAAGCACTGTGAGAGAGACTTGATTCCATGAGCACTGGTTTGGTAATTACGCATATTTTCATGCTTATTTTCTATCACACGAAGTTATTATTTTGTATTATGTATTTTCATATCTTATGCTTGGATTCACTATTTTCAGGTCACTTAAGACCCATATCGTGATGTTAGACGTTGTCACCCTTTCAATGAGGTTGCATACTATTATGGATGCATCAAGTGCATGGATGTTGTTGAGCCTTATCATTCAAATAGGGTGTTCAGACAGTTTGGGAGAGTACAAACTATTCCTGCACTGTCATTAGCCCCTATTCGCGCTACGCGAGGTCCAACTGCCAGTGACTACCATATCGTGTATCAATATATGAATCAAGTTTGGGATGGATGACCTAATCACCTACTATCTGCATTGAATCGTAGTCAACCAGTTAGGCGTCCTGCAGATTGCGTACCGGGGTATATGGATTGGTATAAACGAGTCTCGTTGAGGATATTACAAAACCCAAACCGTCACTCTATTTTGCGTCCCGTTCCGAAGAAGCATAGTCTAGCAGTATGGTGGACCATGGGCAGCGTAATTCGATGCATTGTTCATTCTTGATGAAGTGATGGGAATGGATGAGGACCATTGGGTTGAAAACCCATGGGGACTATATACCCATATAAATCAAGTTGCCCACGTGTTGCGGGAAATGTCAATCGCCGATGCTCAACGAACCATTCGACATCCCCACATTATATTAGTTCACAAAGCTACACCCGCAGCAGGTCAACAAGGGGAAGGAACACCTGACGAAATTTGAAGAAGTTTGACTAACAAAAATGAAAAATTTTATTTCTTTTTATTTTTCTAGTTTAGATGGTTGTTATAAGACTTGAATCATCTTTTAAGTAGTTTTTACTTTGGAAAGTGGTTGTACTTTTTTAGTTCATTAATATGCATTTTGGTTATGTTATCTTTTATTACTTTGGACTCTTGAATGAATTGTTACAAATGTAGATGTACAGGGTGAAATATTTTGTGGATACCCTTGAATGAATTATTACAGATGTAGTATTCGGATACACAGTTCCGAACATAAAACTAATGTTCGGATACACTGATCCGAACACTATCTTTTTGTTCGGACATAGAGTTCCAAACATAAAGCTATTGTTCGGATACACAGGTCTAAACAGTAGCATTTTGTTCAGACATAGAATTCCGAACACTCATCCTTTGTTCGGACACACAGGTCTGAACAATGTGAACGGAACTGTACGAACACACCAATAACGTGGATTTTAAACTTAATGACAATAATAACACATTCTTGATTTCATGCAAACTTGTTACATGCATAATTGCTACATTCAAACTTTGAGAATGCAAAATTTTTTTGTTACATTTAAACTTGTTACATCAATCCAAATCTATTGTCTCACATGTTGAGATGTCTGGAGTTACAAGCTCTTTGAATCGTTTGATCCGATCACTGTACGATAACTCCCAGCCATCTACACGGGAATGGTGAAATTGTATCCACTTATTTGCAATAGGCGGAATTGGATGACCATGTTCTAAGAACAATTGAACAAAATGATTTTGATTAACAAAACCTATTGTTCTCTCATTCCAGAAAGGCATAGGAACTGGCACAGACAGCAATGGGATGAAAGTCAGACACTTTTCTATGCTCAAGTGGTATAAAACCAAATTGTTACGAGATGTTATGAGATGCCCCATGTCAGGCATAGTCATCCAATAGTCCATTGGTGGGTTGTCATCATAGTATGATAATTTATCAATCAATTCTTCAACTCTGTTCTCCACCCCATATAATTGTTTGCAGTGATCTATATGTGTGATAAGCTCCTGTAATAAATCTCTCCTTACTTATCCCCATCCAACCCCGGTTTGGCCAACCAATCTAGCGATGGCTCTGAAGCTACAGTTACATCAGTTGAGACGTCCTTTACATGTCGAATGTAAGGTCTCAACCCCATGAGAAATGAGAACACATAATTATTTATGTTTTTTGACCTCGTACGAACTACCCTAGCCTTCGGTATTGTCTTCGGTTTGCACTCCAGCCGTCCTTTATCCTTTGATTATGTATTTGAAACAGATATAGGAGAGTAGCTATCCCGTGCAGATGGTACCAACTCGAAAGCGCTTGAATCTCGTCGAGTTAAGGTGTCAACTTTCATTGTTGGTTTACCTCTTGTTCTTGATATTACTTCGGGTTCTATCAAATGAGTACTGTTTGGCATAGCTAGCTCTCGTATCTTCTTTAAAAGTTGTAGTTTTCTTGTGGAGTCATACTTGTTGAACCGTTTTTCAAGTAACTCCAAATCTGCATTACAATCCAACCCCAAAGAATAACTTTTCGGTGGGATAGTTGACAACATATCAAGTTTACACCAATGCGGATATACACAACTTAGAGGAATAGGCCGCCATTGACTTATGTATTATGTAATCTCGTGCGCACAGGGTAATCCATGTGTGTGTCGAATAACACAACCACAAACACTAGCATTAATTCCAACTAGGTTGACTCTCTTAGTTTCTATTAAGATTTTCTCAAGTGCATTTTTTGAGACATTACCACGAAGCTCTTTGTATTCAACCGGGTTGAAATTATGTTGCACAATTGTCTTACTTTTCTCAAACGAAGTTTTGATACTGGTATGCTGCAACTCAAGTAAACTGTGGATTTTACTCCAACAAGCTTCAAAATTTCCTTAGCTTGATTCAAATTCCCTCTTGAGATGTGAATGTGAACTCTCGGCCTTGCATAGAATTGCTAAGAGGTGAGGCATAATAATTAATATGCATAACTCAAATGACTAGTAGTCGTTAAAAAATACATGTTCGATGTAGTATTTCCAAAATGGATACATTTATCTGTCCATGCAGAGACAAATCTTTCCTTGTATGCATCCAACCAAGTACCTTTCACGTAATTTAGTGCAATGGGATACGTACTAAATTTTTGATTTAGCTTACAAAGTTGTTTACCATACTCCTCTTCTGTGGATGAAGACACCAACATATTCCAACTCATAATAAACCTGTCCCATTTTTCTTTCGTTTCGAATAATTTCTTGCATCTCGTCAATACGTTTCTATTAATGTGCCATTTGCATAATAAACGAGTATCACTAAGGAATACAGTGCTAATGGCTTTCATAAGTGATAATTCTCTGTCCGTCACAATCACACAGGAAAGAATATCATCACCAATAACAGAACGTAATACACCCAGTGCCCATGCATAATTCTCTTCACGTTCCGCTCGAAGGTATACAAAGCATACAGAAAATGTCAAGTCTGTGGATGTGACTCCAACAATCTCCAATAGAGGCATGCGATAACGATTAGTCTGGTAAGTACAATCCATTATTAAAACATGCGGAAATGCACGAAACAAATCTAAACTGCTTGGGTGTGTCCAAATTAAATCAGTTACAGTCTCGCTATTCTCACAATTCTTATACCATTATACGTAATTGTGCTCTGCCAACTTCCCCAACAGCTGTTGCATCTGACTTCTTACACCCGCTCATTAACTTTATATTTGTAGCGTGCATTGTATATTATCTTCATTGTGGTTACGTTTAAGTCACTTCTTTGTTTCAACGTAATCAAAATTTCTTTTGGTCTAACCATGCTCTTTGACATATCAACCATCAACTTTGTTTCCTCCTTTGATAATCTGCCTGCAAATGAATGCCTCTCTAAATGTTCCGCCTCACTGGGCCGTGCTGGGCCAGGGTTGCCAGGCACGGCATGGTTAAAATCCGTGCCGTGCTGGGCCAGTGCCCTAGTGCCCGTGGGCGGCCCGGCCCGCAGAGAGCCCCCAACAACTCTTTTTTTAAAAAAATCCCCCCCACTTCTCAAAAAAGGGTCTTTTTACATTTTTAACCCCATCCAACAACTATAAACGGTCATATGGGGGGTATTAGTGTCTTTTGATAATTTTTTACCATTATAACCCCCCAACTGCTATAAAACGGTCATATGAGGGGTATTTTATGACATTTTATCACTTAGGAATTCTATAAATAGCTCTCATTCCTCTCATTTCTCTACACTCATCTACTCTCTCATTTCTCACACTCCCTCTAAAGTTCTAAGACTTTAAACTCTCTTAAGTCTCATTCTAAAGTCTAAGCTCTCTATACAAAGTTTTCTAATAAGTGAAGAGTGAGGGTGACTTCTCTAAAGTGGAGGATTCAACTAAGAAGAACTTCTCCATTAGCTCTCCCTCTCATAAAGGTATTTATTATCTTTAATTTTGAGTTTTACTTAGTAATAATATACATAGTAATATTATATATTAAGTCTCATCTTCTCCCATTTCTTATATAAATTATCACAAAAAACACATTATACATAATTATTTATTAAAAAAAAATATCTTTTATTTAGAAAAATGGCTGGACCATCACAACCTTTCAACCTTGACTTCTCTCTAAATGAAGAAGATTGTGGATTTATTCATTTAGATTAAAATCAAGATATAGAAAGAGATAGCACTAATCCCCAAAATCCTGCATCTTCGGTTGCTACAACTAAAAAGAAGAGAAAATCAAGATTGACTTCTCCTGTGTGGATTTATTTTGCTAAAGTTACTGTCCCATGTCCCACGGGAGGAGCAGAGGAAAAGGCACAATGTAAATTTTGCAAAGATCTCCTCAGTGGCAAATTATCAAATGGCACTGGCCACCTTAATAGACATATGAAATCGTGTATACTCAAACACACGAATACCGCTAACGATGGGGGAAAAGGTGGGAACCGTGGGATGGTTCAAACACAACTTTCTCAAACAGATTCATCTGGCGGTTTAGGAATTTTCAATTATGACCCTACTAATGCTAGATATCAACTTATTAAGTATATAATTTGTGCCCAATATCCATTTGTACTTTTCGAAGACCGACGTTTTGAAAGATCTTTGAGGTCTGTCTTTGTTTCTTCATGGCAAAAAATATCTAGAGTTACTGCTATAAATGATGCAATAAAAACTTTTCTGAAAGAAAAAGAGAATTTAAAAAATGTTTTTGAAAATTTACCTGGAAAAATAGCTTTAACTTCAGATTTATGGACCTCTAAACAAAATCTGGGGTACATTGCAATGACATCACATTATATTGATAGTGATTGAGTGATGCAGAAAAGAATAATTTCATTTTCTATGCTAGAATTTCCACACACTGGTGCTAGGATAGGGTCCACCATCCTTGAAAAACTTAGATAATATAGAATTGAAAATAAAATAATTTCTATATCTTTAGATAATACAAGCACTAACAATGTCGCAGTAGAGTTAGTAAAACAATCACTTCGACTTGATTTAAATAGAGATCTATTTCACAATAGATGTGCGTGCCACATCATAAATCTTATTGTACGAGTAGGGGTGAAATTAATTAGAGATGATTTAGAGACTATTAAATGGATTGTATGATACATTTTTTGTTCTCCCTCACGAAAACAATGGTGGAGGGACATATGTGTAAATTTGAATCTAAGACCAAAGAAAATATCATATGATGTAAAGCATAGATGAAATTTTACCTATAAAATGTTAAAAGAATCATGTGCCTATAAAATGGCACTAAATCAATATTGTCAACTTTATTTGGAGCATGAAAATATTTTTATAAGTGATGATAAATGGACCATTCTTGAGATAATAAGAGATTTTTTAGAAGTTTTTCATGATGCAACATTTTTTTTTTCTGGGGTATATTATCCCACATCAAATGAAGCTTTAGCCCATTTTTATAAAATAAGTCTTACTTTTAAAAAGTATAGAGTTTTTCCAATTTTTCAACTCATGTGTATACAAATGGAGGCAAAGTTTTCATTATATTGGAGAATAGCTCATTTAACATTTTGTATAGCTGCTGCATTGGACCCTAGATTGAAATTACAAGGTGTAGAAACCCTTCTTGATGAAATAAACTCTAATATGAATACACCTAATATAAATGAAATGACAACAATTAAGACACAATTAGAAACACTTTATTTGGATTATGCTACCCAATTAGGTAGATCCATAACACCCACGGTCCCAACAGGCCCTCTCCAAGTACATAAAGGAAAAAAAAAAGGCTATTTGGAGTATTATGAAGAAATCTCATGGAAGTAACTCCTCTTCTTTCGGAGGATCTTACAACCTTAATGAATTAACAATGTACTAAGGGAGCGATCCTATTACAGTCGAGGATGAAAAAGAAGTTGATTTTGATCTTTTGGCATGGTGGAAATCATTCGAAACTAAGTTTCTCGTGCTTTCCGCCATAGCCCGTGATATACTAACAATACCAGCGTCTACAGTTACATCAGAGCAGGCATTTAGTGCAAGTGGGCGCCTTATTGACCCCAAGAGGACTATACTTTCAGAAGAAACTGTTGAGACCTGCATGTGCTTGCGGGATTGGTAACAAGCACAAGATAGGGAACAACACCTCGATGGTGATGAGATCGAGATAGAAGACGAGCTAGCAGCGTTACATACATTATAGTATAAATTTTTTTAGAATGTATAGGCTTTCAACTTGTAATTTATTTTTTTAGAATGTATCATAGGTTTTTAAAGTTGTAATTTATTTTTTAGAATGTATTATAGGTTTTTAAAGTTGTAATTTATTTTTTAGAATGTATCATAGGTTTCTAAAGTTGTAATTTATTTTTTAAAATGTATCATAGGTTTCTAAAGTTGTAATTCTTTTTTCATTTATTAGAAGGTTTGAATTTCATTATATATATTGATCCAAGTTCAAACTTGTAATTTTTTTGAACTTTTGTAACTTAAATTTCAAGTAAATACAATTTATTTGATGTATTTTTTCAAAACATCATTAGTGTTATTCTACTTATTATTTCTCTTAATTTCTTTATTTTAATGAAATTGGTTCAAGACATATTTTTTAAAGAACCTAAAAAAAAGACATAAAGAACCTAAAAAAAAATTAAAAAAAAAAAGAAAAGAGGAGGGGGATATGTGGGCTGCACGGCCCAGGCCCAACTAAGGCCCGGCCCAGCACGGCACGGCCAGAGTCGTGCCCTGGGCCGTGCTGAGCTGACTCTAGAGCCCTTGGGCCAGGCACGGCACGGCCAGCATAATTACATGGGCCGTGCCGGCTGGACCCTTCTTCAGTGGCCGGCACGGCCCAGATTTTTACCTCTAGACTCGCCTAGTGCTAACCATGGTAAATGGAAAATGAGAAGGGCGATAAATAGTGGACAATTCCACTAATTAAATTCTTATGTGTAGAAGTCAATAGAATCGGAAAAACAAATGCTTAGAACAATATATAGCTATAAATAATCTTTACTTGTGTAAGACCAAATCCTCAAAGTCGCATTCATTTTTTTTTTCCTTAACTTTTAGCAAAGTTTAATTAGTGGTACATCACACGTGGTGACTTTTTTCGACCGTATGGATGGTAGGAAAGAGTGTTGGTAAATATATGGATTTGATAATGAATGGGGTTATTAAGACGTATGGGTGACTGTAAGAAAACAACTCCCATCTTTTTATATCTATTTTATATCATTTATCACTCACATTCTTAATGATCCTTCAGGATTTTACTCAAAAATTCCCACGAGTTGGCTGTTGCATGAAAAATGGCATTTTACTTAGTGCCTTATAAACGGGGTCTGTCATCTCCTTTTTCGATATTTTTAAAATTTTAAGAGAAGCAACGCTAGCATCAGTCGTCTATGATGGGGATGACGCTGGCGTTGCTCTCGTCTCTTTCTCCTCCACGTCCTCCATCACTTCCTAGGCTCTCATCGTCTTCTTTCTTTTTCTCTCGTCCCTCATCTTCTCTCATTTTGGGTACTCTATGCAAACGCACACATCTAATTGTTGAAGAGACCGATTGAATAGAGAGGCCCACTGAGATCGTTCTTTCATTTTGCAACCAAGAATTCTAGGCTTTTGCTTCTTTTCTGGACATGACAACCGATAGAGATCGTTGCCTTCTTCGGCTCCAGTGATGGCGCACCGGTGATGATAGGTCTAGATCTTCTTCGTTGCATAAACCGAGTCCTCTCTTTGCGCTAGGTCAGGATCTCTCTCCGCCCTGCAACTCTATCTTCACTGATCCGCACTAGTGGCCCACCGTTTAGATATGTGGACCGCAAAATAGTCGAACCGGATTCTCCTCTCATGTGAGGTCCACCTTCAAATCCATAGATGCCAATTCTCATATCTTCTATTTAATGGCAGGAACTTTGATTTTCTATCTTCTCTTACGAGATCTATGAGAGATCAAATGACATGCCCTGATCATCTTTTACTGTTCAAATGGCCAAACCATTACTCCTCTTGGTTTCGAGCCTTTGCTTCAGATAGATTATGCCCCCTTCAATCATATCTGGTCAGATCCGACCAATAGCCTTTATAAGGGACCTGTCCTCTACTCTCTTATACTGACAGAAACTGATTTGCAACTTCACACTAAGCAAAAAACACACCTCTTTCAACAAAAATAGAACCTTTAATGCAATATGCAACATGCATGGTAAAGAAGAAGCACACGGGCATAATCACCTGTACATGCTCCTGAAGTCATTGCAAAATCAAATGAAGAAAACTACATCTTTTCCAATCGTGAGTTTCTAAATCCACGACATATTCTTTTCTTTTGGATATATTGTCCTTCGATTACATCATATTATAAACGATTGAACACCAAAGATTTGGGTTCTGCTTCCTCTCTTTCTCAACAGAGAGAATGATACAAAACCAGACTGAAGGGTGACCTAGGATAGCATTGCCTAAGTTTATTTTGGGTAATGCTATCTTTTTTTGGCAAAAACTTAAACTTAAAAAAGAGGGTAGCGGGAGGAACTAAACCGTGCTACCCGAAATAAAATACCCTTCTTTGTGCAACAGCCAACCCTAGGAAAATTTTGAATAAAATCCTCATGATCCTTTCATGCAAATCTAACTCATTTATTATATAAATTCATTCCACCCCACTTGATTAAACGAGGATAAAGTGACATGCATGCCTCACCACTTGATAGATCTATATACCTTCGGTTTAAAGGAGGTTAAGTTGGTAGATGATCAGCTAGAAAATACAAGATTGCCGTGATCGTCTACCCATTACTTATTTGGACTCATGGGCCATGCTATGCAGATCAATGCAATAGGATTTGGCCATGGTCACATACGTGAAAATTCAGAAATTCCGTGGAAGGACACCGATCATCGTGCTCCTCTAGGACACCGACTACCCACGTGGAATCTTTAATCAGTTGCTCCATCAATCTCCGCCTCGAAAACTGGAACAAGCAGCATGTCCCCCGTTTTTGAAACCCACCAAAATCATCATTTGTTTCGTGCAAAAACGCTCGTGGCATACTTGTGATTAAGTGCTCGACCATGGTTTGTTTTGTATTAAATTCGAACCAGGCGACTGCGGTAGTTGCCGCGTGAGGACTGAGCACCAACTTTATCCTGTAGTCGTTGTGGGAGGCGGTAACTCGTTCGTCGTGCCGAATACCATATATCCTGTATCATCAGATTCATTCAGGCGTCTCTCGAGTATCTAGTCTCGAGTCTGTAGGTGAAGCTCGGATTCCCTGTTGCTGCTGCAAATGCACTAGTATTACTCACCTCCACTTTTCCAAATCAAACCGCTCCAAATAAAATAAATAATCAAATTATATATAGAAAGATGTTTGTGTGAGAAATATTTCTCATCTTAAATGAGAGATTGTATGGGGCCCTCGCATCCATATTTAATGCCAACAGCTTAAGTGTGAGGGCCCCACTCATATCTCTCATATTAGGAAGATGTTCATATGAGAGATGTCTCTAATTTAAAATGAGAGATTATGTGAGGGCCCTCACATTTATATCCAATGAGAACAGCTTAAGTGTGGGGGCTGAGGGCTCCACCCATATCTCCCATATAAAATGAGAGATATCCCCCGTAGGAGCATCTCCCATATATATTTATTTTAGACGTACACCCTAGTTTATTAATGTAAAAATCTTAATCGACCACTTTGGGCGATGGTTGATGGCTGTTTCAATCGAACACATTCGGTCTTTTTTTCGTCCTAAATGTTTGTTCTGTTTTATTTTATTTATTTTTTATTTGACACGAAACAATCATTAATTAGAGCCTTTAAGATGATCCGAATTGAACTAGATCTAAGAAATAACTCATATTTAAGCTAAAAACTCCTATTATAAACTGGTCATGAGTCAAATTGGCTGACTAATAATGTTTAAATCAATATTGATGTCATCCTTAAAACATGAAAAAAAATACAATAGATTTTCAAAATATAAGTGGCTGTCTGTAAATTTTTCTTTCAAAGATATATTACTTTAACTACAAATACACTTGCCATAAATCAGTCATGTAAATAGACGATTAAAATTAAAAATAGATATTACCACATGCACAACTGTTTTAACTCGACTCCCTTTATAGTTTGACATTGGTCAAGACCTGAGCTGCAGTTAGTTTTTATTACAGTACATGCACTAGAAAATCTCTCGAGTCAACCTAGTGTCTGGTAAATTCACTTTATTATTAGTAAAGTGAGGTAAATGGCCATTTAAAGAGATAATAAAAAACGAGTCAAATGAAAATGCATTGCATTTAGAAAAATACGATAACTTTTTACCAAAAATAAATTTAAAAAGTTATTTTCTCACATCACTAAATGACAAAAGAATATATATATATTTTTAAAAAATCAAAAAACTATATTATTATTTCACTACATTACAAAAGGCCATCAAATTTTTATTCGATCCCACTTTATTATTTTCTCTCTCTTAATTTGCCATTCACCTCATTTCGCTCCGGTATATTTACAAAGGTATAAGAGTACGGATGAAGAGGGGTTTACTTGTGTTATAAGTTTACTCTAGGTTGGACTCACTCGGCCCTCTCCATCGTCAATGTGGCAGTTCGCGTGGGGGGATGCGTGCGTTTATTTATATCGTTGCGTTGCGCTGAACTGAATGGAGTCCATCAACTTTCCGCTTCTCAGGAATGCTCATCCGTAAAGCAACTACGATCCTTTCTTAATATACGAAAAATAGTTTTTTGAGTTCCCTCTTTCTCATCTTTTACTCCATTTGTGTTGTGTGGGTTGGGGCGGGAAGACTAGAAAACACGCAGTAAGTCACTTTGGAGCCCGTTTCATTTAATTTCTTTTCTAGGGTTTTTGTTCTTTCTTCTTCTCTTCTTTTCTACTCCTCCTTTATTTCTATTAGATTTTTTTTAGGGCTTTTAGATAGCCAACCAAGATGAGTCTTCGAAAGGGCTGCAATGTCTGGGTAGAAGACAAAAATAGTGCCTGGATTGCAGCGGAGGTGGTGGATGTAACAGAGAAACGAGCAATAGTTGTTGCGGACAATGGAAAGAAGGTAAGCCTTTTTTTTTTTTTAAACTCAAGTCAAGCCGAATTTTAATTTTAATTTTTTTGTAGAGTTTTTTATTTTTATTTTATCGTAGATTACGACTTTGGGGGAGAAATTGCTGCCTAGAGATCCAGAGGCAGACGACGCTGATCATGGTGGGGTTGATGACATGACAAAGCTGACTTATTTGAATGAGCCCGGAGTTCTCTATAATCTCGCAAGGAGATACGCACTCAATGAGATTTACGTGGGTGAATTGCACTGTTTTTTTTTTTTGTCTATTACATGCCATTAGCGTCTGTGTCTAATTAGTATAGATTTACTGCTTGGTTTGTGGGTTTGGTTTCTCTTCTGAGCTTTGAGCGAAAGTTTGGGTGAAATGGAAACTGTTTTGTTTGATGCATATGGGTTGCACTTTTGATAACTAGCTGGGAAGAAAATATTAGCACCCATTTCTGCTGACAGACAGAGCTCTGAATACAGCTGAGCTGGGACGTCAGTTTGTCCATTCCAGGCTGAATTAGTACGCTTTTGGGCTTCGAGTTCTAGCCTAAATAGACAAGTTCTAATTGGCATTAATGTGCATCCCCTTAAACATAGGATTTATTATTTTTCAGTAGAGCTCTTAATAGGAACTATAATCCTAGGATACTTGCTGGTTTCTTAGTCTTTCCTCCTTGGAGATTAGTCTCTGTGGACTGGTGAGTAAAATGAGATAGATGGTTTCTTCCTTGCGGGTACCCTTTCGTGCATATTCTGTATGACATGAATATGGAAGCGCATTCTCTCACAAGATTAAGTAATGGTCAGAAATGCTATGACAGTAGGGATCTATTTGCATTCATATTATTTAGGCATGGTTAGCCGAGGGACTTCTTGTGAGTGTGTGTTTTTAAATTTATTTCCTCAAAATTCTTACTCTTTATTAATTTTTAACTTTCTCTAAAAAGGAGGAAAACAGGGTAACTCTATAGTTTCGCATTATTAGGGGTAACTGTTTAGAAGTAAGACGATCCAAACAATCCCATAATAGAAACATTTAATTTACCATTGGGTAGTTGTCGGCTATGAGAATGTGTCTTTGTTTTAGCTGCTGGCGTCTTTATATTATTCTCTTATGTTTATTCACATAAAAGTGTTTTTTTTTTTTTTTTAATTTACAACTTTTTATAATTTTTTAACAGACATACACAGGTAGCATTTTGATAGCTGTCAACCCATTTACAAAGCTTCCTCATCTTTATAACGTACACATGATGGATCAGTACAAGGGAGCTCAATTAGGCGAGTTAAGTCCACATGTCTTTGCCGTGGCCGACGCATCATACAGGTTCGATAATTTGGGGTATATGTGATGCTTTCTGTGTATTCTTTGTTATATAACATATGTTTTCAGAACAGTGTTTTAGCCAGCTTCTGTTTGGCTTTCTTAATTTAGAGCTATGATAAATGATCATCGAAGCCAGTCTATCTTGGTCAGTGGAGAAAGTGGGGCAGGAAAAACAGAGACTACCAAATTGATTATGCAGTACCTAACCTATGTTGGTGGCCGTGCCGTGAATGATGATCGAACAGTTGAGCAGCAAGTTCTTGAGGCAAGAGTTGTGCTGGATTTGACTTCATTTCCTTATGTTTATATTTATATACTTCATCTGGCAATTAGCTTTTTCCTCTTTGGAGCCTTTTCCGTTTTCTTTTTGTTATTTTTGGATTGTTTTCTCTTGATCATTGACTTTTTTTTTTGGGCTTTCTTACTTTGTTGTGCAGTCAAACCCTCTTTTGGAGGCATTTGGCAATGCAAAAACTATTAGGAATGATAACTCGAGGTGCACATCTCTCTTTTCCTTTTGTCCCTTTTCTTTTAAATTTTAAATTTAGGTTGATATTTGCAAATTCTTTGTATTACTTATGGTTGCTTATGCTGATACTCGGATGCTTCAAAATAGGCAACGAATTCTATTTGTATGTATCTCATATTTCATTTTTTTTTCTTGCCGTCTAATATCCATGTCCTTGCCATATCCATGGCATGTCCCTAGTCCCTACCATATCGATCCCATAGCTAGGTATTATAGGTTGCTTGTTTAAGGCGTTGATATTTTTGCTAGGAGATTAATTATCTGGCTTATTGTTATATCGAAATTTATAATCTTCAATCCAATAGCTTACTGGATAATGTTTATGTGATTTGTTTTTTATGCTACATGAAGTAAACGGCAAAATCTGCAAAAAGGATTACTATATAGTATCGTTTAAAATTTATTAGCAGAACTTCATATAAGGATGAAGTTCCTTGGTTTATGTTTTTCGTAGACCGATTATTATTTTTGTTGTTGTCCTTTTTTTTTTTTTTGGATCTTTTTGTAGACCTTCTATTCAGACGAGAAATCTAGTAAATGTTATTCTATACCAGTCAAATGGCTTGAAAATTAGCTGTATGAACTTTTAATAAAGAAAATCTACAGAAATGCTTTCTTCAAATGGCTTGAAGAAGTGGTGTGTGGAGGAAAGGATAAAATGGATCCACATATTGATGGATCTTTCTGTTGCATAATTTCTTATCGTCTAATATCGATTGGGGCATGAGTATCAGAATTGTTGAATGAGGTATTAATAATGCTCATCACTCACCAGTACGTTGGAGTTGACAATATGAGATTTTGACTGTTTGATTCCTGCTTATAGTGTTTGGCAACATCCTTATTGGAAGACTAGTTTATGGCTGAGAATGGAGCCAAATGATCCATGCATTCTGGTGTGTAGTCTTCTTAGTTTGCCACACCCTTTCTTCATATGCTGTTGCAATTTGCAAATCCTTTGCCTTCATTACCGGTATCAACCTTTATTTATGTAGAGGTGTCAAAAATTGATAGAATGCTAATGGCACCTTGATAACTTTCAAAGATTGGTGCATCGTTGGCAGAGGCAAACCCAGGATTTTCGTTTAGGTGGGGCTAAACTTTTCCAAAAATTTTTCACATTATCAATAGCAAAAGAGAAAATGTATTCCTTTTAAATAGCCGCAACATATTTAACTACATAAGCTAACATATATTTTTTGTTTGAAATGACGACTATATTCATTTCTCCAAAATTTATAGTATAAGAGAAGTACATTGAAAACAAAAAAGCCCCCCAAAAAATATGGGCAATCCAATCATCACCAAAAAGAAAGGGTTGACAACCTCCAAAAATTTTGGGTGTCAACCCGAAGAAAGAAGTACATATTAACGATTGGACATCAACTAACATATACTTCTCTCATAAAAAATTTTTCCAATTCCAAAACAAAGTTTTTACAATTGCCCTCTACGGTTCTTCATGCTTTGGAAGCGTTGATGATCGTCTCATCATCAATGCTATTATTGAATATGTCCTTTTCGATATATGCAATCAAACAATCATTCATCCACTCATCTTCCATTCGATTGCGCAGTCGATTCTTAACAATTTTAATAGCAGAAAATACGCTCTCAACAGTAGCAGTGGCAACTGGTATGGTTAGTGCTAATTTCAAGAGCAACTAAATTAAATGATATGCAATGTCCCTTTTTGTTTCAACCATCTTCTGAGCAAAAGGCCGCTAATTCCTTTCACTTCGAAAAACTTATTATTGGTGTGCATATCAATGATTTAAGCCGCAGGCTGATTATCAAGTCTCACCCGATCTGAGTCCAAAAAATCATTTGGATATAACTGAGAAAGGCGGATCAATTTTTCCTTATCGAAAGCAGAGAATGATTCACTTGGATCCAAGCATGCCACACAAAGAAGCAACTCGGTGTTCACTACATTGAAGCGGCGGTTGAGCTCTTGAAGTTACAAATCAATAGTAGCATAGAATATGTCGACTTGAAAATGATGGAGATTGTCAATTCAACTTTACGTCGTGATCGCTTTCGTTCAACAAACATATCATTCATATTGGGAATGATGATTTCATATTTATCACAAAATGAATGGACTTCAAATAGGAGAGGATCCCACCCATCGTCTTTCATCACTTGTAGTCGTTGCTTTGACGCTCACTAGTTCCATGGCGGTGATAATACTTTGATCTTTTCGCTGCAATAACTTTGATAATTCGTTGGTGATCCCCTATATATCTCTCATCAAATGCATTTTAAATGCAAAATCAAATTCGCCCAATACACACAATAAGTTGGTGGCAGAGCCTTGTGTTCACTCATATTATCGTCCGAGATAATTTCAAGCACATCAACCACAGAGCAGAACATGAGTATCAAGTTAATCAATGTATCAAAATGCGGGCCCCAACGTGTATCTCCCGGCCTTTTGAGGCTAGTCTTCTTATTCAAACCTCGTCGACTTTTAAGTTAGCCCGAATTGAGAGCATCAACGACTTTAGCAACTTGTATATTTTGGAGCATGTCGTGGCGTTTGCAAGAGTCTCCAACGACATTCAACACCATAGAAACCGAGTCAAAGAAGTGGCAATTAGTTTGTTTTCTTTTGCAACAACAACGAGTGCAACTGAAGCTGATGTGCAAAACAATGAACATAGAATACAGTGGAATTCTCATTTTGGATGAGCCTTTGGAGGCCATTAAACTCACCTTTCATAGTAGCAACCCCATCATAACCTTGCCCACACAAATTTGAGATGCTCAATCCATGCCTGTAAAATATCGCTTTGATGGCCATTTTAGCTTTGATGGCCATTTTAAGTGATTGAGCTTTAGTGTTTGTAACATGTTCTATGGCTAAAAATCGCTCAATCACACATCCCCGTTTATCCACATAGCGCATGACAACGGCCATTTGCTCTTTAATAGAAACATCCCTATATTCATCCACCAAAAGGGCAAGTGGTGCATCTCCAAGCTTGTAAATGATAGCCTGACGGTTTCTGTGGCAGTCCCATTCGCAATGTCTCTTTGAATCTTAGGGGAGGTCAATTTCAGATTCTCAGGAGCATTTTCCAATACGGCTCTTTTAATTGCTTCATTCTGATTGGCAAGTACTTGCAAAAGCTCAAGGAAGTTACCCATATTGTTTGAATCTTTTGATTCATCATGACCATGAAAAGGCAATTTTTGGCGTAGAAGAAATCGAATAGAAGCAAGTGTTGCCTTCAAGTGGATTCGATAATTTGTTCAAGCTTGACTTGATTGCTTGATAATAATCGTCTTAATGTATTGCTCCTAATTCAATAAGTTCTGACACTTCTCACATGCTTCATTATGAACACTATTCGATCCTCCCACATGATTTTCAATTCTTTCTTTTTTCCTCCAGCTTATAAATCCTTGAGTTATAAAAGCATCATAACGCGTTTCCTCTTTGAAAAGATAACAAAGGCAAAGTGCAATATCTTTTTCTATGCTGTACTCCAACCAACTACCGTAATTCTTAAACCAAATAGGATTAAATCGCCTCTTATCTTGTCCACACCCCTTATAAGGAAATTTATTGTCACGAGGCTGACAAGGGTTATACGCTCTTCGGACTTGATCCCTATCTGTAGGATGATAGCTTGGGATTCCATAACCCAGGATCTGTGGGAAGATTTGTCAAGTTAACCTCTACACGCCTTTTCTTTGAGGATGATGGCATTTCATCATTCTTATCATTCTCTAGAGTCGGAGACAGTGGATTGGTAGTTGATTGTTTTTTGAAATATTTTTCCATATCTGATTCAAAGATAAGGTCAATTACATCAAAATCCTCACCAACCACCAATGATCACCATTTATAGCATCGGTTAAAGACATGATTTTAAACAATTTTTTCTTTTTATAAGAAATCCTACTACTAACACCTTATTTGTAAACAAACTTTTAAAATATAACACCCAAATCACGAATCTTCATGAAATTAGCACTTCAATTGACAAGCAAACTACAACAATATTAATAAAGAAACTCTAAAGAAGTAATACACATCAGCATGTAAAAATTAGTACCTCTTTATTCTTTCCTTAAGCTCCAAACAATTCTTTTATCATATGAATCCAAAAGAGAGCACTGTATTTATAAATGAGCATTATCAGCATAATCATAAACATCATATTACGGGCCAAGAATAAAGTTTCCGAAAAGAAAAAGGAGAAGAAGAAATAAGTAGTTAAAGCTTAAACATTGATCTAGACAATTAGAGAAGACTTGCTCGCGACAACCAAAAAATAAGTTAAATAAAATAAAGAAAACATTGATCAAAACAATTAGAGAAGCATAAAGCATTGGAATTTGGAAAAACCTTTTTACAAATTACTGCCCCCCAAGTCCTCATGGTTCAAAATCCAACCCCAAAACTGCCCCATCTCACAATCTTTGCTGTTGCATTTATTCTCGTAAGTTAATGACAGGGTTAATCATGCGAAAACATATCCATATCAAGTCATTGAGTTTGTGGCTTGAAATGAAAGGTTAAGTTGGCGTGATTTAATTGATGTTTTGGCCACCCAAATTTGCATTATAATTTACAACTAAAACACAGATCATCATCATCATCGTCAAATTGTTTTCTCATGGAGGGGCAGGTCTCCTTTCAATCTTTCATGTTCTTGGGGCCAACTCAGCCAAAAAAATAAAAAATAAAAAAATAATGACAGAGGTTATCTTTTGTTAATTTGCTGATGTTGAAACATCTCTCTCGTTTCACATGGATCATGGGCCCCAGGTTATGTTTGATTTTGTTAAAAAAGAAAAGAGTGCTGTGTACTATGGTGGCAGAGTGTTTCACTAGTCACTACCGTAAGTGTTTTGGCCTCTTCTTCTTCTAATTAATGACAAAGGCCACTGGGCCATTGAAAAGAAATGACACTGATTCTGAAGGATGTTATGGAGAGATGATAGGATTGCACATTTGCACCTGTGCCCCTCGTTTTATACTACTGTGTCTGTGTTGCGAGTGTTGTTGGCTTAGGCCGCTAATGTGAGCCGTTGCCGGCTTGGATGAATGGCAAAAAAAAAAAAAAAACCAAAATCAAATAATGTAACAAAGAATATCATAAATGAAAAGCCCTAAATCAAAACAACCCTAAAATCAAGTGATGTAATAAAGAATATCACAAATAAAAAGCCCTAAATAAAAAAAACCCCAAATCCTAACCATGAAACAAAAATCAAACAAACAGAACTGAGAACCCTAACTTCTTTGCGCAACACCTAAAATAATGAATGAAATCAAAGAAAATGGGGAGGGGGAGGGGACATAGAAGTAACCATTAAAAATAGAGAGGGAGAAAGAGGCGACACAGAGAGAGAGAGAGAGAGGGAGAGACCTGAAGGCGAAAGATCATCATATTCATAGACGTCTGACGAGAAGCGTGAGAGATAGCTTCCTGCAGTCGAAGGAAGAAGGGTTGTCTGGCTGAGGTCGAAACAAGAAGGAAGGTTGAAAGAATAGTTGGAGGGTTTTTTTTTTTTTTGTTCCGCCCTTTTAGACATGGGGCATTGCTTTTAGACATGTGGGCGCGTGTGCCATGGGCCTAATACGATTTTAAAAAGAGAATCTCAAAATTGGTCGCCCCAGATCACAATCACGTGGGTCTGCCCCTGATCGTTGGTGTCATTGTTTTGATATGTGTTGAAGATTTGATGCTCCTTCAAGGGTGCATTGTCGATCTACTCTTAACCTCTAAGAGAGTAATTGTGAGCCATGCTCATGATCATTGGCGACTCTTATGGATTATTGAAGAATCTTATCATATTTTTGAACATATAATATAATCACTAAAAACATCCCTTGCCCGTTTGGCAATTTACTAGTAAAGTAAAAAGTGATGTAAAGCATCAAATCAAGAGAAATAAAATATAAGGGGGTTATGATGGTATTTTGTTTTTAGTGGATTGGTAGGGAATCTTTTTGACTTTTTGTGTAAAAAATGGGTGTCTTTTTGTCATTTAGTGGAGAAAGGAGATTGCTTTTTTACTTTTTTTTTTTTAAAGAATGAGGGAATTTTGAAGATGTGTACTTTTGATGTGACCCCTTGTCTGAAAAATGGAGGCTTTACATTACTTTTACTAACCTAGGAGTTGCCAAACGGGCGAGTTGGGTATCCTGAATGAAACCATTGAATGTTGCCATAAATGTTACATTTCCAGACAAGCTGTGTATTTCTGGGTGGCATGATTTTTAAATGTACGTCGTTTAAAGGAAAATTTATAACTTAGACTTGTTAGTTGTTTTCATTTGGGTTTTAGAATCTTGTGAAGTATTGTTTGTACAACATAGCTTAGATTACATAGAAGTGTCACATTCTTGAAGTACCAAATCTACTGACTTCCTGGCTAAAGAGCTTTCAATTTAGAATAATTATGTCAAGCAAATTTATTATTATTATTTTTGATCTTGCCTGTTGTGTTTGTTTGTAGTCGTTTTGGCAAGTTTGTCGAGATCCAGTTTGATGCAAATGGTAGGATATCTGGTGCAGCAATCAGAACCTATCTATTAGAGCGTTCTCGCGTCGTGCAGATAACGGATCCTGAAAGGAATTATCATTGCTTTTATCAACTATGTGCTTCTGGGAAGGTATATATCTATATTCCCATTGCCTATAAGAGTTTAATGTATATTAGTAGTCTATACTCAACTATGATTGGTGGCATTTTGATGATCAACTTTTTAGTTGAATCTATAGGTAGTTTAGCCTGGATTCTTCTTCCTCTCCTTTCAGCCTCGTCAATCAATTTAAAACTTAAGAAGGCAATGTCTCTGTTTTTCCCATTGATCTTGTCTATTGGAGGAATGGAGTCAACAATACAGCCAGCCCTATGGAACATTGCCTCCAGCTCTTGCCTGGACATTGTTTATGAGATATTTGTCACGAACATGGAGATAGAGTTCTCCCCAAAGCTCTTTCCATCCTCTTGGAAGTGGAAGCAGATCCCCTGAGCTCTTTCCATCTCTCCTGAGCTCTGATTGGTGAGGAAAACTCAAATCATAAAAAAACTATATAAAATAAGATATCATTTATGATCGAAAGGAATCCTGAAAAATAAAAACAGCAGTTATTCTACAGAAAAGCAACGAGCCAAGAGAATAAAAATTGAGATGAAATACAGAATACAGAAAAACCCAATCCAATCCAAACATTTACATCTCAAAGATAGTAAATAAGATAAAACTAAAAAGTTGAAATAAAATGAAGAATAGAAACCGCTATATCCATTTTATTCTATTGACAGTTAAGATTTTAGAAAAAGAAAGATCGACAAAATGTCGCTATCTTAGATTGTAAGAAAGAAAATTTTACAGAAATAATTGGTTTGGGGTTCGAGTTAGAGGCTTGTTAATAATTGGTTTTGGGTCCTGGTCCAGTTGGGTCCATATCTGAATACACATTTACCTGACTGTATAATATATGATATTGTATATAATAATAAATAATACACAATAAATATGAACATTTCTAATATACAATAATATCTATATGTAATATATATTGACAAGAGCCTGCAGCATAGTTGGAAGGTGTTGTTGCAACCATGGGTTGTGGGTTCCGGTCTTCAAAAAAAAAGAGTAATAAGTAGTAAATATTAATAATTTGCTAGATTTTATCATTATATTATAAATCATCATCATCATCATCAAAGCCTTGTCCCAACTATGTTGGGGTTGCTGAGAAGTCCCACATCCCACATCGCCTAAGTAATAGGCTTGACATGTCTTAATATACCTGTATGGGCTTTCCACCTATAAGCTTAAGTTTTTGGGTTGGTATATGGTTTCTTACATGGTATCAGAGTGGGCTCCGATCCTGTTGTTCTTGTGTAGCCCACGTGTTAGGCTCGTCCATGAAATCTGTTGGGCCTGCATGTGAGGGGGAGTGTTGAGAAGTCCCACATCCCACATCGCCTAAGTAATAGGCTTGACATGTCTCAATATACATGGATGGGCCTTCCACCTATAAGCTTAAGCTTTTGGGTTGGTATATGGTGTCTTACAGGGGTCAGCTACATAAATTCTATTTGCCATTCCTGTCTGTCTTGGTAGACCATGGACCTGACATGCTTACATACCTAGTCTATAGCCTGCATGCATATCTGATAAATGGACTTCATCATTCTTTCCATGCATAAAGAAACCTTTAAGCTTTTCAGCAATATTAAAGATTCCCATACAAGTTACTAAAATGCCTCAACTGTCTTTCATTGTAAAGGGTTGAGAAAGTGGACCTTATAGTCCTAACAATGTTTTAAAAAACCTCTGCATCATTTAGTTTGGCATAGTGCATTTGTGTGTGTATAGATGTGTGATTATGACATAGTTGTAATTCTTAGGCTTGGAGCATGTAGATCCTTTTGCTTTGACCTCTTTCCAACAGAATGCAAGCTCTTTGAGTAAATTATCCTGTTTTAGAATTTTTTTTGTAATTACTTCTGGTTCTCTTAAAATCTCTCTCTTTTTTCTTTTAAGTGGCGATGTGATTTTTTTTTTTTCAATTTATCCTGTTTATCCCGATTCTCTGCGTCTTGTTTCTTGTCATTTTTGTTAAAGGGCTTTATGGAAGTGGTAAACTTGGTTGGTAGAGCATTAAAAAAACCAGCCAAGTAGAGACAATGTGACCATGTCATCTAGTGACTGGTAGGGGCCTCAGTCTTTCAAATTTGGGTCAACTTGATCGAACGCAGTAAAAAGAACTTCTAAATAGGCTTTTTATAAACTTGATCAATTACTCCTTCGTGTTTGAGCTGACTTTGACTTTGGTCCTCATTGAGTTGTAGTTGGAGGTAATTCCCAAATGACTGTTAAAATTCTTTTGTATTTGGCGTTTTGTTCCATTTTACCGGCATTGAGCTTCTTTAATCTAGAGCTTGACTAACGAGAGGATATATTATAGTTACTCTTTTGCTACTTTACTCTTTTTTTGGTAATCCACATCAACCATCACTGCTCTTTCAATCTTCTCCCCTTTTCAAGTATTTGGAGTTCCAAGAAATTTTTTTTTTATTTTTGTTATTTTTGTTTTTTTTGTTATTTTTGGTATTGAAATCCTCTCCTTTCCTTCCCCCCACCCCCCACCCCTTCCTTTTTTTAATCTGTGATTCATTTCTGTTATGCATGCTGATATTCGTACAGTTGATGTTTCTACTAAAATCATCATTTCCTAAGTTTTCACGGATTTGGTGCTCCATGCTTCCCTTGTTTTTCAGGATGCGGAGAAGTATAAGCTAGGCCATCCAAGCGACTTCCATTACTTAAATCAGAGCAAGTCTTATGAGTTAGATGGAGTTAGCAACGGACAAGAATTCATAAGGACAAGAAGGGCAATGGATATTGTTGGTATAAGTCTTGATCAGCAGGTTTTTAGCTCTTTACTTTTCCAATAATTTTATAACAATTGTAGATTATTTTTCTCTGTATAATGCACACTGCTCTTCAGAGATTCTAGTTTACATCCATCTTGTTCTCTGTTTGCAGGAAGCCATATTTCGCACCTTGGCTGCCATTTTACATCTTGGCAACATTGAATTTTCTCCCGGCAAAGAGCATGATTCATCAACTATTAAGGATCAGAAATCAAACTTCCATCTTCAGATGTCAGCTAATTTATTTAAGTAAGTAACTTAAAAAAACATTTGAAACATATATTGGGTTGACAAGTCTTTGATTAATATATGTTGGTTTGGGCTTGAAATGTAAGAGATGTTTACTCTTTGATCCCATATAGCATTGTCATATAGATTCCTATAGCATCTAATGGTCACCATCCTGCACTTGCTTTTTTATATGATCAAAAGCAGGATTTATGACAACCTGCCATTTCTTTCAACATAGTACTTGATGCTAGAAATGTTTTTACTTGATGGTTAATAAATCCAATCTCTAAAGTTCTCCCCTGGATCTTTTTTTTTTGGTTATCTAAATTAGTACATGTTGGAGAGTTTTCTCTTTGCTCATTTAATGAAATTAACTATTATAAAAAAAAGAGAGTTTTTATGATGTGTTGTCATTGTAAGTTCAAGTATTAGATTATTTTTGGTTTTTGATTTGGGTCTTTCAGTGAAAACAAAAAAGAAAAAGAAAAAAAACCTGATCCAAAATCCACATTTATATTGGGTGAAACGCATCATGTCGGATGATGATCCGAGCCATGCTCTAGAATCTAGATTGTGTTCTCTCGATTGAGCAGTTCTGCAAATTAATTATTTTCCTGTATACTGTAGTGGATAAACAGGTAATATCTGAACTTTTCAATCACCATGCTTGTTTGCTTGTATCTTTCCCCCTTTCTTTGCGTGTTCTACTGGCAAATTATCTCATATGTTTTATTATTATTAACTGGATAGCTTTTATCACATAAATATCAGGGCAACCCTGGTCTTCCCTATGCTGGTGGTGGTTATGATTAATATTGTTTGCTTGTTTGTTTATTGGGCCGGGGGGGGGGGGTTGGTAATTTCTGTTTTTTATTGTTTTCTTACCAGATAATTTCATTTGTCTACCTGTATTTTCACAGAAATGTACTTTATTTTCAGAAAATACAAAAATTAGTTTGATGCCTATTATCTTATTTCTACTTTAATACCAGAAAAAGAACTAGAAGGAAATTGGTATACTTCCATTTCACCCATTTAATTTTTTTTCTTTGTTTTTAAATGATTGAAACTGTACCTTATTTTCTGTTGAAGTAGCAGGTACATGTCAGTGGAAATACAGGTAGCCAAATACAGCATATTGTTGTTTTGGTTCATCTATAAGTGTATGGACAGTGGCAATTGTGTTCTCTCTCTCTCTCTCTCTCTCTCTCTCTCTCTCTCTCTCTCTCTCTCTCTTATCAATATGACCAAGGTAAGCTTTTTGTTTCTTATCAGGTGTGATAACAATCTTTTGCTTGCAACACTTTGCACTCGCACAATACAGACGCGTGAAGGAAGTATTGTTAAAGCTCTTGACTGTGCTGCTGCTGTTGCTAATCGCGATGTTTTGGCAAAGACTGTATACGCTCGATTATTTGACTGGTGTGCATGTTCTCATTGCTCCTTCCAGAGTTTTTTTCTTTGTGGTTTTTCTGTTGTGGGCTTAAGATCATGAGTATCAATGATTTTTATATTGGCTCTGATATTGTTTTCAGGCTGGTCGAAAAAATTAATAGTTCGGTTGGGCAGGATCCTAAATCCAAAATACAAATTGGTGTCTTGGACATTTATGGCTTTGAGTGTTTTATGAAAAACAGGTCAGTTTCAATACCAGGAGCATAAGGCTTCGCTTCTGTTTTCCATTTTGATCTAAAAATTTGGGCATGGTCGGTTGGTAAGGCCTATATTTTTTTTTGAATTGGCAGTTAGTCATGCTATGTTATATGGCAGCTGAATGTTGGGCAATGAAGAAACAAGTAGAGGATAGAAGAACATGTGGCTGGTTGGCAAATGTTAAGATAGATGTGCTGAGTAGCGAGAATGGATATAACTTTGAATCAGTGCATGACAAGAAATCAAGCGTGGCTCTATTAGAGGAAAAAAAAAAAAAGAATGCCTATTGGTTGCTTTAGACATGTACACGATATCAGTAGCGTGCTAATGGAGAAATGAAATGTTAGAAGTAGTGGCTTAGAACATGGTTCGAGGAGTGCACAAAGCTGTTTCCTATTTGATAAGATGAAATGATGATAATGGCGGTCACCTTGATGTCATTAATTCTTTTTTTTTTTTGATAACGTTGATATCAGTAATTCTCAATTGGTGACTCTTTTTATAAATTTATTACAGAAATAATATTGTGATTTATTAACTGAAGTGAGAAACTAAAATGACCAAGAAGAGGAGACTTTAAGTTGTAGAGTGCATGCTTCTTGTTTGGCATGCACATCCACCTTTGACCTGGCATTCTGGCCTCGTCCTGTACAGAAGGGTAGGAATGATAATATGGGGTGAAGAGCATCTGTATTCTTCCACCAATGTAGTAACTCTTCAAGTATGCTATTCCCCTCCATAGTTTAAGGGATGTCTCTCTGTGTCTTGATGCAACCCTGGATCCATGATCTAAATAGGCTAAATCCAACGGAGGGGTTTGGTTGAATCCTTTTAATAGTGGATTTGAGTCTGCACAACACATACGATCAAGAAAACGCACACAATCAAAGGGAAACTGAGCAATCTTATCAAGAATAATCAAAGGTGTCTCTCTCCAAAGGAGGGTTACATATTTATTGAAAACTTGGATGATCCCTTCTCTACTATGACTCTACTTCCTAATCATTAACGAATCCTAAATATCAAAGGAGGCAAATCAACTTTTTTCTTTAAATATAAAGCTGTTGAAACTTGTGGGCTGTTGATCAAGGAGTTAGAATGACCAGGTGGGCCCCCGATTTTGTACACAGGTAGGGCTCACCCAGATCTTCCAATCTCCACAGTCCCATCCCCAGTTGGGCCCCACAGCAAGGTGTGCACTGTTAAGTCTGTGCGCACCATGTGCACTGGATCACTGCGATATATATATATATATATATTTCTTTGATTGTTGTTTTAATTACAAATACAAAAAGGAAAAATGAATTTGTGTCTCATTAATTTTTATCATCTGTTGCCCCCCATTTGTTTAATTTTATTTGTTTGTCTGTTTTTATTCTTTGTTTTTAATCTTTTGTTATTGTATTTCAGTCTTACTCCTATGTCTCGATACACTCTTCTACATGCTGACAATTTATTGTTTCTCAGTTTTGAACAGTTCTGCATTAACTTTGCAAATGAAAAGCTTCAACAACATTTTAATGAGGTTTGTATGTTTGTGGGGTCCTATGAAACAGTTATCTAGATTATGGTATCTCATATTGTTATCATTTCTCTTTCAGCATGTATTTAAGATGGAGCAGGAGGAGTACAGGAAAGAGCAAATCAATTGGAGCTACATTGAGTTTATTGACAATCAAGATGTCCTAGATCTAATCGAGAAGGTATAGTTTTACAAATTTTAGCTGGGTGCAATCAAAGATATCTTGCCATCAATCGTTGTGAGATTTCCTTTCCATAACATGGTAGGTGAGTAGGTGGTATTCTTGACTGCAACTTAGAGATTTATGGCAGGTTTATTTCCTCACTCTTTTGAATATCATTCCTTAGTATTATGGGGACATTCTTGATTATGGCATATACATATTCAGATATCAGACAATAAATCTTCCTCCTGTGTAGTGTAATTTTCTGAAAGTCTATACCCAGATCCTGGCTTTGTTTTTCTTAAAATTTGGAAATTTCAAAGAGTCTTACGGTTAGTAATATATGGAAGGAACATTTTGTTTGCCCTTCATATCTGTTGTCTTATGGGATTCTTTTCAGCTGTTAGCTGTGAGCAAGATACCTTATAGGGCATGATTCCCTGAGGAATGAAATTTCTTGTTTTGGCTTTACCATGCTGTTGAAATTTTTTTTGTTTTAGGCACCATGTTTATAATATTTTTGAGAACAGAATGTACTTCACATTTTAGGTTTTACTTCGAAGTGCTGCATGACTTTCAGTATCTCACATGTGATTTAGTAACTTACTTTGACATGCCAATAAATTGATTTGCTTGACCATAGCTTGCATAGCATTATTTTGTTGTCAGCCACACTGTATCAAGATTATTATTTATCTGCATTTTCTGTAAAGAAACATCTCTGCTCAACTGTACTGTTTTATTGTAATGCTTATTGCTGTTTTACCTTTATTTGCAGAAACCTATTGGTATAATTGCTCTCCTAGATGAAGCTTGGTATACACTTCTCTTCCTTTTTATGTTTTGTTTGGTAATTGACATGTGCTTAGTGTGTTCTCTAATTTTACTGTGTGCACGCTTACGCAGCATGTTTCCAAAATCCACTCATGAAACATTTGCTACTAAGATTTTCCAAAGCTTCCGAGCACATCATAGGTTGGAAAAGGAAAAGTTTTCAGAAACAGATTTCACAATTTCTCATTATGCTGGCAAGGCATGTTTACTTATCAATTCTGTGCTTCCTTACTTAATGCTGTTTTTTAAAATACTTACTCAGACCAGCAAATTTCTGCAATTTTTTCATTACTAACAATTCTTTTCTCAGGTGACCTATCAAACAGACACATTCCTAGACAAAAACCGAGATTATGTTGTTGTAGAGCACTGTAATCTGATGTCATCATCGAAATGCTCCTTTGTTGCGGGACTTTTCCCTTCGTTACCTGAGGAGTCTTCAAGGTCATCTTACAAGTTTTCTTCAGTGGCCTCTAGGTTTAAGGTATCTGCTTATCGTTTTCATTTCGGCTACTCTTTTTCTATGGTAATTTGTTTGGTATATATGAAATTTTGCCTGTATAAATCACTGTGTAGTGCGTAGTTTTATTTTGCTCATTTTTTAATACCATTAACCTGTGTTATGAATGGAACTGTCCATCCCTGTGAAGTTTTACTCAGTGTTGGACTTCATTGGAGGAATTTGATTTTCATCCTTGTGTCTTGTATTTTCCTTTGATGATATTGGTTGTATTGATGTGAAATAATATGTATGGTTGGACATGGTGTCATAGTGCTTGCATTAGTTTTAACAAGGTAAAGAGAAGCTGGTCTTGTGCTTTAGGCTTCTTGATTAACCATATCTGAAAGAAATCAAATAGGATATTTTGTTTCCTTGTGAGCTTCAAATGAGCGGCAACCTCACCTATAAATTCAGAAGCTTTAATTTTATGCCAGCCAAAGTGGGAATTAAGTTGTCTCTTATGTTGGTAGATTTTTTTACTGTTTGTAATGTGTGCCTGTGTTTTTGTGCCGTTTGAGTGTTCATGTATCTTCTCAAGTGAAAGAAGGCACAAGAGACTGAAAGCTGACAAAGAAGAGAGGACTGGAAGTACAAGAGATCAACATCTTACTGTTATTGTAGCCTTATCCCATCTATTTAGGGTTACATGGGTGAGTTATCCTTTTCCACTCGACCCTATTTGAAGCCATGCTCTCTATAACTCATCAACATAGCATGTCCTTCCTCACTGCTTTATGCAATGGCTTAATTGGCCCCTTCTCTAGTTCCTTGAACTTGTTAGCCCTCAACATCCCATACTCTTGAAAGGACATTTGTTTAGTTTTTTTTTTTTCTTTTATTGATGCTAACTGTAGCTTTCCTATTAAGTTCTCATTCAGAGTTCTTATAACCCCACTCATCCATCTGTTCATATGCATATCGATCACGTGTACTTTAGTTTCTTCTTGTTTTTTCATTGCCCAATATTTAGCTCCAGTAGAACAGAACAGGTCTAATTGCCATCCTAGAAGAATGACCCTTTGATTAGGGTTGAACTTGATGATCTCGTGGTACTTCACTAGCCATCCTAGAAGAATGACCCTTTGATTAGGGTTGAACTTGATGATCTCGTGGTACTTCACTAGCCTATTTCCACTTTGCAGACTCCATGCTGATCCTGTTCACTATATCCAACTCAAACCCTTTGTTTTGTTCTCTAATACACCCTGCATATCGAAATCTATGATATTGTGGCACTGAGTTTTTTTTTTTTTGAACTCGTTTTATTTACCCTTAGATCCACTAAACTTGTAGCACTACATGCGTTATGTCTTTAATCTACTAATTTTCAAGCCATTTGATTCGAGTGCCTTTCTTAAATGTCCCGTCTTACCATTTACTTTCGTTGCCTGACTAATTAGTCCCACTGGTCTGCAAGCAGTATACACCACAGAATTTCATCTTGAATATATGTTGCTTTTTTTTTTGTTCCTTATTCATGACAAAAAATAGAGGCTCAAAGAGAACCTTTGGTCTAATCCCACTCCAACTGGGAATTGATGAGCCTCCATGTAGATCTAATGTCATTATCCCTTCATATATGGTTTTTATGATTCTGATATACAAATTCCCTTTTTCTAAAAGCTCACCAAATTAACTACCTCAGCACACTTCTGTAAGTCTTCTCCAAATTGATTTCAGATGGTTTTCCCTCTATACTCTAGACTTTATTGTCGAGTTGCATTAGTTAGAAAAATGCTTTTGCAGTAGTTCTTCGTGGCATAAACTGAATTTGGTTCTCTGCAGTTGTTTGATCATCCCCCACCCCCCTCCTCATTGCTTAATTTCATTAATGTGGTTTGCATCAACTTATCAGCTCATACTGCTAGCATTTGTTCCCCCCGCGAATGTACTTCCAGATGAGGTTATGTAGAATGGTTTATTCATTCACTTTGGTTTATTCGATGTTCTTCTTTTGCTTGGGTTTTATTTTGTTTGAGTACCATGCTTATGATCATATATGGTTTCCTTTTTTTTTTTCCTAACTGGATACATTAAGACCTGTTAAGTTCGGTTTTGCATGGTTTGTGTGTATTCAACTTTCTTGTTTTGTTTATTTTCTCGTTTGTAATTAGTAGTTTATTTTTGAGCTGTCAAAATCTGAGTGATTTGTTTAGATGTTTTACATGTTTTTTATTACAGCAACAACTTCAAGCACTTATGGAGACACTAAGCTCTACAGAACCTCATTACATCCGCTGTGTCAAACCAAACTCCTTGAACCGCCCTCAAATATATGAGAATCAGAGTGTCTTACATCAATTGCGATGTGGGGTCAGTATTATTCAAATCTTATGTTCTCATGGTTTGGACACTGGATATTGTCTATTTGCTGCTTTGTAGATTGATGTACCAAATGTTGTACTTGTTCTTTCTGCTAGTCACGTGGTATGCATTTGAGGGTTCATTTGTTGCCTTAAACCCATATTGTTTCATCTTTGGAGGTTGTTACCATTTTATGTTTGAGTATGCAGTTATTATCAACGGTTAAGATTTACTGAAAAATTGTCAATGGTCTAGATTAACAGTTGGTTCAACCATATTTTTTGAGAAATGAATTAGGTGTCTGATTTCCTAGCTGAAGCATTTGGTCAAGCTTCAAATAAAGTCTTAGCTTCAAATTGAGCCCTTGGTTAATGGTCCAGTCCATGGGCCCAAGTCCAGGCCCCACAGCTGAATCAACAGGCCCTGACTTTCCACTTCCCGGCCTAACAGAGCAACCCATCCAGCCAGGCGTGCTGTCCTATTGCCCCCCACTAGATCCTCACTCGATATCTTATTTGTTTCTTTAAGAGTTCTTTTCTATATATGTTTATTGCCCTTTTAGATGGTTCTTTCTATTTTCTTTTGAAGTCCAAGTCCAATGAATGTAAGTAGGATATAGAGTACTTTGTTATCAAAACTTGGAATGCGGTGAGGACGCTACGACCAGAAAGGAGATCCACGCGCCTACTATAGGGTGGGACGACCAATGTCCTATCTAAGGCCTTCCATTGTACTAAAAAAGCATTCTACTAGTTCTAAAACCCTATAGTTAATTGTGCTAAGCTTTGATTGAAGGTTCCTATGTTTGGGTAGATCCTTCCACATCAATCTTGCTAGAAATCCACTTAAACAATTGTTTTAATGGGCTTTAGATGAGTTCTATTCCTTGGCAATAGATTTATAATATACCAATAGTTCGAACTTTGGATTTTTCTTTGTGTAGTGAATTACACAGATTATACTATCTTTTTGATGAATGCAAAGTTTTTGCCCATAATATATAGAAGTTAGTTACTTTGTTATTGCTTCACTTCCTCCCCTTCCCTTCTTGTGATTATATTCTTCCTCTTTGCGTCTCGTGGTGAATATCTCATCTCCACATGCTTGCCCTGGTTATGCATGACCATACCATATATCCGAATAATAGGAAAGCAAGAATCGCTAATAATCTTCTCAAAACAGGAAACTATCCTACTTAATCAAATAGGAAACTATATCCTAATTATAACTCAATAAATGAATAAACAACTAGTACTGTAGAGATATGTGAGTGTTTATATATATATATATATATATATATATAAAACTGCCAATTCAATTACAATAATGCAGATTATATTCTTATTTATTGTTCATGCTTTATCTTAGAAGCATTTCTAAGAGAACCAGTAACCACTGTCCATTGTGGTGTTACGAGACAACAAAAGGCTGAAACACCATGAGTAAACTTCATATTTAGGACCCTCCTATGTAAAAGCACAATCTCTTATTTTCATGGGTAGGGCAATGTGTTTTGCTGCTTAGCAAAGACTACCATGACAACCACGCTATGGTTATTGGGCCTAGTGGCTCCATCCTATTTCACCACTCAATAAGTGGAGAAATGATTAGTCGGTGACAAGTGCATTTTTTTTTTTCAACATGCCACTGACGTGGCACGATATAACTGTCGAGAAAGAAGAGTCAAATTTCTTGAATCAACTAAACAAGGTTCTGAGAGGTCAGAACGTTGATAGGGATTTGGGTATCAAATATGTTATTCCTGAGTATGATGGCAAGATGCAACCGGAAACCCATAAATGGATTGCCTGGTGTGTGTGGAGGGTGAGATCTTGCATATGTTTTCTGTGACTCTGCAAGTTAAGGAGTCTAATGAGGCAGAGGTGATGGTGATTTTGGATGCTCTTCAGTTGTTCTTGCGCTCTTATTGGGCCAAGTTGATGGTGGAGTGCGACTCGGCTAATGCCATGAAATAGGCTTCGCATTTCGACTCTAGGTCTTCTCTTTTAGATGTGGTTTTTTATTTTTTCTTATTTTTTTTTTATTTTATCATGTTCTAAGATCAGCAATTTCAACGGCAGATGTTCTTGCTAAGCAGGGGGTAGATAGTCTCTCTATGGGTGGGCCAATTTATGTAATTGTTGTTTGTGGGGTATACTTATTTTGTGGGTTGTCTTCTCTAATGGTTTCTTGATCTCTTTAATATAATCGTTCTTGTTACAGATAAAAAAAAACTAACCTAAGTATAATGAAATCATCAATCAAACAGGTGGCAAGATTGAATAAAATCCTATGGATCAGCTAAGACGAAGACATGTTATCATTGTTAATGGTTGCCCAATGTGCCTGAAGGCTGAGGAAATGTCCAATCACTTGTTGATTCATTGTTCCTTTGCGGATAAAGTTTGGGCTGCTATTATCAGTAAAATTGTTACGAGTTGGGTTATGCCTAGAACTATTGAGGAACTTTGTGCTTAATGGAAGTATAGGGGTAATATGTCCCGTGCTAAAATTTTGTGGCTGTTATCTCTTTACGCTGGTGTGTGGAAGATTTGGCTAGAAAGGAATAATAGAATATTCAGAAGCAAAAGTAGATCATTTGATGAGATAGTTCAATCTATTGTCTGGACGGTTTCGGAATGGGCAAGTAGGGCATCAGATTTTGTTGGGATTCCTATGGAAGATCTTCACAGATCATGGGCAGCTTGTTTTAATGGCGGAAGAAGCTCTAGACTGGTTCATACAGTTAGTTGGCATTCTCCTCCAAAAGGTGTTTTGAAGCTGAGTTTTGATGGTAGTTTTGTTCATCAAATTTGTATGGAAGGAATTGGTGTGTTATCCGTGATTGGGAAGGGAAGGTTGTGAAGAATTTTTCAGGACCAATTAATTTGCTAGATGCAAATGGTGCTGAAATGTTTGCGTTGCTGGTGGGTTGCCGTGAGTTGCAGAATTTGGAAGATTATAATGCAATTATTGAAGGAGACTCTTTCTCTGCTATTAAGTGGAGCTCAGGAAAAACTTCTTTTCCTTGGAGATTGGCGAATTGGGTGGAGGAGGTGCAAGTATTTCTTCTCAAATGAAGTTTACTTTTTGTCACATCTTCATATTAGCGAATGATATGGCGGATGCTCTTGCTAGGGAAGGAGTCTTTTGTTTACACATTTCATTTAATGTTTAACCTCTTGAGTTGTTAATCTTCTTGGTTTTTCATCCGATGTTTGTTTTTCTTTTCCTGTTCTTTTCTTTCTCTTCTTAATAAAATTTACTGTTATAGTTTTTTTTTAGTTCGTTTATCTTTTGTATGTATTTGTTCTTTGTTCTTTATTTTTTTTTATTCCCTGAACAGGTGTTTTTATATGTACTCATTGTTCTCATCTACTTTTGATAGTTGTTTTATTATTTTCTATTGCATGAGTTAGATTCTAAATTTTCTTGTTCTGTATTTTACTTTTTGTACAGGGTGTTCTAGAGGCTGTTCGAATAAGCCTTGCTGGATACCCTACCCGGAGGACTTATTCTGAGTTTGTGGATCGTTTTGGACTTCTTGCTCCTGAGCTTACAGATGGAAGGTGGTTCTTTACATTAGTAATTATTATTATTATTTTAAATAATAATCATTGACTTCACTTTCTTATTATTTTCTACACCCTTTGCAAGTTCTTTTAAAAATAGTTGCAGCCTTTTATGCTAACTTGGTAGGTTTTGTCTTCTTTAGTTTTGTACTTTATAAGAATTAGGCCAAAAAATGAGGATTAATTCTGGGAAAATGAAATGTCCATGGAAGTGAAGAAATGAAAAGCTTTCATAAAAACTCTCGTAGAATCGAAAATGAAGTTTTCATTTTGTACATGCCAGATGCTGAATTATTAACTGCATCCAATCTTTGAAAAAGTCCTAATTGTTTTAAACTTTCGATTTTTGGAATGGGATATTTACGGAATCCTAATGAGCAGGACCTAACCTTATTCCTTAGTATTTCCATGAGATTCTTCCTTATTCTTAAGAAAGCCGCCAAGAGGGCGTAGTTGATCCACGATTTTTGTTTTATCTTTTTTTTTTTTTTCCTTTTTGTTTACAGTTCCATTTTCAGAGTAATGTTTAGATGTTTTACATAAAAGTTTTAGTCATATTAATCCATAAATGAAACTATTTGCATGCATTTTCTAAGTGTAACTGCTATCTTCATTGTTCAGAAATCTTTACCATTTCTCCCCTTCGGTCATTGTGTTTGAATTTCCTTAACTGTTGATGTTTGATGTCTTCTCTGATACCGAATGGCTTCAATGATTTCGCACTCTATGTATAATGGATAAAATCAAAATAATGTGGTGGATGTGGATGCTTGCGGTAGAAAGTGATTGCAACTAAATACGTTGTTAACTTGGGCGCCGCTGTCATAAAAGAAGATGCTTAAGAGTCTTATGACCACACCCGTTGGAGGTTTGCTAGACACAGAAGAAAAATTAAAGGTGGGCTCTGAAATAGAATTTAGGATGATCAGTGTAAAAGGAGATAATCTAACTAGAATCTATTTTCACATTTTCCCATGTAATTTGCTAGAATAAAGGTGCAGGCAGAGTGCTACGAAGTCTTTGGGTTTAAGGTTTTTAATTGAACATAAGGATAAGATGAAATCTCAAGGATGCAATGGGGCATGGGAAGCTCATAAAAACACTTGACGATATGGTTGGTAGTGTCAAATATTTCTTTCCATAATATTATTCCATGAGGTGATTCACGAATATGTACCCCCCATCCCACGAAAGAAAGACGATGCATCAATTTCATATTGAACAGAATAAAAACTGCTAACTGCCTACAGATAATATAGCCATCATATACAACTTTTTGAAGCATATGAGATATTAGGTAGCATTGAAGGCAATTGCAGTAATGTCATTAATACTTGTCACAACTTTGGTACCCTCATGGCATTCTTATCACTTCTAAGAATCTTGCAAAAATGGTCCCGATTCAAAAGTTTGGACTGTCGAGGGCGCAAAATTTTATAAACCAGAAAATTGCAGAGGAATTGCAGAAATTCAGAATTAGAATTATTAACAAGTAAGCCAAAATTACCCACAGACTGACATTAGAGTCAGAAACATCTCAGTCCAAAGGCGGCCTCAGTTGTTCCGGAGGATAGAAATAAAACCAATGTAACTTTACTGATACCGAGCAGAAAATCAGAAACTGAATGAACACTGCCTAGGACTGTCGATCAATATATATATGTATGTATGTATGTATGTATGTGTGTATACATAATACTTATAAGAAATCCCTAGAAATCTCTAGAATGCTATCAATCCTTTCCCAACTCCCAATACAGTGACTTTCCTAAGTAATAGTGAAGATTTCCTTCTACAATTAGGTGGTTTAAGAGAGTCAAGAAACAGAAAAAAATGGGAATTCCTGCTTGGCTGGGACGTCCAGAATTCTCCCCATGTTTCTGGCTGTGGGGTCTATGTGGCCCACCTCTGGATGAATTGGACCCAACTGGATTTAAGTCCACCCTTGGGCGACCCAAGGGGTGCAGTCCCCTGGTGTGTTTGGGTTCAGGCTGGCCCAATAAATTTGGTCCAAACTGGCAACATGTCTGCTGTTCTGAGGTTTGCAGAATTCCTGTAAATTACAGAAAACGCCACATGTTTTTTTTTCTCGGAAGATAAGTTTATATATTCCAAGAGAAAACCCCATGTTGTTTCTGAAAATCTAAAACAACCTTTTTTCATAGTTTTTATGATTTCCAAGGAACTGTCGGGCCTCAATATATAATCTGAGCCATTTAAACATTGATCCGGCCGTTGCAGGCGTTCTTAGTCCTTCATAATGCTGCATAAGCTCTTCGGCAAGTGCAATAATGTGATCTTTGTCTTTGTCGTCATAAAAAAAAAAAAAACCTTTTCCCCCTAGAAATGGATAAGAAGAACCTATGTCAATGTGAATATAAATGTGGGAGAGTTGATGAGCTTTTGGGACTTGTATGTTTAACTTTACATTTTGGCATAGATTTGTCGATCTTTCAATTGGTTGAAGCCATCTTTACATCATTTTGTTTCAGTGTCAACTTGAATTTTATTTTATTTTTAGTTTTTTCACACTACTACCATGCAAATTGCCTGAAGCTATTCAATTTGTCTCTATTGGCTCTTCATGTATGATGTCAATGATACTGTTCTATAAAGAAAGGGAGACCAAAAATACAAGCATCACATATCAGACATCAATTAAGGTTTAATCCTTTCCATCCTTGGCCAAGCAGTCTGCTACATTGGTTTATTCCCAACTTGAAACAAATGAAATGACCAATGACCAATGATCAAAATCTCATTAATTTTTTATAAGATCCTCAAAATGCCATGGATAATTGGCCAACGTATATGCATACTCGATTGCATCTGCAGAATCACTCCACAATTGCCTCCACAACACCCAGTCAAAGAAGCTCTCTACTCCCTACTGACAGTGCCCTTACCTCATCTTTGAAGTGACCTTCCCACCCTGAGAAGTTCTTTGTAGCAATCTCTGATAAACCTCCATTTCTAGCTTGCCTGGACTCATTGTGAAGTTCTTTGTAGCAATCTCTTATAAACCTCCATTTCTAGCTTCCCTGGACTCATGAAGAGTACTACCACCAAAACTGAACTTAAAACATCCACTGGTGAAGGAGACTACGAACATTGGGCACATCTGTAGGTCCACGCATGTCAAAATGACACAGTCCAACATTGTGTAAGGTCAGCAGAAATGCCCAACTCTTTTCTTGTAGACAACCATGAAATTGCATTTCTTTAACTGCACTAGTAACCCGATCAACTGAATCAGATAGATTTCATAAGGTATGGTTGTTTAGATTGTACCAAAGATAATAAAAAACTTCCATCATTTGCCTTCTCAGAAAAAAAAAAAAAAAGAGGAAAAAAAATGGAGAACTACTTCCAACTGCAAACTCCATGCTACTTGTGAGGTTGGAGAATTGAACTATGATGATTTGCTCAATTACATAACTGTCCCGAGTGTTCAAGTTTATGGCATCTACCCTTGCTTACATATTTGTCATATGTCATCTGTATATGCGACTCATATTTTGATAAACCTAAATTTCTCTAATATGTTATTTCCCATTTTTTTAATTTCATTAACCGTTGGTTTTTTTGTTCAACTTGCAGCTATGATGAGAAGACTTTGACGGATAGACTTTTGCAAAAGTTAAAACTTGAAAACTTCCAAGTATGCGGCTTAAGACATTTTGCAAATAATTTATTTCAAGGTGGTCTTCGTTTGGATAAGTGCCTATAGCATAGTTGGAAGGTGCTCATATTGCAACCATGAGGTTGCGGGTTCGAATCATCTTACTAATAAACAAAAAGATCATCTTCATTTTTTTAAGCATTCTGTTTTCTTTCCAAGTATGTGTTTCAATATATGCTTGGTTAGGACAGGCTTATTATATCAATGGAAAACTTCTTGTTTTATGTGTCTTCTTTTTTTGTAATAGGTTTTCTTTTTGCAGTTGGGCAGAAACAAAGTTTTTCTTCGGGCTGGCCAGATTGCTGTTTTAGATTCCCGACGAGCAGAGGTCTTGGATAATGCCTCAAAGCTTATTCAATCTAGATTCCGGACATTCATTGCACACAAAGAATTTGTCTTGATTCGGGTCGCTGCAATTATGCTCCAATCATACTGCCGTGGTATCTTTTTTGGCCTTTTTTATTACTGGGTTGTTCGGTGAAGTTTTATTTAACCGCGTATATTTTCACGAGGAATGTATGGCTGGGCACTGTGCACAAATGGAATTATCTAAAGCTTGGTTGTGCACCTGCCTGGATGCATGCCTAGGGCCAGTTAGGAAGGTATTATTATTGATATGGAGTGTGCTCCACATGGGGGCACAATAGGATGATTACAAGCTCCTGGTTGAGGGCCTCAAGGTGCCTCCAAGCATTGCTGTTAAAATTGTATGGCTTGGGATATGAATCTTAGGGAAAATATTTTATCCATATAATGAATCCTATTTATAGGTGAATCTTAGGATTCAGGAGTGAGTGCTATGATTTGATACTTGTTCGAATCCCACAGTTCTGGCAATTTGTCTGGGTGAGAATAGTAGTTTCTGAATGATTATTTTTAGTCATTTTTCTAGAACTTTCTGTCTCTTTTTTCTGCTTCTATATTTGAAAGGTTATATAGTGATTAAAGGAACTGCTCTCTCTTTTATTTTTTATTAGGGGCTATGTTCTGCTAAGAGGTACCTCTCACAGATTTCGCTTGAGAGGTACCTCTGAGCAGAACATTCCCCTCTTTATTAGTAACATTAACTTGTATTGCTAAACAGAATTACATGGCTACTACATAAACAATTGGAAGGAAAATGGACACAAAAATAAAAAATAGGGACTTGCCAAGGAATAATCCTATCATCCTTTGCTTGCTAATGCATCCACCATACTATTAGTTGATAAGGAAACCTCTTAAAGATAAGAATCTGTAAAAATCTGGCGAGGTTAAAGGGAGAAACAAGAAATAGGCGTGACTGAAGTTTTTGACCATAGGAATTGGTTTCATCCTGCATTCTTCTTTTATTACAGATTTCTGTCTTTTTTTTTTCTCAATGAATCACTTCGACTGTAAGCAGCACAATTTAATCATGTAATGTTGATTATTTGGACTTCATTTTATTTTTTGTTAATAGTGGACAAAAAACTACATAGTTAGGAAAAGGATATTGTTTATTTTTTCTAATGTTTAAATTATTTAGTATACTTCATTTTTTTTACAGAAAAATAGAAAAACGCCATGCTTCATGAGTTGATTCGACTCAACGCTCTTGATTGATTTGCTCTCTGATTTCAATTTTCAGACCAAAGGCCCCAAGCTTAACCTTAGACCCTTGACCAAGTGGCTAGTATCATTAGACCATGCCCCTCATGGGGAGACACTTTAATCAATGAGGAGACCTTCCAATACCCCTACCCTAGGCATGCATCCAGGTGGGCCTCACATCCCTTTTCACAACTTTTTAAGATGCAGCCTTGTTTGCACCCAAATATTCCTCTATGTTTATGGCATGTTTCTAATTTTCTGCTCTTTCATATAAAAATATGCATCAATTTGCCCCTTCTGTGTATGTGCACATGCATATGCACACGTTTATTTATTTATTTATTTATTTATTATAAATAAATGTAATGAAGTATTTTGTTTAGAAGGAGGATACAAGGATGAATCAAAACATAGAGAAGCTAGTGATTTTCCACAATATGCAAAACCCGTAAATAATTGAAGGATAACAATTCCACACTATTTACTCCAATATTGCCAAATATCAGAAAACAACACTCCATGAAACTCCTCCGACTTAGCCCATGTCTCAACCTTTCTGGGGCTGCCAAACCGTTCCTAATTCCTATAACACGTCAATGCATGTTTTACCATTTTATGTCTTTAACATAAGTGGTTAATCAAAGTCAGTGTAAACACATTGCTTTGCCCCTTTCCAGGTTGTCTTGCTCGAAGTTTATACTCATCCAAACAAGAGGAAGCTGCTGCAATTTTCATTCAAAAATATGCTCGACGTCGGTTATCTCACCATGCTTATTTGCAACTTTGTTCGTCTGTTGTTCTTATACAATCTACGATTCGGGCTTTATCCACTCGTAAAAAATTTCTCCATAGAAAGGAACACAGAGCTGCTCTAGTAATTCAGGTGATCTTGTTTACATGCTCTTGGTTTTACATGCTCTTTGTGTGCACCATTATATTTTTTTTCTCACAGTTCCTCTCTTCTCATTTGGCTTTTCAAATGCAATCATCACCATTCCGCTTGTCATGAAGCTTGTGTTTTTGTTTATGGCATTATACCATTACTTTTTTTTTATTACTTGTGGTTCTTCTCCAGGTTGCGTTTGTTAGCTATTTTTATATTGCATATGATTTCCTAATACAAATTGAGTCACACACACTCACACATGGGTGAATCTCTCTTTTGATCCGGCCTCATAGTTAGGAAATTCATTTCGTTTCAGATGAATTTCCGAATGATTTTGGTTCTTCCATTAAAACAAACCTAATACCCCCCCTTAAAAAATTCATAAATATTCTTCCATAAATTCGTTCCAGTTCCAAATTTTCCAAATTTGTTCGAGTTTGAACTTTATGGTTGTGACTTGACTTTATACTTTTTGGAATATATCTAAATTCTAAACTCCGTGGTTCTGATGAATATTTGAAGCTTTAAACTTTATGGTGGTTGAATTTTATGATCATGGGCCATAATGATGACATTCATTTGTCATGTTGACAGCATTATTATTTGTTTAATTGTTTATATCATACATGCCATACTGAGTGGCCCACCTTATGACCCTTTCAAATGGACCACACATACACAACCCCCCTATAGTCACGGATCTCATGCATGGTTTTAAAAAAATGGCCATTACCATTTCATAACGGCCATGAAACGGTTATGGCCTATACCGTTACATTATTTACCAAATAACGGTGATAAGATTAACGGTCACAGTATAAAAAAATGGTGAAAAAACGGTCCATAACGGTCATAATGGCCAATATAACAAGCAATCGGCCATATGGAAATGCATAGCTTCTGTTAGAGAGAAGTTTATGTAGAACATCAGATATCAAGCTTACTCAAGAAAGAAGATTCTTTTTGGCTAGACACATGGGTAGGTGAGGACCCTTTAGCTTCCAAATTCCCATATTTGTTTAATTGTGCTATTGAGAAGCAAGTGAAGGTGGAAAGTTACATTGAAAGATCCAGACGAGAGGTCAGATTTCATGGAGCCTGACGTTCAGAAGGAATTTGAAGGAGACCAAGAAAATCAATTTTTGTCTCTTCTAAGCTTGTTAAGGGATGCTCAAGTTCATGATGAAGGGGAAGATACTAGGATTTGGAAAGCATCAAGAAGTGGGGCTTTCTCTGTTTCTTCTTTTTATTCGACTTTAAATTTAAGGGAGGGGAGCAATAGTAGTTTGGCAAGTTTATGGAGGTTTAACTGTTTAAGGCCCCACCCAGGGTAGTGGCTTTCGCATGGATTGCCCTTCGGAGAAGCATTCTAACCCTAGATAATCTCAGGAAAAGAGGGAAGATTGTGGTAAACGCTTGTCCAATGTGTTTGGAGGATGAGGAAAATGTAGACCATCTTCTATTAAGATGTAGATGTGCTGTAAAGATTTGGGACTCTGTCATCAGCTTGTTCGGTTGCAAGTGGGCTGTGACGAAGTTACTACAACACCATTTTGAGGCATGGAAAACTCTCATTGGGTCTCCGAAAGGAAACAAGTTGTGGAAGCTGTCGTTTCTACCGATCATTTGGCATATATGGAAGGAGAGGAACGCTAGGTGCTTTGAAGGAACAAAAACTAATGAAGAGGTGTTATGTGACGAGATAAAATTCTCTATCGCTCGATGGGTGAAGATCAATCCTATGTTCAAGGACTACCCTAGTGACCAAATCATGCATAATTGGAAGGAAATAGCTTTCTCTTAAGCTAGGGATGACGGTGTTACTAAGAGTTTTCACTTTTACTTTTTGTTCCCTTAGCCTTCGGGTAGTTTGTACTGTATGACGATATTATGTTGTGTATCCGTGTCTTCTGTGTGTTTTTTGGTCAGTAAATGGCCAATATAACGGTTCTTAACGGCCAATATTTTTAAAAAAATGGTCAAAATATCGGCTGACAGTTATTTTTTAAAAACTTTCTTTCCCCTTCTTTTCTTTTTTTTTTTTCCATTTCTTTCTTTCCCAAATAATTTGTGGAGCCTTCTAAGGTTGTGCTAGAGCTTCCCAAGCTTCTTTTTTTTAACCAAAACTCAAGTGGTTCACAAGATTTTTATAGATTCTCATATTGTGGCTTCTTCCCTCTTCAACCACAATACACCTATGTTCATACGCCTTTGCTTTAATTAATTATTTAATCTTGAAGTTGTAGTAAATGTTACTTGAAAGTTGAAATTCTCTCTTAGTTTACTTGGTGATTGAGTAATTGAGTACCGTGCGTCTGCACTACTAGTACTAGTTTCTTGACTTGAAGTATTTAATACTAATGGTTTGTTCAAAATTATGGTTGCAATTCATATAGTAAAATTTGTGAAATTTCAACTTATTTTAATACATACATGTCAATCTATTTAATTAAGAATAGACTTTACAAGTTTCAGACAAGACAGTGAGTGATACATGATGTTATCATTTAGGTGGACAGATATTTTGTTTTAAAGTGTTTACTAATGGAAAAAAATATTGTTTTCTAACATTTGATAATATTTTGGATTTTTTGGATAATTTTTAAGATTTTCTTGGTGTAAAATAAAAATTCGCACTGTTATGACTGCAAACCGCGACGCGGTAACCGCGAAGTGACACGATGACCATGACCGTGATTTTAAACCATGATCCCATGAATCTGCACGGTGTTGAATGGACTAGACCATTGGATTAAGGGTCAATTTTTGTTGTTTTATATAAAGATGTTAAACTTGTATACCATGGATGAAGGGGTTAGAGGTATTAAATTAACTTGAAATTTGATATCTAGGTTGGCCATACTTGGATCTTCTTGTCCCATGATCTGTGGGTCCCAAGGTGGGCCCCACTAGGTGGTCCTCACCGTAAGACAAGGACCATCTATTTTTCTATATATGTATTTCTAACTTTTATATTTTCCATCGAAATCCCAAATTGGCCGAAATGGGGCCCGAAATGAATTTCTCAACTATATGCAGCCTACATTTAGCTACATGCAAATTATCTTGCATAGGGGGTGGAGTGATATATGTGGATTCCCAAAAGAATCGGTAAAACCTTTTTGGGAAATGCGCACACACACACTCTCTCTCTCTCTCTCTCTCTCTCTCTCTCTCTGTGGAAGAAGAGGAGAGGGGGTGAGAGGAGAAAGAAGAAAAATTGGGGTGGGGGGGTGGGGGCATGAGGAGATTAGAATCATTAGATCGATTTTAAGTGGGCCCCAACAAAGAAACCATCAAATTTAAGAAAAATCAAAGCTGATGTACAACTTGTTGCTTAAGAGCTTTCTTAAGTTGTGGAAAAAAAACTCGAATTTGAGCATTTTAAATTTTTTATCAATTTTATTCTGCGAACAATCTGAAATTATTAATGATGCCTGCTTTGAGCATAGACGTGCTCATGTATGCATTGCTAGAGTTGGTCTCCATTTCTTTTGTGCATGTGCACGCTTGTGTGTGTTTTATTAACTGATTTTAGTTGTGTTGCTCATGTTACTGTCTGATTGTGATAATTCACTTAGGCTCGTTGGAGGATGTGGAAAGCTTTCTCTGTCTTCCAAAAGCACAGAAGTCATATAGTGGCCATCCAATGTGCTTGGAGAAGGAAGCTTGCCAAAAGAGAGCTTCGAAGGCTTAAACTGGTATGAACTGGCTCTACTTTTGTATATGTATTCATTTAATAATGTACTTCATTTTTTAGAAGTTGTGGAGACCATAATCTCAGAATATGTAAATGAAATTTGCTTGTTGCCTTTTTAATTTTTTTATTATTTAAAAAAAGTGAAACAGAAAGTAAGAATGACTAGCTTGTTAGGAGTATGGTAAACTTGCCTGCAGCGCTTTAGTGTGTTGGTGTCATAGGGATCTGTGGCACCCAACTTCAAGCCTGACATTTCATGTGGATTGGTATGTGAGGAAGACATGGATAAGAGGTGGGCGGGGGTTCACCTTCTACTGAATATTCTGCCCCTCTGATACAAGGCCTTGAAACTTTGGCATACACTAGTCACTGATTCTTCTCTTGCCCAAATTAGAGGGCAGGGAGCCAGGGACGATAGGATAGACATTAAACAATAATGCAGCCAGGTTTGGTCTGACCTTGCCTGGATCATAACCTGAGGAGATCAGTAATTAGACAATTCCAAAATTTCACACTCCTAGTGTCAACCCAAGTACATCGAAGAAAGTGACATTGGAAATCCACATCATTATGCGAAGTGCGCTAGAGTCACTTAAATATTCACGTGCCCAACCTAAAAGAAAACATGAAATCAGGCCCATACGAAGCACATTTCAAATGCCAAACCATAGAGTTCCATAAATTCCACCAATGGGAGAAATCTTCACAATAGGTAATAGAATGCCCGATGTTTTCTACATTGGAACAAACGGCGGACTTTACAGAACAATTGAATCATTGGTTTTATTCCAATTTTTGCAGCCTGTGAGTCAGCTTGTCTTGGCTTGGCCATAACACAAGATATCGTGAATTGAACAATTCTATAACCTCACTTCCCATGAACCTTAATGCGAATAGAAAGAAGAAAGTGAAATACATACTCAGCTAGTCAACTATGATCCAAAATGCTCTAAAGTTAGAAGGGTTCTGCGTGTGCTTGCTAAATTACTTGAAACCTGTCCGATATGAGGTAGACTTCAAACCCCAAACTTATGGACAATAACTTAACAGGAGAATGAACACCACTAGTTTTTTCCCCAATCAACCAATAACTTGCACTTTTTCATTTGTTCTATTGAGCTTAAAGACCATAGAGACTAGTTAATGGAAAATTTATGGAAATTTACTAGAATGATATCCATACATTATCCCAAACACATCAGTTATCTTGTGCAAATGCAGACACACACATTTGATAGGTAACATAACTTGAACCCGCAATGTTGTGGTTGTGACAATGAGCACATTCCAACTGTGCTTTGTGCTCTTGTAAGAATAACCAATAATGCAAACATAAAGAACATGCACCAAAAATATCTAAGGATGTCCTGAACATTAATGGAACCAACATGCATTATGGATCTCCAGGCTGTCATGGACAGGCTCACCAGTAAAATGTGATGAAATCTCCTATGACGAGGTTCATTGAATGATGCAGGTTGCGGCCCAGAGGAGGCTGCATTAAATTGGGTTTCTGATCATGAGCTAGACCCACCATTAACAAAAAAGAAAAGATCATGGGCTAGATCCATCCCAAGGCCCATTGTGCCTAGGTCATGGATCAGGGATTTTTCTAAGGGAAAGGCCCATCTAGACCCTGCTAACTGCGTGCACTATGTGGGCAGTGGTTTTGAGTGATGCAATTTATCACTTGTCTGATTAAACATGTGGGCTCCACTCAATTCTAGACTATGGCAGTTTAGTTATTTACAACTATGTGAGGGTCCTAGTTTATAGAAAGTAGGAGTCTTGGAAAGTTTCCACTGTGTTATCTAGAATTCTTAGCAAATTAAGAGTGTTCAATTATGTCGTTAGGATCCTCGTGAAGTTTCTAATCTGGATTTTAGAAATCACCATTGGGATTCTTAGCAGGTCGTGCCTCTATATACCTGTCATATCTTCTTTATTCACACGTCAATTAGTATTTTTTTTTTTTGAGTTTCTCTTCCATTAGTGGATGTATGATGTAGCGGAAGGTCATTGATGTTTAATTCATGGTCATGATTATGGTATCTCGGGGCTGAGGCCTTGGAGGTTGACCCATTGGTCAATTTTCCCCTCCTTGTGTACGACTGTACGTCAGTTGGTATCAAATATCAATGAAGCATGGCTCAGTAAAAAGTGGTATTGCAGCAAGCCTGTGTTACTACATTATCTTTATGGTGGATTTGACAGTAACTCGAAAATAAATGGAATGACCACCTAAACTAAATTGAATAGTACTTAATTACCCATGTTGTTCTCCTAACAAACCACAGACACCCCCTACATCCATCTGACTACCCATTCACAGACACCCTCACAAAATCAACACATGCCAAAAAAAAAAAAAAAAAGAAAAAGAAAAAATCAGGTTCCCAGAACAGTCCTACAAATTTCATCTAGTAATCATTACTCTCTTTCTATTGAGTCTAGACCATTAGACAACATTTGCTAGTTGTTTTTGCTGTTTTGTTGCATGAGTAGATTAAGTTGTTTCTATTTCCTTATTTATTATGGATTGAGCTATTGCCATTTGTTTCTTCTGCTAATAAGATCTTTCATTGATATACTTTGAATTTTGAACTGATTGTTTACATATTTATTTTCTTCTGATCTCATAGGAGGCGAATGAAGCTGGTGCTTTACGTGCAGCCAAAAATAAGCTTGAGAAACAATTGGAAGATCTCACCTGGCGGCTGCACCTGGAGAAAAGATTACGAGTATTAAATTGCTTTTATTCTCTAATGTTCTTGTTACCTTCCACAAAATAGGGGAAGAACAGAATCTTTGCTCTTTCCTTCATTTATGGTGGTTCTTTACTTCCAAGCACATACTAGTTTCATGACTAACCATCTTTGGCAGTCAATTTTCTCATTCTCCCTATTAAAACTATTCCAAGTTATTTTTTCCCTAAACGTTAAACTGAATGGTTTATTGAATTTTGATACGAATTGTTTTATTTAATTTCCAGAATTGAGTGCTGGTGGTCTTATGCCAGCATGTTCAATTTAAGGCTTTCATCAGAGTTGATAAAGAATGGAATTAAATCTGGGTCTGAGTGTCGTCGTTTGATTCAGTACCCACGAGTGCCATGTTGACTTGCTCATGTCGCATGTTACTTGCCTGCCACAGGGTGGTCAATGGACCTCTGGTTATCCAGATTTCTTGCCCTGACAAATATGTATTTGGTACTCCTTCATGCAAACTGTCAGAAGCAATGTTACGGGGACTGTTATGCTAGCCAAGGCAGGAATTGGGCCAATCCACCCTAATTGGCTGGATCTCCAACACACACCCAGCAATGTAGAAAAAATGTAAAAGAAAGCAAAACAGAGTTGTATAATAGAAAATAACCCCCTGTTATTTAACATGAAGGCATTGACTGCTCACTAGTCACTATCCCCACCGTCCCTGGTAGACATGCATATAAAGCCATAAGTCTCTAATTACAAACAATCAAATCCCTATTTTCCATCACTAACCACTTATTAACTACTCATAGTATCTTAGTTCAAAGGATTTAAGGAGTTTCCTAAAAACATGGTCATTCCAGACCACTTAGACGAAAATGATCACAGCCCCCCTGTGGCCTGCCTGATGGACAAGTGGACCCTTCTCAGTGGCTGTACAGCCCTGGGCGACCCAGGTGGTGCTGGGGTCAGTTGGGTTTGATCCCAATAACAAGCAGCCCAGAAAACTCAAAATTTGCTATAAAAAAACCGCTGCACTATCTATAAAAAGTAAAACCGGAAGTTGCAATTTGTGGACTGTGATGTTCTTATTTGCAAGAAAACTCATCACACATGCATATGGAGTATGATCATACTCCTCCATAAAGGCTAATGCTTGATTAATGACTATCTTCAAGGCCATCTGCATCAAAACATTCCATTTGAAAGGAAACAATTTGCTAACGGTAAATAACTTGTTCAGTGGGTGGAGATGGGCATTTATTTGAAATAACATGCTGGTTTTCTCTTGTTCTCTTGTGAGATTCTCTATGTGCTTCTTGTTGATCTTTATTTTATACAATATCCTTTCCTTTGGTTGAGCCTCGCCAAATGATTATTGGGGGGGGAATCGGACTCGGGACCCGACTTGTTCATGGCTGAGTCCCAACTTCAGTTGGAGGGCCGAGTCGCAATAGGACTAGGCTGAGTTGCATGGGACTTGGCTGAGTCTCGTGGCTGATTCTCATGGGACTCAACCGAGTCGCATTAGAACTCGGTCGAGTCACATGATTCGAGTCCGAGTCCCATGTGACCCGACTCGGACTCGGCCGATTTTTTAAAGCATGGGTTATATGCAACCCTCACTTTCGCAGGATTTGAATTACTAGGGCAATGGCTGGGTATTCATTTCCCATCTCCCCTTGATTCATTATCCACAGAGGGGAGATAATGTGATGGGTCATTTTTGGAAAATCACATTTGTTTCTTCAATTTTAAACATTTTTAGAAATAGAACTCTTACAGTTACACCACATTAGACGAACAGCACCTTAAAGTATGCTAATTTTTCCCTTCTCTCACATATAATAATGGCTAGTTTTGCCACATGTAATGTGGTAATTGCCCAAACAACTTCTACAAATGGCTGGCAAAGTATTTTATGACATGTAATGTGGTACTTGCCCAAGCAGCTTTTACTGTTAGAAACTTATACACTAATTTTTTCCTGTTCTCTGGTGAGATTGTCTACGTTCTTCTCGTTGATCTTTGTTGTCAACAATATTTCAACAATATCCATTCCTTTGGTTTGAAGTATGCTAATTTTTCCCTTCATGTCACACAAAATAACGACTACCAAAGTATTTTGCCACATGAATGTGGTACTTGCCCATACAGCTTTTATATAATGGCTAGCAAAGTATTTTACATGTAATATGGTACTTGGCTACTCGCCCTTTACAAATACGTTTTATTGCTGAGCATATAGTAGGCAGATGGTGAGGAGAATTCCGTTTTATTACTACATTCTTTGCTTCTAGATACTCCTTTGCTCATTTTTAGTCTATTTTTATGTTTCATATGATGCTATACTGGTGTGCATGCATGTGCGAACGTGATAGATTTGTGATCATGGCAATTGGGATGCAGGCATCCAATGAAGAGGCTAAATCGGTAGAAATCTCAAAGCTTATAATAGCAATGAAACTGTTGAATGTTGAGTTGGATGCTGCTAAATTGGCTACAGAAAATGAGTGCAACAAGAATGCCTTACTTCTTACTCAGCTAGAATTATCGGTAAATGAGAAGGAAGCATTGAAGAGAAGACTCTCTGAAATGGAAGAATTGAGCAAGGAGAACGTGTTGCTGAAGGTGCAGATCCCTAATGTGCTATTACTTTTATAGTGTCTCCCCTTCAATTGTTGTATGGTATTTTCTAAAATACAACTGCCTTCTTTTTTTCTTTTTTCTTTTTTTTTGGGGGGGGGGGGGGGGGGGGGTGGGGGGGTTTGGTTGTGATCTCTCTTTTTTTTTTATTATAAATATATTCTATGTTTAGTTTGATTCTATACAAGTCAGAGTGTTTCACGTTATTTTTTAGTGTAGGTATGTTCTGATGCAATATAAGGTTACAAACTGTGTATTGCTACCTTAGCTTGAAGATTGCTCGAAAACCGGGGTTTTAAATCCTCAATAATCCTCTTGACCTACATTTCTGCTAGAAAGCCCATGCTCATGGAAAAACAGAAAATAGATGGAGTCAAGGGTTCAAACCAGAAATCTCAGTTAGGGCCAACTAAAATCCTCAAATCTTGACAGAATTTGGAAACAGGGGAGTTTTGGGTTTCTTCGACCAAATATCAACTGGTGCAAAATGTAGGAAACTCATGTTTACTGATAGAGTTCAGTTTTGAATTAAAAAAAGAAGAGGTTATAACCTTTTAGCTGTACAAGTAGGATATAAACCCAACTGTCCCAAAATCCAACATTGGATGACTTTTATGGGTTTTAAACAATCTGCAGATGCCAAGTAATCTAATTAATGATGTAATCTAGACTTCTTGAAGCACTAGGATTTCCAATAAAACCCCTGTGGTGCATATAAAGTAATATCTAGGTTTGAACAGAACTCAGGTTTGAGATTGTTTGTGGCATTTTGAAGTAGAAACTGTATAGCTTGGGCGTTTGGCAGATGTGGTTACTTGTATAGATTCTTGCTTTAAAATCCCAAAATCCTCTTTCCAAGTAAAAGATTATTTTTATTTCTATTATTATGTTTTTTAAGGTCCAATAACAATGGGTTATGCTTGGGGTGAACTATGATGCACGGGGTTTTTCATGGAAAATACAGTGTCATATGTGTAAAATCATTTCGTTATGATACAATTTGTTTAAAAGAGGGGTGCTGATGCTGTTATGTTTCCATCTTTCTAGTAAGTGTGACTAGCATCTGCTTGGTATATGACAAAGTTTCCCTGTAAAACTTGCATCTTCATTTTTTTCTACAGAGTTCTTTAGAGAGCCTCACGAAAAAGAACATTGCGATGGAGCAAGATCTTTTAGCTACTCGTGAAGATTGCAATGGAACCATGAATAAGTTACAGGAAGTGGAATCGAAGTATTTGCAACTTCAGCAGAATATACAGAGGTGTGTGCATATGTGTACGGTTATTTTTCTTTTATTTTTTACATTTTGAACTTTATATATTCGTATTGAACATTGGCTCTTCTTATGTTGAAATGCCATAAAAATTTAGTTGATGGATTAATAGTTTGGAAGAGGATGGCAAAGATGCCAGATGTTTGTCCATTTATGTTGTTTTTTATATCCTTTGATTTTGTCCATGTCGATATAATTCTTCCCCTCTGTGTTCTGGGGGTGGGGTAACTGGCTGCAATTGTGCAATCCTGTGTGTTTTAACTTTTTGAAATCTGCTGTCTTCTTTCAAATAATAATAACAAATAAATCATTGAATCTACAATGTGTCTTTACCATATTTCAAATATTAATGTTGGTGTCAGCAAAATACGATTTTTCTTATTATTTTCACGTCATAGTGCTTGTTCTCTTCCTGATTTCAGTAATTTTGTTGCTTGATTTAATGTCAGCTTGGAGGAGAAGCTTTCTAATTTGGAGGATGAGAATCATGTTCTAAGACAAAAAGCAATAGGCGTCTCTCCTGCAAGCAACCTTTCTGGTTATATCAGATCTTTCTCTGAGGTTATCTATCAGCTTTGATGTTCGTTGTCCTCGATTTTATAATGGACAAGTATTATGTGCAGGATGTTGTAATTTTATGAGTTACTATTTGTTTCGCATAGATATAACATAACTAGTATAAGCAGTAACTTGTTATAGATGGCCTGTTATCTAAAGCGTAAAACTCAATACTGTTTTGTGTTGAATCAGAAGTACTCTGGTGCACTGGCTCTCCCCAACATGGATAGGAAGCACCTTTTTGTAAGATATGTCTTATATAACATGCACCCAGATAAACTCGTGTGATCCATTCCAAGTGACTGTTTGTATTCTTATTTCTTATGTAGGAGTCACCTACACCTTCAAAGGTTATTATGTCATCCGCACACAACCAATCAGAATCAAGACGATCAAAGATGACCACTGAGAGGCATCAGGTTAATTTTCTGCTTCTCAAAAAACATCTGCAGATTCTAGAATTTGCTGCAACCTATTTGACTTAGAGATGGACATGGGTATTGTTGTCGGACATGGTCATGATCACATGTTTAACATGATGCTCTTGTAAATTAGAATGACTTTATTGCATAATTTGAATTAGAATGTTGTTGTTACTAAGTATGCTGTTAATTTTACTAGACTTCTGCTCTGAAGTGTTCCCTTTCCCTGGTCTGCCTTCAACACAGTTTATATTGGTCTAAAGAGAGCGAGTCTTGTGCAGGATAATCATGAACTTCTTTCAAGGTGCATTAAGGAAGATTTGGGTTTTAAAGGTGGTAAACCAGTGGCAGCTTGTATCGTATATAAATGCCTTCTTCACTGGCATGCTTTTGAGGCAGAGCGGACGACCATTTTTGACTATATAATTGAGGGCATTAATGACGTTCTTAAGGTTCTCTCATTGGTCCATTCCAATCGTTCATGCTTTGATAAATTAGGAGTTGGCTGTCTCTGGGCATAGCTGTTTAAAATTATGTTTGATTCATAATGTGGAGAATTTTCTTTACAGGCGGATGATAGCAACTTGCCATATTGGTTGTCCAATGCATCAGCACTTCTATGCCTCCTGCAGAGAAACCTGAGAACAAACGGATTTATCTCAACACCTTCTCGACGCTCTGGTGGGCCTTCTGGTTTATTAGGAAGAATGGGGCAAGTGAGTTCGTTAAGTTTATTTTGATTTTCTGTAGTCATCTTTGTTGCATGAATTCCCTAATTGTATTTCCAATCAATAATTGCTGTTTGTGTATGCTCTATGCTGTTGTTTCTGTTGCACTAGTTGTTTTTGTTGTTGTTGTTGCTGTTTTCATCCAAGTTTGAACTTAGTTGAAACTATTCACATGGCTGATTCTTCTTTATTTATTTATTTGCATCCGTCTGTGCCATAAGCACCTATGGTCAACCCAATGCCCAGAGGGTCCCCTAGGCATGCATCAAAAGGGCGGGCTGGGGGACTTATTATGGTGAGTGTTTCAGTGTGGCGTCCACCTATATACATTTAGGTATATACATTATTGTGGATGTTCTTGAACTGGAGAATGGGTACACCGTACACGTCTTGCAGGAATGAAATTGGGTTTTGGGTGTGATATAATGTTTAGGCTTAAGGTACATATCACATCATCATCATTTAAATTTTTTGTTATAAGCTAGAAAAAACGTAGGAGTAGAAAGCCTGAAAAACTTAGTGACTAGCTGTTGTATGTCAGGGAAGGACTATAAAGGCTTCAGATTGATGGAACTCCATTCTTTCTGTTAGAGATGATTTTATTCAGCGGATTCGATACAGGGTTCATGATGGGCAGTGGGTTTGATTTTGGCATGATGAATGGTGTTGTGGGCAGATGGTGCTGAATAATCAATTTCCAAAACTCTACTCACTCAATGGGTGGGAATTGTAGCTTGGGATTTATGTTTCTGCAGGAATCTGATGGACAACGAAGTTTTTGACCTTACTAGTATGCTGGTTTTGCTTGAAAAGGTATATGTATCAAAAAAAAGAAAAGAAAAGAAACAACAAGAAGATAACAGGCTATGGAAACCTGATATCAAAGGTCAGTTCTGAGTTAAGTCTTCTTATATTGTTCCAAGTTCCAACTGATACATCTGATAAGAGTGGAAGGTTGGCAGAGTTTTTGGGATCCTTCAGTTCCACTTAGAGTTTTGGTCTTCTGTTGGGTAGTGAGGGGGAATAAAATTCTAACAATTGACAAGTTGAGACGAAGGAAGCATCTTATTGTTAATGCGCATCCTTTGTGCTTAAAAGATGAGGAAACAGTGCATCATTTGATGATTCATTGCCATTTTGCTTATAGAGTTTGGACTGCGTGTTTGATATGCAGTGGGTCATGCCAAGGACAGTTGTATATCTTTTTCTTCAGTGGCGTCTCAAGTGCAAGTTTGTTTGTAGCAAGACCTTATGGAAGTTCTAGCTGCATGCAACCCATTGTAGGCTCTGGTTAGGGAGGAATAATAGGATTTTCAAGAATAAAGAGTAAAACGATAGAGGAAATTGTTGGGTCCATTGTTTGGACGGCTTCAGAGTGGGTGAGCAAGGAGTTTGAAGGAATCCCCTTGGAATATCTCAACAGATCAAGGACAACGATTTTAAAGGGGAGTTGGTGTGCAAATCGTGTACATAAATTAGTATGGATATGAACCACCCCACCCCCTCCCCCTCCAAATCCCCCAACCACCCACACCCCTAGAGTCCTGAAGTTGAATTTGATGGAATTTACTTACAGACCATTTGTAGAGGCGGTATTGGAGATGTCATTAGGGATTGTAATGGCCATGTTGTTGTTAGGAGTTTTTCAAGGCCGGTGGAGTCCTCATGATGTTGTTGTTGGAGTCCTCGTGAGTTGTTCAGGTTGGGAAGGATACAATGCTATCCTTGAAGGTGATTCCTTTTCAGCTCTTCATTAGGGATCGGGGAAGACTACTTATCCTTGGAGATTGGTGGACTGGGTGGAGGAGGTGCATGATATATCGAGACAGCTGGGTGTTTCTTTTTGTCATATCTCATGGCAGATGGTCTTGGGAAGGAAGGAGCTTCTCATATGACTGTTTCTTTTAAAATGTGTTCTTTTTTTTTTTTTTTTTTTTTTTAATGATGGCATGGTTCTCTAGCCTAATTGTTTGATGTGTTTCTTGGGTTTAGCTTGTTTCTGATTAGTTCTTTTTTGTTGTTTTTTTTTATTTTTTATGGAGCAATAAAATTTCATTGTAATAAAAAAAGGCTTACTGACTAACTCAATCTTTGTGAACACAAAATGCTGTTAATCAATTCTTTAGGTTTTTTGGGATCATGAATTATTGTAGTATGCTTGCTTGGTTAAATGAAAAAACCTTCACTAAGGTTTATGGTTATCTAAGTATTAGTTGCACCTTAAAGCCTTGTGATATGTAATTCTTTTGGTGTATTTCAAGAATATTTTTTTGGAGGCTGAAGTTGTGGAATGTGAGATACATTTGTAGAAGTTAAAATGGGCAAATGAATTTTCTTGCAAGGCTTCCTTGTTGGTTTCATGTTATTTATCTCAGTAGTATATATATTTTGGAAGATATAGCTGTTTTTTGGATGGCTTGAAACTTTTTTTGTTGGAAAGTCAAAAGTGTTTGAAATGCTAAAAGCAGTTGAATTTCCTTCAAGGCCTCCTTGATGCTTTCAGATTTGGTGTATCAAGAGTTGAGTTTCTTTTTGAAAGGTTAACAACTTTTTGGAAGATCCCTTTTTTTCTTTCTCTGGGAAGATTAAAAACTATTTTTGAAAGGTAAAAGATCTTTTATAGTGGGTATTTCTTTTAAAGGTTAAAAAAATATTTTTAATGGTTAAAAGATATTTTTGGAAGGTCTGTTTGTTGATGGTTTTGTGCTCTTGGTATCTAACAAACCTTGATTTAATCCTCTCAGGGTCTAAAATCTCCTTTAAAACTTGCTGGATCTGAGGAGAGCATGTCACTTATAGAAGCACGCTATCCAGCTATTCTATTTAAACAGCAGTTGACAGCTTGTTTAGAGAAGATTTTTGGATTGATACGAGATAATTTGAAGAAAGAGATATCACCACTTCTAAGCCTTTGCATTCAGGTAAGCAAAATGGTTCTTCATGTGGCTGAAACTTATTGAGCAAAGAGATCTACTGCATTGTGGGCTTTGGAAATTCTTCTGTTACCCTTAAAATATTCATTTAAAATTTTTGGCTTTGTTATCTTTGGATTCATTTATCCTAGGCATGTCAATTTTCTCCATTTACTTTTCTAACAATCTTCTTGGCGCATGCTTTATCATAAGACTTGTATAGTTCTTCCATGACCAACCTATTTCCATATTCAAAACTTAAATTCTTTTGTAATCTTGTAGAAAATTGCCTGTCATTCCCATTTACAACCTTACTTTGGTGAAAAAGGAAAATTTTAATTATATGAAGAAACTGGGAATGGAAAGGAAGAAAGTAACTCTTATCTACTACTTTTTATTAATTGTTAGCGGAACGATTTTTTAAGAGAAAAACCAAAAACAGAGCAAAGACAAAAAAGGAGGGCAAGTGTATAAATGTATTATACCCCACACCCCATGACAACAATTACATAATGACACCCACCCAACGACAAAATCTAACTCTACCTACTTTAACTGTTATATTCAGGTAAATACCTATTTAAGCCTACTATCTGCCAATTTATCTTACACTTCATTTTGGCAATATGCCTTATTGCTCCACCTACGAGGTGTATTCTTTAGTGTAAGACTTGTACGGCCTGTTTGGAAGATGGGAAAGGTGGGATTTGTGAATTCTTCATTCTTCTCTATGTTTTGACTTTCTCTATTGTTTCATGTGAAGGCACCAAAAGCCACACGAGCGCCTACTGGAAAACCATCTAGATCACCTGGAGCTGTTTCTCAGCAGTCACCAACCAGTCACTGGGATAGTATCATCAAGTTCTTGGATTCACTTATGACTCGCTTACGTGAAAATCATGTGAGTTTTTCGTCTTCCTTTGCAGTTGTTACTGGATTGTTGCACAGGGATATCAATTTGTGCGAGTTTGCATTCAAAGAATCTTCTTGCTGATCTGTGTCCCTCCCTCATACTGTGAAGGTTATGGGTAGTGTGGCATTTTGGTCTCTGCAGATTCCTGTAGATAGAGGCTTAGGCAGCCTGTAAAGTTCAAATCATGCATGCTTCCAAAAAGGAGGACACAGCTTCAAATGTTTCATTGTTCTTGAACTTTGACAAGGGTGATATATCATGAAAAAAGATGTGCATGTGGGTGGCCTTCTATCATGTTTAACTGAGTACGGATGTCTGAATTAAATAAAGCTTTTAAAATTGGCATTGTGTGCCATCTCAGTGAAATACCTTGTACTGATCTTTTCTTGTCTAGTTGATTTTGGGGTGTTTTTTAGAATTCAGGCGACCTGTTGTATTGAATGAGGCTATTAGTAAAGCTAACTCTCTTGCCTATTACACAAACTCCCTTCTATGTTTCGTTTTCATTTGGCATTTTTCTGTCTGAAAATCATGGGGATGAAGAGTTAAGGAAATTGTATACTTTCTGAGTGTCAGAATCGTGACATGGGCACAGTTCTAAGAGTGCATCAGATTTTATTCTTTACAATGGGGCCCACCCATGGTGTATCAAGTCTATGTTTCCGTCATTGTATTGAATCACTATTAATTCACACTTTTAAGACTGACATCGGCCATCATCTTCCGGCGGGGATTAAAATTTTCGACCTTTCCTATACCCTCTTACTCCCATGTTTGGCATTCATCAGATGGATTTCACGAACAAACTAATCCCTATTTTTCTTTTTCTGTAACTCCCATGATCTGCACATGCTATCTGCTGACTTTTGGAATATGTTGTAATGCATAATTGAACAGTATGTTATCTCAATCCTTCTTTATATCATGTGATGGTTTATTTTAGGTCCCTTCGTTTTTTATCCGCAAGCTCATCACGCAAGTTTTCTCTTTCATCAATATACAACTTTTCAACAGGTTAGTAGGTTCACAATTTCACATCCTAGAGAGGGTTTTAAATCTCATTTGAGTAACTCATAGTTTGTCCTCTTTCATATTAATTATTTGATCTCTTTCATGTATATATTTGTTTCAATTTTCAGTCTTCTATTACGACGTGAATGTTGCACATTTTCTAACGGGGAATATGTCAAATCTGGACTTGCGGAACTGGAGCGATGGATCGGTAATGCTACAGAGGAGGTAAGGGTACCATCCCTCACTTCAATATTAGAACTTAGGCTACATCTTGGATCTTTCAGAGTCTGAATTGTCTTAAACATTAGTTTGCAGGAACCTCATGGCATGAGCTTAATTATATCAGACAAGCTGTTGGTTTTCTGGTATAGCGATTACCAATTTGACAGGCAACATAGCTGCTGTAAATATTTTTATGCCTGCTTTTCATATTTCAGTTTTGCAATGATGTAGGTAATCCATCAGAAGAGGAAAAAGTCTCTGGACGAGATTACACAAGATCTTTGTCCGGTAAGTTGTTTTTGCTTTTTTGCCACCAAGATCAAATTCAATACACGCATGATGCTGACAAACTGACCTACGTAAAGATGCAAACAAGCATACACAGATGTTTGCTAAAGAGTTCCATGTTTGCAGATGGAGACTTGATGGTCAGGCTCAAATGTCAGTGTGGCCATCGTGCTGTAAGACATGCTTTAGGGTGTGTTTGGCAATTAACTAGTTAAAGTAAAGTAAAGTGAATCCAGATAAGAAATGACAAGGGGTCATATAAAAAGTACACGATTTCAAAATTTCCTCCGAATTTTTCAAAAAAAGTAAAAAAAAAAAAACCCTCCTTTCTCCACTAAAAGACAAAAAAACTCCACTTTTCTGTACAAAAAGTAAAAAAGATTTCATGCCAAACAACTTAAAACAAAACACTATAACCCCTTATATTTTATTTTCACTTGATTTGATGCTTCACCTCACTATACTTCAATTCACCATACATCCAAACACACCCTTAGGTGTACCTCACTGCATAATGGCTTGTCCGGAAGTCATTGAGGTCCACACACTGACAGAACAAATGTTTGGGTGAAAGGATTTCCTAATGTTTCGTATTCAGTTATATAATTTGAAAAGAAAAAAAGATATTGCATACACTCAGCTGAGCACCGGCTCTCACTGTAGACCACATGATGGGGCCCACATTTTGATCCATCTGAGTGGATGACGCACCCGCACGCGCGATAGTCATTGGTCTCAGGGTTTGGCACTCATTCGAGAACTGGACCATTGGATTGAGTGTGCACTCATTTTTTACAGTGAAAACTTCAAAAAAAAAAAAAAAGAAAGAAAAAAAGAAAAACCCGCCACACACACCAGGTCCACAGGCGTGGTGAGCACCAGCACTCAACAGAGGGGCTCTGTATATGTTGGAGCAAGGTCTTGACTAAACCTGAAAATGAGTTCACTTATCAATTTTTCTTCCTTAATTCATGAGCAGGCATTGACAATGCGCCAAATTTACCGAATAAGTACCATGTACTGGGACGACAAGTATAGCACACAGAGTGTGTCTATTGAGGTAAGAGTTATATCTTTTTTCAGTATTATGTTTGATAATGTCGGAAGTCGTTTTCTAACAATGATTAGGAAATTGGCAGGTGGTTTCGCAAATGAAGGATATTCTGAGCAAGGATTCTCATAATTTCATGTCAAACTCTTTTCTGTTGGATGACGACCTAAGGTAATTTTCTTGACCAGCAAGTGGTTTTGCAAACTTGGTAGGACTTTTTATTCCCATTTCAAAACGTAAAGCTGTACCTGAAGAAGGTGAGTTCAGTGGGAGGAGTTTGGCCATTAAGTAATAGGGAAATTATGGCAACCTGAACTTGATGGTTCTTTGCACCATGTGAATGCCTGATTAAGCTCTACTTCATGACTCTCCAGTGTTTTAAATGCCCAACTTGGCTGAATCATTGAAGTCATGATTTACAGCCATCTGGACATAAGCTTGATAGTTAAGGAAGGTTGGGGTATCATTTTATAAGCATATGAAATATGCTGAGTAACCTCTGAAAACGTGAAGGTATGGTAGAGGGGGGTGCATGCCACTGGCAGGCATAGGATTGCTTTGCCACTGTAGCTTCCCTTTTACATACCCATGAAAGTTATTCTTGGATTAGACAATTCTACCATTGGAACTGAATACCGAGAAAAATTAAAAATAAAAACTGTTTCAACTGAATATTCATGGACATTTCAGCTTGGCAGTTGGGTTGCTGTGTCTGACACAATTGCATGCGTCCTTAATGAATTACTCAATTTCATTAGTTAGAAATCCTGAAATAGGCATTATTTTGTAATTGTCTTTGTTGGTTTCCCACTTGGTTGCTTGACTTAGAACTTGACTAAGTTGACTCGACCCAGTCACATGCTATTGCTAGGTGGCTGGGTTAGAATTAAGTCATTTCAGATGAGTCTCAGTTGTTGCACCTGTACACTTGTGACTGCTTGACTCACCTGGTTAGCACAGGTCTACCGGGTTGGCTTACAATTTTTTATCCGTACATATTATTACAGCAAATTGTAACTAAGCTTTACATTTGTAGAATAGAAGTTAAAATATACTTCGAAGTCAAAAGTAACTGAAATTAAAATTACTGTTCAGGAGAAGACTTCCATCATTGACGATCATGATTTTGATTGTCAAACTTATTTTAATTTTTCAGGAGTTGGTGTTATACATCTATATCTAAGCTAACTTAAATATGATATTTATGATAAAAATATTAGTGTTTCTGGGGCTCTCAACCCATTAACAAGCCAAAAGTTCAGTTGAGCCTGGATTGGAAACTGCGACTGTATGTAACTTTTTTGCATTGTTATTTGTTTTGGTGGTTGCAGCATTCCGTTCTCAACTGAAGACATATCAAAGGCCATTCCTCCTACAGACCCGGCAGATGTTGAAGTACCTTCATTCTTGCGTGATACTCCATCAGCTCAATTCCTTATGCTGCTTCCAGAGTAAATATTGGTGCTTTTGAGTTAAGGCCGAGCCAAGCTTGCAATTTACTTGTAATCCTTCATTAGAAACAGGAGATTGCAAATCACGGTGACCTATGAAATTCTACCCATAAGTTCAACACTGGTATGGAGGGATGTATGATGTATCTAAACGAGCTGCTGTACAGATTTGAGGTGGATATTTCTTGGGCTGCTGGAGGGAAAAAAACTCACTATAGTGCAGCTGTGATGGTGGAAAAAACTCACTATAGTGCAGCTGTGATGGTGAGTCGATAGAATGACATTTCCCAAGCAAGTTTTTAGAACTATGGTTTAAAAGTTAGGTCCAATGTAACATGATGTAGTTAAAGTTCCCATCTAACTAGATTAGTGCCCCTCTTTTCATGGGGATTTCATCAAAATATAATCTGTAGATGGATCAATTGATTTGTGATGTTCTAGTTCCATTCATTTCATTTTACATTTCTAAGATGGGCTCAATTCAATTGTATTATGTACATCTTTTGTTTGTTATAAGCAGACATTGTTGGAGTTTAAGATGCGTTTTATAGAACTAAAATTATTGATTAGTTCCCCCCACAAATTCCGTATTTTGCTTGTGATGATGCAAAATAGTAGACCGCGAATGGTGTGAGTTGTCAAAATTGTGTTTAGTTGACTGAGAAATGACAGCATGCTTTTGTTGAATATTTCTTCATCCAGTTAATGTCTAAATTGATTTTGAGATTTGGGTGGAAGTCTTTGCTTGCTTTCCTCTTTTTTTTTTTTTTTTGTGGGTGTGTGTGTGTTGTGGTTTTTCTTCTCATGCAAAGTAGAGCAGAGCAGGCCCAAATGGTCTCAAATGAAATTCGCAACCAGTTCCATCTGCTTAATTTCATGAGGTGTTTATATTGGTCCAGTAGCCTTGTGATTGGTAGGTGCGATCATCTTCATTTGCTTAACTTTGAAACCCTTCAACGGATTGCCCCGAGTTTTATGTTGGACCAACCTAACAAGTGTCCACCTTCTAACACTAAGGTTGGTAGACTCGTGACTCGGGCTTGATTCGTTTAATGAAAAAAATAGAAAAGGACTTGGATAGAATCAACGCTGAGATGTGGAGAACTCATGTTTTTATTTTAAATAGTTTTAAAAATATTTAACAATGGATCTATTACTTTTGAAATATAAATATACATTTATTTACAAGCATTCATGACAATCAATCCAAATTATAAATTTATAAATGCAAAAAAGTACAAAATAAAACAATAAAAGAAAAAACATTATATATTTGTCAGCCCAATTATTGAATGTAAAAGATCAAGTTTAAGTTTTAAATTGCATTCCAATCATCATGACTCTAAATTTTATTTATAATTATTTAAAAATAAATATTAATAATTTGAAATTAGATCCACCTATCAAATTGTCGAGAATGTAGGTAATTTATTAAAATGAGATTAAGCTGCCGAGCCCTCCTACATTTGAGTCGATGCTTTATTAAAACAAGATAAAATGGGGGTAGTCAAGAGTCTTGCAATCATGTCCATGGATGAAAATATCGGCACTGGCCGCCATGCTATTTGAGAAAAATCGGGTATCGCACCCGTAGCATGATGCAGGCCGCCACGTTATTGTGGCGCTGCTACAATGAATGGTAAAGGAAGAAGAAAGGAAAGGAAAAAAAAGAAGAAGAAGAAGAGGAGAATAGGAAGAAAGAGGGAAAAATAAAGGGCACCACAGTGAACAGTAAAGGAAGAAGAAAGGAAAGGAAAAGAAGAAGAAAAAGAAGAAGAAGAGGAAAATGGGAAGAAAGGGGGAAAAATAAAGAAAGGGAGAGAGAGAGAGAGCGAGCAGTTTAGACTACATACCAGGCGGTGGTGACGGCGGCGGCGGCGGCAGCAGAACAGCAGCGGCGATGGAGGCGGCAGAACAACAGTGGCGGTGGCGGCGGAGGAGGCGGTGGCAAAGGTGGCAGTAGCAATGGCAGGAGGCAGCGACAGGAGCTCCTTCTCTTCCTTCTTCTTCTTTCCTTTCCCTTCTTTTGTTTTCTTTTCCCTCCTTTTCCTTTCCCCCTTTCTCCCGTTGTCTCTCGATCCTTCATTTTACATGAAATAGCGCACTGGGCACTGGGCAGCGAACAGCATTGGGCCTTTCCATCTGATTTAGTTAAGGTAATTTATGGGCCTCCACATTGGCCCACCTTATAAAAGGTTCAAATAAAATATAAATGGCCCCACAAAAGCTGTTGTCTTCGGAACCATTGATGGGCTCCACATTGATGCCCAAGTATTAAATAAAAAGGGCATGTCTTAACCAAATACAACTTAATTGAAATTAGAGCCTTCGCCAAGTTTCTCTTTAATTAGAAATACAACCTAATAAAATTTCACTCTAATTGAAAATAGAGGTATAGATAACTTTGACACTAACTAGAAATGGGCTCTAGCCAAGTTTCACATTAACTGGAAATAGGTTTTAGCCAAATTTCAATCTAATAAATAATACTAAAATAAGGCCTTGACTAAAGTACATCTTAATAAAAAATGAGCCCTTTTCATTTTAATAGGAAATAGGCTCTAATCAAATTTAATTTTTAACAGAAAAATATTTATGAGCTTTTCATTACTTTCTAAGTTAATATTATTAAAAAATATGAATACATGTGAAAAAACTAATCATTACTATTATTTTCTATTTATACAGCGATACAAGACCTCATATATTGAGTAGACCGCTACACTCCCTTTTCTTACTTACTTTTGCAAAAGAAACACATTTTCTTCATTTTATGATTTTCTGAATTTTCTAAAAAAATTTTAAATTTTTTAAATCGCACCGGTACACCATAGTTGGTAACGCAGCGGGCCACCGCTTCCGCGGCCAACTCTTGGCAAGTTCCATATGCTTGGTTTTGTTGGTTTTGTTTCTGTGTTTTTTGACCCGTCACGTGTCGTGCCTATACAAATACAATCATCAATTTCTAGCAAAAAAATCTCCCCTCTAGATGATTGACTCGGATTTGTTGGAAACTGAGAAGACTAAAAAGAGTAACGATTTTTTCTCCATATTCGGTAGGATATTTTCACGGAGATGTTTTTCATGACTCCATGAGAGAGAGAGAGAGAGAGAGACCGAGCTCGTATTTGTTTTCGGATGGCTTGGAGAACACCCAAGTTTTTGTGGGCGAGCCCCATCATTCAACAGCTGACAGGTTCACTCGGCAGAGGAGTTAGGACCTGGAATATGGGAGGCCTCTCCTAATCTAAAAAGTGATTAAAACTAGAGGATATTTCAAAAGTTTTGGAGGGCCCAACTCTCAACCCTTCCCTTTCTGCCTTACCTTTTATTCTTTTTAGCCAAAAAGAAAAGAAAAAAAAAATCAACTTTTAATAAAAAAAAAATTTGTAAGAGACACCTCACATGATTGTTTTGTTGTTTTTATTTAGTGGAGTGCCCGTTTCATTTTGCTTCAAGGCAAGCAAAAAAAAATAAAAAATAGAGCAAACATGTAATAGCAGATTTGGAAGTGTAACCAAGCATCCTCCATCAGTTCTATGCCCGATTCATAATTAGAGAGCTTCTCAGATCTTTCACTAACAGGGGCCAAAACTGTGGAAAGTAGAAATGCCAAAATAGGCATTTGATGTTTTAAATCAAATGTATTTGAATAATCAAAAGTTTCTGCATTTATTATCTTGTAAAGCTTTGAGTGGCCTTTGGCCTACCAAAAAGTGGGATGGGAGTGGGAGTAACTTACACGAAATTGACGGTACGGTACGGTATGTATGTATGTATTATTCGGTGATGCTTGTTACGTGTTAGTTTGGACTCCGTGACTCGAGAGACATCGACTGCTGTGACTGTGCTGAGTCAGTTCCATAGGCTTCACTGCTTCATGCTTCAGCACAGGGCCTGCTTGGGCTGGGCCAAAGTTTCGTGTTTGCTTTCAATCCAACGACCTTTTGTCAGGGACTCAGCCACTCAGGGGCCAGGGCAGGCTGCAGTGCAGGCTGGCATGCAATTGGCATTGGCAAGTGAGTTGAGGTGAAAAGTGAAGACCATCATTTTTTAAAGTGGTATCGCGAAACACAACTTCATCATTTTCTTAATAATCTCATCCAAGGGTCAATGGATGATAAAAAGGATAAAGAGGCTGTACCCTCCTCCTCCGGTCATCCTTCGTTTATCTATAATATCTATTATTATTATCATCATCATTTACACTTTTTGTCTTTCTAAGTATGTTTGATGTTTCTACGCAGACTACTTTATTTCTTCTTTTGTTTTTAATATAATAAATATTCCATTCTACTCTGTTCTCTTCTTATCTTCTCTCCTCCTCTCCGATGGGATTAGGATAGGCGATTGCAGCGGAGATAATCCATCTGCGCACGCGCGTGACGTGCATCCACCCTAACCCTAAAAGTCACGGATGTCGATCGCTTTGGGTTTGGAGGACAACAGCAACAGCAGCAGCAGCAGTCTCCAAGGGTCTGGATTCATCCACGGTTTGTCACCGTGCGTCTCAATCTTGGAATCGCCAGTGCCAGGCCGGAAGGCCGTTCCAGCCGCCGGAACGCAGGATCGTGGGTTCACGGCGGCTGGTCGGGAGCAGGAGGCCTCTTCCTGCAGCTCCTCATCGTCGATCGGAAGGAATAGCGATTGCTCGTCGTCGTCGTCGGAATCGGAGTCGGAGGAGGTGGTGGTGCAGAGCTCGTACAAGGGCCCGGGCCCGGGCCCTTTGGATACGATGGATTCGTTGGAGGACTCGTTGCCTATCAGTAGCACTATCAGGTAAACAACTTATTACTAAGTTTAAAAAAGGATTAATAATATAAGGATTTGAATTTCCTTTGGGAGTTTGATAATTTGAAATATATTTGGTATGTTTCTCTTATTTATTTATTCATCTATTATTAATCTTCAACCATTATAATTGTATTTTATCTAATATAATTTAGGCAGATTGCTTGCCCCAACTGACAAAGGCTTTTATGCTTTTATGATGATGATGCTGACATTTAGCAGGTTGAATACATCTTTAATCTTCTTGTCCTGAGTTTCAGATCTTGGTAGTAGGCTTTCATGTCCCTCCGATTAATATTAGTTGATGTGATAATCTTATGGAATAATTTGTGATTTTTCCTGTTTTGGGTTTTTCAATATACAAGGAATAACTACCACTGACACTGAGGAGCTATTAGGGGATTGGCATCTCTTGTGGCCTTTTGACGTCTCTCGCTGGCATAAGAGATTTGTCGTTTTAAATTTCGCACTGCTAAGACTCTAGGCCCGTTGAAGCAGTTGGTATTTTAAAATTCCAAACTTGTTTTAAATTGATTGTTCAGTTTCTATTGGGGGGTTGTTGTCGAGTACTATTGAATTGGAATTGGGATTTTAGTTCGTCATTTACCATTCCTTGTTGCTCATTTCATTGAAAAAAAAAAAAAAAAAAACATTTGTATTTGTCCAACTGACTGTTGAGTTCTGAAGAATCATCGTGATTATCATTATCCCCATCCATTTTAAGGATGACTTTATAAGTTAAGTTTTTCCATTTATCTCAAATATCAGCTATGCCATGCTTCCCATATTTCTTAGGTGCATGAAAATGAGGCCTCTTCCTATGTATGCGCATTTGAATGCTCAACATAAAACTTTCTAGTGATGACGAGGAAATTGATGCATGTAAGAGAGAGAGAAATAAAAGTTATCACTCAAAAAAGGAATTTCTAGTTTCCTATTACGTGCACCATCAATAAAGTACAACATGGCATAGGTATCCTCTCACTAATATTTGCTTAAAGTTGATTGTTTTATTCCCAAGTCTCGTCAACTCCTCATCAAGGGATCATCAAAATTGCTGTCATCTTATTAGACTTATCCACATATATATATATATAAGATTAAATTAGCGAAAGGTCCCTCAAGATGGTCTTGTAAGTCCTCCAGTCCAACAACTTTTTCTTTAAGGTCTATAGTCCATACAGTTGAACATATTTTGGCGAGAGGTCCCTATATACAATTTTCATAACTGATTTGCCCTTTCAACTGTTTAGGCATAAATTTTTGAATTTTAAAATTTCAAATCTTCCATCCTCCTTCATTCTTAACTTCTCTCGATCTCTGCTAACCAAAAGAACCCTTTTCCTCCTCCTTCCCGCTTTCAAATCTTCCATTCTCGCTCATTACCGGTTGTTCGTTCTTGATAATCGCCGGTGAAGATCAAAGAAGAGGAAGAAAGAACCATGTTCGTCTGGTTCTCTGATTCAAACCAGAGAAGAGCACTGGGCCACACATATTGTTCCGGAGAAATCTCAGAGAATCCGGAGGCTATTGCTTCTCTGAACCGATCCCAGATCTGTTCTGCTATTTGCAACGACTCAAAACTAGAGATAGAAAAGCCCCAGTTGTTTCTTTTTCTGCAGCCTCAGTCCCATTGCTAGTGCTTGATGACGGTTTGCATGAGGAGCTCGGCTTGGATCTCGAGTTTGGTTACCGAGATTTGCAGACCCGTCAATCAGAGCAGATTAGCCAGATCGAGGTGGGCCACGCATACTAGATTTGCAAGAACATAACTTCGTTCTGGTGCAAGGCCACGTCGATGAGGTATTTAGGTGGAATTCTGGTCTGAGACGAAAAGGAGCAGAAAAGATCCGATCGGATCGTCTAGGTAGATGAATCCAGAAGATGACGGTTCTCGCCGGGAAATACATCTACCGGTAAAAATTCCACTGGAAATGGCATTTTTCGCCGAAAAACACATCTTCTAGTGAGGAATCCGCTGGCAAATAAAAGGAATACACAGTTTTACAGAGAAAAAAAAGAATATAGAAGAGAAAAAGACGAAAGAAACGCCAGAAATGAGAAGAAAATACGGATTCCAATCCAAGCAAAGGAAATCTAAAAACAAATCGTGAAATTCAAGTAGAAGAACTCATAATCCATAGAAATGCCTTGGATTTGAGTGGAAAATGACCGAAAAACCCCATTTTCCTCACTGAAACCGAGAATTCGTCAAAAAACTAGTGCAGTTGAAGGAAAAACTCACCTGGAAGGAAGATCAGGAGTGAGAGATAGCATATCTAGTGGTATTCTGTTGTGGAATGCAGAGAAATCGGCGATTGAAGGCCCTTTTATCATCAACCGTCGGTTGCGATAGAGAGCGAGGAAAGGTGAGGGAGAAAAGAGAGGAGAGCTTAGTTGCAGGCTTTACTGAAAAACTGCCCGTGATTCTTACTCTTGTTTATGGGAAGCCCAACAGGCAGAATGAGTCGCTGGTGTGAAATAACGCGGTTCCTATGCCCTCGAGATTTGCAGACCCGTCGATCAGAGCAGATCAGCCAGATCGAGGTGGCCAGGGAATCCACCTTGGGCGGGTTGCAAAGGCTCTATTGCAGAGATTCTATTGTAAAAAAGAATCGATGAGGCATAAAAGAAGACTTTGTTCACAGGGTTGGTTCCAGTTTGGTTCGGGTCAAGCCGGAATCGACGAGGAAGAGAATTTTTCTGAGTTTTTGTCAAATTTATCTGAGTTTTTGTCAAATTTATCTGAGCTTTGTCAAACTTATCTGAGTTTTTATCAAATTTATCTGACTTTTTGTCAAATCTATTTGAGTTTTTGGCATATTTATCTGAGTTTTTGGCAAATATATCTAAGTTTCTGACAAATTTATCTCCATTTTGGAAATTTTAATTGAGTTTGGAACAAATCTTTCTCTGTTTTTTGCAAATTTATTTGAGTTTTTAAGAAAATTTATTCGCGTCTTTTCAAATTTATTTGCGTTTTTTGAAATAAATTTAACCGAGTTTTGGCAAAAAATACTTGAATTTTTGGCAAATTTTTCTGAAATTAAAAAAATTGGTTTATCTTAGTTTTGGCAAATGTATTTGCGTTTTTTGAAATTTATTTGCATCTTTTGAAATTTATTTACATTTTTTGAATTTTATTTGGATCTTTTGAAATTTATTTGCGTCTTTTGAAATTTAATTATATATTTTGAAATTTATTTGGATCTTTTGAAATTTATTTGCGCCTTTTGAAATTTATAGTGCATCTTTTGAAATTTAAATTGCATCTTTTGAAATTTATTTAAAATTTTTAGATTTTTTTGGATCGTTTTAAATTTATTTGCATCTGTTGAAATTTATTTACATTTTTTGAAATTTATTAGGATCTTTTGAAATTTATTTGTGTCTTTTTAAATTTCTCTGCATTCTTTTGAAAATTATTGTGTTTTTTGAAATTATTGCGTTTTTTGAAATTTATTTGCGTTCTTTTTAAATTTATTTGTATTTTTTTAGAATTTATTTGAAAATCTCATTTATGGGATTTAATTAATCGTGGTTAATTTAATGGTAGTTGGTCATTATTAATGGCATATCCCACTAATCATAGGATATGATTTAAAGAAAGTGTAAATTAGACATTTTAGGTCTTCAAATTTGGAAAAAAGACCTATCACACTATGAAAAAAAGATTGCGAATCTAAGGCCAAAAAATGAAATGATTAGGACTTGTCGCCGAATGCCCCTATATTTAAAGTCTGCATCGTTTGTTTTTTTTTTTTTTTTTTTCCAGTCACTCTATTTAAAGCAAGATATTTATGGAGGCATTTTTGCACGTGGGAAGGAAAAAAAAAGGAAAACTCCCAATTTTTTGAAGGACTTTGGTGCAGACGCTTTTAGCGTGTAAAGGCAGAAAAGATGCCCTTTTCTTTGGAGAGTGTGGATCTTGAAGTCTGACCTCAAGGATCCGAATTGCAATGCCGCGGAAGATGAACATGTGCTTCCTCTTCCGCGGATCCTGCACAAAAAAGCCCTTTGACTTCATTTATGTCCTTTGCCACTACTTCATTCATGGTCTTGATTGATCTCTCCCTCATCCTTGTTCCTCTCTTTAGTACATCGTACTAGGACTATTTCTAGTCTTCTGTGTAGTGTACTTCGCAAACCATCTCAGATGGCATTCTTTGATTTTCTTCCCTTGTGCTAAAGCCACTCGTTAGCTTCCCAATACGTACTTGTTCATAATTCTATGCTTATAACTCCACACATTCCATCTTGATCTTGGCATGTGCTTCTCAGTGCTTCTTGTACCATCTCAGATGGCATTCTTTGATTTTCTTCCCTTGTGCTAAAGCTACTCGTTAGCTTCCCAATACATACTTGTTCATAATTCTATGCTTATAACTCCACACATTCCATCTTGGCATGTGCTTCTCGGCCACTTGAAGTTAAGCTTCTTGTTTCTCTGTTGCTCAACACTCAGTCTCTGTATGACAAAGTAGATCCTTCAGATTTTTTTTATTTACACTACACTACACTTGTTTCCACTTTTTCCACCCTAAAATATTATTATTATTATTTATTTGTTTGGAGTTGCTTGAGGTTGAGATTCTTGTAATTGTCACAAACAAATCAATGTTTTCACGTCTCACTAGTTGTAGTTCTCTTTAAGAATAATTTGACAGTCTTATATCAAATCCATTGTTTTCGCAGGCGAGGCATATCCAAGTTCTACCGTGGCAAATCAAAATCCTTCACAAGCTTGGCAGATGCTGTTGCTTCCTCCGCCGAGGATCTAGGAAAACCAGATAATCCCTACAACAGGAAACGCAAAAATCTGCTTGCCTGTAGTGGGATCCGGGACAAGAATCACAACCAGTCTCTGAGAAACAGAAGTAGTGGCAGCATTCCTAAGAGGCCCACTAATTCTAATAGAAGCACATTTTCTGTTGCCTTGACAGTGAGTGGCCCTGAGAGCAATACAAGCGAGGAACATGAATCCCGGCTGCCACCTCTTCCTCCACATGGGAAATCTTCACTTAACACGTCCATTCCTCAGTGTTCTTTCTCTTCAAGATCCTTTTCATTGGCAGACTTGCAAGAAGCTGGTACTAGTTCATCAATCATCCAGTGTGACAAGCTCAAGTGGTTTCATTAGTATGCCTCTCTTTTAACTTACGATACTCGGGTTAGGGTCGAGAAGTCAAGAACATCATTGCATGTATATGTATGTTCTTTTATATATGGGAAGGTTTTCATGTTGATAATGATAGTTTGTTGTATACATAGTTTAGCATCTGAAAGAAAATATGTGGACATTACCCAACTTTGTTCTCAATGTGGATCATTCATTGGTGTTGATTCTATGGTGCGCACCGTATTTATATGCCATCACGTCTGTGAGCTTTGTAGGATGGTTAGGTTTTAACAGGAAGGGCATGGTTTTTACTAGGGAGAAATAACTTAAACACGTTTATCATTGGCATAATAAAGTCAAGTCAAATATATACATTTAGATGCTCAGTTTCATTATAACAGATGCTTAGATCTCAGCCTGCCCCCATGACAGGTGATTATGTCTTTGAATTTAACTGCACTTGCATGATTGTTTTCATTGGAATTGATCTCCCGGTATGGCTAAATCTAAGCTTTGATTCATTCATACAGGAGAGATTCTGGCCTATCATCCAATGTGGGAGATGTTGAGAAACCAACAATGTGCTTCCTGCCTTGGTAGTCCTATTATAGGGACTCTGCTTGACGGTATGATGCTCATGATAGTTGTGTGTATTATCTGTGTTCTTTACTGAAGCATTTTTCTGTTGGCATGGTATCTCCTTATCCCATCTGTGTAACCTAAATAGGCTATAATTGACGGCTTGCTTTGAGGGAGGCAGCATTAGTAAGGGTCATGTTGGCCATATCCACTAGAAATCACTGGTCCTAGGTTAGTTTAGGCTTTTGAGCGTCACCAATTAATGGAAACCCTTTGCGAAACAGATCCCATTTGAGCTCCTGAATTTTATTTTCATGGGATTTTGAGTAATTTAGAACACAGAGAAAGCGTCACAACTGTGTCCTACAATTAGCTGTTTCTCCTCCTGAGAGATTTTCATTTTGTTTTCTTATTGGGGCTTCTATTCCTGCTGGTAGTCATAATACGGCATTTACCCTCATGAAGAAAAGTTTTGGGAGGCCTTCTAGTCTCTAAATTCTGCTTCAGTTTCCTATTGCGTTCCATTGGGAAATGGGACCTGAGCACTGGTTGAATGGCAGATGCCTCCACTTCACTCCAGTTATTCACACTGGGGTTTTTGCTGTTTGTTAGGTTTCCTAAAAATGGTGGAAAATGTACTCTTTATTTAGCCGCTGTTTTTTGTCCTTTCGAGGAAATGGAGGGTGTTTAGGTTGATACGTTGGGAGTAATAACAATAAAGATAAGCAAGACAAGAAAAACACAATAAACGAATGGGTATGCGCAAGAACTGCTGTCAAATATTACATCTTTCGAAGAAAAATAATTGTGAATCAATGCATTTCGGTAATCACATATAACTTTGATATCTTAAAAGGTAACGGAGAAGACAAAATGCAAGTACTGGTCCTCGTATCAATGTTCAAAAGTAACAAAGATTGAATTACGCTACAGAGGAGAGTTGCCAACACCAAGCAAGAAGTTCTTAACAATGTTGTTGAATCGTTTCGGATTCTCAATCTGCGGCACATGCGACGTTTTCCTTATCACTTCCATTCTAACCTTGTCCCCAAGATATCTGCAATTCCACATTTTGAATCATAAGCACTGTGTGCGGGCAATATACAACAACATGGGATGTCAATGGATGGGGGGATAAAATGAGCAATTCACCCCCTTCTCTAAATGTGGGTTTTTTTGCATAGTGAAAAAAAAAAAAAAAGAGGGGTGGTTTTGCCGTTTTGCTTCTGCGGTGGCTTTGAGGGGTCCGAGTAGGGTTGCCCTTGGGTAGCAATAACCGGTTTTTAACTTGCAAGAAAGAAAAATCAATTTATAGGATATCTAAAGTAGATTTTTCTTTTTCTTAAATGTTGATGGCCTATTTATTTGCATTAGAATATATAGGATTTCATACCATATATAGTTAAAAAGGTCTTAAAAATAAAAATTAAAGGTAAATTTCCAAAAAAAAAAAAAAAAGAATAAATAACTTTTTCTTTTATAGAAATAGAATCAAAGAAAGATGGGAAATAACTAAATACCCACTCTAGTAATTCAATATATATTAGAGTGAAGGTCCTATCTACATATTCACTTTATCCCTCACCCCTCATGTCCTTCATCCTTCAGCTCTTTAATAATCATTTAGTAAAGTTCATTTCAGCATGCAATCCTATGTATTCAATTTTTATTTATCTTAATGAAAACAAACATGCCCAAAAATGTCGATTCGGACATCAACATTAGTACAAAAATCCAAACAGAATTTAGCCTGTGACAAGTGATAAAACCCATCACGGGGCCAGGCAGGTGTTACTTGGCTCGGGTGTGGATTTAGTTCCAAAGCTATGTCCCCGTTCTGATGCAATGAGCCATCCAACAGGGCCCATGATTTCTCAAGAATAATATACTTGGGGGTCTCAACATTTGTCTCGTAGCAGTGGGCCCCACGATCATTGCACCATTAGATGGTAGAGTCTACCAATCGATCATTCATCATATTTTATATATATATATATATATATGGGGGATATTCATATGCATCCATCCCTCACCATTTTTGGTGAGGGACACCCCTTTTGGGGGTGTTTCAAGTACAAGAGGGAGGTACAAAGTACCCCTCTTGTACTTCTCTTGTACTTGAAACACCCCCAAAAGGGGTGTCCCTCACCAAAAATGGTGAGGGATGGATGCATATGAAGACCTCCCTATATATATATATATATATATATATATATATATATAATATATAGGAAAACATTCATGTGCATCTATCCCTCATATTAGGGTGAGAGCACTTTTCCTTTTTGCACATGAAGACAAGGAAGTGTAACCTCACTCTATGTACTTGAAAATTCACTTTTATACTTGAAAAATCCCATTTATGGAAGTGTCCCTCACCCTATGGTGATGGATGAATGTACATTAATATTTTTCATATATATATATATATATATAATTGAGTCGTGTTGCTTAGCGCTAAGCCACCGTAAACTCAATCCTGTGAGTGTTGAGAAAGGAGGTTTTACTTGTTAAGCTCGAAAGCCTTCTCCACAGGAAATATTTGGTCGTATTCTCCCCAAATGATCAAGACCTCCTACAAAAGCATACAGACAAGAAAGAAATTAAATATTCTCATGTAATCAAAACGTACGTTTGGAACTGTAGCAATAACAAAATATCTGGACGATGCCAATGTTTCAATTATCACACTCTTAATTCACATGCGTGGCATTTTGGGTCCATGAACAGGGCCTATCTTATATGTATACCTGTTGGAGAGGAAGAATCTGTGCGTCGTCGTATTTTCCAATGGTGAGTCCCATAAGAAGTTGCATCTTTTCCTCTCTATTTTCCATGTAGAGAGCCTGTTTAAAGTTTATAAAAAGAATAAAACAATTGAGTTAATCCCATATATTATAGGACAGTCCCATGATGTCATGGATTTTATACAACATTTTATAGGGAAAATTTATTTTCCAAATGATAGAATTTGATAAATGGTAGTTATATGCGTATTTATTTTTCATAAAACGTCATTTTCTTTGTATTTTATAAAAAAATGGATTCTCTTGTTAGTGGCAAAAAGTACATGTTACATAGACTGATAAATCCAATAATATCATGGGACTATGCATGAGATTTTGGCGACATTACCTGAATTTTGATTATAAGATAGAAAAAACCAAATTTAAAGAGGACTACCATGTACCAATTACTCCTATAATATTATTATTATTATTATTATTATTATTATTGATCTAAAACTCAGGCGCGGCTGAGTGCCACGGATGACCGAAATCATCCCATCGCCGCGTTTGAGACCTACAATATTTAATTTACCGTGTCGCACTCGTTTGACTCGATGCACTCCGAGTCCATCTGACTCAACCGCGTCAAGCAAACTACTTCTAGAATATGCTCCTGGCGTTCATCTGTTTTCAGTTTTATATTCCTATTAAGGTCCTATTAAATTCGAAAACTAATGTCTTCTGAATGATGCAGCAGATTACAATAGCAAGAAATTATTATGGTTTGTCAAACCACCCCAGCCGACTACTTCATCTAACCATTTGACTCTCATGCTTCGATCCTATCGTTCGTTATTATCTACCCGTCCTAATCCTCCTCTAAAACTGAGAGACAAGCTGGAGAAGCATCGCTCGCTGGGGACCCAACTTCTTAAATATAGGCACTTGATATTTTAGCATTGCAGTGTTTCCAACAAATTGGTGGGTCATCCACCCACCATCAACCACATCATCTTTTTTATAAAGCGACCATTATCATTATCATCACTATCATCATCATATATATATATATATATATATATTTCACTTTCTTCTTTTTGCTGAATTTATTATTCATATACGCAGGCCCGCTAGCTCCAGTGCTCCATTGCACTAGGTTTCAGATCATAGTACTCGCCGCACACACACGAATCATGTGAATCAATCGAGGAGAATGTAATTTGAAATAAATCTGGACCGTCTACCCTAGTAATTGAAATTCATTGAAATGCAAATGGAAGTGTAATGTATTATTAATTAATAAATAAATGGCACATGATTGTATAACGTACGTTGATAACGTCGTTAAGTAGGCAGTCCGGCATGACGGAGGGTGGCCTGTAAACTGAGAGGGCGATTAAGGTCCGCAAGTGCTTCGCCGTCTTGGGCAGCATGAGATCGGCGATCGTCTCCACCCCTGCCTTCTCCATCAGCTCCACGTTATCTCTCTTCCTCCTCCACACGGCGGAGCTCGCGATCATCACCTTCTCCACCCTCTCCCCGCACATCCGAGCCAGATTGTAGGCCACGAAGCCACCGTAGCTCGTCCCCAGCACGGAGAACCGCTCCAGGCCGAGCTTCTCCAGCATCCTGGCGAGGGAAGCCGCCTGGAAGAGCTCCGACCTCTCGACGGAAGTGGTGGTGGAGCTGCCGAAGAAGACGAGGTCGGGGACGTAGATGTCGAAGTAGGGGGAGAGGGATCGGATCTGGTAACGCCACTGCCAGATGGCGGAGGGGCCGAAGCCGTGGATGAGGACCAAGGGCGGTTTTGGAGGAGGATGATGGGACCTGGTACTGATACTTTGGGGAACCCAGCAGTGGATGGTGGTTTGGTCATCGATTTGGATGGTTTTGGGGTGGAGTCCGGCGGAGTAGTACTGATGGCGAAGGTAGGATTTGTAGAGGGAGACGAGGCTAAAACAGGAGGCGACCATCGAAACCGAGGAGGTCAGAGAAGCAGCTCCTTTCTTTTTGGAAAATGAAAAAATAAAAACTTGAAAAATAGAAAGATAGGGTCCTACTAGAAAGATGTGGTAATGAATGAATGAAAATACATGAGTACCGACAGATCTAAAGAAGGGGAATGGTTTCTGGTGTGAACCGGTGGATGTACGGAAGGAAGGTAGGTAAAAATAATAATTAAAAAGACAAAAGTTACGTACGTTCGTGGGCTTGGGCTTCTCTCCTAGGAGATTGCGGTCTCTTGGGCTCGGCATTATGAATTAGGATTTCTATTCACCCATTTAATTACAAGGAGGCACGACCAAGGGCTATCTATGGAGATCGAGTATTCGAAAACGCGGCAAAGGGAGGTAATGTAAAAGTAAAATGTATACACTAGCATGAAAGCCCCCCTGCTATGCAGGTTTCAATGTCATCCAAATAACAATGTGCTATTATATTAGTATCTTTAGGAGAAATTAGGATTTTATACCATTCAAGTATATTGGTCGTGACTGGTGATGTCTATTCTCACCCATTTTCTCATTTTTCCTTTATTTTACTAAAGGACTGAGAATACGAAATGCATGTATAATCTATGGTAATAATAGCAAAATCTGCATATTAGTTTGGGATATTTGGAGACGTACCAAAAAACTCTTGCATAAAAAACACGAGAGCGAAGAGGAACAAGGATAGCAAGCACCCGGCTATAGAATAGAGGGCCGACATTTTTTTAAATGATTAAAGATGGTGGCTGTTAATGTAGAGGAACTTCCCTTTTACTAAAGGAGGAAGATGTGCGTATGAAAATGAAACCTTTCGTCGGATGGCTTTCTCGTTTTAGACTTAACAGCTGATGTGGATGAAGGAGGGTTGAGAATAAGGTGCCTTTTTTTCTCTCAATACATTCAACCATTTTCCAAATGTCATGAGAAAGAATTATATTTCATGGCAAAGGGATGTAATGTAAATGTAATATATATATATATATATATATATATTTAGCACAAAAAGGTAAAACCATATACTCAATCAACTGGTCAAAATTACAGTCACCGATTATACTGCAACAGTTGCTTATCCTATTTGTCACATGGATCGCATATAAATCAGTGATTTTGATTATTTGGTTTTGTATTTTAAAAAATATTTTTATACATGTTCAACTCACGTTCGAGAGAAATTAATTTGAAGTTACACTAAAAAGAGGAAAAGCTATTTTACTCGTTTGAATTTCATATTTGACTTGACTAAATAACTAGTCGAAAGCCCCTGCGATGACACACATTTAAATCCCGCGTAAATCAAATTATAAATTCAGATTAATATCTAAATTAAATCACAATTAATAAAAACAAATGGATGGCCAATGATCACACATAATCTTGATATTGGTTTCTATTTCTAAATACACATAATCTCGATAAGTGATCATGATAGAACTGGTTAATTTTCTATGTATTATGTTGGCCTATATCACCATATAATTACTTGCGAGAAAACTAGATGAAATAGGAAACAACATCACGACTTGTGGGTATAAGTTACATATGCACTTAAGATGGGAAAAGAAATTCATTCAGATCACACTGAAAGGCATGTTGTTTAGGAATTATCTATTTATTAACAGATTACTGCATGGAAGCTTAAAACCATTTTAAAAGGTGAAAAGCTGACCCCGTCGTAGGATGATAGGTCCACCTTAAGATGCAAAGAGCTTATCCTGCTTCATCATATCATTTCGCATGGTTGCTTAAGAATTCTTTTTGATATATGGTCGTGAGAATTTATATGGGTCTTTTTATTTTAGTGTGGATGGCTCCATATATCTCATGTCATGAGGTACCCTATCCATCTTGATGGGTGCTTGTAAAAATTCCTATTACTGATACACATGTAGGTTGCACATGTAATTATTTTTAATGCCCGACCCGTGGTATGCTTAAACATTATATAATGTGGCTTTACAGCCTTACAATCTTATAACCCTCTATATTTACATGTAGTCGATTTCAAACGTATAGATTAAGAAAAAATCAAATGTTTCATGAAATCCAAATATTTTAGTTAAAAAAATATGTAATGAGACAACCATCAACACCAATAATATAATAAAATTATCTATTAATTGAATGTTTAGTCACTTTTATATATCTATTGATAATTAAAATAATAACTTTAATTAAATAGTCCATTCGCTTGGGCTTCAATGCTAGTTCTTATTCCTTAAAGCTCTATAGCGGTTGGAAAAAAAAAAATCAATTCTAACCTTAGGAGAAGCTGTGTCAGCTTTTTCAGGCTTATTTGTGAATGTGTCTCTTGAATGTATCTTTCCAAGAATACATTATGTACCTTTTCAATAAAATATGCCCCTTCTTGGGGCCCATTTGTGAATGTGTCTTTTCAATAAAATGTGTCTATGCCCATTTGTGCGGGTGTAGCCTAATTCAAAGAGATGCCTTCCAACTCTATAAATTAAGATTATTTTTAAAGTTTTTATATAGTATTCAAAATGAGCATAAATGCATAAGTATCTTTTGTTTTTGAAGATGAAACATGTATCTTAATGTGGATTAAGGGAAGAAATGTTTGATTTTCATAATTTTTTTGATGATTTGAAATTCTTAATTTTTATTAAAAATGAATTTATATGAAAGGGATATTAGTTTTAATATTATTCAGGTCGTACGAGACTTGATCTTTGCATCGCACGGTTCCATTTGCTGTCGTAGCACAAGGAGAAGCTGACTTTCTCTTAATTTTTACAACCTTATTTCAGCTTTAAGGAGTAAGAATGAGTGTCACTTCCTAAAATTCTTTTAACAACCAAGTTCCATAGAATTTGGGACACACGTGGGACACACGTCACAAAGAAAAATGAAGTGCGCCTCAAATCCAGCGGCCATTGGAGGCGTACGTGATGCGAATCCAAGACTGTGTACCTTGTTGTGCTTAGAGCATCAATTAAGCCACACAGAACAGAGATCACACACAGAGAGATAATACAAGATTTTACGTGGTTCGGCTTGAGCCTACATCCACGGGAGAAGACGGCAAGAGTATCACTATGAGTAAAGATTACAATGGAGTTTTTTCACACACAACCCCAATCCCAGGTACACCCACAGAGACTCTCTCTCAAGTTGTATTAGCTTTCTATGTTCTTGACTCTCTCTGTCTAACACATAGAGGAATGCCTCTATTTATAGCCTCAGCCAAGAACCAGAGGGCTTACTGTTGCCCCATGGTTTCCCAGCTTTGCACCATGCTTGATGTCAGCTGGCCCATGCTACTGGTCCATGGCAAGGTCATATCAACAATGATAGTTCATGGTCCATGGTATGGTCAAATCAATAATGATAGCTCCTATTTCCTATTGAGCCATCATGCTAACATACCTAATTGTGACCAGATCTTATCTTCAAAAATTGGTTGGCTATCAAAAACCAAATTCGACATTAGTTCAAACTATCGATGGGGGGATAAAATGGACCATCGAATTAGAATCTCCCTTATTTTCTCTAGGGAGTGAGAGTCCATATATGTTGATCAATTTTGGATGATGTAGGATCTTACACCCTCATTGAGCTCAAAATGTGTATTCTATGATTGGAACACTTGACATACCTGGCTCTTGTAGGATCTTACACCTGTCACTTACTCCAAAATCAATTAGTGATGGAAATCGACAATGATTTTATATTGAGGGTAAGGACTCGACCATAATTATAATCGCTTAAAAACGAGGATGGACGTTGACTTCAACGGATGACCGTGGCTAATAACAGCTAATAAGATCAGACGGAGAGAAGCCCATTTTAATACATATGGTTAAGCAGCAAACCTCCTCCCAAACCCCTGTACGGCCAATTGCCCGATCAAATTGGGGCTTTGCGAGGACGAAGAAAAACTCCCAGACAGATACTATTGAGAGACGGACGGCTCTGTCTCTACCGGTCTCTCTAGAAAGATTTTTTGCATTACCCGCCCTACGGCCAGGCCGGCAACCCTTCCTCTCTATCTTTTGGAAGAATCTCTCTCTCTCTCTCTCTCTCTGGGGTAAAGACACTGCATCACCAGCGCATGATCAAAGCCCTGATCCAGGACTAACACGGCGAGACTGACTATTCGGTCTTCCAGGACAAGACTAGCTAGCATGCTCCACCTGATGGCCAATCAAGTCAAACTAGGTTTTTGAAGTCCGGCATGCATTCAGAGACTATATATGTGAGTAGTTGAAATACTTGTATTTAAATATTCGATCTTATGGTTGACTTCACATTCCTACAAAATACAAAATAGATTAGGTGTAGGTGCCTTCCATCAACCTATGAGAATATCTCTCACATTATATGAAAGATAAATGTGAAGGCTCCCCATCTTATCTCTCATATAAAGTGATGGATGTCTCCCATAAGAACATCTCTCATGTTTATTAATATTCCAATTTTCAGAAACAATAACTCAAATTGAGTAGAGTCTTTAACCAGGTCTCCAATTAGTAAATAAATTCATATCACTACACACATCACTGCCATGAATCACAAATAAACGATTTTATGAGATCATTCACAAGGCGAGGGCTTTCCATCTGAGACGCATGACCCGCGTCCTTTATAATTTCTAACCTTGATTTCTCTCCCAAATGCCTGCTTTTGCCACACACAAAAAAAAAAAAAAAAAAAAAAATTATAGCGAAGGCAATCTTTACAAATTTGAGTTGATTAGATACACATGTAAATAAAAACATTTTATAATCCTCCACCTCAGGGTTTTGCATGGTAAAGTGGAGCCTTAAGAGTTTGTTTGTACACTAGCTAGGGGGCCATGTTTTAGTGATCCGAACAGTAACCTTGTTGGTCTGTCCGATGAACTTACCAATAGCTGTCCATGTTTCTACCGATGATTTGCTTAGATGTGGTGGCTGTTGGATCAAAGCATTTCGAATGGGTAAGATGTTTTTCATAAGTTACACGCCATCCACCACATCATTTTTAATAATCGGATCACCTAAATCTGGGGCCTATATTTGCATAATCGGTACTTAAGGATACATGCAAAACCCTCCTGTATAGAAAGATGCAGCAGTATCTCCCGGATTGGAGCATCTAAAAGCCCCATAAGTGTAAGCTGATTGAGTACAAGATCCATACCTTTTTAATTGATAGCCCATGTATAATGGAAACACGTTGTCCTGATCACCCCACATGATTAGAGTCTCCTGCACGAACGCATGAGTTATGACCCATCTGTTCCTCGGTTCATCATTTTTCACCCCAAAAATACTTTAAACTAGGGGCGGACCCAGAAAATCAACGGAGGGGGGCCAAATGAAAATTATTAAAATTTTTTTTTAACATTTTAAGAGGAAAAATGAAAAATTATAAAAACTTCAGTGGTAAAAAATAATATTTTAAAAACTTAAGGGGGGCCATGGCCCCCTAAACCTACATGTAGGTCCGCCCTTGCTTTCCACACACCAATTCTCGGAGCGGGAAGTGCGCATGTGGGTAAATTTTTCCATACTGCTTGATTTTGATGGAAATTGATATTTGGTTAGACGACACAGTTGCTTGTGTAGAAGGGAGGTGCCCCGCAGTCATAGCTGAGCTACCAAAGGATTGACAATGAAACAATGGTAGTTGTGACTTGTAAACGCTTTCAAGGCTTTACATACTCGTGTGCACATTGACAGGTAGGATTTCAGACTTTATTGAGCTACCACTTATCCCAAAATCAATTGGTGATAGGAAATGGCACAATAATAATTTTATAGTCTGCATCACTCTACCACGGGTGCACACGAGGGTTCCCCTCTAGACCTAACAATCCCCTCTCATTGGTATCACCTTAGAGGAGACTCAAACCTCTAACTTTACTGGGCTCTGATCCCACTAGTAAAATCTTAGACCTCATTGAGCTACGTACCACTTATTCCAAAACAGCACAACAATGATTTTATGGTCTGTTGGTTATGTCAGTGAGGCATTCGAGCAACACTCCTAGCATGAATCTTCCAAATCAAGGGCCATTGCAAATCATGGTCCAGGGTCTCATAATCAAAGGGATAACAATGAGATCACTCTTGCCCATCATTATCATCATACTCTACTGCTGCTGACATATTATGAACAAAATAATTTAAAATTTTATTTCTGTCGTTATGTTTAAGCATCGACCAAGAAGGGTGTATGTGAGTCACCTGATTCAAAACATGGAGTGGATTTGCTTCCACTTTCTTTTCCAGCAATTCTTTCAACATTTCTATTCTCTCCTTCCTGTGATCCATATACATTACCTGTGAAACCCAGCAAACAATAAAAACTATTGCATAGAATCTGCTGCCCATCACCATGAACACTTCACTCATTCTTTGTAAAAAAAAAAAAAACCTTTTCCAGTGTGTGGAAAACTAACAGGAATGAAACGCTCTAGAAGCAATAACCAACGACGTAATATACATACAAAGTGCCGGTGCTCAACAGTGGAAAAAAAGGCTTGAAAAAAACACACCGAGAGAGAGAGAGAGAGAGAGAGAGAGAGAGTGGGTAGCATGTAAGAGATTCAGGCGTGGGTGAATAGGGCAGAAGAGGAGAAAATAGAATAGAGAGAAGAAGGCAACAAGAAGAAGGCCGAGGAAGAGCTGCTTTGGGGGAGGGGGGGGCGGGTGGGGGAATGTGCAACCGTTTTTCAACTTTTAATAGGAAGAAAGATATCAAATCATAGACATTAAAATATTTAGAAAATTATTCAGAAAATTATTCATGTCTGTGCCCGTAACAATTGAAGAAATGTTCGAATCCCACGTACCAATTTACCTATTTAGTTGCTTTTATACTAATTAAAATGAAAGATCGCAAATAGTACCAAATATTTGAGATTAAGAAAAAGCAATAAATATTAGAAATGGAGAGAAAGAAAAGGGAGAGCGAGAGAGGAGAAAAAGACAAGGAGGGGCAGACACAGAGAGGAGGTCAACAAAGACACATCGGTTCAAAATGGGATTTTTCTTAAATTCAAATTTCCATTTACTGATGTGGCTTCCTGTTGATTGATTTAAACCCAGAAAAACTCCCGTTTTACACCTTTCAAGTATAAGAATAGAATTGTGCATGGGTCCCACAATCTGGATAGTATACTTATTTTTCTATCAAGAAAATTTATTAGGAGACGATATTGTATTTCCAGTTGTTGTCACAAGAAGTGATTTAGTACACAAGGGAGATTGGGTGGGGGCATGCTAGAGAAGGCGACTGTAAATTAGCTATTTCGGTTTCAGGTGCGCAATTATATATTAAGAAATTTTTTTCAATTTTCGACCAGCTAGCCTCCGCCTCTCATCCTTGTTTTTCTTTTTCTTTTTATTAAACTACCATCTTCAATTGTGTTCCATTAATACTTCACTAGCAAAACATACCTGTGCTTAGCACAATATAAATATATGAAAGTTGTGATAAAAATACCAAATTAACAAAAAATTATGATAAAATAGAAGGTTTTCAAATTTAATTACAAGAACCGTAGACTATGCAATTCAAAATTCTACCCTTGAACTTCATCGCTATTTTTTCTAGGACGAGGAAACGAATAATCCAAACCGTTTCATCTTATTTAGAAGAAGACAAGCAGGTTTTAAAAATGCAGAGTAGTTATAAAAGAGTTATATTGTTGGACAAAAAGATAAAATGGGTGGAGAGAACCGCAGAGTTGGGAAGCGGGGAGAAAAAAGTTAAAGATTTAAAATAATAGTCAAAATAATAACCACGGGTCAACATTAAAGCCAAATTCGCTTGGGCTTAATATAGTATCATTGCTGGCATAAAGGAATCTCTTGTATTATTATATTATTTTAATTTTATAGCTACGCTTTCTATCCCCTCGCTCTCATCTTTCTTTTTTATCTTATCGAAACAGACACACACGTGACTACGTGAGTGAGTGATGAGTCTAACGAATTAAAAAGAAGAAGAAGAAGAATAATAATAATCATGTAATGAAAGTCACATACATGGATGAAATCCTGCAACAAGAAGCCGGGCATCCAGGAAGGGGGCCTGTACATGGATCTCTCCACCAGAACCCTCAGATCCTCTGCCGTCTCCGGCATCAGAATCTCCACCACATCTCTCCCCTCCTTCCGCAGCATCTCCTCCCTCTGCTCCTCCGTTGCGCAGATCCCGGAGCTCATAATCACCACCTTCTCGATCTCCTCCCTATAAGCCTCCGCCATCCGGTACACCACAAATCCACCGTAGCTGATCCCGCACGCCGAGTATCTCTCTACCCCCAGTCTCCTCAGGCCCTCTCCGACGCATCGGGCCTGGAACTCAACGGAGCGTTCGGCGCTCGTCGAGGAGGAGCCGCCGAAGTAGATGAGGTCTGGCACGAAGAGGTCGAAGGCGGAGGAGAGGGCCTGGACCTGGTGCTGCCATTGCCAGCGGGCGTTGCCTCCGAAGCCGTGGACGAGGACGAGGGCGGGTTTGCGGAAGCGTCGGCGGGTGGGGACGTAGAAATGGATGGAGGTCTGATGGTCGCCAAGATCAATGGTACAGGAGGTGAGGCCGCAGTAGAGGAAGTAAAAGGAGAGCGAGAGGTCTTTGAGGAAGACGAAGCTGAAGAGGCGTTTCAGGAATGGAAGGAGATTCAGATGGGAGATGGAAGGAAACGGAAGGAGCTGAAGAGACGATGCAAATCCGAAAGCCATGTGATGTGATGTGATGTGATGAGAGAGAGTGAAGTTTGGTGGCATCTTCATATTGTCGAGTGAGAGGACATTATATAATGTAAGATGGAAGGTTTTGGATATTATTTTAAATTTATTTTATAATTGTTATTTTTGGTTTCTACACCTATTATTAGTTTTTTTTTTATTTATACAACTTTTAATATACTCTCCCTTCACTTTTCACTAATATATTTTTTCGGACTCACGCCTTTCTCTTTTACAACTTACATAGAATATTATCTTTTCATTCATACTCAAGATCAGCACAGATTTTTGTACTAATAAATTATATTATAGACCCAATGGAAAGAAAAGTAAAGGGAAATTATTAGCATAACGGAATTAGTATTAGCGCTATGGAATTAGTTCCTCAATCTCGGCCGTTAATTCACATGCTAGGATTCGAGGGCTAAGAACGAAGCTAATTTATACGGGATCATGCTTTTATGTATGGCGATTGGTGAGGGCTAGGGCTAGAGCTAGAGTGTCTTTTGAAGAAGAAAAAAAACTCTCTCTATTTTCAATAGCTTTAGATGATAAATTATATTAGCGATTTGGATTTCAACAAAGAATGGGCACTTACATGTGGACACATTTGTGTTCATGCCGTAAAAATTCAGTACCATGCAATGTATTCTCTTCTGCTATTTTTTTTTTACCTCCCGTATGAATTTTTATTTTAGATATCCTGAAAAACTTAGCCCATTTTTTTTTGTGCTATCCTACGAGAGGTGAAGGCATCAAATATGAATTTTATTATAGGGTATGATTTATCTTCCACAGTCCTTGCTTTTTTTTTTCTTTTTTAGAAAGTGAACTACACACAAGCATGGCCTTAATAATGTGACCCCACCAAATAATGGGGCACTTATAAGTGGACCCCACAAGGGATTAGACTTTTATCACTCGTGCGCTGTAAAGGGCCAAAAGGGCTCGCTGAGATTTCCAAACAAGAGAATTAGTGGAGCCCTCCAAATATGTTCAATGAATGATTGGGGAAAAAGGAGAATGCTCTCCTAGCTGGTCCTAGCTAGTGGTGTTTGTGTGCTGGGCCGGATTGGGTTGAGGCATATTCAAGCACGGCCCGATTTTAAAAAGACAGGCCTGAGTCAAACATGAGCTGTAAAAGTTAGGTCTAAGCCTGTCGACTAAGTCAATTGGGTTGGGCCAGACCAGGATTTGGGCTTTCTATTGCTTAATGTAAGCATAGTCCAAATACTAATCAGGCTCGGTTAATATATCCAATCCCAGGTCAAAATAGGTTGGGCAATCCAGGCCTAACCTATTGAGCATGAGTGAGTTAGATTGATCATTTTCCAAAATCATTTCTACCATGGTTATCTAGGTCCAAACTTAATTAAGTGAGGAGTTTCAAACTTGTTCCTAGCATTAATTCCTTGCTCCTGAGGGGAGATTATTTTGGTTTGCAAGTTTTTATTTGCAATTTAATTTGAAGGTAACTGAATGCATAATTAAGCTACTATAATTCTCAAAACATAAGCACTATCGAGTTATTATTTGGGGGCCGTGTCTCTACCAAAATCTCCAACCGAAATTTCCACAAAAAAAAAAAAAGATGCTCCCGGACTCCAGTCCAAGTAGGGCTCATAAGCAGGACCATTGTCCATTGTGGGGGTGGAGACGAGCATGGGAATGGGAGGCTCATCAGCCGTATAAGGAAGAGGCTTCGAAAGCGAAAGCAGAAGCAGAAGCAGAAGCGGCAGCAGCTATAGCTGTTGTCATAGAAAGAAAGAAAGAAAGAAAGAAGAGAGTTGGGAGTTAATTAAAAGGCCAGCATGTCTTCTACCGTCATTCGAGACTTGGACGATTTCGTGAATGTCCATGGCCTGCTCCTCGCATCTTCCGGCATTCCTCCCTCTCTCTACAACCAGCTCTTCCTCAAGCTTTCTTCCGAGACATTCGACGGCGGCGATTTCTTCCAGATCGAGCCCTGTGAGGATGGTCGGCAGAGGCGCCTCATCCTCTCATCGGATTCCATGGAGAAGGAGTCCCACCTCTTCCTAGTCGACCATGCCTGGACGTTTCGTCTCTCCGACGCCCGAAAGCAGGTAGGTGGTTTCAACTTTTCAACAAAGGAGAGAGGGTTCTTGTTTTTGTTTTTCGCTTTGCCAACTCACCCAGGACCAGGAGATTGCATAAGCATTGACTGAATCCCCCTTCAAAAGAAATAGCTAACTATCACTTTACCATGAAATTCCCATGATATCCCCTCTCCTACCCATATCATTTCTTTTTAACAAGAGCTTCTTCTTGTCCACAATTCTTTCCCCCCTCCTAACTAAAACTTGCTGTAATCTTGAGCATATGCAGCTGCAACAAGTTCCAGGCCTAGCTCAGAGGATGGCTACACTCATGTGTGTAGACCTTGATTTGAGCTCAGATTCCAAAGTGGTGGTGGATGAATCAAGTGGGAAGCATGAGAATGCTGGCAAAGGAAATGCTATGCAAGTGGTGGAGAGGGAAATGCATAAAGCCCAGGAGGAAGGATATGGCGCTTCTACATGGCTAGAGCTTGACGAGCTTGATATAGATGATGATATGCTCATCTCTCTGGATTTATCTAGTAAATTTCCGGTCTGTCACTCACTTTTACCCAGGATAGACTAGTATTTTTCATGAATACATCTCCTGATGTAGAAGTTTTATCACTATTGAATCTCATATATATATATATATATATTATTAATATTAATTTGTTCAGAACTTTGTAGTAGATATATAAGCAGGTATTCAGCTCCACATACACATACACAAACTCATTCCCATCCCATCCCACACACATGACACAACCACCATCACAAAGAAAAATTCCCTACTCCCACCCTTATACAGATGCTCTTTTGAGCTTCTTCTCCTTCCCCTAGAACCTTGACATGGATGCTGCTGACTGCAAAGAAGCAATCTATAGTTTAACTCAGGGCTCACCTTTCTCAAAGGAGCCGATAGAATGACAGAGCCAGATCATTGGTCTGAATAGAAGGTTAAGAAGCTAGTAGAGCAATGATCATAAAGGGGCAGAAGAATAAGGGATCAAATCTTCTAGTCAAGAGGCTTTTGGGACATTATATCCAAAGTGGGACAAATTAGGTCAATGGTCTGGATCAATGAATAATGGGCTTCACATGTACTAAAAAAGTGGGTGGCACAACCGAGTTGACATTTTCAGGGGTCCAGGATCTTATAATTCCATGCCATTTCTGAAGATCTGAAGGATATACAACAATTTATTAGTGTTTGGCAACTTTAATTCCTTTTGTGCCGTTTTCTTAAATTGATTTTCAGTATGCTTACCACATCACCTTGATTGTTACATGCAATTTTGGTTTTTTTTTTTTTTTAATTTCCCTATTTCAATTAGATAACTTATTCTGTATTTGCTTTCACCATGTTTCTGAATTAGTGGTTATTGCAACAGAATCTGATTGCCCTTAATCTGTGGGGAAACAAGCTCCAGAATGCAGAGGTGGTTGTACGGGAGATCACAAGAAATATCAATCTTAGAGCTGTTTGGTTGAATGAAAACCCAGTTATTCAAAACCGGTAAGCTTGCAGCTCTTAATTTTCATTCCCTCTCTCGCCTCCTGCCCCCATTATTTGCCTTGTCCCTTTTATTTTAGGGATAATGTAAATCTTGTCTGCTAAAGTTGATTGCATTTATTGACTTCTTGTTATTGGAACAAGCAGAAGAGATTATCAGTTTATAGTGTAATAAGATGTCCACACCACAATGTCCATAAGTAATGTGGCTATATTCTTTTTTATTTTTTTTATGACCACAACCATAAAGTGGAATATTATGCGGAAGATCCTAGCCTTTTGATCTCTGGCCTTTGTGGATTATTAGTGAATGCTAAGTTGCATGAAAGTATGTGTCTTTCATACCGAAAGAGAGTAAAACTCAGCAAATCTTGGCATAATACATATATCATGTACGTTTACATGAATGTTCATTTAAAAAAATAGCTTGCAAAAAATAATACCAGGAAAAATAATAGACAATCTTACTCCGAGTAATCAGGTATTTCAATATCTTCGATTTCAACAGAAGAAAAGTGTAATAATGTTTAAATCAGTAGCAGAGGAATCCATGAAGAGTTTGACATTCTGTTTTGCCCAATACATGTCCAATGTGGGTACATTAGTCATCTAAAATAATCTGCGCAACATAGCCTAAATGTTTTCTTAACCATCTATCTTGTGGGCGATCGAAGGTACCCCTCTATTCAGGAGTACCTTTTGGGCATTCCCCATCCATGGTGGGCACGTTACTGCATTAAATGAACATAATGAATGCTTCCTTCTTAAAAGAAAGGACAATGAATTGGTATATAACTGTACCAGCTGCCTATAACTTGTAAATTATAATATTCTTCTAAACAATAACATGCAAATGATAATATTGACAAAATAAAATAAAATAAAAACTTTATTGGATTTATTAACGGCAAACAAAAAGTCTCTTCTTGTAAGTCGGAAGGCTAAAGAACAAGATGGCAGCTCGTACATATTCAGCTTCCAGAGGCTGTGCTGTGATTGTTTAGGTTAGCAGTGGAAGTGATTTCTGTTTCACTTTCTTATATTGGCTAGCTCATTTTATTTATAAGAGTGAGTAAAGATATATTTTATCTGATAAAATATTGTTCTATATGTTTTTCATTTTTTCAGTGACAAGGGCATTGCAGATGCTATTATTCGAGCTGTTCCTGGACTTGAAATTTATAACTCATGTTTCACCAGTAATTTTGGTGAGTGGGCATTGGGTTTCTGTGGAGGCTTATATGGGGAGGACAATCCATGCAGTACCCAACACAATTCTTATCCCTTGAAGGACATTACCGATCTCAATCTGTCTAATAGATGTATTCACAATCTATCCAATAAGGTGAGATGTTTGACTTATTTTACAACGACTATAGCATGATGACTCCAATTTAAATGATTTATACGAGCATGCCACTTCTCACAAACTTGAAGTGTGCCCACTTTGAGGACATGTGGGATATATGGTTTGATTACTCCACTGCTAATGGAAGTTTTTTTTTTAAATACGGTAAAATTTATTGCTAAAAGAAGAAAGAGAACAAAAGATTACAAGAAGAAACCCCCAACAAACCAAAAAAATCACTAAACATCGAAAAGAATAGAAGTACTGAACACTCCCTCTTTTTCAAGAGCATCTGCCATAACATTAGCCTCTCGAAAGATATGGTGAAAAGAAGCACCCAAACTACTAATGGAAGGTTCTCAAAGATTTCCTAGATCGAGAGATTTTAACTGTTTGATCATATTCTTCTGGATCATTATGGTGTTGTCTTACAGCTATCTATTTGTAGGGTACTAGGTGAATTGGTAGGGTCTTCCAATCTTGGAAATTGGATTATCTGTAACCCATGATGAGTTATATCAACATTGTGGATCATAGAACCATGGGTTCACAAATATGGATTTCTATGGACAAATATGGGATGTGTGGCAGTTATACAGTTAGAGTGGCAAAGTTCCCATTATTTCATCTTCATGTTTTCTACCCTTTGACTGTTGCAACATATCATCTTGTTTATTGATATTTTAAAACTTTAATATGAATTTCATTTACCCTTTAGCATCTATAGTTAAAATAGCAAGTTCGGTGCCAACTCTGTTTCCTTTTTCTCCTATCAGGCTTTTTACCCAATAAATATGCCATCACTTTCATATTTGAATCTTCGGGGGAATCCATTGGATAGGGATTCTGTTGATGATTTGTTGAAGGTGCTACGAGGATTTACTTGTTTACAAGCTTTAGAGGTATCCATTACAACACCAACCTTTTATGTGGTCATGTGATGGATTCACAATAGTTACATGGTATCACTAGCATGTACACCATCTTGCAGGTGGATATTCCTGGTCCTCTTGGGGAAAGTGCTGTAAAGATTCTTGAATCCCTTCCTAATCTTTCTCTTCTAAATGGTGTTCGCGCGTCACAAGTTTTAGAAAGTAACAAACATGTTATTGACTCAATGCTTCAACCACGTTTTCCTGAATGGATTGCTGGTGAACCTCTGGCTGAGCTCGTTATTAGTGCGATGTGGTTGTATTTAATGACATACAGACTTGCTGATGAGGAAAAGATTGATGAAACTTCTGTATGGTATGCGGCTGTCTCATTGCTTTGTTTTACTTATGATAGTATGTTTTATTGTTTCCCCAACGTTCTCTCTCTAACCCTATGCTATGCATGCCCATGCCTCAAAATCCGGCCTTGAGCTGATATGCTTTATTGTTGTGGCTCGTGGTTCTTGTGCAACAAATATACCTTAGTTGCTGGATTAAAAGAATTATGTGCTTTTGTTATCTTTATAGTACATGCCTCTTGGTACAATATTAACTGTTTTTAGATTTTGTTTGGTGTGCAATCCTTCCAAATGTCTGCTAGATTCAATAGGATTCAGATTCTAGCAAAAGTGACTCACTAATCAACGGGTATGGATTGCTGAGTTTCAGTATTATTCCATATTCTGATGGATATTTCCCTTGGGATGCAATGTAGGTATGTAATGGACGAACTTGGTTCAGCTTTGCGGCACAGTGACGAACCAAACTTCAGAATAGCTCCTTTTCTGTTCCTGCCAGAAAGAAAGTTGTCATCAGCTGTGAGGTGCTCATTTTAACATTCTTATGCTCCTTTGGCTGGGCCTCCTGACATTATTTAGTTGATTTCTTATATACTGTGGAGTCATTGATTAAATAGGGCATCATGATGTTCCTTTCAGGGTGTGTTGGATGTACACAAATTGTAATCAGTAAGAATGTACAACATGTCTGCAGAAAGAACTGTTATCCTTTCCGCTCGGTTCGCAGATGTATGAAAACCCAAAATTATGTTAAAGTGGTATTGTTTTTCCAATTTGTTTATTACAGATCTATATGGGTAAATGACAACATGTTTTTATTTTTTTGAAATTTATTTTTAGTGAGGATGCAACTAAATGCTGAGGACAAGACCAAAACTCTAAAACTAGGCTAACCGCTTAGGTGATATATAAACGGCTACAACAAAAGATATATAGATTAACTACTATTCAGATAGGATGGGATGAGTATAAATGCTGTTGTAACACAATTTGCTTTTGAACTTCTTTTTGGATATCCGCTTGTCTCCACCAGGCTTCCTGAATCCATTGGTGAATGCTGGAATTCTACCTGTTGTCCTGAGTTTTGTTAATGACATTGATTTTTTCTCTAATTCTAAGGTCTTAGTTCACCTGAAATTGCAAACATAATTTCAAACCAGTCGCCAACACAATGATCTCTGCTGTGTTAATGCCAGTGTGCTGTGGATGTACACAAACCCTAGATTCCCTTCTAGGCTTCTAACTATCCTCCTGTGCCTGCTACCCCCTGTTCATCAGGCCCTGCAGTATCAGAAATGAAACTGGGCCTAGTTTCCTTATTGATGCAGCCCGACAGAAGAATAGGGCCCACAGGCCCCCGTGATGGACCATCTGATGGGATCCACATGATTTATGAAGATTCCTATCCTTATTTAGATTAGTAATATTACTTAGTTGCTTAATAGGATTGCTTTCTAAATTCTATTTAGAATAAGATAAAGTAATTTCCTTTTATTAATATTCTGATTAGTTTAGAATACCGTCTTCTCTATATATACAGAGGTACTCCCTTGTTATTTTCTCATGCTTATTCAATTAATAAAGTCTATCGTGAGTTTTCTCCATGAGTTCATGGCTGTGAGTGTTCTTTTGTATGGAATCCCTTTGTTGGATTCGATCAATCTCATCTGAACGTTTGGTCTATTCGATCGAAGGTCCGGGGCTGCGCCACTTATGCTGGTCTCAATTTCTTCCTATCTGAGGTCCTTCACGACCCTCCTTGCTACTCACAGGTCTTGCAGTACTATGTATAGTTCTTTCCACCTTCTTTTGATTGACCGGCAAGTTCAAGCATTGTAACGACCCCGGCCCACTGTCCGCATACTATTGTCCGCTTTGGCTCATAGGATTTCAACCCAATCTTGCCTCACGGTTTTAAAAGGCCTCATGTGGAGTTAAGGCTAAGTCACACGTTATAAGCCCAAGGTCAGGACTTGGATATTTCCGATGTGGGACTTGGACAAAGCCTCATAGTGCTAACCGAAGCACTCCACTCTTACCCCTGCAGATTCTCCTTTCTTGGCTCACAGGAGCATTTGATTTGGTCTTGCCTCAAGGGATTACCTCGGCGGATTAGAGGCGGATTCTCCTTTCTTGGCTCACAGGAGCACTTGACCTGGTCTTGCCTCAAGGGATTACCTAGGCGGATTAGGGTCTCACACTCTCCCCCGCCAGAAATAGAGCCGTCCTTGGCTTTGATACCATCTGTAATGACCCGGGCCCACTGTCTACATGATATTGTTCGCTTTAGGCTCATGGGATTTCAACTCAATCTTGCCTCATGATTTTAAAAGGCCTCATGTGGAGTTAAGGCTAAGTCACACATTATAAGCCTAGGGTCAAGACTTGGATATTTCCGATGTGGGACTTGGACAAAGCCTCATGGTACTAACTGAAACACTCCACCCTTACTCATGCGGATTCCCCCTTCTTGGCTCACAAGAGCACTTGACCTGGTCTTGCCTCAAGGGATTACCCAGGCGGATTAGGGTTCCATAGGCATGGTGTGTCTTGCCTAAATAACAGACAATTCCTATCATTCCATATGTGCCAAAGTGCAATACTACCCTTGCCTATGATCTCATCCTGACTTACCGGATATGCAAGGCTACTAGACCACCTACTATCAACTGCTCTTGGGATAACTCACTTACTCTGTTCAGCCCTAAATTCAACCATGAGCATTTAGAGATGTTCAAGAGATTAACATCACATTTAACACAGGCAACAAAAAGGTATGCTGGGAATTTATGAGCAAACAACCATTCTCTGATTGGGGGCCTATCTTTTGAAAGAAGCTAAGGGCCCGTTTCTTTGCTAGAATTCAATGAATTCCTGTCTGGGGAATTTCTTAATTCCTAGACTGGGTGGAATTTCTGGATGCTCCCTTGGACTTGAGCATCCAGAAATTCCACTAAAATGCAAAGGAGTTGGAATTTCTGAATTCCCAAAGGTCATTTGAGACCTTTCAAGTGACTGGAATTTTGAAATGCTTGGTGAGAAACAAGGTATTTGCAAATGCTAAGAGACAGGGTATCACATCATGTCCCCGAAACCCCAACATCCTAAATTCCTATCTGGAATTCTAGTAAAGAAACGGCCCTAAAGACAGATAGCTTTGGATGGAGTGGGGTGCGTCAAGTTTGGTCCCACTATTGGTGATGTCCTAGAGTTTCTACTGATTCGCAACAAATGGCAACAGATATCGATAGGGTCAAATAAGTAGATATGCTATAACCACTGGATTTGGTTTCCACTTTTGCACAAAACTTATGTGTGTTTTTTGATAATGATCTAGTGCACACCTTGCGCACAATGCACGCCTCCTAGCGGGGCTTGCCCGATCACCATTTTGAATGGACCATCCAAACCCTCCCCTCCTATATATCACCAGATCCCATGGGTTTGCACCGATCGTTTGGGACTAGACTTTTGAATAGGGCCATTTTTTTTTCCTTTTGATTTAAAACCATTTACTTGTGGGCCTTGGATCAAGGGGTTAGGATGATCTGGCGGGCCAGAAATCTTATATAGAGGTTCGCCCATCCAGATCTTTCAATCCCCTATCTTACTAATCCCAGTGGGGCCCCACCAAGGTGTCCAGATTTCAAATAATTATATAGGCCTCACCATCTATATGCATTTGGGATGCAAATGTGTAGAGCTTTGCTAGTGTATCTGTTCATGTTGATGGTATGGCATTCTATCCTTTCAATATTATCCTAATTCCTAACCAATATTCCAATATCTCTATTCCCATGTTTGTAAATTTAAGATGACTGGGTGTGTATCCTTGTAAATCATAATGCTTCTTTTGATATATGCATATTCCAAAATTGTGGATGTAATTATTCAAAAAAAAAAAAAAAAAGTGGATGTTATGTACTGGCATCTTTATCTTTATTTTCTAAACTGGCTCTTCATCTGTCCATCATGGTCATCCATGTCAACTTTTAGGTGTTTTGTGTATTATTACATGGATGTTGGCACAGACATTGTCGTCATGTAAATGTTGATAATTTCTACAGAACTAAATGGACCTAGGTACTCCATTCTTTCTAGGAATCTGACATCAGCTCATCCTGTTGACAGCTTTTTTGTTAACGTTGTTGTCCATTTTTTGTGCCTTTGAGTAATGTAGTGCCATAAGTTTTCTCTGTGAAGGGTGCAAACTAATTTTTCGGAGACCAAGTGACACTCATGGTGTCTCTACCTCATTGGAATTTCGATGCTTATTCAGAGTACTAGCATTGCATTTAACTTTAAGCAAAATGGTTTCAGCTTTTCTGTGTTGTGGCCAACTCGGAATGTTCAGAAGGGGGATGAATGTACTCGTGATTTTTTGTTTGGCATTGGAGAAGATAAGCAGCGGTCGGCCAGGCTAACAGCTTGGTTCCACACACCACAGAATTACTTTATCCAGGCAAGTTTATGCAATTTATATATATATACTAGGATGACATTCATTGTTCTCTTAGGTGTGTTTGTGGTAGTCTTCTGTGAACTGAACACTTTTAGCTTTCTGGATAGTTGTCTCTTAAAATCAAGATGAGCCCTGTCCATTCTTGATTTTTGAATGGCATTTATTTTATTATGAATTCATATGTGATTCTTCCCTTATATTTCCAAATGCCAAAACCAAGGTACGTTTTATTTGGTTTAGTTCTGTGAGTTCTACTTCTCCATTCATCGCTCTTTTGGGGTATATCCTCTCTGTAAAATACCAAAATAAACATTAGAAAAAGAAAATATCTTAATTTTAGCATCATTGAAATGAGTCCTTAAAACAATTCATTTGTTTGCATCTTTCAGGCATATGAGAGATACTGCCAGCAACTCCATCCTATAGTTTTTCGATCTCCTCCCAGTACAGAGCCCTCTAGGATTCAAAGTATACTTCCATGTGGTGGGCATCCCCTTCGTGTGCATACTGATATACCTCATGTAGAGGAGTTCTTAACGCGTTCAGAGTTCACTCTCAGTAAGTATATGCACTTATGTGCTAATGAAGCCTTGCTTAAAGTCCTTTTCTTTTTCTTATAGTCTCTTTTTATTATTTAGTTTTGAGATTCAGACAACAACTTACTTTTTACCATGTCAGAAGTTGACTGTCTGGAAGGTGCTCTTAGTTGCAACCAGGAGGTTGTGAGGTTGAATCATGTTACCTATTGAGAAAAAAAAAGGCTAGATGTCTGGAAAATTTTTGTGAGACAATAGTGTTGGCTTGAGCTATCTCATTAAACTGAAGTCCAGTTTACAAACCAAACCAAGCCTTTTCCCACTAGGTGGGGGAAGTCCAGTTTACAAAAACGCTAAAATTAAGGATTCCAAGGGTAGGCGAGCAAATAAGGAATATGGTATGCACCAAGCAACCTAGAAATAAGCTACTTAATATGCACACAACTTAAAACTCGCAAGCGCACAAGATCACTATGTAGTGTAGTGAATTGTAAGTACGAGGTCGATCCCACGAAGACTTGTGATAAAACAATGTCAAAATTAACTAAAAATCAGAATATTAAATGGAATAATTGAATGATAAAAAAAATTGAATTAAACTATTAAAAACAGTAAATTAAACTATCAAAAGATAATTGGAAAGTAACTTAAAACATAAAACTAGTATGAGAATTGAAAAACAGTTATAATGAATGAACTAGGGTTTCATCTACTCCCCTAACCAATCCTATGTATGTCCCTTATTATCTTTTAATCAAAAATCAGATTTTATTAGTGACATCTATCAACCTAGACCATGGCATATGCGTCTAAATTATTATTCCCCTAAACCTAATTCATGAGTGGCATACAACATGAATTGTTCATCATGATGCAAAAACTAAGCATGGCATATGTCCTAGTCAAAACAAACATAATGCATAAACAATGGGAAAGATAAATGCATGAGTCTAAGCATGGCATATACTTAGATTATTCATGGTTCTAAACCCTAGATGCATAACATCAAGATCAATCAAAATTAAGTTAGCTACTCTTAAGATTAATTGAACATCACATGGTTGGCATGGCATATACACAACTCATCAATTAATAACATAATTTAGAATCTCAACCAACAAAACTGAAATCTGAATTAAAAGACGCCAAAAGAGACTACATAGAACTAGGCTAGGGTTTCAATTACACCCTAGCCCTAAAAAGTTTAACTACTCATGTCTTTAATGAAAAATAAACTAGAAAGTAGAGTCATAAGAAGAAAACTAGAAGATTGAAGAAGAAGAAGATGTCCAGCAGCTTTTTCCCCTTTTTCTTCGCTCCAAAAGCCCTTCAAGATGCTCCAAAGAATGCTCCAAAGGTGGCTGTATGGAAAATAGGGTTTATGGGATGATAATAACTGATTTTTATGCTTTTCTGGTGGCTGAATGGTGGCTCTATTGTGGATGGACGTGGCTGTTCATTGGATGTCTTTTTATACTTTTGCAATAGCCCCTTTAGTAATAGTTCCCTTGTATGTTTATGTCTCCATCTTGCTTTTTAATTGGGCTTCCTAATTAGAATGAAATAGGAGTCTTCTTTCTTGATTTGAACAAGACTTACTCCAAACTTTCCTTCTTTTTCTTCTTGTTTTTCTCCAATCTTGGGCTCCACTTCAACTTGAATAGGACTTCTAATTTCTGAAATTCTTCTATTTGCAATAGATGTGGACCCCTCTTGGGCGTGTAACCCTAGATTGGATTTCTTCCTTTTTCTTCTTTCTTTCTTTTGCTTTTCTTCTTTGAATTGTAAATTCCCAAAGAATTAGAAATTAATCTTGAAATCTTGAATAGCTTGGATGGGACCCACCATGGTCCTTCTTTGGGATTCACGCCCATCATGTCTTCTTTAATTACTCTGTTTTTTCTCCTTTTGACCTTAGCATAAAAATTAACAAAACCTATGTAAAATCAAATAAAATAACTATACTAGCACAAGGTGAATCAAATATTAGGGCTTAGATTATAAACAATTAACCACTTATCAGAATACCAATATAAAAAACAGTTAAAGATGATAAGGTTATAAGCTGTAAAAAGTTTGACTAGCTGTTATAAGATACAAGGTCAAACATTCATAACCAACGAGGTTTGGTACGATGTTGTGCTAATGGAAATGGGACATACTCCTCTGACGACCATGGCTGGGCAATAGAGCTCTTGTCCATCATACTAGGTCAAATACTGATTGACTAGAGATGGTGTCCACATTACCTTGCGACTGATGAGTGCACTCCCAAAATCTCATTCAATAGCAAGTGGTGTGAATGAGGTGTGGACAAGAGTGTGAGTTAAAGACAAACTCATTGGAATTGAAGGTGTCTCAAATGGAGGGAATGATTTGTGCATGTGGGGTGCACTTCGTGATATTGGACACCTAAATGCTCTCTTTAAACTGGTGCAAGTTCCCATATTATATTTCTCCTTGACTTTCAACATGTTTTTTAAATGTTTTAAGAGACCTTGTTCTAGTGAATGATGTTTATCTTTTTTTTTTTAGATGGTAAAAAGATGTTATGTTTAGGAGATTGAGTTATTTTTAGATGTCAATCAGAATAGGGAATTGGATTAGTTGAGACAACTCTATTTAATTTGTAGGGCTGTTGCCCTTGATGTTGACTGTTAAGGCCTCTTCACACTCTTGCATGAGAATGGATTTGAAGCCCTTGGAGATGAGGTCTTATTCCATTCGATCTTCAGATCACTGTTCAAATTTGGTTCTTATCATTTTTCTTGTTGTTCCTAGGTCCTCGTGGGAAGATCTGTACTGCCACATTTAGTTTACTTAAATTCATGGGATAATGACAGTACGACTGCTATTATATCCGATAATTGCCCCAAAATGGTCGAAAATAATATAATTCCCGCAGAGCTATTCGTACAAGAAAGGACGCTCTGAAAGTTACGATTTTACCCTTAATTTTGTGTGATATCCTAGGGCTGCAATGCGATATCCTATGAATGTAGGATATTTCACAAATCTAGAAAATTCTCACCCTCTTCCTTTCTACTGAATAGTCTGTTGCTTCCCAATAAACAGTGAAAACGAGTGCAGTTAAAACCCTTTTCATTGAGGTTCATCTTCAATTCTCTTATGGTTTTCCCTCCCTTTACATTTGAGCATCTTACTTCTTATATGGCAGGAAGACATCCTTCCAGCTCGTTCTACTTCTTCATTCTTTGCAACTTCTCTAACAGAGAAGCTAGTGGTTTTCTTATGGTTTTCCTGACAGAGTTGCTAGCCAGTAATTCCAAAAACAATTGGTGATAGGAAACTGCACAAACAACTACTTAACATTTTCCTTGCTTTCCATGCATTAAAAAATAAGAGAGGGTCCACGTACTTGTTGTGACGACTGAAATGGATGAAATTTGGATGATAGAAAATGGTTTAGTAAGAGCTCTAATTCAGGAACCCACAACAAGTAGAAATGATGAAGATAAAATAGAGTTCTGAATTTGTGGTGACTGTGTTTTGGGGTTGAGCGAGAAAGGGGAATTGTGCAGCCATAGGATATCTTATTGTTGGATATCCTACAAATATAGTATATCGCACTATGAGCTATCCTACAACCATAGGATATCTCAAGATTAAGGGTAAAATCGCCTCTTTGAGAGCATCTTTTCTTGTACGAACAACTCTGTGGGAATTATGTGTTTTTCAACGGTTTTGGGGCAATTGTTGGGTATAAGGGCAGCTGTATGGTCATTATCACTAAATTCATTTTAGTTCTTATGATCGGTAACCATACAGCTGTATGTTGAGATCCATTGGAAATAGGGTTTAATTGATTGTTGTGTTTGATTCTCAAATGTTGTAAATTTTGTGCTTTCCTTAGATATAAATTAGGGAGTAGGGAGGTGGGAGACTGTACTCCTTTCTTGTGCTTACTTTGCCACATCAAGATGGCTAATCCATACCACTTTAATTTCCCATATTTCATGGGAGAAAAGAACCCAAGATTGGCACTTTTATGTGGAGTTTGTTCAGCGTTGCTGATCCTACACTACTGTTGAATTATTTGGAGTCTTTGATTCATTATATCCAGTTCTCATTGTTGTATTGATATCTAGGTCTCAACACATTTACTCTGACAGACTTCTTCAATTATGTTCTGTTTTCACTTTTCAGCACCTAATCCAAAAGATGCAGATATTATTTGGACAAGTGTGCAAGTGGACGAGGAAGTGAAGAGAGCTATTGGACTAAAGGACCACCAATATATAAATCAATTTCCTTTTGAAGCCTGCCTTGTCATGAAGCACCATTTGGCAGAGACTGTTCATAAGGTTAGCAACTCATACTTTGAGCCTATTATCACGTGATCAGCAGCATGATGCTGATCTATTATGGTCCTAGGACAGTTTTTAACTGCCAATAACTTTTCACTTTCATCTTAAGAATTCTTGTGGTAACTTTTCTAGAAGCTGTGTTTATATTGGAAATGATGGATGCCTGTTCTTGAAGCAGAAGTGCAATTAACATATTTTTTTTTTAAATTTGTGATTGCATTTACACAAACTTATGATATGGTTGGGGCCACAATGGGAGGAAGTGAAGGGAGAACAGCAAGTGGACGAGGAAGTGAAGACAAGTGTGCAAGTGGACGAGGAAGTGAAGGGAGAATAGCAGATATTTGCAAGGGAAATGAGCTTTCCAATGGCCATGGGTTAACCTGGTATGCCTAGATACGGCATGGAACTGCAAGGTTGCGCCATGGTTATGGCAGGGATTCCTTTTTAATATAAAAGATAATGCATTGGATACAATACTAATAGTTGCTTATTTTTAAGTATCCAGGTATCATAGCTTGACAATAGGGAGCAATTTGGGCTGGGCCTGGATCCCCATGACCTGGTCCGACGAAAAAGTTTGTGTAAATGTATATACTTGGATTGTGCTTGTTTGGCTCAGGCCTGGAAACCTGCATGGAATTTAGTTTGGGTATGATTTGGGCTTCAAAGACTTGTATCCAATCTAGGTACCCAACTAATATATATCATGAGTAGCACAGGTCATACATTTTCTAAATTTTACCATTTAAAAGTGCACTTTCAAAATTACCAGTGGGTTGTTGATCACAGTTGTTATTTTTGTTTTAAATTCCATTTCGGTTTAACTTCTTTCTTTTGGAAAATAAATTCAGTATAACTTCTTGATTGAAATATATCAGCCGGTTCGGCATTCGGTGTTTCATTTCATACTTCTACTTTAGTTAAAGTTTAGAAATTAATATATATATATGGGAGATGCTCTTACGAGAGATATCTCTCACCTTAAATTAGAGATTGGGTGGGGGCCCTCACATCCATATCCAATGCCAACGACTTAAATGTGAGGGCCCCCACCCTTTTCTCTCATATAAAGTGAGAGATATCTCTCATAGGAGCATCTCCCTATGTATATAGTTAGAGAAATTTAAAATAAAATTAACAATTATCAATGTCATATAGCACATTCACATAATCACTACACTTGGTAGGGTACGCCAGTACCTAAATCAAAATAAGAGCTTTTTTATTTAAAAAAAAATGACAAAGAAGCTATACTATTACCCCTGTTCGGCTTGAAAGGGCCAAATAAGTTCGAATTCTGGACTGAAGTTTTTATACATGAGGACATGACTGTTTGGTCGGATCACCTGATTGGATCAAATTGTTTCAGCTTGTCCAGCCAAACCAAACTGAAACTGATCACTAGTTACTACATTGTCAGTGTTCAATGCCAAAGAATCACATTGATCATCTCTTCAGGTGGTTCAGGATATATGTAGAATGTGGACTGCTGCTCAACTTTATAAGTCATTCATTTTATTTATACACTTGCACGCCTTGTGAGGGGTCCACTTTTTTTGGGGCCAGGCACATACTGATACCGCCTGATGGACTAATTTTTGTGCTGTTTTACCCAGGCAGGCAATGGCCTCTTGAATGTAAGCTTGTTAAATTCTTTCCTCGCATTTGAATATGTTGCCACTGAAAAAGGGTTGAACCTGGACCAGCAATTACAATATGAAAAAAAAGAAGAAGAAAAAAAAAACACTTGGTTTTTCTTTCTTTTACCTTTGTGAACCCATTCTTGCATTTAACACATGAAGTTTGTCGTGCTGATAAAAAATAATAACAATAATAAATACACTTGACGTTTCTTGTGTTTGTAACCACGGTCTTGAATGAATGAGGCAGTAGCTAACTCTTAAGTGATTTTGAACAACAGGCAAAAGGATCTGCTGAATGGCTTCAGCCTACCTATAATCTGGAAACACATCTATCTGAACTCATTGGAGATTATTTCGTGCGCAATAGAGATGGTCTCAACAATCTATGGATTTTAAAACCCTGGAATATGGCACGGACTATTGATACAACTGTTACTGATGATTTATCTGCTATTATTCGACTTATGGAGACTGGTCCAAAAATATGCCAGAAGTATATTGAGCATCCTGCTTTATTCCAAGGGAAGAAGTTTGATCTCCGGTATATTGTCTTGGTCCGTAGTATGAATCCTTTGGAGATATTCCTTTCTGATGTTTTCTGGGTATGCACTTCATCTTCTCTTTGTAAATTTCTAATTCCTGCAAAACCTCCTAGAAAACGTTGTTCTAGTTATTTCTCAAACATGTAGGACCTCTTTGATATATGATTGTGCGGTATATGCTATTATGTCACGTGTGTTTCTTTTTAATTTCTTCTTATTTTCAGAAAATTAAGTTATTGTTCTAGTTATTTCTTAAACCTGTAGGACCTCTTTGATATATGATTGTGCGGTATATGCTATTATGTCACGTGTGTTTCTTTTATTTCTTATTTTCAGAAAATTAAGTTAGCTTATTGCAATTTGAGGCTGGAACCTTTGACAGCATAAAATATATCTTTCAACTAAGAGATTTCACGCTCTCCAAAACAGCAGATAAGCTAACTTATTAAAAGTAGGAAGGGATAAGGCCAAGCAAACATGTTTTCAATGGCATATCCATCACACCGCATAACCATATTTCACATGGATCTTTGACTTCTTTTTCTTCATCTGGTAGACCCTACTCTGGTGGGCCACACTCAAATACGACAAGGTTGGACAATTCCCAACCACTACATTGGAAGATGTTCGATGAGGGGAAAAATCAGTGGTTAAGAAAAAAACCATATATTTTTGTTTGGCGATTTTTTCCCCTTTGCATCATCAGCTTTTTTGTTAGGATTGTGCTACTGGTTTGAGTTCTGGATTGTGGCCCTGCTATGATAGCCCTCATTGGGTGAATTGTTGAACGGTTCAATCTTTTACTTGTGCATGCTTAGAATAGCTGATAATTTAAGCAAACAGAAGTGACAAACACCTTCTGTTTTCTCTTTAGATAATAGTAATAATCAGCATCACTACCACAGCTTTATCCCATCTATCTGGGGGTGTGCTCTTTTCCACTTGAGCATATTTAAAGCCATGTTACTTTTTTTCGGTTTTTTTATTTTTGCAGGCTAGATTGGCAAATAATCCATACACTTTAGACAAGAGCAGCCTTCTTGAGTATGAAACTCATTTCACTGTCATGGTAAGTTCTATGCATCATTCTAGCATGAAAACCAGGAGGTCACCCATAGGCTTTTTCACATGCTGAATGTGCTGTTGTGGCATACATGTCAAATCCAGGCATGCAGATCAACTAATGGGTCAATTAGTTGGGTCGGGCCTCCTGGGATGAACCATTGCGCACACTCAGCCTTCGGCTGGTCCATGGGCTTGGCCCAATGGGATTGTTTTGGCCCATGGACTATTGGCCACAGGCTGATGCGCATCCTGCATTAGCTGGGTATTGCGTTCAAGTAAAAAGCTATGAAACTTGATTTTCTCCTTGAATGAATTGAAGAGATTTATGTTGGTTATGAGCTCATCTTCAGCTTGTATTATAGAAGAAGGTAATAGGTTGTTGGTCGATGTAGCTCCTTCAAAGGGGCCTTGAAGGTTGCTTTCTTTCAAGGCGAAAAATACCACATCTCGTTAATCATTTCTTTTTTGTAAATTGATGTTTCTATATCATCCTTTCTTCAGCTCCTTGACAATTGAACCCTTCTCTCTCTCTCTCTCTCTCTCTCTCTCTATGTATCCTGTAGATTATAGCTCCTACCCTTTTTTGAACTCTTCCTTATTTCTATTTGTGATTTTTTTTATCCAGTTTCTAATAAAATCTTTTGCCTTGAAAGAAAGAAAGAAAGAAAAACCTGTGAGAGGCAATGGTTGAGAATCAATAAACACCTGTCACAAACTGTCTGTGCCTCCTGGTTTTGCATTTACATGGCCTATAATCATTTTCTTTTCCTTTTCAGAACTACGTTGGACGGTTGAATCACATGAACACATCAGAGTTTGTGATGGAGTTCGAAAGGGAACATCAAGGTTTCTTAGTCATGATCTCTCTCTCTATCTCTCTCTCTCTCTCTCTCTCTCTCTCTCTCTCACACACACACACACACACACACTGCAGCTCTTTCTATACTTAACGTCTTTTAGGTTATCTGCTGTTGCTTGAAATGGTTCCTTATGCTTTCAGTTTTTCTTTTGATCTTTAACACTTACTTTATTCCCTATTGTGCAGTAAAATGGCTAGATATCCATCAGCGAGTCCGGAATATGATTCGAGATGTGTTTGAATCAGCTGCATCAGTGCACCCAGAAATGCAGTCCCCACTGTCAAGGGCCATGTATGGTGTGGATGTGATGCTTGACTGCTCCTTCCAGCCAAAGCTATTGGAGGTATGTCCAGTGAGGTTTCCTTTTTGCTAGCAATTGAAGTCTTTGGTGTCCCCTCTGCATAAGTCGGTCAAACATGTATGCTGAATGAGGTCATTGAAAATCTTTCAGTAACCATACCGTGTTGTACTTGAGACCCCCATTCACTGTATTACTGACCTCGAGCATAATGCATGCAGCTAAACCTAGCCTAATTACAATTGTCAGATTGACTTCTGAGTGATGGATGAAAATTACAGGTTACATACTGTCCCGACTGCACGAGAGCATGCAAATATGATACAAGAGCAGTAGTTGGAAGTGGTGATGTTATCAAGGGAAAAGATTTCTTCAATATGGTTTTCGGTTGCCTCTTCCTTAATGAATTAGCTCATGTAACACCTCTATGAGAGTGCAAAGCAAAGCAAACTTATGTATATTATGCATTTAAGGTTGAAAGTTTTGACTAAGTCCACTTGGCAGTGCCTTTTGGAATGATAACTTTTGAGATGTTTATCAGTTGACTGTTAATTGTAATCCGTTAGCCCTTTGCCTGAAGTCATTTGAGTGTTTATTTTTTAATTACTGGCTAGGATTTCTTTTCCATGTTTTGTATTCTTCATGAGGGCAATTTTCACCTCTGGGGCTCCGTCCACAAGCGGATCCCCGCAGGTAAAAAAGTCTCTGTTTTCATGTTCCCTCTTCCGAAGAAAATGTGCCTGTATCAAGGGCCAGGTTTACATGGTCGACATATAGAGAGTGATATAAGTGATTTGACTAACAGGAGGTCGGGAACAGAGGATGAATCTACAGGACTTTGGTACAAGATAACCACTTTTTGTAAACTCACTCCCACATGGTCCACACAGCTCGATTTTAGAGTAATTACAAAGACCAACCCTTTCAACCGCTAAAATCAACTGGACCGGTACATGTAACCAAGTGGCCCCCGACAGGTTGTGTGTCGATCGTCTCTTCTTTTCTTTTTTGGCACGATGGAATATCACTATAGAAATTCTGTTTTAGCCAGCTTAGGCTTACAAAAATGATAATTTTACCTTATCGCCAACATGTGATATCATAGAAAAAATAAATAAAGGGCAAATTTGTCATTTTTATTACTATAATTTTTTTGGAGAGCTGCTAAATCTACAAACCTTTTTTCTTTCCCCACTCCCCATTTTTTTTAAAAAAATATTACCAATATATCCCTATAGTAAATCCCCAAACTGCCATCTCCCTCCCTCGCCTTCTATTTCCATCTCCCTGCTCACCTTCGCCCGCCACACGACCCCACCCACCGCCATCCCTCCCTCTCCCCCTTTCCGTTTCTCTTTGCATCTCCCTCTTCCTCTCTTTCCTTGTCTTTCTCCCCCTACCTACTCGCCTCCACCTGCTGACGCCCACTCTCCCTCTCCCTCCCCCCCTCTCTCTCTCTCTCTCTATATATATATATATATATATATATCCCTCTCCGGTGGTGTTGTTGGAGGCGGTGGTGGTTGGGGTGGGGATAGTTTAGGTATTACGGGGGTGTGTAAAGAAAAAAATTTAAATCTTCATACTTAAATGGTGTGTGAGAGAAGGGGTGTGGAAAAAGAAATTGTTTTTTGTAATCTCATTTTCCTGACCCTTCCAAGCAAACAAGTGAAGTGAAATGATTGAACCCTTCCAAGAAGCTTCCAAAATACCCCTGTCCCTCTCCATCCGTGGCACCCTCTCCCTGCTCGCCGCCCATGCCCTCTCTCTCTCTTTCTCCTTGTCTTCCCCCTCTCTCCCTCTCCCAGCACGCTGCCCTCCTCCGCCCACGCCCTCTCCTTGATCTCCGTCCCTCTCTCCTGTTCAGCTATTCAAGGCTGGACAAACAAATAAATATATTGTTCGGCTTTGGGTGGCCGATATCAAGGAGAGGGAGAGACAGGGAGAAGGTGCGGCGGAGATGGGCGCCGAGTAAGAAGAGGGATAGAGATATTGAGAGAGGAGGGAGAGGGAGAGGGCAAGGTGGCGCTAAGCAGAGGGAAGTAGAGAGAAATGGCTAGTTTGAAACTTTTTTGAACGGATCGCAATGTACAAGGAGCAATGAGGGATTTGTGAATAACCTCTCCCTAAATAGTTATTTGCCCCCTTTTTCTTTTTTTTTTTTCCGATGATCTTATATAAAATGATGATGAAGAAATCAAATAAAACCAACCTGGTATCATCTAGGAAAGTAATAAAGTCAATGAGGGGATTCGACTGCGAAAGTGTTTCCTTCTCCTCCTGGATCAGACAAGAGTATTTGACAATTGGACGAGAGTAAAATGTCTCGATCCCAAGTGGAGTGGGACCCACTCGATGTGCGAAGTGGAGGGCAAGCAAGGGCCAAGTAAATAAATAAATTAAAAAAGTAAAAAAAAAAATGGAAACCCGCCGTGAGCATCATATTCCATATGCAGCTGCGAGCCTGGCACTCAGTCTTCCCCACGTCGCCGGGTGTGTTTATTTTTAGTGCGGGAGGGAATTCAAAGGAATATCATCAGATAATCGTGCCGTGCCCCACTCCCCACTCCACCGTCTTCTTCTACTCTCTGTCTCTCTTCTTTCCTTCGACCGCCAAAGTGAGAGAGAGACACCCACTCTGATGCAACATTTGAGGAGGAGCTGAAAAGATCTCTTTCTCAATAACCCTAGAAAAAGAAAAGTAAATTAAATTAGAAGAAGAAGACGACGACATGTCTTATCACGACAGACAGACTCCCTCTGCATCTTCTCCTCCTAACCAAGAAGAAGATCTGTAAGTTTTCCTCTTTTTCCCCCTACACTTAGTCTACTCTCTCTCTTTAAAAAAAAAAAAACCCAATTATAACACATGTTTTTTCTAATTCTTCTCTCTTTCTTTTGGTTCTGATGTATGTATATATATATATATATATATATATATATATATATATATGTACTTACTTTTAATTTTGACTTCCAAATGGAAGTTCTCGGGAGTCCGAAAGGACGATTTGGAACCCCCTTCCCACTTTTTATTTCTCTCTTTTAAAAGAATAAATAAATAAATATTGAGGTTTTAGGTTGTGACGTTCACGTACGTAACCTGAAATTATGTATTGTGGGAATTCAAGAGTCCTTGCATTGTAGTTTAATCTGTGGGAACGCTCAATTAAGCAGCATCGACGGTCGGAAGAATTACATGAACATCCCAAGCCAGAAAGGGAGGGAAAGGACCAGTGCTTGTGATTTGGATCCAAGTGCATCCGTTACCGTTAGATCGAGTATCCACTTCCGCATTGAAATGACTGATCTACAATTGATTGCTTGTCTTCCTTATATATATATATATATATGTAATTGTCGGCCTTTTGCCTTTTGCCTTTTGCCATTGCCGGCGTTCCCTTTCTAGCATCTTTGGGTTTGTTTTGTACAAGGTGGATGGACATTTGGATATGCTTCCATCTTTAGGTTTTTGGGACTTCTAATTACTGATTCTCTTTATCATTTGGTTGTCTTCTGTCTGTCGGCTGTCTGAAACTGGCATATATATATATATATATATATATATATATATATATATATATATTTCAATTTAAGCTTTCTTTCTTTAATAAACTGATGTCCCTAGGTCAGTGAACTGATCTGTATTACAATTTTCAGTTCTGGATCTCAGTTTTTTAGTTGCTCTACCTAATTCCCATCACATCATGGGGTTGCCTTTAACAAGTGAGACTGGTTTCCTAGATGAATGCATGACTAATCAATCTTAATTGACGTGTAATGTGATGATCTTCTCTCTACATGAACATCTCCTAAACCTGATGACTCATTTGATGGGTTGCAAATTGACAGTAAAAATCTAATGTGCGGTTGATGATTTCATCTAATAGAAGAAAGCTCACCAACTGAATGGTAATGATCGTCAAATAGAATTGACTTTTCGAGCAAATATCCAAAATGAAACCGGACAGTTGAAAGGTCTGGGTTATGTAAAGGTGGGATCCACTTGTACAGTTTCTGAGCCGAGCAAAATGGAAAATGTAGAACATGTAACCTCAGTGAATGTGCAGTTGCTTTGGACCAATGTTTATGGTGGGCATGTACGAAATGTGGGGGGACTACTCTTGACTCAACACAATGCTCAAACTCATGAAGAAAGCACCTTCTATTACATCTGATACCGCATAACCCTCAGATTTCATCTCACTTCATCTCATTTCAACTGACTTAAACACATGTATAGGTTTTGTAGGGTTGGGTTGGTTGAATGCAAATGGTGGGAAAGAAGCCCACGTTGTGTGTCTTCTAACCATGTGATGGGGTCCAGTTGGAATATGTGGGGAAGAGAGGGTCAGTTGTAGAAGGAAGAAAGAAGAAGAAACTGTGGGGAGAGAGAGAGAGAGAGAGAGAGAGAGAGAGAGAGAGAGGCCAGTTTTGCCTAACTGGGCAGTCATTCAGATTATTCCTCTAGAATGCCCATCTAACACTTGTAGTCATCTTAATTATTGTGCAAATGGACCATTAAAAGTCCCTACCTGTTGCTCAGCTGGCCAGGGACGTGTTGTCTGCGTGGGTATGAGAGTTTCAGTCTCTTGTGAAGCAAGAAAAAGGACCATTAAAAGAGAACATAGCCAGTGATCCACATTCAACTGCAAGTGACCACCAGTTTGTTCTTGGGATTGCTCGGTGGGGATTTTTTTTCCCATTGCTTATTCTTGGTGAGTACGGCGAGATGAATGATCTGGATCGCTGAAATATGGGCCTCACTTTATTGTATTTCTGGGCTTGGAAGAACTGGAGATTCTCTCCACTCTGTGTGGTGCAGTGCTTTGAGCTGTTTAGCTTGGTCTTGCATATGTTGATCTCTTTATGGAGAAACACACAAGTTTCCTTACCGTGTAGCTCTTTATTGAGTAGTTTCTAATTAGTAAGGTGCATTCTTGCCTGTTCTGATAACAAATGTTGTCATTTTTTTATTCCAGGTTTCTCGATATACTGCATGAGGCTCCTTTATCTGGTCAGCGAAAGCGCACAAGGATTCTTGGGAGCATTTTGTACTGTTTTCTATTGGCAAGTATCTGCTCTAATCTGCATAACTGCTGTGTCGCAACTGGGTCAGCTGTGATCTTCAGTTTAGATTGAACATGTTATCTTTTCACATTCCTTACTGAAGTTTCTGGGAAGTAGAGGAATGATCCAGTATGGCGTGCACTGATATGGGCTGTTTTCTATACCAGCTCTTGATTGGAAGGTTTTTTTTTTTTTCCAATCGGGTGGGTTTTGGTCCATTCGATATAGGAATTAGACACCTTCCTGGATCATTCCTCTGGATATTATTCATCCTTTTTGAGGAGTTAGTTAAAATTTTCTCTTCTTTTGGTGAATTTGGATATGATTACGTGCTCACAGGTTTTATCTTTTCTAGGCAGGTTATGCTGTTGTGGCTGCCGCAGCTCCATGGATATTTCTTCCTATTCCCAGATTGATTCCGCCCTTGCTTTGCAGTTGCAATGTTGTTCTTATGATAATAACAGGTTTTTATCAGGGTTACTTTGTGGAAAACTAACTTTTTATGTCGTGGTTCTTATTGTCAATGAATTGGACAAAATCTATGCCTCCTTAACTAAGATTCAGGCATTTGTCATAAACTTGCACTGCCCCCTCGAGCTAATGTTTGCAAGTAAAATATCTTTTGTATATCTTGGCAAGTGCGAGGTTGATATATATATATATATATATAGAGAGAGAGAGAGAGAGAGAGAGAGGGAGATATTTAATTTGAGCTTATTTCAATATTTATTTAGTTTAAAAAACATAATAATGTTCACCTCGCTTGGAGGTGGGGGTGTGGTTTCAAACATGTGAGAGGTTTTCTCATGCTCCCTTCCAAAGTCCTCTTTACCACCAGAGTATCGCATAAAAAAAATAAAAATAAATCTGGCATCTTCAAAACCATGCTTATTACCTCTGAGGCTTTCTCATGCTCATTGTTTTCCTCTGGGGCGCTGATGTATCTGTTATGCTGCTGTTGCTTGTTCCTTGGTGGGCTCTCTTGGGCAGCATCTATTTTCTCCTGCTCTCTACACTCACTATATTTTAATAAAATTTCAGTTTATCAGTGCAAAAGTAAAAAAGAAAAAAGAAGAAAAAAAGGGAATAAAGGGAACAGAAGGAAGTTGTGGTATTACTTTGGTGGTGTAGTATATGGCAAGAAACGGTGATGACTCTGTAGTGTATCAGACTTCTTGCGCCTCCTACAGTGATACATGGCTTTGTAAGATTTTCAGTCTACATGGTGTACTTCTGATTCTGGTCCCATATACCTGACACTTTACAGTTCTTATCATGGTGCAATGATTTAGCTTTCAATATCTCTTTCATTCCTTTTCTCATAGATATCAATTAATCTCTTGCACACACAGACACATGCCGCACAGAGTGAATACCTCACTTCATTGATCCTAAGTTGTAAAGTCAGAATATAAGATGACATAGTATCTCTATAGTTTTTTGAAAGGTAGTATCTCTATAGTTATACGGTAGAATTCTTCAAGTTGACCCTAGATAGATGGTGTAAGGCTAAGATGAGTTGCTGCTGCTGCTGCTCATGATCTGAAATTTCTATTGGATTTTACCTGTTTTTATATGTAATTACTAGGGTAGTTTATATTCGTGTTGATTATTTCTTTATTATGAATGTTTTGCAGGTATCTTTCAACAGTATCTGGTCTACCAAGTCAGAAAAGTGCGCCTACAGGTTCCCCCTTTTCTTTGCTTATTCGATATTGTGTTCCTACTTCATAGACGAGATCCCAGTTCTTCAACTCCAGAAGCATTTGTGTTTGCTGATATTTTGGTCTTTCAAATTGTTAATGAAGGGCGATGAAGGTCACATTCAGCTCCTTGTTTAAGCAACTCCTTTACAAAAAATTCAAAATCATCTCCATGACATCTTCCTTAAGGAAGTCCCATCCTACTTTGATGAAGGAGAAGTCGAAGCATTCTAGCGCTGGAGCTTTATCCCCTGAAGGGTGCTTTATCCCATCATGCACACCCAATGTCACCTTCTTTTAACTCTATCTCTAACCACTCACTGATCTCTGCATAGATCAAGGGAAAAGCCTGTCACGACCCGAATTCCGGGGCCTTGCCGGATCCCTGGGTTCGATATGACCAAAACCTTGAATCCGCCATGCGGCTGCTGTTGAAAGTTGGCTTCAGCCAACCCAACACCCCCACCTAGTCTACCACTTACGTCTAACCTATCATCTTCTCTCGTGCCTGCCCTGCTGTTTTCCACATATGGAAAATTGAAAACTCCGCCCAGTCATGGCTCAATTTGATGCCTACAAAACCTCGGGAAACTCCACTGCTTGTGCTTTGCTTTGACAAAGTCATGACAGAACTTGAAGAATATTGACAAACTCATGACAGAACTTAAAGAATATCAACTGAGATTGTATTAATTTGAATGTCCATTTCTTTGGAGATCCCTCCTCAATATATCACCATTTACATGCCTTAATCAAGGCTCTAATCTAGGCAATAGGATCAATTACAATTCTAAGTTATATAAACAATGACTAAAATAGAATATACACAATAATGTACACTATGTCATTGACCCAAGCAATGGACGTGATATATTTTGAACTGGGCCGGATCCCTTTGATGGGTCGTGGGCCTGATTAACACCCCCTCTAAAATTGATGCGGGAGAATCAACGAGCATCAATTTGCCAACCAAGAATTGATGGCGTGGTCGTGGAAGACCTTTTGTAAGAATATCAGCAATTTGAAGCTCAGTGGAGATATGTGGAAGGCTAATGACATCACGTTTAAACTCATCACGTATGAAGTGACAATCAACCTCAATGTGTTTAGTGCGTTCATGAAAAATCGGATTTTCAGTAATCCTAATGGCACTTGTATTATCTGCATGTAGGGCCTTCTGCTGGAAATCCAAATTTTCGTGCTGAAAAATCCTAAACAGTTCGCCAATAATCCTAGAAATATCAGGCAAACATGTATATGTGGTTTTTGGAACTTGATCTGATGATCGGGGTTGGGCCACTAAGATGATGGAACTGTCGCAGCTGGTAGATGCCACTGGAATTCCTTGAACAGATGCCTGGATCTGTTTTTTGCACGAGAGAGAGAGATTTATTCCTCTCTATCCTATTGCCTTTATGCTTTGGAAGAAAAGAAACTAGATGTTCTTGAGCCTTGCTCTGATACCATGACAAACTCATGATAGAACTTGAAGAATATTGACAAACTCACGACTGAACTTGAAGAATACCAACTGAGATTGTATTAATTTGAATGTACATTCCTTTGGAGATTCCTCCTTAATATATAACCATTTACATGCCTTAATCAAGGCTCTAATCTAGGCAATAGTATCAATTACAATTCTAAGTTATAGAAACAATGACTAAAATAGAATATAGACAATTATGTACACTGTGTCATTGACCCAAGCAATCCACGTGATATATTTAGAACTGGGCTGGATCCCTTTGATGGGTCGTGGGCCTGATTAACATGCTCCACAAGAGAACTCAATGCATTCTCGAAAAGAAAATACCTTTTAAACTCCTTGCCTCTACTTCGGGCGCCAAGACCCCAGACGGTCTGTTAACAGTCTTAAAGTCAAGTCCTACTTGTCTGCAACCTTGGGGCCTCTGCATGAATCTTTTTATAGCCACAGTTGCCTTCAATCCATAGTCATGCACCTTTTCATTTCCGATGTCGCCAGCTATCACTCCAGTGTTCCTACAGTCGTCGTCTTCAAAAACTAATTTATTTCATAGTGACGATTCCTAAACAACACTGTCTTCTACCTCCAATCTTCCTCTATTGCAATTGTCACGTGTCTCACACGTCTTCCATTGTGGATTCACTGGGCTTGTCAAAGCTATAATCCTCTACATCTGAAGCCTAGCCACATGGTTCTACCTTTCTAGCCGAAGCATATTGCGGCAAGAAACTCACCTCCAAATTCCTATTCTCCTCCCACCAGCAGAGGAAAGGATAGCCAAAACAATTTCACTTTCGCTTCCTCCTGTATTCTTTTGAAGTTGCTCAAATTTTATCATTAGATGGCCAAACTCCAGAACTTCTTGTTGACACTGATCCTGTCTACAGCCACCACTTCCCAAGCTTATAGATGCAACCATGTGATTGCAGTTACAAGTCATCTTGCCAATAAGAGAAAAGGACAGAGAGGCACCGCAAATCAGTGGATTCAAGTCTTGTTCAACAGGAACACTATTTCTCCATTGCGAACATGGACCTTTTAGTTGCTGCTCCATATCTTCCATTGGCCGAAAGATGATAAATTGATAACATTACATCTCCGCCCAGTTGTCTCACTACTACCTCTTCCCAGACTTACTAGTCTCCTTTGGAGTTTAGAAGAAATATCTGGGGCTTACTTGCTCTTGTTTTGCACAAACTGGCCTAACGTGCTTCACTGAGGAGGGTACATGCTTCCCTTATTTCTCTTGACTTGCTATGGGAACCCTGGTTTATCTCTAGCTATATGCAACAAATTTCACAAGAAGTTTCTTCCCCTAAATTAGCTCCATTCCTTGCTTCAGTGGCTTTTGACACCTCAAATTTCTCAAACAAAAGCGAAATTTCATTGGGCCTTGTTCGATTGGTCCATCTATTTCTCAGAATATAGATATTCATCACCTTTGTAATCCAAGAGAAAGCCATGACTGTCTACCCAGTTGACATAGGAAAAAGGATGTCATCTACCATCTACCAAGATGGTGACTAGTTTGTCTGAATGAATTGGTGCCTGTCTTCTATTTCTTCTCTTCTCTGGATCAGTCCACTTCCCAATGTAGAAACCCTCATCTCCTATGCTGATGTTCATCTCTCTGGTTTTCTTACCCCATCCTAATATCTTATTCAAGTTTAAAACCTTCTTTCCTGATTTCATGATGCTTCTTTTCTTGGATACTTGCTGATGCCTTTAATTGATTGCAGCCGCAAATGTTGCAATTATGTTCAGTGATTAAAATATTGTTTTATCATATCATATAATTCTTAAAGAGCTTAAATGTAAAAGAGAAAAGCTAAGGTGGATTGTTGAGTTACTAAAAACATAGCTGGTAATAGGGTTGAGTGGAAAAGTAGAACTCACAAATCCTAAATAGGACCGGGACATTATCCAGAGAAAAGGATGAGCCCGTGGATAAAAAAAAGAGGGTGTTTTGGGGGGGGTGGGGGGGGGGGGGTGGGGGGTGGTGGGGTTGGGGGTTGTTAAAACATAAAAATTGTATACTTATGATTCATCCGTAAAACATGATATTGGCACTGGTAAACTTGGTGGTGTGTATTGATGTTATGGGAAGTATCGACCTTACATTCTAAGGATACTTTCTGATTGATACTATCTATGTATCTCAGTTTACGGCACTTAAATCATTTGTTATTTTAGACCATTTGGCTGTTATGAAATTGGTTTGGATGTGAGTTTACAGGGTTATTACATGTTCAGTCAGAAACTGAAGCACATTGTCCGCCTTCCATTTGCCACTACTGCGTATGGTGCGCATTATGTAATTCCCACCTTGTTGTTTTCTCTTGCTTTCTTATATCTACTTCTAAAGAAGTAATATATATATATATATATATAATTTTTACGGCTGTTACGTTATAATTACTTGTCAATTTTGCTAGGTACTGCTGCAATGCTGCTTGTCATGGTTTGGCAACCACACATCAAAGTTTTATCTGTTTCTACATTACTAAGGTAACCTTACTACTTTATATTCTTCTCATACTGTTGTTTGTGGAAGACCTTACTATTATGCCATTGATGCTATTGACGCTGCCTATTTTCTATACGAAACAGTACCCAATGAACAACCATGTTAATGGCAAAAATGGCCTTTGTGTCGTACTCTAACTCGGGAAGGTCCACAGCCCAAATCTTAACTTGTGTCTTGGTTTTTGAACTTGGCATTAGCCTTACATATGGATTCTCAAAAATGGAAATCTTGAATTAACTTTTATCCATGAGGCTAATAATTTGCAGGAGGCTCTAATCCATAAATTATCCATTCTATTGTGCTGAAACAAAGAATGACTGAAATTTTGTCTGCTATATTTCCATAATAGTACTTGCTTACAACTGTCATTTTGTTGTCAAATGACCAGGATCATTATATTTGGTGAAGTCATATGTGCTGGATCATTTATGAGCCTATATATTGGTATGTTGAAGATCTTGATATCCATGCTATGTTTCCAGAATGTTTATGGATTTTCTTTCGCTGCTTTTATCAGTAATTCACCTAAAGATGGAAGTGTAAGTGAACAGAAATTACAGAAATATGCAGAAGATATGTGAATACTATCACAACATGATATTGTAAGTGATAAAAACTGTGCAAATTTCACCAAAATAGAAGCCAGCTGCCCTCTGCTTTGACATGGGCCTAACGAATTGCATTTTTGGTCTCGTTAAACAATAACCTAAATAATCTATTACTTTTCAAAAAAAAAAAAAAAAAACCCCTAAATCATAGGTTAAAGAGATGGCAACAGAAGACACATTAAGTTTTTTGGTGCAAATCCACAAGCAGAAGCTACAAAGCAACTTTAACCAGTACAGTATTTGACTTCATTCGGGGAAGTGAATTGGTCATCCATACCAAAGGACATACTTTTACTGACTAGCTTTTCCTGCATTCTCATTTCATCTTCTATTTTGTGATCAGAAGTAGAATAGAGGTATGGATGATTGAAAAAGTAGCTTATATATGCAATTGATATGTTCAAACAATGTGCAATCCGTGATTTACTATAATAAAAAGAAGGCAATAGCTTCAAACTTGAAAGCTTATAATTTTCATACCTTGTACATGTAGATGGGGTTGTAATTGTTCATTTGGAAGTCTGTCTTGTCACAACCACGAGGTTGCTGGTTCAAGTAATATTACCGGTCAGAAAAAGGGAATGCAATTGTTTATTTCTTTCTTTGTCCATAATTTTATGTGTATATCGAGTACTGACTGGTCCTCTAAATTGCTCCACTCATACAATAACCTTATGGTTGGCTTCTTGTCACCATCAATAGCAGTTGCTAATCATTGTAGTAAAATTTCCAACCCTTTAGATTAAAAATGCTCAAGTCTTAAAAAGTTTGAGAGACTCGTGATACACCTGATAATCTTATTCCGCGATCTTTGGACATTTCCATTATTGGAGGACACAAGTCAGACATTGAAGTATTTTATTTCTATGGTCACTGGATGCAAATCTTGTTCACTTTACTTCTTATCCTAATTGGAAGTTAGTCACATTACCCATCAAATATGAGCTCCAGGAGATTGCCTCCATTTGTGGGTTAAATAAATACTGCAATGTTTGAGTCATCTTTTTTAGCAATTCTTGCTTTATTGTTTCTTATATGTGTATTTTGATGCTTGCAGGGTGTGTTCATCAGTACAATTCATTGGACTGTCAACCTGATGTTTTGAAGTCGTTATATTCTTCATTACAACCATCAAGTCCGCTTGAAGAGTTGAGGTAGGGATTGGTAGCTATTTCTATTTTTCTTTTTTTTTTCTTTTTTTTTGTGAGCTTTTGCAATTACTACTTATCATTTTCAGCTTCCTATTTCCATATTGTAAGATATAATAAACTGATACCAAGTTAAAGAAGTATCTCTCTATTTATCATATATGCTATTTTCAAACTCAGATGCAATTTATTACACAGCTTAGGTAACAAAAGATTACTTCTTTTTTTTTCCTTTGTTTTGGTTGAGACGAATTATGCTATGGTTTCGAACGAAAAAAATTAAATCAAGTGAAATATCTGAGGTGGGGCTGGAGTAGAAGTGGTAAAAGTTTTGCACTACTGTGAAATCAATTTATTGAGAAAATGATCTGTTATAGAAAGTTTAGATTACACTTAACATATTGTTTTATTTTGTAGTGAAAATGATCTGTTCTCAGAAAGTTTTGATTGGGGCAGGCAAAATCTCATTTTATAGAAATTTCAGTATTGTGTTTTGGAATGACAGAAGAATCCAATTTTAGGCAGATTTGTGGTGTGGTAGGACTCTGTTGAATGATCTATTCTCAAACCTTTATGTGGTGGAAACTAATGAAGATTGTTTCGTCCTGGACTGTATTGACTGTATTGGTGGATAACTTGTTTGGTTGCCTTTTTTCATAGGAATATTAATGATAGACTATATGTAAACCACCATCTTAGCAATCCATATGAAAACTTCATATGCGGTGGAAATGGAAAATCCATATGAAACTGTCATACACCGTTGAATGGACTGTCATTTCCATGGAAAATAGGAGCTGCACAGATGTGCCTTTAGTATTGTAGAGCTTTGGATCGATATGCATATTTAGTGAGTTTTGCTCAGCTTGCTTGATTGTTTGCACTTCTAAACTTGGCACTATACCAGGTTACTAATAAATGCCCGGTTGAATAGGTATCATGATGGAGGCCGTCTTTCTGATCAGCAAATGGCTCTGTTACAGTATCAGCGAGAAAACCTTCATTATTTGAGTGAGGAGGTATTGTGTTTATTTTGGTCATATAATACTGCATATCATAGTCATGTGATGCTTTTGTTAGCTGACACTTGTTGGGTGGTCACTCTAAAAGTGGTATGCTGTGAGACATGCCACTTGAATGGTTGCTAATTCACTATGTAGCATCTAGTATCACCAACCTGTTCGTAAAACTCAAGCAAAGTGAGGTAGATAATACAATTCATATTTTAACAAATTGCAGGTGCTTCGTTTACAAGAATGCTTGAGCAAATATGAACGCTCTGCTGATGGAAGCACTCCTCAGGTATGTAAGGTCCCAATGAAGAAAATTTAGTTTCATATGAAGAGAGATGAGAAGTTGATTAGATCAATTTGCTGCGTTAAAAGATGTAGTTAAACTCCTCAAGGAAAATTAGCCGAAAGGCTCAAAACAGGGATGTACCTACATGGGACCGCCCCAGGTCCAATTTAGATTCTCCATAGAGTTTTAATGGGGCCTTGGAGCAGGAGCGGGCCTACGCTGGAGCAATCTGGGCAGTCGCCCCAAGTTGGAATTGAAATCCCCATATAGTTGAATCGGGACTTGGAGCATGCCCCACATATCTAAACTTGACACTCCACATATGTCTAAAGATAGCCCCACATATGTACAACTTTGTTGGTAAAAAAGAAGAAGAAAGCATTGCGGCAAGACATTGCGCTCTCTTCTTTCGAAACCCGCACTGATTGTCAATCGAGCTTCTCATCACCAGTCTCTATTTACTGTGTAGACTACTACATCTTCATCTGTCAAACATATCTAGTATAATGCTCCCTAATCACTCTATATGTAAATTTGAACGCTTAATCTCTAAGTCTTAATTCCAAGCCCTAATCCCTAAATCCTAACTCAAACCCTGAGCCCAAAACCACCAAATCTGAGTGTATCTACAAATCCAAAGATAAACAAATCCATTCCCATTATCATGTATTCTTACCCCCTCTATAATTCAAAGATGGGTTCTCACTCCCATTATGCGAAGGTTGGAGGCTTTGAGATAGTGAATAGGGAAATGATGGGTGTCGTCAAGATTTTCTTGTATTCCGTTTTTTCTCACACATCCACTCACCTTGAATTTGCAGCAATCTCCATTCGCATTGATATTGACATATAAATTTAGTGAAACATGACAATGTGAATTTGAGTATCTAAGAAAAAAATCAAGGTTAGATTCATTTTTTATCCATTTAATACCTTTTGATGCTTATGATTAACAACCTAATATCTTCATTGCCCAATCTTCAATAACTGTAATGCATCTAGTTGAGTTCCACGAGTTGGACATTTTCTAAAAAAAAACATGTGGGTGCTATTTGGTAATGTGGAAAAGTCTTGCAAAGTCTAAATTATTTTTTGAAATGTTAAGTCTAGCAAAATTTTAGCCCCACCCAAATGAAAATCATGGGTCCGCCACTGGCTCAAAACATCCTTCTCTTGATGGAATGATTGATTCTTTTAGTTATTTCTTCTGATCTTGAAAAGATAGTGTAGTCTTGTGACAAGATATTTTACAAATATTAATGCTTCCTCGTAATTTTCAGGCAAAAATTTTCACATTGATTACGACTGAAAAAACTCTCACATATATTAATGCTTTGCATTTACATATATTAGTGCTTCCTCTTGATTTTCGGACTTATTTAAATTTCACATTTATTTTGATTGGGCAACTTCTTCTTTTTTCTCCAAAATGTCACAGGTTGTATTCTGTTCAGAGTGGAACTTATACCATGTGACCTAAATCTCTGTAAGTCCATGGAGAACAGAGTACAATAAAATAAAATGAAACTAATGTTACCATTCTAAATAAAATAAAATAACTGGAACTGTTGCAATTCTCAAGTCATTGGCTTTTTTTTTTTTTTTAATTTTAAAGCTACTCCCTTCATAATTGAGTAAGCATTATTGCTGAGTAATTTAAAGTACCATACACCCATGATTTCATGAACCATTGATTAATTATCTAAGTCTCTAATTTAACATTTAAGTTCCTGGACAGCCATATGATCCAGAAGTTTCTTACACTCTTTGTAATCTAAATCATAGTTATCAAGAGAATTGTTTCCCATCGTAATTCCCCATGCTTCTCACATCCTATTGCCCACTTCTTTTTTCACTTATACATAAATACTGTACCTAGATGTCAGAAAATGAGTTATTTCCTGCATCGGTTCTAAGTCATCCAACTATGACCTATTCCCGTTGAGGCGTTGAGGCCTATTTAAGTCTAGTTGACTGGGTAGATGCCCCTTTTTTTTTACAGTGGCAACACGTAGTAGGTTTCAGTTATTGATTTGTGATTTGTAGGTTTTGTGGATTTTTAAAAATCACAAATTGGATATGCTTTGGTTAAAAAAATCAAATGAAAATTTTGTTAATTAAGCACCACCTGTTAATTCAACCCCAAGGGGTAGCTTAGTTGGCCTAGGACCGCGGTTTGCACCTGGAGGTTGTAGGTTTGAAACTGCACTACCACACTGGGACTACAGGGGAGTTTATCCGGCTTGCCTCTGGGCCCGGAGGGATTAGTCCAGCCCAAAGGGTTGGGAACCCTCTGATAGCAAAAAAAAAAAAAAAAATTGTTAATTAAGCACTACCTGTTGCATCTTACTGCAGGTTGATCTTGCCCATCTTTTAGCTGCTCGCGATCAAGAATTACGAGCGTTATCTGCTGAGGTAATACATTATCTATTCTTGCCATTCTACAGTTCATTAAGAGGTGCTGTGAGTTGAGATTATGGTCAGCCTACTGCAAGTCTGATGGTATTGATGGAAACTGTCTGGATTGATAGGACCTGCAGAGAAATAGAACATATAAAAAACTACAACTGCATTGGAGAAGAGAGATGGTGGTTTGACAACATATGTGAAGTTATCACTTCTGTTTCCTTGATATGTTGTAGATATGAAATCTAACAAGGTTTGGGTAGTAGAACTTGAGACATGGAACACCCCAAATTCTCGGGATAAAGTTAGGGAGAGAATGAGTACAGCATGGTTAGCTGTAACTCTTATAGGACCTTTTATTTTGAAATAATAATTTTTTCCTTCTTTGTGGTAATAAAATTCGACACTGCAAATAAAAATTCTGCATGTGAATTACTTTTTTTAAAAGCTAATTGCTGATTTTTTTTTTTTTTTTTTTTTTTTTAAAGGAGAGAATCAGAGGTTGGGGTTTTAGACCAGCTAGTACTGGCTGTGGAAGAGGGACAACTAGTTTTGGAGTTCAAAACATTATTATTATTATTATTATTATTACTATTATTATAATTGTTAATTCAGATTTTGGGAAGGGAGAGTCTATCTGCATCCTCTTTTTTTTCAATTTGTTTTTGAAGTTTTTTTATGCCCTACCCATTACCAAATGGCAAAGGACTTCCTGAGGAAGCACAAGAACAGCCTACACCTGGTTCAAACTTGTGACCCCACTTTGGAGGGAAGGTGCCTTTTCCACTGCATCAATGTGATGTGTCTGCCGAGCAAAGCAGCTTGTGTCAGAGAGATTAGCCTTCAATGGGAATGAGTGGAATTGGAGGACTCACAATTATGTGCCCCAAATACCCGTTACAAAAATGCTGACCTTAATTAGATGGATGAGGCTTTGGTGGTGGAGACAATGATCATGATTGGTTGGGATCCAGTATGTTCTATATTGCCATGTTGCTCTGACAAGACAATTTAGATCAATAGATGCTAAGACGAAATTGGTCAATGCAGATGAATCAAATTCAATCAGAGCTACACCTTGCACGGAAATTGATTGCAGAACGCGACTCTGAGGTTCAACATATTCGCACAACCAATAATCAGGTATTGTTCACTCACCATGTCTGATGGGTTTTTCACCCTTTCACTAAATAAATGTTTTATTTTCTAATCTTTCTTGGACTTCATTTTTATTGTTAAATTCGTGTAAGTTATCCTGCCTCCATTCAGGTTTTGCTGGCATATATTTCTGTTGACTGCATTTAATAGTAGAGCTCAGAAATTTTACAATTCTAAATAACACTACTGGTACAGTATGTTGAGGAAAATGAAAGACTAAGAGCCATTTTGGGGGAATGGAGCACTCGAGCTGCAAAGGTATGTTCTTTCATGTATATTACTGAAACTGAAAAGGTCAACATAGGATTGGAGTTTAGTCTGCATTTGTCTCCTCATTTTGGTAGCACAGTTATTTTCTGATTTTTACTCCAGGACCGGTTTGTTTAACATTTCAGGGGGGAGACGTCTCTACCTTTACAGTGTTTTTAGTTAAATTATGTTTGGTTCACATGGCTGTTTCCAGAGCCATGGTCAATATAATTGTAGTTCTTGCTAATAATATTGCTCTGAATGGGCTCTTCTGTTCTTGCTTAATTAGTGTATCCAAGGCAGGACCCTTTTCCTCCCTCTTCCTGGCTGGTCACACAAATAATGTGCTGATGCCATTTGAACATGAAACCAAAAAAGACCCTTCGGTTTGCTGTCACTTAAAAGAGTAGATGTTGCTAAGCTTCTTTTAAAAAAAAATGTGCTCCTTAATTCTGGAAATTCTCACTTATTTTCAGGGTTTTTTTTTCCTTTAACCTTTTTATCTTATTGGAACCTCTTATTGATATATGCTATTATCCATGTGTAAAGCTTGAGCGGGCACTGGAGGCAGAGCGGCTATCGAACATGGAATTGCAGAAGAAGATAACAAAGCTGAGAAGTCATCCAAGTCAAACATCTGAAGAGCAAGGGGACTGATTTTTGTCACGTTTTGGTGAATACATCCTTAAAAACTTCTTGTGCATGCTTTCTTTTGGAGATAGGAGGAGCCTGGAACCTCAACATCAATGAACAGTGGATTGAGAGTTCAAAACAGTAGTTTGTGAAGGCACTAGATTTGTACTAATGGGTTGTCTTTTGTCACAGCCAGGATAGAAGGATTTCAAGTTGCTACTAGAACCTGAATTTTTTTTTTTTAATGAAGATTGCTTTTGTACTTTAAAATTCCATAAATATTCTGAGAAGGAACCAGATAATTTTCGAGCTAGGGACGTGAGCTCTTGAGCATAAACAAGTGCCACACACATGGTGTGGTGGTCCGTGTCATTGTTTTCATGGTTGTGGATAGTACGTGTCAAAATTATCATCGTAGATGAGGCGATGTTGGTGCCATCAAAGAAGAAAAACAGCAATGTTACACATTAAACGGAGATATGACCGAAGACTTTGATAACCAGGATCTTCGGTCTTGGATATTTGAATGACGTGATTTATACATGGTTAGTGCCATCAGATAAAACAACTGACCACTGGGCCATGCGCTGAGCTTACCAACAAAAATTTAAATTTTCAAAAAAATAAAAAATAAAGATTATTCTACTCTTCTATATATGGATGAGGATAAATACCTAACTAGTAACTAGAGCTAACCTGACCTAGTTAGGGCATCCCCTGTTTGGTTAAGCACGAGTGCCCCATACAGGAGTATGAAGGTCACACATTCCCCTGATAATCTGGTGGCACCTCACATGATAAAGGGTGGATTAGAGGGGGAAAAGATAAAAGAAAGAGAAAAGGGGGCCAAAACCAGGTTTGGGCTTGTCCTAGACCCAATTCAATCACAAATGGCTCCAGTCGACTCCAAGTTGTTTTTGCCCCTTTTCTTTTCTTTTTTGTCCTTTTGAAATGGCTGAAGCTGCAGACCACAGAGCGGTCCAATTCAAAAAGATTATTCGAAATAGTACTCATCATGAAGAGAATATGGATTGGGCCTCGAGTCAGTGTCAACGTTGTTGTGGTTGTATTATGTGATGGTTATATGTTGCAGCTGCAGATTGTTACAACATATTGCTCCCCACTTGTGCCTGGCACACGCAAATTGATATCCGGGTCTTGCACCTTGGTGCATTGAAGCTCGAGAAAAGAAGATTGAAAAGCGGGTTGATGACAGCCTGAGATTGTCGCTTGGTCTTTCTTGAGAGAGATTTTTTCATGATTGCGATGAATATGCTTGAAGAAGAAGCCGCTCCTTTGGGATAGCAGCTCTATCCTAAAATGGGATAAGAGAGCGGGGCAGAGCTCTATACTGAATATTCGGAAGGGTGGAGGGGGGGCTCTCATGGATGGCTTCCAGATCATCATGTTGACCTTTTACTGGCCCAGCTGTTTACATCTGGTGGCCATCCTGGGTTACCTCTCTCTTACAGCAGAATTTAAATCCCGTTTACCATGATGAGCTTTTCTATTTTGCCATGAGCTCATGTGGGCCCCAGAAACCTACCATTTCAGCACACGTGTCAGCCAAGCTCAAGCCCACAACTGCTATGAGCCAAACGATAACAAACGTGTTCATCAGTCACCTGAAAATTGAAAGTGGTCCCTGGGGCAGTTTCTGATTTTTTATTTTTTTTATTGGTGCACCGCCCCCACACCTGTTTTTCCACGGCGGTTTTTGTTGAAGGAACGTGAGAAGATTGGAGAAGGTGTCCCTCGTCTACTACTCTCCACAAAAATAAAAAGAAAAAAAAAAACCTTTTATTTTTTTTTTGTTACAAACATACTTGTGGAATATGAGGCCAGGCCGGGCCTTCTGTCTGTCTGTCTATTACTGATCCACCGATGGTTGGTGCAGGAACACAAACGATTATCATCAGCATGTGATTTGGCAACGCTCAGGTCATAAGATATTACTGTAACATATGATGCTCATGCACTGGTATACAATGATAAATGAATGGATCTGGAATTGATGAAAAGCGTAGTGATGAATACTAGGGGCACAAGGAGACGTGGATTTAGGGGGGTTCTTCTGCTTTAACGACATTGTCTATTGTTTGACCTATAGATCTAAACCTCTGTCGCGCATGAATAAGCCTGTTGTTTTCTTCTTCTTCTTCTTCTTCTTTTTGTTATTGTTGGTAGAAAAATAAGCCTACTGTTAGTATCATCCAACCATGAATAATGAATTTCTTTTGGTAGATGTGGTTAATGTATAATATTTCCCAATCAAGCGAATGGTCCGAAATTCCCTCTACAACCAACCTGTTCGAAACTCGGCTAATTTTATTTTCTATGTTGGTGATTGATGAGATCGCTATAAAAAAGAAAAAAAAAAGCCTAAAATAGAGCAGAAATCTTAGCCATATATTCATGGAACTAACTTGATACATCGATCAAACCCAGCCTTACTCATTGGGTTGGGGTTTGATTTTTATTGAGCGAGGTGAGATTGGACATCATGGAATGGAACAACATGCGACGTATTTCTATTTTTGACTCTGATTTATTACCAAAGAAAGGATGGCTGGAAGCTTCCAACATTTAAAATTGGGGTTGACTATAACCATATCCCATGATTTTTATTCTCGTCAAGAAATTAATGGCCATAATAATACAAAGTTTCAAGTATCATCCGGTTGCTTTGAAATTAATCACTCTCTTTCATATGCGCTTCATTTCTTTTCCAAAGAGAATTTCAAATACAGCCTTAAGTTTTTCTCTTTTTTATAAAAAGAACACAAATTTTAAAACTTTTCAAATTGGTCCTCAAGTTTTCTCGAAACTATTCAATTAAGGATATCTATCCATTTAAAGTTATTTTTTTTTAAATTTTTCTCTTGATTTTTTTAAGACACTCAAATTATCTTTCGTTGAAATAAAATCCTCCTTTATTTTTTATATATTCTCTTTATTTTCTTCACCAGTGTCCTCACTATAATTAAGGACAACCAGTGTCCCTGCGCGACTGCATATATTAGCTGTCGAAATCATGTCATAGCAAAATAAAGGGTAATTTGGATATTTTTTACCTTTAAATCTGAATTTTCTTAATTGAAAACTTACCGAAATAATTATAGATACTGGTTTGAGAACTTTTGAAACTAGTACCTTTTTTTTAAATAAGCCAAAAACTATTTGAAAACTTCCCTCTTTTCTGTGATGACATTTGACAGACCCCTTTTTCTTCATCTCATTAATTCCACATGTTTGGTAATTTTCAATAAGGTGGTTGGGGTTTGTTTTCACTTGACATGACCAGGAAGAAACAAGCTATCTCGACTGCCGAAGCACTCGTCTAAGCATCGGTGGGCCATGGCTTATGTTCAACTTGTGTAGGTTTTATATAAAAACAAAATGGTAGAGAAGGATGATGTGAGAAAATATTCGAGTCGCTGATTGATGGGATTCCAAAATTAACATCCCTAGCTCATTTTCCCCACATTCTTGTTTTTTTTTTCCTTTTATGCCCCATGGCCCAAAAAAGCCAATATAAGTGGGAAGACGAAGTCTACAAAGTAAGAAGGTAAACCCACATAAGAGGAAAGAGTAATATAATTAGAAACTAATCTCTCAATATAAAAGCACAGAAAATCCCACACAAGTGGGAAGACGAAGCCTATAAAATAAGAAGAGAAACCCACACAAGTAGAAAGAGTAGTATGGTTAGGAGCCAATTTCTCGATATAAAAACCCACACAAGTAGGAAGACGAAACCTACAAAGTAAGAAGGGAAACCCACACAAGTGAAAAGAATAGTATAATTAGGAACCTATCTCTCGATATCATTTGGCCAAGCATTGCATTCAGTGGCCGGGAACGTTATTTGCGGGACGACGCTCGTATTATCCTGAAAAGAATTTATATAGAAGGGATCGCCAAATAAAAAATTCTCAAAGCTCCAAAGGATTCCTCCAAGTCCAAGGGGAGGCCGAGACCGTGGGTGGGTGTACCGGAAAGGGGCCCATAGAAGCTTCTTGCCATCAGCTGACCTATTGCCTGACAGAATGACTGGGCCCCGCCCTCTCTCCCTCTTTAGTCTTTTCTTTTCTGTCCATTTGGGGGAATAAGAATTGAATTGAAGATCAGGGGGCAGGCAGGGCGGTTTTGTCACATATATATTTTTTTAATTATTATTATCATTATTCCCAGGATATTTTCTCTAATATATATTATATATTATTCCCCTGACCCTGAGTCCGCGAGGTACGGAGTCAAGTTCTAGAAGACTAGGAACCAATCTACAACTGCTACCAATTAAAAAATACACCCAGAAACTGTCCTTTTCCTTGCTCTCATATATGTTTTTCAGCTGGTACCAACCATACAACTGGTCAGAAACTCGAGCACGAAAAATAGACATAAATAAAGTCTCACGGGAGTTGCTTGCTTGAAATGTCAGAAACTAGCCTCTAATCTCTTTTTGCGTTTGTTGGACGACCAGAAAATCCTATTACATCTATTTTTTTTTATAACAATAATTCTATTTACTCTAAAAAGAAATCTGGACTAAGCTCACGTTGCTAAGCTTAAAATAAAAAAACAGGCAACTAATCAAAGTGAAGAAGGCGAAGAAAACAATCAAACAGCATATTATATTATAAATCAAAGGAAAGAAAAAAGCACGAAAAATCCCCTCCTCATCATGAAAAAAAAAAAAAAAAAAAAACAGCCCACGTCATCGGCCTCTCAAAGTTGGGACCGGACTTCAGAGTTATTAGATTTATTACTAAACATTACATTTACCGAGTTGGGACTTGGGGACCGGACAAGATCCACGGAGTTGATGTAGTAAAAAACCGAAACTGAAGATTTAAGTGATTCTGTTGCCTAGTTGTTAGTGTGTGTGTGTGTACTGTATAGGCAGCATCCCGCTCAATTTTATCCAAATCCTTAGACCGGGTTTAAGGAGGAAAAAAAGAGGCCACTCTGCTTTAATTCATCAAGTGGGGATTACAGTTTACATTCACATGTGAATGGTGAACCCAACTCCAATTGAACTGCAATTTGTCTGACCTAATGCCAACACGCACTTTCGGATTGCATTTATAATTAAGGATGGCCTCGAGGAAGTTTCCAATTATCATCCGGATTTACTGTCAATGCAGTGAGACCTAATACCAACCGTGTCAATTTTTTGTTCCAACATCAGATTAGCAGCCTTAGATTAGCATGCCTGTGTGCCACGTGTACCATAATTTGCCGCTAAAAGTTTTAAACTCTAGCGTCCATTTCAAAGAAAAGGTCTACTCTTATTTATTTATTTATTTATTTGTTGAGATAAAGAGGAAGTATGATTTCCACTTTGATTTTTTATCCCAATGGGAGAGCTCAATAAAATATGTTCGTGATGAAGCCTCAAATCAATTAGTTAGTTAGTAGGTGTGATGTGACTGATTGTAATATTGCTATTATTATTATTATTATAGTTGTTATTAGTGGTCCTGGAAATGGTAAACACGTTTGGAAGGGCATTTCCGTCATGTAAAAAAGTAAAGAGAAGACAAAACACTCCATTTCCGACGAATTCATTGATGGAGATACAGGAGTTGCTTGCATTAGCATACATAATAAAACAAATATGAGCAATGCATTTCAGCAGTTCGGTAGAAAAACAATTAGACACAACAACATTGGATAGGAATAGGGACTAGGGAGTCGGTAGTCAGTACTTGGTTGGTGGAAGGGGGAAGGACTAAGGGCTTGAATTATTGGGATGATGAAGGCCGGCCTTGAAATGAAATAATCCAGCAGCAGGAGGTGGTAGTCCCTTCCTAGTTCCTACCCTCCCGATCCACAGCCCCCATTAAATCAAAAGAATCAGTCATTCCTTTCTTTCATTCCCTTCATCCATCGAAAAGATCTTCTTTTTTTTTTTTTTTTTTACTTCTTTCAGCTGTCCGTGTGGCATGTATTCTTTCTGCCTTGTGTGAGGACCGAGAATGCTCTGCAATCTCTCATGGTCATGGAGAAGTCTCCTTCCCAGTTGCTTGAGACCATCATCTTCTTTCTCTCGTTTGGTCTGTCGTCGTCGAAAGAAGCGGGTGCGGGTCAAGAAACAGGTCTCCCTCCAGAGCAGGCTATCCTTCTCGGACCTCAGCAATCCGGCCTCACCGCTCTCCCCAGAGGACCTGTCTCTTTCCCTCGTGGGGTCCAACCTCCATGTCTTCACCTTGGCAGAGCTCAGGGTGATCACCCGCAACTTCTCGTCCAGCAATTTCCTTGGAGAGGGAGGTTTTGGGCCTGTCCACAAGGGCTACCTTGATGACAAGGTCAGGCCCGGTTTGAAGGCCCAGCCAGTTGCAGTCAAGCTCCTGGATTTGGAGGGTGCACAAGGCCACCGGGAATGGCTGGTGAGTTGCTTCAATCTCCAAAATGCCTCCTTTCATTTAATCTATTATCAAACAAGTTCTTCTTCTTCTTCTTCTTCTTCTTCTTCTTCTTCTTCTTCTTCTTCTTCTTCTTCTTCTTCTTTTCCCTCAATTTCAACTCTTCCCTGAATTATATCACCATCATCATTATCATCGTCATACAATAATTTTAGCAGCATTGTTGATGAGGATTTTTGCAGACGGAGGTGGTCTTTCTTGGGCAATTGAGACATCCCCACTTGGTGAAACTGATTGGATATTGCTACGAAGATGAACATCGGCTTCTTGTGTACGAATTCATGTCCAGGGGTAGCTTGGAGAATCATCTGTTTAAAAGTAAGTTCTATCATGTGCTGCTAATCCCCTCCACATTCATTATTTCCAACTTCGAGGGTATATGGTAAATTGGTTGACGACTAGGGACAATTATTTTAGTCTCTGTTTCCTACCTAGAGAATACATCAGCAATTCCAATTACCTAGTGATGGCCCCATGTCCCAAAATAATGATAAGATGATCTTAACCATCTATTTTGTTTGGTAGCCGCTGAAAAGCATTTTCACTGTCCTCTATGGATGACTTTTAATAAATCTAGTATCAGAGCCAATCGGTTACGAACTCAAATATTAGGAAAAAGACTCCGCGCTGAAATGTGCTTGTCCTTACTAATAGCTCAGATATTTTGTTATGATTGGTTGGCAGAGAAAATCTAATGATTGGCTAGCTATTAGAGGGAAAGATGGGATGTAGTTGTGGACCTCCAAAGTTTTACAGGTGAATGCAGATGATGAGGATCATCCCAAAAATTTCTAGGCCTAATTAGCGTTCATCCGTGGCAACTGTATAATGGATAAGTTGCCCCCAAAAGACAGCACAAAGAGCCTGTTCATACTCTTAATCAACTTACAGCATATTTGCTACAGGTGGATAACAGGGGAACCAATTAATTTAAGCTTTAGCGAAATCAAGGAGAATAGGAAGAGACCGTTCATGTTGTGTTAGCAAACTAAGTGTGAGCAATATCAGCTCCTTTGCAGCTTTAGTGTTATAAAACCTGTCTTACAGTGTTCATCCAAAAAGCATCTCTCTCTGTTTGTGCTATAACTAAGAATAAGAGGTCCTGATGCAGGGTTTTCAGCTTCTTTACCATGGTCCGTGAGACTGAAAATTGCGGTTGGAGCCGCAAAGGGCCTGGCATTCCTTCATGAAGCAGAGAAACCGGTCATCTATCGCGATTTTAAAGCTTCCAACATCTTGCTAGACTCGGTAAGCTACCTCACCACTCTGTAGTCTCTGCTTAATAGTGTTTGTTTTCATATCTATAAGCAGATCCATACTAAAATTTGTCTAAAATATCAGACCTACACAGCTAAACTTTCTGATTTTGGGCTTGCAAAAGATGGCCCAGAAGGAGATGACACCCATGTATCTACTCGAGTCATGGGCACACAGGGCTACGCCGCACCAGAATACATCATGACAGGTAGTGCACCTGCTTTTTAAGATGGTCTGATCAATGTCTACCATGGAAATCCAAATGGAAGTTTGCTGGTTTGCAACTGACCCAACAACCACTTCCCAATCATTTTTTTTTTCAGGCCATTTGACTGCCATGAGTGATGTCTACAGCTTTGGGGTAGTCCTCTTGGAGCTGCTGACAGGAAGACGGTCCGTGGACAAGAACCGCCGGAGCAGAGAACAGAATCTCGTGGACTGGGGCCGGCCCATTTTGAAAGATCCCCGGAAGCTTAACGTGATAATGGATCCACATCTGGAAGGACAATATTCCCCCAAGGCTGCTCAGAAGGCTGCTGCATTGGCTTACCAATGTCTGAGCCACCACCCCAAATCCAGGCCCACCATGACCACTGTGGTCAAAACTCTGGAGCCACTTGAGGACTTGTTGGATGATATGCCCAGTGAACCCTTCGTTTATACAGCAAAGCCCGAAAACGGAAGAGAAGACGCCGAGAAGAAAGCCGCAGAAACAGAGAAGGCCCGCCAGAGCTGCAGGGCCCGTTTGCCCACAACAGCTACAGCTGACGGAAAGGAAGGCCATATGAGAAGAACCGCAACCAAAGAGAATCGCCGCCCTCATCGCCTTGCTCAAAGACACAGAGGTCATCCACCCTCAGCTGTAGCGGCATTGTCAAGCTACTCAGATACTGCCCTTTACAAGAAATACGGGAACGGTCTGATTCCGAGCAAAAAATAGTCCCAGGGCACCACCAACTCCAAGTGATTATTTGCGAACTTCCCTGCACTGCTGTACATGTGTAGATAATGATTTCTCTGAAGCCGCACGCACATTCTACAGTTCCAAGTGTGGGAACTATGCAAAGTCTGCAAAAACCTGCAGAGGCCCAGAAGCTCTTCAGGATGCGTCGCTCATTTCTGAAATTCTATACACAATTCCATTGGTTTCTCAAAGAGAGCACATGTCTGCATGTAGTAACCACCATCATGTAGAATTAGGGATTATGTCAAACCGGAGATACACTTGATGTTGTATCCAATCCCCTGTTGAGCCACCACGTATAAATTAAGGTTTTGCTGCTTCCCAATCCTCTAAATATAACTAAGTTCGCCATCTGATCTGATTTAATGTAAAGCCATATTTCATTGAAAATTGTGGGACACAACTCATTGTGAATCAAATTTCTGCATTACATATTTCTTTTTTAATATTGGTGGAATAAAAAACATTGCAATTTTTGTAGTTAATTCTTCTCTTCCGTAGCTCATTTTGCTCAATGGTTCAACTTTGTAAGCCGACCCCAGTTTGATGGAGAATAGGCTACGATGATGTCATGCACCGCATCCAGCTTGAAGTTATTCGACAATTCAAATGATAATTGAGAGAATGGTGGGAATAATAGGAATCAATCACTACAACAAGCAGTTCGTACTCGAGGAAATATAGAGTCCTACTATGCAGTAAATGAGCAGCACCATACATGTGAGGCGCCAGAGTATGGAGTAACAAATTGTTGCTGTGATGGGCTCCAAAGTGGGGAAAAAAAAGGGCAAATTAGAAAGCCATAGTAAAGATTGTCAATCACACTAGCATAAAATAAGGAGGGCACTAGGACAACAAACTGAACATTATCCATGTAGGGCTCTCTAATCCATCCGTACCATGAAGGTGCATTTCAGTCATGCTGCAGCGTCAATGCAGAGTGTGGTAAATTAAGTAGCTCGTGTAGTTCTTGTCATGTCCAACAGACTGCAGTGTGTGTGTCAATTTTGAGTAGGTGCGTGCCATTAGTAGCTTACTGCTCAGCATTACATAACCGATTCAATCCCAAGAATTTGAGATTCTTCTCATGGAAATCACCACATTAGGTTGTGTTGGATATTTTCTAAAGTCCAATAATTTAAAAAACAAAATCTCAAGAGGCACTCGAAACTTGGATTTGTCTTTCCAAATATTTTAAATTTTATGTCTTTTCAAAAACATTTGTACCATTTAGATGAGATGTGTCTCTTCGGGCCCATTTCAATGGATGTGACCTCATTTTCAGGCTCCAACTCTATAAATTAAGGTGATTTTCCAATTTTTATATAGCATTCAAAATAAGCAGAATGCAGTATTTTTCCAAGCAAATTGTCTAAAGAGCATTTTCTTCTCTTTTATTTTTACTGTGATTTTAAAGGCGATCTTATATTTCTGATTTTAGTGTGCAAACTTCGAATGAGAGTTGGACGTTGTATCCCGTGACAAAATTTCACGAAAGCCACATGCATGTGGGAAATTGTGGTCTTTAAGAAAGCGTCTTAATTGCTGAGCCTTGCTCATTTTTCTTTTGCTTTTTTATTAAATTTCTCACATTCACAATCATTCACTAATTATTTATTTGATTTTTCGATTGCACATTTTTCGTAAGTAATTCCCCAGCAGGTTGGAGTTGGACCTACCAATCAAGAGGAAGTTTGGATGCCCACTCACATGGAAACTGGACATTTTGAGAAACCCATTCATGGATGAGTTTCAGGTGGGAGCTCAGCCAAGTCAAATTTAAGGTAGAAGAAGGTGGAAAAACAGTTGCTTGCCTAACATATCTTCGATTTTCGGAATCATCCCTAATAAAAGTGGAAGACAGATTCATGTCCAGCTCGTCACAAGTAGGCATTTTACTCGTGATTCAGTATGCACCCAGAAATACGTTAACGCAGATTCTTCCAAATGCGAAACATATGGCATGTGGACAAATAATGACCCGATTCCTGTGTTGGATTCTTTCCTTCTTATACAGTATACTAGTCTCTGAATTATTTTTAATAAAAAAAAAATCTTTTTACTTCTTTTTATAGAATATTACCCAAAAAATCTCCTCAGATGTCATGTACACGAAATAAGCCCTCATAGTTCCTTTGTAACAAAGAAGGCTCTCCTACCAATTTTCAAAACTTCTATTGAGCGACATTATCATCACTCGTCTTTCTTCTTCCTCTCCTTTCTTCCTCCTCTCCCTCCTCTTTCTCCATTTTTCTCACTCCATTTCTCCCTCTCCCTCTCTCTCTCTCTCTCTCAAAGAATATTCCATCTTCCTTCCATTTTCAGAAACCTACACTAGACCTCCACTTCCATCAAAACCAGCTATCATTTTACATTAAGAACATCATCTTTCTTCGATTTTAGAAAACCCACACCACGGCTTCCATTTCCATAAAAAATCACTTCTCATCCACCTTCTAAAACACATTTCCTTCCCATTTCAAAACACGCATTAACTCTTCATTCCCATAAAAAAGAGATCCATCTAAAAATTCTTGAGGTACCCTTTGCAAGAAAATCAATTTCGTGAAAGGAATCTCTCTTAAAAAATGGCTCTGATGGATTTCTCCAATTGATTCATCTCCTTCTTCTTCATCCTCAGGGTTTTGAGATTTTCTGAATCTCACTACCTTTGTTGAGGAATTTCTGTTTGCTGGGTTTTCCGGATCAACCTAAGGAAGCATAGAAATTCACAGCATTGAATAGTAGAGCTTTTCAGCAGTTTGGGTAAGGAATGGAGTGGGTGGGAGATGGAGGAAAATGATGAATAAGAGGAAGAAGAAGAGACGAGCAACGATATTGTCTCTTAACAGAAGTACTGACGCTCAACAGAAGTACTGACGCTCAACAGAAGTACTAAAAATTGGATGAAGGGACTTTACTGTTATAGAAGAACTATGAGAGCCTTCTTGGTGCACTAGACATCTAAATTGATTTTTTTCGGTATTTTTTATTATTATTAAAATTTTAAATAATATTCCGCTCCTCTTCTAATGCCATCGCTTGAGTGTCTAATTATAAGATCAACACATGGAAATTTCAATTCCTTTTTAATGAGATTTGAGAGTTATCGGTAGAGATGTCAAACGGGCCATGCCTAAGTTGTGTTGGGCAATGCCGTGCCTATCGTGCTTTGTCGTGCCAATCTCATTTGGTTATTTCGGCTTAAAAAACTATGGTCTTACACTAAAAAAATTAAAGCATACACAGTGAGAAGAGTATGACACATATTTAAGTGGTTCGGTCAAATTCGACATACTCCACTGATAAGAGAACCATTTAGATCTTTCCTACCAGAAGGTTTTTCAATATGATTACATTTAAAACATTTACACAATCTTTTGGAGAATAAAGATATAAAAAATACAAGACTTTATATTTACAAATTACAATGAAGAAAAGAAAAAAAATTAGATCTGTAATCCGCTAATATATTTAGCTGGATCATAATCTTCAATTTCTGTCAACTCCTGCTTTCCCCTCTCTGCCTTTGTATGCTCCATCAAGCTAAAAATGTCAAAACTATATGCATCATGTATCTCTAATACACTGGAGTTAAGATACGAGAATAACTCCGTCACAACTTAACTGAAGCTGGAGGCTCTGAGCAATTTGCTACAAAAGAAATCACAAGAAACCACCTGATTGCTGAACTTGTTGAGGTGCCATACTAGCCCTTGTTGCACCCATTTGATCACAATAAATTTGATATAGTGTTTGTAATTTTGTCCTTAAATATGAAAAAGTATTTAAATATGTGTTTTCTATATTATTATTTATTTCTTCAAAAAAAGATTGTACACCTGTTAATTTTAACCTAGGATCTAAGGCAATAGCGAAACAAAATGTCATTGGAGCATCTTTCCAATATTTATTAAATTTTTCTTCCATTTTTTTTTTACAAATGTCACTAAGTGAAACATGATCTCTATATTTTTAAAATTGTAAACTAATTTTAAAAAGAAAGTTTAGAGCTCCATTAGAAGTGGGATAATACATCCCAGAGAAAAATAATGTTGCATTATTAAAAAAAACTTGTAATAAATCTCTTTTTTGGCCACACAACTCCCAATGTGCCTCAGTCATCAAGTATTCTTTGCATTAAAAGCACAATATTCATTCAAAACTTTTTTTTTCAAATAACCATATTTAACAAATCAGACATAGAATCCAATCTATGTTCAATGTCTAACTTTATTTTTATGGGTGATATATTATGCCTCACACATATTGTGGAATATAATTGTCTTCTTTGTGCTGAGCAGAAAATAAATTTAGCAATACTTTTAATTTTTTCTGTTACCATTGAAATATGTTTCAAACCAACTGCTGCAATCTCATTAGATCAATAGCCGCTTGATTATTTGTTGTATTATCTAAAGTTACAGCTATAACTTTATCCAAAATATTAAATTCTTGAAGTTTTTCCAAAATAAGGGACCTCATTCTATGGCCAGTGTGTTTCCAAAAAAATAATTCATTTATTAATAAGCCATTTTGCATCCATGTTATAGGCAATAGTACAAAAAAGCTATTATCACTTCTAGATTTTCATAACTCTATAGTTATAGTTATTCTACTTGGACTATTTGTAAAGTAATTTTTAATATTTTCATTCTCACTTTGTCAAAGCCTAATAGCATCATTTCTAGCAGTATTTCTATGAATCTTTCTAAATTGTGGGCACATATAATTTGGACAAATTCTTCAGAATACTCATTTTCAGCAAAAACAAATGATAATTCAACTAAGACAATCATTTTAACAAGTGATTGTCTAGTAGTAACAACATTATAAGAAAAAAGTCTAAAACTACTACCACTAGTACTAGAAATTTGGGTCTGTGTCCCTAACCCCTCTTCCCCTTAAGTCCCACGAATATATTTGGGTTCACATTTTTTCTTATGCCTTAGTAAATAGCCAGTAATCTCAGCTGATTCGGCAATATAAATCTTACCACAATATTTACATTTTGCCTTATCAACCTCCTTTCCATGTTTGTCCTTAACGTTAATAATTTCATATGCTTACCAAACTACAGAAGTTCTGGGTCTCTTAGAGGTTCTACGAGCACTAGTAGCTTGTATTGGGACTTCTTTCCCTACTTCTTCTTCCATTTTGACATAATTGTCTTCTTCTCCTAAATTAATGAAAGAAGCCTCTCTTGGAATATTTCTTCTAGAAGATCGTCTAGCCATATTCAAAAACCTAAATTTGAGAAAAAAAGATACATAATAATAGTAATATAGATTTTTGTGATAATTAATATAAGAAAGGGGAGAAAATGAGAGCTAATATAATGTAGTATAGACTATATATTAATGTGGAATCTCAAATTTAAATGAAATAAATACCTCAAAATCTTTGAAGGCCCCTTAATCTTTTCTCTTGATAACTTGATCTTTGGCCCCAAAAAACTTCTTAGAAATATGATTAGAGAGAATTATATAGTGTTAATAGTGAGAGAGTTAGATGATGTTGGTGAGAAATGAGAATGGGAGCCCCTCCCATTTATTGGCTTTTGAAAATTTATAAGTATAAAAAAATGCCCCTAAATGACTGATTTATGGTTGTTAAGAGGGTCAAAACGGTCAAAACACCACTTATAGCTGTTTTATGACTGTTGAGGAGGGAGGATTGGGGGGTTAAAACGGTCATTTTATCCCATGTCGTGCCCCGCGTGTGTGTGTGTGTGGGTAGGGGGTTGTTTGGGTTAAAACGGTCATTTTATCCCATGTTGTGTCGCGTGTGCCGTACTGCTGATGGGTAGTGCCAAATCGTGCCAGTCAAGCCTGGCACAACGGCCCGTGCCCTTGTTCGTTCCACGATGCATCGATTGCCATTCCGAGCCGTGCAAACTTGACCGATTTGACATCGCTATCGGCATCCATCAATGTTGTGTTTAGTTACGAGCTAAGATAGGCCAACTCTTTGGTGATGCATTAGCCAAACAAAGGGTTGATAGAGTGTTTCCTTGGAAAGGTATCATTTTGTAAGTGAGGTGGGAGTGGGGTATAATGCTCTTGTACGTCTTTTTGTAGTTCCGCTTTTGTAATCTCCTTTTCTTTTAATGAGTAATTTTGTAATTGTCTCTATATATATATTTCAGTCATTTGAAGAAAAATAAAAAACAATAAAGAGGATTTTACGAGAAAATTTCCGATAGGTGGCCGTTGCATGAAAAATGGCCATGTAGTTTGGGCAACAGAGTTTTATTCCTCCGACTTCTTCTTCTTCTTCTTTTTACTTAATCGGGTTCGGGGGACGTGACAGGAATGGTATCAGAGCAGTGGATGGTTTCTCAGGGTAAAAAAAAAATTTTAGAAACCATAGGACGCGTGTGAGGATTCCATTAGTCAGTAGGTTGACCTTCTAGTTTTATTTCTAGCATTGTGATGTTAGCTTGGGGCATATTGGAATTTACTTTGAATGTTTCACAGGATTATGGCTGGTAGATCCACTCGATCCGGTAGTGTGCCGCCACCAGAGGGTAGTTCCTCTCAGAATGGCCCAGATAATCAATTTCATCAGTTCATGGCAGCCTTCATCCAGTCCCAGAAGGATATGGCTGAGCAAAGTCATAAGCAGAATGAAGATCAAGCGGTGTTCCAAGCTCAGATGCTTGAGGTAGTGCAGAAAGTGGGCCAGCCTCAGGCCAAAGAATATGACCTGAATGAACTGGTTGAGAAGTTCAGAAAGAGATTCCCACTCGAGTTCCATGGCATTGAGGATCCTGCCGTAGCAGATGAGTGGATTGTTCAGATAGAAAAAATCTATGAGGTGTTCAAGTGCACGGATATCCAGCAGGTGCAGCTTGCAGCCCACATGTTTCGTGGGGTAGCAGAGAGATGGTGGAAGACCGTCAAGCACCCGTATGAGACGATTGAAGAAGGTGTAGCCTGGAAGACTTTCACTGAGCAGTTCCAGAAGAAATTCATCCCAGAGCATTACAGGGATCAGAAGATGGAGGAATTTGAGAGACTGGTGCAGGGTGACTTACTAGTACAGGATTATGAGATTGCCTTCACCCATCTGTCTAGATTTGCTGAGAGCCTGATTCAGCCAGAGTCAGAGAGAGTCCGGAGGTTCATCAAGGGACTGCGGGCAGATATCAAGATGCAAGTTCAGCGCAGCAGGTTGACCAACTATGATGATGTGGTCAAGGAAGCATACTGGGCAGAGGAGTCCTTGAAGGATGTGATTATGTTGGAGCAGCAGAGGATCTTGGCATTGATCCCTCAGCCCAAGTCACAAGGCTCATCGTCCCAGTACTATCAGCAGCCAGCACCCAAGAGGCTACGGTTTGAGCCTGCACCCCGACAGCAGTCACAGCGAGTCACTTGCATTCATTGTGGAGGAAATCATTATGGCCGTGATTGCAGGAGATAGTCAGGGGCATGTTATCATTATGGAGACCCAGGGCATAAGGTTCGCAGTTGCCCAGGAAAGACAGGAGTGGCACCACCCACAATCCAGGCTCCGGCGCTCAGGCCACCATATCCTGTGCAGCCATTGAGACAGATGCCTCCTGCACAGGCTAGGCCTCAGCAGCAGCAGGTGATTGTCCGACCACCTCAGCCACCACATCAGCGCCCTCCAGTACCTCAGCAGCGATATCAGCAGAGACCCCCAGCACCCAGATTCCAGGGACGTGGTCAGAGACCACCGCAGCTGCAATATCATCAGCAGCGTCCCCAGCAGGCAGGGAAAGCTTATGCTTTGACGCATGAAGAAGCAGAGGCTGCAGGGAATGTCATTGAAGGTACACTTTTAGTTTGTGGATTTGATGCTAAAGTTCTATTTGATCCTGGATCCACACACTCGTTTGTTGCACCAGCTTTTGCACTTCATTTGGGGGAGGATAAGGAGATACTACCCTATGATTTGATAGTAGCCACCCCGGTAGGTAGGACAGTTTCTTGTAATGTCATCTACCCTAGTTGTAGTGTTCAGATTAGAGAAGTTCAGCTGACCGCCAGTTTGATCATCTTACCAATGTCGGAGTTTGATGTGATACTTGGTATGAATTGGTTAGCAGCGAACCGAGCGGTGTTAGATTGTTTTAACAAGACCGTGAAGTTGCAGAGTGAAGACCGTAGTGTTGAGTTTGTTGGCGCAGAGAAGCCCATCTCCACTCGGTTAATTTCTGCATTGAAGGCAGAACGGTTGATGAGGAGCAGTTGCGAAGGCTTTATTGCATTTATCGTGGAAGACAAAGAGTCCAAGACTGTTGATGAGATTCCTGTGGTGCGAGAATTCCCGGATTTATTTCCGGAGGAGATCCCCGGTTTGCCACCTGTTCGTGAGTTGGATTTCACAATAGAATTGCAACCAGGTACAGCACCTATCTCGAAGGCCCCATATAGGATGGCACCAGCAGAATTGAAGGAGTTGAAGACTCAGATTGGAGATCTGTTGGATAAAGGTTTCATCAGACCCAGTGTGTCACCGTGGGGAGCTCCGGTGATATTTGTGAAGAAGAAGGACGGGACAATGAGAATGTGTATAGATTATAGACAGTTGAATCAAGTGACTGTTAAGAACAAGTACCCGTTACCGAGGATCGATGAGCTATTCGATCAGTTGCAGGGAGCTCAATTCTTTTCAAAGATAGATCTGCGTTCCGGTTATCATCAGTTGCGAGTCAGGAAGGAGGATGTTTCTAAGACTGCATTTCGGACGAGATATGGCCATTTTGAGTTTCTTGTGATGCCTTTCGGGTTGACGAACGCACCAGCAGTTTTTATGGCATTGATGAATAAGGTGTTTGCCCCTTTCCTGGATCAGTTTGTGGTTGTCTTCATAGATGATGTGTTGGTGTATTCAAAGACTAAGGAGGAGCATGAGCATCAGTTGAGGACATCTTTGCAACTCTTGAGGGATAACCAACTGTATGCTAAGTTGAGCAAATGTGAGTTTTGGTTGGAGCAAGTGGCATTTTTAGGCCACATTATCTCTAAGGAATGACTGACAGTGGATCCTAAGAAGATTGCAGCAGTTGTGAATTGGAGTAGCCCGCGGAATGTAGCAGAGGTTCGCAGTTTTCTCGGACTTGCAGGTTACTACATGAGGTTTGTGAAAGGGTTTTCTACCATAGCATCTCCACTCACTAAGTTGACGAGAAAGGATGTTCCGTTTGTATGGATAGAAGAATGCGAGAAGAGTTTCCAAGAGTTAAAGACTCGGTTGACTACAGCACCCATACTTGCTTTACCCTCAGGAAGTGGAGGATTTGTGGTTTACACAGATGCTTCAGGGATTGGTTTGGGTTGTGTTCTCATGCAGAATGACAAGGTGATAGCCTATGGATCGAGGCAATTGAAGGATCACGAGAAGACGTATGCCACACATGACTTGGAGTTAGCAGCAGTGGTGTTTGCATTGAAGTTGTGGAGGCATTATTTGTACGGTGAGAAGTTTGAGGTGCATACAGATCATAAGAGCCTGCAATACCTGTTTACACAGGGTGATTTGAATAACAGACAGCGGAGATGGATGGAGTACATGAAGGATTATGATTTCCCGATCAAGTACCATCCTGGGAAGGTGAATGTTGTAGCAGATGCTCTTAGTAGGAAGGCAGCATTCAGTGGATGTATAATGCCTGAATGGAGATGGATGGAGCAGTTCAGAGACATGGATGTCGAAGTCTGGCCTGTTAATGAGAAAGTCCTAGTTGCTACTTTGGGAGTTTGGGAGCCAGAGATTGTTAACAGGATCAAGGAAGCTCAGAAGGATGATCCTGGGTTGCAGAGAATTATTAACCACATTGAGGACCATTCAGAGTTCAGATTGATTGAAGGAATTTTGTACTGTAAGGATAGGTTGTGTGTGCCCGATGTTCAAGACATCAAGTCAGAGTTGATGACAGATGCGCACCACACCAGATATTCTATTCACCCAGGGAGCACCAAGATGTATCAGAATTTGAAGAATCACTATTGGTGGGTGAAAATGAAGAAAGAGATTGCAGAGTTTGACGCTAAGTGTATGACTTGTCAGCAGATTAAGGCAGAACACAAGAAGCCTCCTGGTTTGCTTCACCCGTTGGAGATTCCTAAGTGGAAATGGGAGCACATCACTATGGATTTTGTATCGGGATTGCCAAACACTAGGAAAGGCAATGATGCTATTTGAGTGATTGTGGATAGATTGACTAAATCAACACATTTTCTACCATTCAAGACTGGTCAGTTTATGAACAAGATGACGGTGTTGTACAGGGACAATATAATCAAGCTACATGGAATGCCTAAGTCCATAGTATCCGATCGAGACCCTAAGTTTGTCTCTCGGTTTTGGTCTACTTTTCAGTCATCTATGGGTACTCAGTTGAAATTCAGTACAGCTTACCACCGTCAGACAGATGGACAGTCAGAGCGTACTATTCAAACTTTGGAAGATCTTCTCAGAGCGTGTGTTTTGGATTTTAAGGAGAGTTGGGATGAGAGTTTGCCTCTGTGTGAGTTTGCCTACAATAACAATTATCATTCAAGTATTGGTATGGCACCATTTGAGGCATTGTATGGACGAAGATGCAGAACTCCGGCATGTTGGGAGGAAGTAGGAGTTCGGAGTTTTCATGGCCCCTCAGAAATTGCCGATTCTAGTGAGAAAGTTCGGATTGTTCAGATGAGAATGAAGGAATCACGAGATCGTCAGAAGAGCTATGCAGATAAGAGACGGAGACCTTTGGAATTCCAAGTTGGGGATATGGTATTCCTGAAAGTGTCTCCGATGAGAGGTGTTGTAAGATTCGGGCAGAAAGGGAAGCTTGCCAAGAGGTTTGTGGGACCGTTTGAGATCAAGAGTAGGATTGGAGACGTGGCATATCGTTTGGTGCTACCGCCAGAGTTAGCCGGTGTGCACGACGTTTTCCATGTTTCGATGCTTCGGAAGTATATTCCAGATCCCACTCACGTGTTGCAGCATGAGCCACTTCAGTTACAGGCAGATGCAACATATGTGGAGCGTCCGGCACAGATCATCGACACTAAGGAGGTAGTGTTGCGTACCAAGACAATCCAATGGGTCAAGGTACAATGGGAAAACCACAGTCCAGAAGAAGCTACGTGGGAGCTGAAAGAGCAGATTCAGAGGACGTACCCTTATCTTTTTCCTGATGAGGTATGTTTAGGCATTTGGGGGACCAAATGTTCTTTTTAGATGTTAGAGTTGTAAGGTCCGCGACCTTACTGGGTCAGTTGGGCCCAACAACAGGCCCATTGACCCTTTTTGTTGATAATTATTTTATTAATTGTATTTTAGATATTTAAGTGGGTTTAGAGCATGAGCGAGTTTCTTTTAGCATTAGAATAGTATCTGCGAAGTTTCGTGCGATTCCGAGTTCGTTTGTTGATAGCAGGGGGGGTAGTTTGCAATTTAGGGAAAATTGAGTGTTTTTCGAAATATTCCAAACGCCGTGATTGATGGGTTCGTTGGAAAGGTTTCGTCGCGCTGATCATTTTTGTCTCTTGACTCATCATGATCCGACAACTGGAAAACCTTCAAGTGGTCCATTCTTTCACCGGACCCACTTAAAGGGCAACTTAGGTCTTTTCCTCCCTATCTTCTTCTTAACCTAATCTCTCTCTTTATTCTCTACAATTGAACGAAAGAAACTGCAGCCCCATTCTTCTTCCTCTTCTTCCTTTCTCAAGCCAGATCTCTAGCCTAGAGCGATCAACTCGAAGATCCGATCCGCTAGTTCTCATTCTCTCGATCTCCTCTTGCTTCCGATATCAATTTGGTAAGCGTTCTTATACTTTCATCTTTTCATTCGTATTCTTTTGGTTAGATTTAGGTCTGATCTTAATTCTTTTTCTTCTTATCTTCTTCTTGGCTTCCTAGATTTCATTTTATCGGGTTAGATCGTGGATTTTGGGGTAGAAGGGCTTCTCCTCGAGTTTTGCCCAAATTCTATCATCTTCTTGGTTGAGGCAAGTAGATTTGCATTGTATTTTTAAGCATGTATGTTTGTTTTTATTTGATTGGCTATGATTCCTTGTTAGAATTCCTTAATTCCAAGCCTGTTATGATTTAGGGATTATTATTGTTAATTATTGGTTTAGGTTGATTAAATGTAAATTGGAAATGGAAGTTATTTGATTCAATTAATGGAGTGGAATGGAAGGTGGATGGATTGGATTGTGGGGAGAGCAGGTGGCTCATTTTATGCAGGTTAGCCATGGATTGGCCGGAGGAAAAAGGGCCAGAAAAACCAGTTTTCGGCCATTTTCGGGGTTCAGGTTGCAGTTCCGATCGATCGGACCTGCAGTCCGATTGATCGGCAATGTTACTTAACTGTGGCTGATTTCAAACCGATCGATCGGACCTTTTGTCCGATCGATCGGACTGCCTTTTTTTAACAACACAGGTGAACTTCGGAAATGCATAACTTTTAATCCGTCCGTTGGAATTCTACATGTAATATACCGTTGGAAAGCTCTCGAGATGTAGAATCCAATGGTTCTAGTTTCATCACGATCGGAGGTCGGAAAGTGATGTAAATGTTCAGATTATTACTTCAGCTCATGTTTTATTGTAAATGAGACTAGTAACTTAGGTTTGGGCCTTAGATGTTGGAAACCATGCACCCACACTCATTTGACCATTAATGGGGTTAAAATCGTAGCACGTGGCTTGGTGTGTTTCGATGGGTTTCTAGGTATTCGTGTATTGCACATGAATTAACCGAATGCGTATGAAATTGTTTCATTAGATGCTTAACATGATTGTACACCAAGGGATTTCCCTAGAAGCATCGTTGATCCATTTCCACACGTACTCCGCTAAAACATGTGGAATACAAGGATGACACCACTTGCCTAGGTTGGATTGTAATTCCCCCTTGTCTTGTGAATTCTATCCGTTGATACTATTCCTTGTATACTCTTTTGGCATAAAACACTTAACTACTTATGAAACATAAATTCTTATAGAATTTAGGCTTGGACCTGACTTAGAATGTATCGTAGGAACCTTGTCTTGTATTGATGAACATGACTGGCTAGCAATGAAAGGGATTATTACGTGGTTTGCTTGTATGGTATTGTTTTGAATGAGATAATCCCTATGATCGTGTCTGGTACATTGAACTAGCCAGACTTGCTTGTCTTGTTTGTCCTTGTGTCAAAACCACTTTATTATTGTTTGCATATCATGGCCATCTGCAGTTTGGGGTTTATTGACGAACCGGTTACTCGGTTGTCGGGATGGGCAGTCGGCTTTGGACGGCGTCCATGGCGTTGAATAGCTGGGAGCGGGCATTGGATCGTGCTGCTATTCCCAGGACCGGGAGCTAGGATCCTACTGGAGCGGACTTTGGTATCAGTAGTCCAGATTGGGATTGTTACTGGTAACCCGGGAGGTGGCATTGGACATCCTCGGAGTCTCCCTCTTGTTCTTGTCTTGCATTGCATGATAGTGGTTATTGTTAGATGGTTGTTAGGATTCCTATTATTATTTCTATCGATCATTATTCTTGCTTTATGCCTAGACTCGCTTTCCTTGTGTTCATATGATGTGTACTTGTCATTACTCTATATTTGATGCATGTCATGTTTATTATGCTATGCTTATCTATTGCTCAACATGTCGTTGACTCTATTCCTTGGTGTGCAGACACCTCAGGTGGTTACTGCTGCTATGAGGAGCAGACCGGTGAGGAGATCCCAGAGGATCTCCAACCAGTCGAGGAGGAACGCGAGTGGCGTGCCGATGACGTAGAATAGCGTCATCACTCCCGGCACGAGAGAGATTCACATGGACTCATTAGATATATTCATTTATTTATTTCTCTCGTTGGACCTTTTCTTTCATTGACTTGGTTTTATTTTATTGGCCTTGTTTATTGGGATTGGCCAATGTAGTAAATTACTTTAACTCCTTCAGTAGTTTTAATTATTCTTTCTTGCAACTTTTAATTTAATGAGAAGTTATTATTCATTGACTGATATTCCATATGCCTAGACTTATATGAGGTCTGAAATATAATATCCTCACAGCGGACTTACGATCCGTGGGCCCAAAGGACAAAATTTTTAATTAGTCCTAAAATTCACTCTCCGGATCCGGTTTATTCTTAATCGGGTTCTGGGGACGTGACATCTGGGTTTTAAAGAACCACTGACTTTGCTTATGGGTTCTTCATTTCTCCTCGAACCGTTGGGAATCGATCTCGATATGCTTCTATGCTGACCTGAAAGAAGACAGTGAAGAGGTTCCGTCCAATGCTGTCAACTGCAACATTTGCTATTGGTTTTTGAAGGTTGTGGGGTTTTTTAGGAATTGAGTTTTGTCACATCCCGGTCCCGAATCACCCTGCCCTAGGGTAATCCCCGAGGTGTGTCACACGTACTCCCACGTGTTGTACCTGTCTCGAGCCAAGTTCAACACACGAAGGAGAGAAAACAACTTTTCCACACTCGTGAGTCAAAACTCACTAAACGTATTAAAAGCAGTTAAACATAGCGGAAGCTGTAATTCATTTATGTGAAGTATCAAATTCCCGTTCAGTCTAGATAATGATTCAAGTTTCAATACAAAAGAATATTACAAATATTTACATTGGTGTACAAAAGAAGATGTAATAAAGAACCCTATACAATCAATACCAAAAATATAAACAAAAGAGTTTCTATAATCTAAGTGTGGCCCACACAAAAAGGAGCTAGCCACACCACAAAAGGGTCTCCCAAAAGATAATTTCGCTCTCCGAGGATGACAGAGTCACTTGGCCTCAGGCGTAGGCCACTCTTCTAACCCTGAAGGTACCTCTTGGGTAACCTTCGCTCTCTCTTCTGCCTCTGCAAGATCGGAGGTTGCACCTGTGACTGTGACACCAAGTAGTAGTACCATTAATACGACGATTAAGCAAGCATAAGCGAAATAAGGAGATACATAATGTTTCAATTGAATTTAAGATGGGTAAATTAACAGAGATCAATAACAATTACCAACTGGGTAGTGCTCAAATGTATAATTTATGCTTGATGGATCAAGTAAAATGAAAACACACAACTTGGCTACTAACTCAAAAGAGAGCAAATCTAATTGGGATGTCACCAGCGGCCCGGCCAAAGGCTAGCTGGTTACCCGTATGGAGTTCCGGAGCTCCATATGACTTACTGCAGTAGTCTTAATTACGTAAACCGAGTGTAACCCCGTCGGGTATCACTGGGTCGAAGTTAAGTAGTGCCGACTCGATAGAATCAAATAACACTCAGAATAAAAGTGGAATTGGGTAAGCTCATATTCCTTTAGTCATAATTGAATTGCATGATAATCACATATTTTCAATTTCTTACTCAATCTTCATCTTTAACAAGTATCAATTCGGATGTACCCAAACGAAATTACGATTCGAACATAAAAGATTAAACATCAAGGATTAATAAGAGTATTATCAACTATTAAATAGATTTTGAAGTCCAAGATGTATTCATACACCAATATGAATCTTATTTTTTAGAAAACAAGATATTTTTGTTTTACTATTCAACTCTAGATTTTTATACTTTCAGTCCTCTACCGTCCATTTCAAAATAAGTTGGAAAATTACCGAATTACTACTTTATTTGGTGTCACCAGCTACAAGGAATACGTTGAATTTCCCAACGAATTTTCATGGCATAGTTTTAGACTAAAGAATATCCATCGGCCCAATTTATATGGTTAAATTTCCCATTCTATGGTCATAAGATCTCAAAATTCCCTAATTTCCTACGGAAGTAAGGGTGCATACCTTAATCCACTAAACGAGCGATTAAGGAGGGTTAGAAGACACTAGGAGTGTCAATACTCCTTTTATTGGGCCCAGAAAGCCCAAACAAAATGGGCTAGGTCCGCTTGAGCGGGCCCATGTCCGCTCGAGCGGAGGCTTCCAGAGAGGGTGCGCGCTCGAGCGCCCAATCCAGGATCCCATTTCGGGATTTCTGCTGGTCTTCTCCTTTCCATGTTTTCTCTTCTTCTCTTCTAGTTTAACCCTGCAATAAAGAGCCTCCTTGCTTCCTATAATCACATACACAATACTTCCATTCATTCCAAAACAAACCACATGAATAAATCCAACTCATTTATCATCTATCAACATAAGAAACCCAAAATTATTGAGAGAGAAATACTTGAATCCAATGGAAATTAACAAAATGCAAACCCAAATTATGCTTATACTTGCCTCAAAGAAGAGCTTTCCAACACTTTTCCAACTCAAAATCAAGGGAAACCCCAAATGCACAAACCCTAACCACAAATCATGGGAAAAAGGGAATGAATATGCATGCATGAGTAACTATGAATCCTTTGACTTCTTTTCCTCTCAAAATCACAACAAGAAAGTCTTTGACCCTCACCTTGACAGTAACCCTAGTTGAGATGAAAAGAGGATGGAGAGGAGATAGCTTCTTGGTAAAGTAAAGTAAGAAAATGTGGAGAAGTGAAGAAGATGATGAAGTTGAGTTCTCCTCTTAGCCTTCCAAAGCTCAAGCTCTCATTCTAGAGATACGTGTGAAGAGGAAAAGAGGGAAAGAGAGCAGTGAGATGGGAGGAAGTGAAAAGGAAATGAAATGAGAAGGGTGATATTATATATATAAAGGGATTAAAAGGAATATTTGCAAGAAAACCCAACAAATGGCATTATTACCAATTTAAGTCAAATGGGAGTTGAATTATACAACGGTTGGTCAAATGAAGAAGAGTCTGATATGAAAATTAATGTACTCGTCAAAATACACACGATGATGTCAAAATGACGGACAAATTATGAAAAACACGAAAACATACATTTACGAAAAAGTCCTTGACTCTACTCAAGTGAGTCAATTCCACTATAACTCACCTATATAAGGTGTAAAACTCATCCAACTCAGTCTATAGAGATTAATAAACACTAACCACCATAACTTAATAGTTAAACACAATTAATTAATACTAATTAGGGTTAAATCGGGTCGGGGTGTAACATTTCTCCCCCACTAAGACTCATTCGGTCCTCCGAATGATCATACCTGGGTGAAGAGTTCTGGATAATGCCGTGCAACTTGTTATTCGAGTTCCCACGTAGCTTCCTCAGGTCCATGATGATCCCAAAGAAGTTTTACCCATCGTATTGTTCTCGTCCTAGCACTTGTTCTTTCTCGTCGATAATACAAAGTGGACGTTCAATGTACGTGGAGTCAGGCTTGATATGAATTTCTTCATATTGAATGACATGAGATGGGTCACGGATATACTTGCGTAGCATAGAAACATGGAACACGTCATGTGCGCCTGCGAATTCGGGAGGAAGCTTCAATCTGTAGGCTACATCACCTACTCGGCTCTTGATTTCAAATGGTCCCACATATCGTGGTGAGAGTTTACCCTTCTGCCCAAACCGAATGGTGCCTTTCATCGGGGATGTCTTCAAAAATGCCCAATCTCCGACTTGGAATTCGAGCTTCCTTCTTCTATTATCTGCGTAGCTATTCTATCGAGATTGCGCCATCTTCAATCTTTCTCTGACCTGAAGAACTTTCTCACCTGTATCCGCGATGATAGTCGGTCCATGAAAACTTCTTGTGCCGACCTCTTCCCAACAAACAAGAGTCCTACAACTTCGTCCGAAAAGAGCTTCAAAAGGCGGCATCCCAATAGTCGAGTGAAAACTATTATTATATGCAAACTCGCATAAGGCCAAATGCTCGTCCCACTCGCCACTAAAGTCGAGAACGCTGGCTCGAAGCATATCTTCTAAGGTCTGTATGGTGCGCTCGGACTGTCCATCTGTCTGCGGTGGTAAGCGGTGCTGAAACTGAGTTTGGTACCCATAGACTGCTGAAAGGATTGCCAAAACGAGGAAACGAACCTCGTATCTCTGTCGGAAACTATTGAGGCTGGGGTGCCGTGCAAACGAACTATCTCTTTGACAAAAAGCTTTGCCATCTCATTGAACTTCATACCTTTCTTGAATGGAGGAAAATGAGCGGATTTCGTCAATTGATCAACTATCACCCAAATCACGTTGTTCTTCCGACTAGTCAATGGTAAGCCTGAAACAAAATCCATCGATATGTGATCCCATTTCCATTGAGGAATCAGTAAAGGATGTAGCAGGCTTGGAGGTTTCCTGCGCTCAAACTTCACTCTCTGACAGGTGTAACACTTTGATACAAATTCTGCGATTTCTCTCTTCATATTGCTCCACCAAAATCGCCTTTTGAGGTCTCTGTACATCTTCGTACTTCCAGGATGCATCGCATATCTGGCATGATAGGCTTCCATCAGAATTGGGTCTATCAATTGCTCAATCTTCGGTACACACAGTCGATCCCGGAAATATAAAACTCCGTCGACCAACTGGAAATCGGGTTTCTCAGCAATATGATCTTTGATTTTAGCTAAATTTGGATCTTCAAACTGCTCATTTTTAATTCGGCTCACCAACTCCGGCTCATACACTGACATTGCTGCTAGCAGCACCGAGTCGTTAAGCAGTAGGACCTTAACATCCAGTTCTTCGAAAACATCAAACTTGCTCTCTTGTGTGTCCATAGTTGCAGCTAAAGAAGATTTCCTACTCAAGGTGTCAGCCACAACGTTCCCTTTTCCTAGAATATATTTAATCGGAAAGTTATAATCCTTAATAAATTCTAGCCACCGTCTCTGTCTCATATTGAGATCCTGTTGGGAGAAAAGATATTATAGGCTGCGATGATCTGAGTGTACCTCAAATTGTTCTCCATACAGATAAACCAATCAAGGGGTGCATAGAGCAACTGCTTAACTATTATGAAGGGATTTTTCGTATTTTGTAGATTGTTCCAAACTATGTACCAAGCATTACCATCGAGACTGAAATCCCAATTCAGCAGCGTCTTCTCAATCCAAAATTCCAAACCAATCGGAATGGCCCTTGCGATTTCAAGCTAGAAGACTAGACCTGGTAATCAATAGATTTGAGCAGGTGCATTTCTCTTCGGTTCACCCTTCAACAGTGAGATTTAGTAAAGTCATCACCAGAATGTTTGGCACTGCTACGAGTGATGTAAATAACCTTGGGCAGTTATATACCTCAAATGATTAGTGGATTTTAAGGGTAGTAAGCCTCTGGTTGGTGGTGTCTGGACGCCAGGCATTTACTGTATCAAATCTAGCTACTGTTTGCAGGCGTCTGGACGCCGCCGACGAATTTTTTATCCTCATTTGCTACATTGTTTACTTAACATTCAACCGCATTCTAGTTTTTGGATTACATAATGGGGTATGCCCCATTGGGAGGTTCTAAGATCCTTGTTGGGTGACTTAGACTCCCTATTCTTGTATTATATTATTTTCGAGAAAATGAAAAACAACCTTACTAGAAAAAAAATTATTTTTTATGTGAGGAACTTTTTTGAACAATGGCCAATTACCCAAAATTCTTCCGTAAAATCCTCTAAATAAAATAATATAGGGTATGACTGACCCCATCGGAGTTAAGGAGTACTTTTTCGTGCAGCATAAAATTTTTTCCTAAAAATCCTCAAAAATAAAAACGCAAACGCCTCCTTTCTTCCCTCTCATTTTGAGTATCGATTTTCAATTTTTTTTTCCCATGCGCCATGCGGCATAGACAGTACTAGTACGCAGTAAGTAATAGCATATGGATAGCAGCGAAGCTGAGACTGCTGTTTCAGTGTGCTGCTTCTGCTGTCAGTCAGGAATCCCATTTAAATGTGAATGAAAGAAAAAGGCAAAGGCAGCAGCGGCAGCAGCATTCATTCATGCTGCAATCTGCTGCTGCAGAGTTCAGACTGCTCCACACACACACGCCCTCCGCAGAAAGGAAAAAAAGAAGACGAAAAAAAAAAAGGAAAGTCCAAAACCCTAGCCCATTTTTCTTCCCCCTCCATCCTTCTTCTCCGTTCCTCCTCTTCTCGCTGATCGTATGATGGCGACGGGTTCGGCAAATCCGTCGTCTTCTCCTCTGCCTGAGGCTCCCTGCCACAGATCCCCGCCGCGCTATCCGGATTTCTACGGAAAGCATAGGAAGCAGGTTGAGCTGCAGATCCTGAATCGGGAGATGGGCTTTCTAAAGGTATGTACAGCAGTGCACTACCCTCTTCTCTTCTCTTCCGTTTATTTTTTTCTGTTCCTCTCATTCCGCGATGCAATCGCAATCGCAATCGTTCGTTTACCTTGTCGTGGTTGTGATTGTTCTATGTCTGAGGTTTTTGGTTCCACTCCATAGTCCATAGCACAACCAACATTCATGGTTGTGAGGACTGAGAACTACTACTGGCCTCAACTCAAATAATAAAGGACGACTCGCCTCTTTTTCTAGGCTTGCTTTCTTTAGTTTTAACTGATCTATGTCTCTACCCAAAAAAAAAAAAGGCTGATTTATGTATTTCTACGGTATTTAGGACTCTTTTACCAAATATCAAGAGATCACTGATAATAATAATAACAAAAAATAAATAAATCCCAATGGAAACCAAAAACGGGAGATATACCAAGTAAGAATGCATTGTTTGAGATCTGATTAAAGAAAATGCAGACAATCTGCATCTGAGATATACCAAGAAAAGTAAGTATGTATTACTACTGGAGTTTTTCTTTGCTTGTATTTGTCCTCTGCCCCAGAATGTCATTTCTAGTGTTATCACAATAGATTCCTTTTTTCTTCAAAAAGTGATGGGTTTGGGCGTGCCTCATCTTATAGTGTAATAACTTATCTAGTTCAAACAATGTTGCTCTGGATGATCCAAAACACATATATAATGACCACCAGAAGCTGTCATGCCATCTAGATAGTGTGCAAACTGACCAGCTTTCAATCATTTCACTTATTTCATTGCGGTATCATTTTCATTTGTTTACCTAAACACACTCTGATCGATTTAAATTCTTTACAGACATCTGTTATCACGTTACTATGCCACACAAACAATTTTTTTGCAGTAACATTATTATCTGAAAGGAGGTAATGGACCTCTGCTGCTAGTAACATCTTAGGCAAAACTCAAGTTCACTACAACTCTCCTTGTTAAGTGAAAAGTTTTCCCTATTTTTTTTTTCTTCTTTTTGGTAGCCGCACTATGCATTCTAGGATACTCGTAAAATACCCTAAAGTATGGCATATATTGATTGGTAACATGACTTGAACTCACAACCTCAAGGTTGCAATAGTAAGAGCCGTCCACTGTGCCATTGGGTTTTTGTTAAATAACCATCTAGTTTGTGAATTCGAGTTTCTTTTGTTTAGGGTTTTTGTATGTGCCTTTTGTAACATATGCTGCACATTTCTCTCCTCTTAATACAACTACTATCACTGCTCAAAAATGAATAAAAAAGAGAACAGGGTATGAGCCTAAAAGGATATACTTCAGATTGAAATGGAAGAATTCAATTGGGTCTTTATTTCATCCACTATCTCAATTAATACGGCACCCAATCAAGTTTGTATTGGGTACATCAAGGTGATCTATTCTTGCCATCCTTATTTCCAACGGTAGCCAAAGGTTTAAGCAGTTAACGCTGCTTAACGTCAAGTAGTAAAGTTCAATATTTTTTCAAACTGCGATACAAAAATCAAACTTTTGCATTTGCAGTTAGTCAATGAAATGTTTGGTTCCAGTGATGCCTACCCTTGTCAAATTAACAATTGAGAGGTGCTCTTAGATGCTTCCAGGTTGCATCAGTGATAAAAGACAAATTTAGTGAAGAGTGCCTCAATTAAGTGGAATGAGATTAAGCATTAGTGAATTCCTAGCTATTTCAGTGAGATGTAAAATAGAATAGCTCCTAATGAAATTTGTTAAACTTTCTCTGGATTCTGGAAGCCACTCCAGGATCTTTGTTTGCATGATGCCTAATAGTAGAATGGTTGGAAAGAAACTTGAATTTTTAGAAGAGAAGTTCTCTATTATTTTATGTCGACCATTTTTTACCAATTTAACACTTTTCATCCCTTTAATATGTCACTTCTCTTCCCAAAATTACTGTTGTGGTAGACAAAAGTTGGAGAAGTTGAGGGGTATTTATTTATTATTTATTTTTTGTAGATGAGAAGTTGAGGTGGGAGCGCGCGCGCGAGCACACACATATATATAGAGAGAGGAGCTGAGTGTTGGGGGAGAAGGGAGAGAGAAAGATGAACACACTGAAAATACTAACTCTATATTATTGTGTTATGTTGTATTTAGAACTACAATCGCCTATATATAGAAAATCCGTAAGCTAACTTGCTGTGGAAGAAATCTATCCACAATAGGAAACCCAATCCTAATAAAATAAGCAACCCTATACTAATTATAAACCTAACCTAGATAGCGTCACTGGCCCAACCCCTTCGGGGCATGTGCTGAGCAAGTGATGACTTCAACACTGAGGGGTATTGGTGAGAAAGTAAGTTTTTGGAAGAACATTTAGGTAGGGCATTCTCCTATGGCTGAGAGATGCCTAAGGGCCTGTTTGGTTACTAGAATTTCCGAAAAGAATCCTGTATTTAAGAAATTTGAATTTCTATGAGGAATTCTTCGTTTGATGAAGGGCATTGTTGGAATGGAAGAAACCCAGCATTTAAATTCTTAATGCAAGAGTGTCTTGAGCATTTGTAGACTTCAGCAACGAGAAACTTTTTGAAGGAATTCACCTGAACAGAATCAACAGATGCCCATGATTTTGAGTTCCAGTGCACGGCCCAGGGTAAGAACTCTCTCCCTTCATTCTCCATCATCATCATCATCATCATCTTTCCTTTCTTCAGTTAGCCTTTTGTAGATTTTTTAGGCATGTTCTTGTGGTTTGATTGATGAAACCTCCACACCAAGAAAGGGAATTAGAGAAATATTGATTTTGGAGAAACTATTTAGGAAATGCGAAGACCAATTAAAAGGTAGCCCTCTAAGACTTGTGGAATTCTTGTTTCTAAAAGTTCAACAATTTCTTTTTTAAAAGAACAGAGGCTAAATGAATACCTTATTTATTTCTTTTTCAATATTAAGTAAGTACCTTTTATTTGTGATTTGTTCATTTCACCGAGTATGGCTCAGAATTGGCACGTATAAAACTAACAGATAAAAAATGATGATTTCCACTTGTATTGCCGCTTTATCCCTTTTGGGAAATGATTTCCTTATTTTACTGCTTTATTTCTTTTGGGAAATGACGACTACATCAATAATTTTATTGCATGCAGGAGGAATTACAGTCAGTTGGGGACCTTAAACCTGCTTCTAGTTGCTGCAAAGAGTATGCTGTCATGCTGTAACTAGTTCCTTATATCTCTAGAATTATCTCATGCCTTTTTGCTTATAAGGCTATATTATTACTATCTGATCCTCTGTAGAGACTCTAGTTTTAATTAATTGATACCTCAAGTTGATGCAAAATTGATGTAGGAAACAACCTAGGTTCAGGCCTATGATGCCAGACCCAGATTCTGATCCAGACCCAATGAAGCAGGACCAAATGTAGACTCAGACAACTAGGAGCCAAATCCAAATCAAGTTATAAAGCTCCAACTGGGCCCAGTCTTGGTCCATCACCAAGCCCACTTATCTAGCATATATTCGAAGTGGGAGCCATGGTCCAAGTGGCAACAGAATGCAAGCTTTGCACACTAATATCAGATGGCGTGTGACTCATGTTATGATCCAGTTACTTTCGTAATTTTAAGCACAATTAGGAGTGTGTCTATAGTAAGTTTGGTGTAGTTATGTTATCTATTATTGAAGGTTTAAGTTAAATAGGAAACTCTCTCTCTCTCTCTCTCTCTCTCTCTCTCTCTCTCTCTCTCTCTCTCTCTCTCTCGTAAGCCAAGACACGATCAAAGGATTTGAGAGGAAATTGAATGTCCTACTTTGAGCTTCCATTCTCTGTTTATAAATAATATCAAACTTACTATAATTACATGATGGTAAAGTAAGTAGTAATGTAATACATATCACACAGAAATAGAATGCTGGGCTGTTAAATGAATGGCCATATCTTTCTAGAAAGATTTGGTCAAATTGCCAAAGGGTGTGTGAACCCAGCGCGGACCTGGATCATGGGCCTAAGACGGCCTGATGGGCCTCTACACTTCTACCCTCCCCATCAAATTGATGAGGAGTAGAACATATCATTAAATTACTGGAAAGGAAGGTATGTCTGGCCATAGTGATAGACTTGGTGAAGAGATTTGCTAGTTGGTAGTCGGAGGGAATATGTGGTAGACTGATCGTTTTTGCCAAAATCTTTTCTCGAATAAAGTGACAGTCAACTTCAACATGTTTGGTCTGCTCATGAAAAACTGGATTATTTGCTATCCTGATGGCATTGGTGTTATCTGCATAAAGCAGGGTAGGTTGTATAAAGAGCATGCTGAATTCTGCAAGAAGTCAAAGCCAGACAATTTCACTTATGGCTGATGACATGGCCCGGTATTCTGCTTCAGTGAAAGATTTTGAGATAGTAGTTTGTTTCTTGCATTTCCATGATATAGAAGAGGTGCCCAAGATCATACACCATCCAGTGGTCGATTGCCTTGTATCCTGACATCCAGGCCAATCAGCATCTGCATATGCTTTTAGTAGCAATGGAGAGGTGGAGGAATAAAATAATCCTTTATTTGTTGTACCATTTATATACTGCACAATATGATGCACAGCTGATTGATGATTTTTGTGTGAATTGCTTACAAACTGACCTACAATCTGAACCGCATAAGCTATATCTAGTCTTGTCATTGTCATATAGATTAGACTTCCAACTAATTGACGATACAATGTTGCATCAGGAAGGGGATTACCATCCTCCTTTAAATGAAGATTTAACTCCATAGGCGTTTTTACGGTTTGGCCATCAGCTAATCTTGCCGTTGATTAGAGATCTTCAACATACTTCGGTTGATGAACATAAAGACCTTGAAGAGTGTGTTTAATTTCCAGATCTAGGAAATATGTTAGAGCACCTAGATCTTTCACGTGAAAAGTTCTCTTGAGATACTCTTTAAGAGCGCATATGCCATCATCATTGTTCCCACTGAGGATTATATCATCGACATAGATCAACAGAATTGTGCATCGCTTTGATGATCTCTTAATAAAAAGAGAGTGATCATTATTACTCTGATGGATCCCCGTTATGACAATAGCTTGCCGAAATTTTCCGAACCAAGCTCGAGGAGCTTGTTTGAGGCCATAGAGAGATTTCTTTAGTCGGCAAACCATCTTTGAGGGAGAAGAATATCCCGGAGGTGGTCGCATGTATACAGTCTCATGAAGATCGCCATGAAGAAAAGCATTTTTTACATCCATTTGCCATAAGGGCCAGTGGCATACTGCAACAATGCTTAATAGTGATCTTAAAGTTGTCCTTTTGCAACTGAAGCAAAGGTTTCTTCGTAATCGATGCCATATTCCTGCTTATATCCTTGTGCGACTAGCCAAGCTTTATATATGTCAAGTGTGCTATCTGACTTGATTTTGATGGAGTAGATCCACTTGTTGCCAATAAGGGATGCAGAAGGAGGCGAAAAAACCAGTACTCAGGTCTGATTAGCTTTCAAAGCTGATAACTCCTCTTCCATTGCCTTTTTCCAACATGATTCTTTGGCTGCCTGTGCAGAGGAGGTAGGAACGGGGATGGAATCCAAAGTGGTGAACAAGGTTGAAAATCCGTATCTATCAGGTGCTTTGGTTGGTCGAGAGGACCGCCGTAGAGGAGGTGGATCACCTGATGCTGCTATTCCTGGATTTGGCAGCTGGGAGGGTTCAGGGGCCTGTCGTATTAGAGGCAAGTTCTGTCTTCGACTATAGACCTGCAATGGTGGAGAAGAGGATTCCAAGTCTTTAAATTGAGGAAGAAAAGATATGTTAGTTATTCAGTGATGGAATAGAGAAGAAAGGAACATGTTCGAGAAAAATGACATTCCGAAAGCCCCTTGTTCTTCTTCCTTCTGGATCATAACATATGAAACCTTTATGGTCATCACTGTAACCAACAAATACGCATCTGGCTGCCTGAATCGAGAATTTTGTTCTCTCATGTATGGGAAGACGGACAAAGCAAAGACATCCAAAGACCCTCAAGTGGGAGTATGAAGGGGTTTGAGGGCAAGATTTTTGATGGAGAATCCCTTTCTCTGATGTACAGGAGGAGAATTCTTTGGAAATGTATTCTCCCCCTGAATCTGAACGAATGGACTCAATGGATTTATCAAATTGAGTTTTCATCAAGTTGTAGAACTTTTGAAAAGTACGGAACACCTCAGATTTTTGACATAGAAAATAGATCCAAGTATAATGGTGTGATCATCAATGAAGGTAATATAGTACTTGTACCCAAATCTACTAAATGTGGGTGCAATACCCCAAACATCAGTGTGAACAATATCAAAAGGTGCTTTTGCCCTTGAAGTGTAAGGAACCCACTGTAATAATCCTGAAGTGATTTGTCTCCTTGATTATATGTGGCTATTTCACAGTCAAGAAAATATTTTCTAGCTTTATTGACTTGATGGTAGAGGGTCTGTAAATGAGACATGTCTGAAGCTTTGTAATATGACTGTAGAGATAATGAGATGGAAGTATCGATGGAGTTTAAAATCCATGTGATGACTTTGGAATTGTTTTGTTCCCAGTTGGTTTGATTCCTGTCATCCTTGATGGTAGTGCCATCAAGATATCCTGAAGTCCCTTTTCGGCAACAAAATGTTTTAACCGGAAAGCCCATCCAGAGTAATTTCTCCCATTAAGTTTGACTGGAATGAATTTAGTCTTATCCATTTAGAGATAACAGGGCAGAATTCAGAAAAAAAAAATAAACAGAACTCATAATTTGTGCAAAAACTGCACTTGGATGTCCCACTTGTTAGTAACTAGAATGTGCCTGGTCTTGTAGTGCAAGACAGAAATCGAAATCTGCTTACAACTGGCTTTTCCCCAGAGTATTCTTCTAATAGCATGCAAAAGATCTTTCAGATCTGATGGTTCATCTCAAAGATCAATGGTTGTGATGAAAACTGCCGAACAGAAGGAAGGAAAAATACCAACCTTTTGGAGCTCCAAAAATCTTGATAATTTGCTCAGAAATCCCAGGAATATTAGATGACCCTGATGATGAAGATTCCCTGTGCAATCGACTGATGGTAGTGGGGCCCACTTTGTGATCAGACGAACAATATGCTAGAATTGCAGTCTGAGATGATCGTTCAGCAGCAACAGTAACCAATCCCTCTATATACGTCTTCAGAGATGCCACGATAGATGGGAGAGATCCAAATCAGAGATCTCTTTGATAACCAGGAAGTTGACTTGTATCTATACAGTCAACACAAGATCACTTGTGTTGTTACTTGTCTCTGATACCATGTAAGCCAAGACCCGATCAAAGGATTTGAGAGGAAATTGAATGTCCTACTTTGAGGATCTATTCTCTGTTTATAATATCAAACTTACTATAATTACATGATGGTGAAGTAAGCAGTGATGTAATACATATCATACAGAAATAGAATGCTGGGCTGTTAAATGAATGACCACATCTTTCTAGAAAGATCAGGTCAAATTGCCAAAAGGAGTGTGAACCCAGCGTGGGCCGGGATCATGGGCCTAAGAAGGCCTGATGGGACTCTCTCTCTCTCTCTAAACTATTCATATGCATATGAACCTCACCGTATTACAGTGAGAGCAACATTGATCCATCCGAGCCATCCACACACACGAGACCCCATGAATCACACCGGATCCATTGAGTTTTCACCGATCCGAATGGATTGGACCGTTGGATTGAGGGTCAAAATTTTTTTCTTTAATATACAGTTGTTAAACTTGTAGGCTGCGTATGAAGGGTTAGAGCCTTAGAGGCATGGGATTGACCACAAACTTGATATTTGGGCCCATCTAAGATGTCTCTTTCCATTGGGCCCTAGGTGGGCTCTATCAAGCTGTTCCTCACCAAAATACAGTGAGGGACGTATGCATATGAATATTTCTTATATAGATTATCCAATGCACACCTTTGTGCACCTCATAGTGGAGCCCACCTGATAGACCATGCGAATGGACAACACATAGGGACACCTCCCCCCCACCCCCCACCCCACCCCCGATAATCACTAGACCCCTGGGTTTGCACCCATCCTAATGGGCTGGACGCTGGATCTACCCCATAACACAGAAGAAGGGTAAAAACAATGATACAAAAGAATAAAAGATATATACCAAGAAAGCAATAAAATAAGAAGTTACATAGTTTAAGCAACTGAATTAGAAAACCTGTATTTATGGGCCATCTGGTAGAGACAGTTGAGGAAGCTTTTGGAGGGAATTGGATTTCATTAGAAATAAGTGTTGTGGCCCTTGGTGCCTAGGAGGAGATTTCAATATGATCAGATATTCTGAAGACAGAGTGGTAGGTTGTTGTGTCTCAGCAGAGATGAAGGATTTCTCTGATTGGAGTAATTCTCACTCTCCGGGATTTGCAGCTCCATGGGCACATGGTCGAACCACCAAGAGCACCCAATTTTGTCTAGGTTGGATAGATTTCTCCTCTTTGGTGATTGGACGGATTTATACCTAGATGTATTGCAGAAAGCTCTTCCTAAACCAACTTTTGACCATTGCCCAATTCTCCTAGACACTAGGAAAGAGTGGTGGGGGCCGCCACCTTTCCTGTTTGAACTCATGTGGCTCGAGGAAAATTCTTTTCCCCATTTGATTCGGGGTTGGTGGAAAAAAACTTTGGTGGCTGGTTGGGAAGGTTACAAAATTGTGACTAAACTAAAGAAGCTTAAGCTCCTTATCAAAGATTGGGCTGCTCATCAATTTCGAAGTGTGGAACATTCTATGACCTGCCTTCTGCAAGAAATACAAGAGTTTATCGACAAAGAGGAATTGGGTAATCTCTTTCCTGAGGAGTTCTCTAAGAGACTTTATCTGAAACATTCCTATCAGAAAAAGGTTAAAGAGGAGGAGATTAAATGGACGCAGAGATCCAGAGTCAAATGGCTTATGGATGGAAATAGGAATTCCAAGTTCTTCCATAGTTTTGCTTTTTTCAGAAATGGGACCAACAAGATTGTCATATTGATGGACGGGGACAGGTGCCTTGAAGACAAAAATAATCATTTCTGAGCACATTAACCAATTCTTCAAGGCTTTGTATTTAAAAGATTCTTGGAATCGGCCCACATTGGATCACCTGGCTTTCAATGTGCTTGGATTTGATGTTGCTTCTTCGTTGGAAAGTGAATTCTTGGAGGAAGAACTTAAAGCTATTGTGTTTGACTTGGGTGATGATAAGGCTCTTGGACCCGATGGATTTCCATTGGCTATTTTTCAATGGTTCTTGGAAGATATCAAAGAAGACGTAAAAAGCTTTTATGCGAGAATTCCATGCTAGAGGTAAGCTCTCCAGGCACTTAGGAGCCTCTTTTATTACACTTATTGCTAAAAAGTCTGGAGCTGTTCGTATCAAGGATTTTCGCCTATCAGTTTAATTGGTTCTATTTATAAGATCCTTATTAAGGTGTTGGCTAGTCGACTTCAGAAGGTGTTGCCTAATTTGATCTTCCTGGCTTAAGGAGCATTTGTCCATGGACGACAGATTTTAGATGGGGTTCTCATCGCCAACGAGTGCATTCTCTAGGAGCCTTGGTCAAAAGCTGGGATTGATTTGTAAGTTGAATTTTGAAAAGGCATATGACATGGTGGTCTAGGACTTCCTCTAATATCTCGTGTCTTATGGGTTTTGGGCAGAGAGAGAGGATGTGGATTATGGAATGCGTTCAATCAGCTCATTATTTCGTTTTGGTTGATGGTTCTCCAAAAGGTTTTTTTCCTGCATCTAGAGATCTTCACCAAGTGGACCACCCTCTATCGCCTTTCTTGTTTGTTATTGTGGGTGGGGCTTTGAGTCGTATGATCGAAGCAGTAGATAATGGGAACCTTATCAATGGGTTTAGGACTAGAACTAATGGCCCTACAGTTAGCCATTTACAGTTTGCTGATGACACGCTTCTCTTCTGTGATGCTGACGAGGATGAAATTAAGAATGTTTAGGCAACCTTGCTTTGCTTTAAAGCGGCTTTTGGTCTCAAGATTAACTTCTTTAAAAGCGAATTGATTGGTGTTAGAATGCCTGAAGGTTGTCTTCTCGCTTTCGCAGGGATTATGGGTTACAAGGTTAACGTGCTTCCTTTGACCTACTTGGGGTTGCCTCTTTGCATCGGTGTTCCACCTAAATATTTATGGTCTCCGGTGATGGAAAGGCTAGAAAAGAGACATGCTCCTTGGAAGGCTAATTATCCATCTCTTGGAGGTAGAATTACTTAAGTGCCCGTTTGGCAAGTCTTTTTACAACCTCTTATTGTCTTAAAACTGCTTCAAAACGCTTTTAGAGCGTTTGGGAATGGAAATGGCAACATCTGTTTCAATCAGTATAAAGGGGAAATGCCTCTTTTTGAAATGGGACCAAAAATGAAGGGAACCGAAACAGACTCCAGGCTCTAAAGCGCACAGACGTGCATGTGAACAGTAACTTGGACGTTATTTTCTTATTGTTTTTTTCATTTTTTTTTATTTGGTACCCTCAATGATGATCCCAACCATTGGAAGTATTAAGAAGGCCAAACACGGGTTGTGGGTCAAATTTCAACAGTTGATCTATCATTGACTGTTAGATATTTTTGGAAAACCTCATAACCATAGATCTATTTTATGGACTTCTGTGGGCCCCATAATCACGATCGTAACCGTTAATCCTCTTTGAAACACTGAAAAAAACTGTGTAAAATTTTCATCCCCTAATGTGGTCCAAATCTTGAGACAATGAAGAAAACTTGAGAACCATTGGATAACTAACGTGTAGCAAACTACAATCTGTGTAGTAAAACATGATAGTGGGCAGCCCCTTTTTTGTTTCTTTCCTTGGAGTTTGGGCCAGTAAACTACAATCTGAACCATTGGGTATCTGTAATGATCCAAACTATGGGCTCAAATTTTAGCCATTGATCAGTCACGGATAGTGAGAAATTTGCATAAAAACGAGAACCATTTGATTTAAATTCTATGGACTTTGTCGGGCCCTTTCCAAGATCCAAACCGTTGATCCTCATAGGATTACTAAAAACGGCTATGAGTTCAAAACTCAGTCTTTGACTCCTTTTGGATATGGAGAAGCTTATGAAAAATTATGTACCTTTGGATTTTAAAAGTCTATTTCAATCGATTCTGTTGTGTCGCCAAACAATCTATTTCAAAAACATCAATTTCAAACAGGGGACATTTGAAATAGATCTGTTTCATGCTAATATGTTTCAAACACATAAGATTTCCAAATAGGGCCTAATTATATCGGTTCTCTCCAATCTTCCAATTTACTTATCATTGTTCAAGTGCCTGATGGAGATAAGCGCATTAAAAAATTACAGCATGACCTTTTGTGGCCGGGGTTTGAGGTGAAGAAAAAATCCCACTTGGTGAGATGTGGCCTCTTGTTTGCAAATCTAAAAAAGGAGGCTTGGGTATTAGTCCTATTAAAACTATGAATGAAGCTCTTCTTACTAAATGGTTATGGCGCCTCGGGGATAGTCGGTTGGTCTCTGGAGAGAAGTGCTTTCCATTAAATACAGCGTTGCTAGAGGAGGTTGGGAGGTGATTCTCGTCAACATTCTGGGATTTAGAAAGGGATTATATCTGTCCTGGAGTCCTTCTCTAAGTCCACCTACTTACACGCTGGCAAGGGAGATAGAGTTCTTTTCTGGTTAGATACTTGGATTGGGGACTCCCCACTAGCTTCCCAATTCCCAGACCTGTTTCGTTGCGCAAAGAATAAAAGAGCTTTTGTGAAGGATTATGTGGATTGAGTAGGAGATGAGCCTACGTGGGGTCCTAATTTTAAAAGAAACCTCTCTCATGTGGAAGAGGGTCAATTCTGCTCACTCTTGGTCCTAATTGATGAGGTCTACATCCCGGTGGATGGTAGAGATTTAAGGATATGGTCTTGCTCTACAAATGGGTGTTTCCCCGTTGCCTTTTAGTAGGGACGATTCGGGTTCTTCTACTCAGGGGTGGGCCTAATTATGACACAGGTGCGACCGCACCCGGGAGATTTGAAAAATTCCTTAAATAATACCTTAAATTTTTTTTATTTTATTATTTAACCTCTTAACTTGACCGTTGCCCACACCATACAAATGAAATTCCCTGGTCCGCCATTGCTTCTACTATTACCCAGTTGTGGAAGTTCAAAGCTCCTCCAAGGGTCCTCACCTCTTCTTGGATAGCCTTACATGAGGCACTTTGACCATTGAAACCTTCGATGCTAGAAATTGTGTAATGTAAATGCATGCCCCATGTGCTTGGCTGATGAGGAAATAGTGGATCACCTATTCCTAAATTGCAGGGTTGCACATTTCCTTTGGAAGTCGATATTCAATTGGTTTTGATGTTAGTGGGGTTCTCCCCTCCAATTTCTCTCATCTCTTCGATGCGTGGAATTTGGGAGTTGGTCCTTGTAGAGCCCGTATTATGTGAAGGTCATCTTTCGTGGCTACGTTATGGATTATCGAGAAGGAGAGAAACAACCGAGCTTTTCAAGACAAAGCTTCCAACGATGTCCTTTTTAGGGACAAGATTAAACACCTTATATCTTCTTGGGTCTCTCCCCTTGCCTTTTTTTGGGGTTTCCCAGTGGATATGATTCAGAGAAATTGGAAAGAAGTGTCATGCTCCTCTCCGGCAAAGCTCGATTTATTCACAGATGGGTTCCCCATCCTACAAGCAGCTTGAAACTAAACTTTGATGGTAGTGCCCGTGGTAACTCTGGTGTGGCCGGGGTGGGGTGGCATTATCCAGAACGATGGGGTTGGGACTATTCCTTCTCGGGGCCTGCCGGTTTTAGCTCAGCGAATGTTGCAGAGTTACTGGCTATTAGGATATGCCTTAGGGAAGCCAATCGCCTGAACCTTCACAATTTGATTATTGAAGGGGAACCTTCGCAATTTGATTATCGAAGGGGACTCCTTTTGTGCAATTCAGTGGGCCTCGGGAGTTGCTAAAGCCCCTTGGAAGGTGGCTGGTGTGGTTGGAGAGATTTTTGATCTTGCAAAAATCACTCTCCACAATTAAAGAAGCAAAGGATACAAAACAAAGAAACGAAGGGCTTCCAGAATGGCCACCGCCTCATCCTCATTAGACTCCCTAGCCCTATATTCTGAGACAATATCACTAGAACATCCCCTAGATCATTCTGCAACACCCCGCCCACACCTGCTGGCCCTCGTTTGCACTGGAAATGGTTGAAGCAGGCCTGCTGGAATATTGATTGCTATCTGCAGGGTTGAATCCCATCCATGCCAACTTGGGGCTACAATCCGATTTGGTCAGGCTATAGTCGGGACTCATTGATGTTATAAAAAAAAATAATCGGGATTCATTGAGCTTAACTAGACTAGACCCATAAGGTCATAACAACCCAACTAGCGTTATGTTTAGCTTCCTATTTACAGCAATGATACTTTGCAGGGTTGACGAATTTGTGGGGACGAATCCAGATCCATTGATGCCTCAGTATGATTCTCGTCACCCTTTGCTTTTCATAAGCATATGCCGAATGGATATTTACAGATTTTTCTCTGTCGAGCAGAAATTTGAAGATTCACAGACCCTATCGCATCTGGAAGTGGCTATGGTACTTATCATTACTTTTCGGACATTTTTCTTAACTTCCTATCTTATAACTTTTGAAATAAATTCTTTTTGAGATACTTGCTACTGCTCTTTTCACTCGTTCAAAGTTATTTTGATTCTGTAAATCTAAGTGTTATTTCTTATAGTACAACTGTACTATCCTCATCTATATAGATGAGGGGTGCATTCAGGTGTATCCTGAATCAGAGCTGTTCCAATATTTTAGTAGAAACAGTGGTCCATGATGATAATGATTCGGGGTGGAAATTTTTTCCATCTAATGCGATTTCCAATTTGTTCACCCTAAGGACTTGTTTGGCAATTTACTGGTAAAGGTTCACCTTAAGGGCTTGGTTGACAAGACCCCTCTTCATTTCTTATCTCTTAAAAGTGACCGTTTGCTTTGAATTCACTTTACCATTAAATTGCCAAACGGGCACGCTGGAACGTATCACCATCCCATTCTGTCGAAATATCCTATCCACATTACATCTGGCATAAATGCACCCTAAAGAGAAATTTTACCGGTCCACTGACATTGTTTCCAATGTTGATTCATGTGGCCCTCAAATGGTTTTCAATGACACCACTTCATGAGAAGAAATTCAAAAAGGATGAGTCATCTGGAATTCATCTTTTTTTTTTTTTTGACATGGTTAAGGAACATGTCATTAAGTTTTTGTTCTTGTTGTTTGACATGCCATCACTAAGAGGACATCTCCTTTGCCTACTGGGTTATGGGTTGGGATTATAATAAACCACTCAGTACAGTGAGCTTCTATTTATGTAGATAGATGCAAGGTGTGAGTTAAATTATGAATCGGATTGTCATTTAATTATTTGAATCTGTAAACATCTGATGAGAATCAAAATATTGCCTTTAAGAGATGTAGTGGCATTTAGAATCAAGTATGAAGGTGGTACTCCAAACGAATGTAGGATGAAAACAGTCGCATGCATATGTTATCATCAATTGCACTACCTCACATAGTTTTAAGGGTAAATGTAGTCACTCGAGCCGTTTGTCCTTTTTTCATGGGGTATGAAAATGAGATTTACATATGTAAAATTTACACAATCACAGAGTTGACAATGACTGGTTCGGATTACACATGTAAAACTCTATTATCTCTCGTTATCTCTAATGATTTAAGACACGAAAACTAAACATTTTGGGGTTTAATCAGTCAATAAAAAATTTGAATAGATCAGATTAAAATTTTGGGACCCACAGGAGTTGGGAACTAAACATTGTGGAGCGCCCATGTTGCACTGATGCAAAGGGATGAAATAAGCTCTCCTGTTAATATATATATATATATATATATATGAGAGATGCTCCTATGAGAGCATCTCTCACCTTATTATGAGAGATAAGGTGGGGGCCCTCGCATTTAAGTTGTTGGCATTGGATGTGGATGTGAGAGCTCCCACTCAATCTCTCATTTAAGGTGAGAGATATCTCTCTCATAGGAGCATCTCCCTATCACGATATATATAGAAACTACGGTTGGGGCTGATTTTTTAGCCAAGAGGAGGGTCCAAGGGAGTCTTTGAAATCCCTCCCTTCCCAATCCCAATCCCCATGTGGGTCCCTAGGTGGGTCCCGCCACACAATTAAGCTTACCTTATCCTAAGCTTCAGCTTAGGAGAGCTGGCCCAGTAGAAGGCACCTAAATAAATGTCAGTTAAATTCATAGCCATCTTGTTTCTTTCCCTTTTGTAGACCATTGTTTTCTTCCTTTTGTCTGCATATTTGTAGTTTTATTGGCCATTCATCAAGTGGTTATAATTCACGAATCCGGGGACCTTTGAAGAATCATATCCATTGAGCTTTGTTGTATTTGGTAATATGGATCACTGAATATTGGGCTCTTCCTTTATGCATGGGAGTTGGGATCAAGATTTGTTCAATTTATTTTGGCTAAGGATCCAATCACTCCCCTGGAGAATGGATTGTCTATGAAATTGTTGTATTATGTGTATATCAATCATATATGTTTAGATTCAGAAGTTCGAAAAAAGGGTTGACACGGATATTAATGGCAAGAGAAATTATATGGTCGTTGGATTTGTATACAAGTTATATTACAATCAGTGGATTTGTATTGTATCCTTGAGCATTGGGTCTGTACATGTAGGCTCGTGCTTTAGCCACCAGAATTATCAATCTGGGGGCCCGCAGTGGATTGACTATAACCCAAAACAATCGCGGTTCGAAGTACATAGTCCAATTTGTGAATATATCCTGTCTCTATTTTAGTTGCCAGTCATCTATTTGGCATGTGATGTTTCCACTGCGGAATTCTAAATCCTGAGACCTGCTTGTACTCAAGCCCAAAGATTCAATCCATATTTTCAAGCGTAGGATCATATAGTTTCGGTTAAGTCAAAGAACCCATCTATTGAAAAGAAAATGTTGTTCCTTGTTCAGTTTTTTCTTCATTTCAGATGTCCTCTTGCAAACACTTTAGATGCTAATCATTCTCTTGTACTTAAGGCCACTAAAACTGTATTCAGCCATCATTTTGGCCTCCAGACTGGTTTTATATTAGCAGTTTCCACACTCCATGTTACATTAGTGATGCTTCCAGTCATGTGTCATGTGGAGTTATTTTGTCAAGCAGTGGAAAGTCTTGTTTCAATGCATCGTGGATCTGCTGCTCTAGCGGATGCTTGCTCCATTCGGAAAGGCCTTGCTGTGCATGTGATCCATCAAGGAACTGTCAGTGTTGCTGCTGCCGCAGTGGCTGCTGCTTGGAGAAGCCTCGTTGCAGGTCTTGCTGTCTTCTTTCATCTCTATTTTGCTCAGATTGTTCTTGTCGCTGTGTGTGGTCCTGCGTCGGATGCAGAAAGGTATGCCATTGCCAAACATGTACAAGAAACTGTTGTCTTCCTTGCTGCCTATGTTCCTAGACATTTTTCATTGCTTTAGTTGGTTTATGCCCTTCTTATCCGAGTGGATATATATATATATATATATATATATATATATATATATAAATCATGTAGATATGAGGGGTGTAATTAGAAACATTGCTTAAAATATTTATATGGTGAACAGATTGTGGCCAAAGCGATTGCTGGGCCATTCTTTTTAGTGACAGTTGATGATGTGTGTTGGCAAAACTGTATTGGTTGTCAAGATACAACTGATGCGAGCAATGGATTGCTGCACAACTTTGGTGAAGAGCATTGGTAGGTAATGCCCAGAAATCTGGGCCATGACATCAAAACTGTTGGTATTTCCGAGTGCGTGTGGGGAAAATGGCACGCAATGACTGAAATGTGGAAGTATTGACTTTTTAAACACTGCTTTCTTTGGTGCCATAGTAGTATTATTACTCATTAATGAAGCACCTATCAAGTCTGAAATTGCATAGTGGTAGGTAGTGGACCACGTAAAGGACTTTCCCAAATCAAATTTCTACTTGAAAAGTAGCAGTCCACCGATTCCAGAAATTGATGTCTCGATGCTGGACTGTGGCTTCTATTCATGTGATTTCCCTGCGAAAAAGTACCCCTTCTATTCGTGATTGCCCATGTGAAAAGCTGGCTGCAGCAAAATGATGGTTTGGAATTTCGATGGTTTATTCCACGTTGGGACTCGGAAGGGCAAGAAATAAACATGGAATTGCAAATCGCTTGAATATCCTTAACAAATAACAAGGGCATGTTTATTTGTACAAGAGGAGAGGGGAGGAGTGGAGTGATATAGAAGGTCAAATCAAGAGAAAATGAAAGAGGAGATCAAGAGAAAAGGAAAACGGAGGGGGTTGAGAGTAAAAAGTAAGATTTGGATCTCATTTCATAATAATTGTTTTGTTAATGACCACAAAATGTGTGAGAGAGAGGATTGGTCAAGGGGATGTTTTCTATAGGAATTTTTTTTCGAGGGGGGTGAAAATATAGGGTCCTTTTTATATAAAAAAAAACTTTTTTTTTTTAACCTCATCGTACAGTTATCAATGTAGACTCAGATGGCTACACCAGCAGAAGCAGTCGTCGCCATCATCAGCATCCACCAACCCTACGAGTTGCTTTCTAAAACACTGGCCCAAGTCCCAGGCGCCCAACCTGACCCATCGCCACTCCCCTGCGTCTTTTCACCCTTCTCATCCCGATCCTATGTTGCAACTAATGCACGACAACAGTGCAACACTTTTCAAAAATCTTATTGTGGGAGAGATTATTCAAACAGCTCAAGATGATTGTCATCGCCTCCAACCACATATGCTTTAGTTTCAGCTTCAAATGAGTGGGTAAATGTGATTTAAATTAGGTCAGCCGAGATGCCATGCCAGCACCTAGTGATGGTTTCATCACGTGTCCAGTTGGATGGTGAGACCTACTTATTTTATCAACAACCCTTCTACATGGACAAACTTTTTGGCATGAATTTGTGACAAACTCCCATGTGGCACAATCCTAGAGGTGCTTTTTCCCCCTCTCAAAAGTTGCACCTCTAAGATTGTGCCACATGGGAGTTTGTCACAAATTCATGCAAAAAAGTTTGTCCATTTAGACTTTTTGTTTTATCAACCCTTCTACTTGGACAAACTTTTTGGCCTGAATTTAGGACAAACTCCCATGTGGCACAATCCTAGAGGTGTTTTTTCCCCCTCTCTCAAAAGTTGCACCTCTAGGATTGTGCCACATGGGAGTTTGTCCCAAATTCATGCCAAAAAGTTTGTCCATTTAGACTTTTTGCTTATTTTAAGTTGAAGCTTGAGGATGTGTACTGGTTGGATGGGATGAAATTCCTCTTGAAAGGAATAGATTATCTTTACGTGGGGCCCCGAGTTGCACGAGAAGTGCCACACAGTTACTGTTAAACATCTGCGACAGAGGATCGGACTCCTCGCTTTATTCAAACAAATGTAAGGATTTTTGAGCGAGTAGGTTACATATACCAAGTCATGTCAAAATCAAGCTTAAGTAGAGCCCATTTGCTGAATGGGAGAGGAGTTAGAGTTGCTGGGACCCAAGAGAGAGCCATCACACACACGGAAAGGCAGCCTACATAAGGGTTTAGGGTTTAGGAGCTGTTCTTTAGAGCCTAATAGCTTGTAGCCAGCTTAACTTGTAAATACACTCTTCGATTGATAAATAAGTTGTCTTAAAACTTTGGTCAAAAGCCTTTTTTTTTTTTTTTTTTTCTAACCCTCTGCTACGTACTCATATAGTCATGCACCCGCACACTCCCACACTACTCAAGTCTTTATTGAAGGACCAGGGACTGATCCCTGTTTGTATTTAATGGATAGGGAGATGCCTCACCACTCGTGGATTGGTAATTGTACCGAGTTCTTAGAAAATGCAAAATGCATAGGGGAGAAATTTTCACTCCCGGTGGAGATCTGCTTTTCCTACGTGAAGTTTATCCACGGTGGCCCATTAACTTATCACTCCCTTCTACAATTGCAGATGATGATCAGATTATCTCGCACATTTAACTGTTACTGTATTTTGAATTTATAATTGATTAAAGGTTCAATCCGAATGCACGCAAAATTAAGCATATCGTCGGCTTAGAAACGTATGAAGCTCGACAAGCTTACAATATTCAATTGCAAGGGGTTTGTTTGCGTGTACGTCTGCCACAATAAATTGATTTTAGCAATGTGATTTGTGCCTTTTAAATAAAAGATATTTGACTTTGATTTGAAAATGACAAAAGCATGAATTATGCTTGTAGTTTATTTTAAGAGATCAGAGATACAGAGCAATGTTTCAAAAATCAGATGGGAGGATCAACTGGACTGGTGGACCCAGTTTGATTGTCCTATTTGCTTGGCTCAACTGTGACATCAGTAATAGAAAGTTAAACAAAAAAAAAAAAAGTTTAAAATAATCACTTTATTTATACCGATTTAGACTGATGTTGACCGGTTTTAAATTGGTGTCCAGGTCCATAGGCCCTGATCTAAATTCCATTCAATTTTCACAACCTTTGATATATTGGATCTGCGCGGCATCCTATACATTTTTTTTTCTTTTTTCCTTTTTCGTTAACCTAGCTAAGGGACCCCATTGAGCTCTTGGGTGACGGAAGTAGACCTAGGTGACGTGAGGGAGCCCTCGCAGTCAGGTGAGATGAAAAGCTCTCGGGTGAGGGAAAGTGGCAGGGGTCAATCCTTTGAAAGAACTAATTGGTCCCAGATGGGTGTCGGAACCGAATTTGCTTTCGGTGTGAGGTAGACTTGTGAACTCGCTGTGAATGTTCTCAGATTTTTTGGATAATCAAGCAAGGGTTCCCATTTCCCTTATATAGACCAATCCCTAGTAGTCACGACTGCTACAGCACATCGCTGGGCTCGATCTGGCGTGGGCCTAATGGCAGTCGGACCACACAATTTTCCTAACATCCTTGGACATCTAGGTGAGAACTGACACATCTTAATTACCATTTCTCTGTTCCTGTGCACCTCGATCTTGAAAGCTAAAGGTGTCCACATTATTCTCTTTCCTTCTTTTAAATTTTTGGATTTATCTTCAGATTTTCGGGTACCTTTCCACAAAGACTAAGTGCAGAAATTTATCGCCTGTATTTTTCCTGTTCTAAGCACCTTAAATGTAGTAACAGGTTTTTATTTTCCATTTTTTGGGTAGGAATGTTGTGATTGGTTGAAGGCTCACGTTTCCCTCCTTTCTTTTGTAATAAGGAGGAAGAGGAAAAGGTGGGTTGGGGACAAAGAAAGAAGGGGGAATCCACTGGTAGTTCGGTTGGAGAGGGTGCCTGTTCACAAATCAACAATATTTTCTAGCTATAGATCTGGTGGTGAGGGACTTGGGTGAGTGTGTTTGTGTAGAGTAAGGGTATTAGATAAAGCAGCCCATTGAGGATTTTGGCGCAATGGCACTTGGGGTGGACGTCACTGGGCAGGCCGGCGTGAAAAGAATGGTGCTCGTCCATGACTAAACTACTTATCCGGGAAAAAATAATAAAAATAAGAACTACTAACCAAATCCAAGATTTTAGAGACACAGTCCATAAACCATATTGTCAAGGACAAAAGCTAGTGCCAATTACAAAAGGGAGGTGATTCATGTGCTATATATATATATACACACACATAGGAATCTCTTTTACGTGTATATATAGCACACGTTTTTGTTATTAGGATTGTCGTAAAGCTATAAAGATAGTGCGCATTTTTGACAATGGTGCACCACTCCCAGTCTCCCAGCCACCGGCTGGGATATGGACAACACACAGAGTGACAGGACCATGAGCGCCTGTGGTGGCTGGGATATGGACAACACGCAGAATGACAGGACCATGAGCGCCTGTGCACACAGGCTAATAAAATCAGCAGCGCAGACCTGATTCACTTCCGGCGACTGGGGCCACACTTGGGGCACATAGATTGTAAGAAATCTCGGTATTGGGTTTAATTTCTTAGATTAGATACAGCCCATTTGAATGATGAACCCCAATCTCAGAGTTTTGAATTAGTTCTTTAAAAAGACCAATTACTACTACTACTGCTATCAATTACATGAAAGCTCCTTTTAATTTCAGTTCCATCTTTTATTACCTTTTTCAGTTTTTAAATTTCACACACCTATTGGGCCCCAACTTACCACTCCATAAAAGATTTAGAGGCATTTGGGCGGAGGTCCTTCAACTGTGATTTTTATTGCAAGCGGTCCACAATACTTTATCATACTGACAATAGTTCTCTTGTAACTGAAAATGACAAAAACGCTCTTGTACATGTCAGCAAAAGCAAAACTCAAATAAATTTATCTGAGTTTTCAAAACTCAGATAAAACTCAGATAAATTTATCAGTCTTCTAAGGCAGTCTTCTCATTGTTTAAATCATGGTTATGATCAGATATGTAGCCTGTGGACTGTGATCCTGGACCATCCTTTCACATGTTAAAACCACTTACAGATTGACTGACTTGGGCTTTCTTGAAATTAGGACACAGGATACCTTGTGAATACAACAACCAGAGCATGTTTGGTTTCTCCCATAGTTCCCTGCTCTTGCTCCTTCTTCTCCTTCTGTCTACTAGTAGAGAAAGAAAATGCGAATCATAAATCACAACCACTGCAATAAGAAAGGAGAGATGGATGTGGGTCGTCGGATGGCACCATTTCACATAGCTATTTGTTTGAAACTCAGAAAAGTTCTTCAAAACTCAGATAAATTTGTCTGAGTTCTGCCAGAAACTCAGATAAATTTGCCAAAACTCAGATAAATTTGGCAAATTTATCTGAGTTCTGCTAGAAACTCAGATAAATTTATCTGAGTTTCTGGCAGAACTTCGACAAATTTATCTGAGTTTTTGTCTAGTTTATCAGAGATTCTGGGAAATTTATCTGAGCTCGGCGACACCAAACGTTAGAATACGGAAAATCAGATTCTAATAAAAATCGAAATCCAAAACAAAAATACTTGATGACCACAATCCAATCGAGAAAAGAGAGGGAGGAAACAGGAAAAAATGCATAATGCTCTCTTTCAAATCAGTTGTAGAGAGAAAGAGAGATTTGGAAGAAACTTCAGATGAAAGAGCAAGATAAAGTAAAACTGTGTCTATCTTTGAAGAAATGAAAGAGAGAATCGGAAGTCATGGTGGCGACGGAAGGTGCTCTGCAACGATATTCTGCAACTATGGAAAGGAATGGAAAATGGAAAATGAGAGAAGAAGAAGGAAGGAGTTTTATTGGCACAGTTGAATGGGGCAAATTAGTCATTGAAATACATGACGTGGCATATTAGGGACCTCTCACTAAAGTATCTCTAGCTGTCTGGACTATAGATATTAGAGAAAAAGAAGTTGTCCTTGATGCCTTAGAAGACCGTGCTCCAGGACTTTTGGCTAATTTACCCGAAGATTTATGCCTACATCTTTATAGCCGATGACAATCATTGTAATTTCACACACCAATTGATGGAAGTATAGGGAACTGCTCCTTTACCCTTGGCTGGGGTACCAAAAAAAAAAAAAAAACTGATTGAAGTATAGGAGAGCATTCCACTGATGGCCCTGATCCCTCTATAATTTTAAAGAAACTGATTCCTCTTTTTTGTATTCTTTCTATAATCCTTACTTGATGCTTCTTTATAATGAAATCTTTCATTACCATTTCGAAAAAAGAAAAAAAAAAAAAAAGAAAAGTGATAAAAATAAGAGAAAATGGCCACTTCATTTAGTAACTTCCGCGGATAGTTTTTCTTTTGGGAAATAATCAGGTGAGAAATGTTCTCACGGTTCAAATCATGAGAACTATGGGTGGGACCCATCCATTACCCAATCCAAAACTTGCAATGTACAGGAACCCCTTGATAGTCACACGCCCCAGGATTCGGCACCAATGCGAATGAACTGGACCGTCGGATCCTCTATATACCCATACGAATTGACTAGGCTTGTCGGCCATGGATGAAGGTATTAGGAGAATGGGATTGGGGCCAAATTTGATATTTCGGGGGTGCACCCATATAGATCTTTCAAAATCCCCACCGGTCCCATCCCAAAATTAGACCCCCAGTGGGCCCCACAAAAAAATTAACACGGTGACTCCATGAGAGCAGTTCTCACTGAATCAAATCCCTTTTCATTTTTTTCATTTTTTTTAATGGTCCGGTATCTATGGGAGGGGAACTATGAGTAGATCAGCGACAATTCATATCAATTAAATAATATATATATATATATATATATAAAGAAATGATTGGTGCAGGACGAGATGGGTTCAAATAGCTAAACACCTTATAACATCATATTATTATTATTACTATAATTTATTTATTTATTTTGCTTAATTGGAGACTCAAACTCAACTAATCCCATACACACGTCCTTAATTAGCTGAGCAATGGCTAAAGATTTTTTTTTTTTTTTTTTAATGGTACTCAGCTAAAGACTTGCTATCAGTAGTTGTATTACCTGGGCATTTCTCTTTCAAATCTCTCTCTCTCTCTCTCTGGTAAATAGTAAAATCATCCATTCTATGTAAATAGTAAGCATGGGAACGATCAGTTTTTCTTATACTAACATTGACTCAATTCTTTGTCATCCGTCGTTTTGGAAACAGTTTTCTGCAATGGTAATCAGACATAATACTACTCCTAATTAAGTTTTTGAAACCTTGAAGTCTCTGTTTTGTAGTTGTTTGCAGATTAATGTTTAGTACGAAACTTTCGAATGAGCGCCATGCACAGAGTTTGATCCACGGGGACACATTTACAATCCTTCTCAACCACAAACGACCTGGCCCATTGAAGACTCTACCTAATAGGACGTTGGTTGCGTCAGATTCTGTTCTAATGGATTGGAGCCACCCTCAATTAGACTGAGAGATCTTATGAGAAATGAGGGTTCATAACTTCATATGCTGTTGCATGCAGGTCATGGTGCCTCTGCATCAAAGAAGGAAGATGGCTGGGGAACATTGAAGAAGGGCTCTTCTAAGGGCACTGCCGTGAATGATGAAGGAAATTAAGGTGTACGTGCATGGTTGGGAAGTGCAACGATCAAAGAAATCTAAAAACAAAATTGCAACTTCACCTAACAAATTGATGGTTTTGAGTAACTTGGGATGGTGACTCAAACATCTCAGTTGAAGAGCTTTTGGAAATCTCAGAATGGAGGCTGGGAATTGGGGAGCTCCCTAACAAATGCCGGCACTACATGAGTGTGGGACTGGGTTTCTTTCTTGTCTACCAGGTTTGTAGGCTTTGTACGTTATTTTGTCTTCTTGTCTTTTTGTTTATGTGCGCGAGTGCTCCCTCTTTGCTGTAATTTTGATGTATTGTATAGGGTCATTTAACAAGGGGTTGGCCGTAGTCACGGACACGGTTTATTCCTCTTCTGGATCTAGAAGTTTTGGTCTCGACCCCCGGTCCCCCCTCTTCAAGAACTAGAGGTTGAGTCCACTTGTGTTACCACTTAAGGGGTACCACCTAGGGGCCATTGGGGTTTTACCCGGCTTCTCTCTGGGCCTGGAGGGAATAGTCCAGCACAAAGGGTGGGGAACCCTCAACTGGCAAAAAAATAAAATAAAATATATATAGGGTCATTTATGGTGAGAAAGCCTCAAATATCCATGAACCTCCAAAAAGCAGTTCTCAAATACATGTAATGCCCAAGAAATTCTTATACCGTAGACAACATTTTTTTTAGCCCAAATCACCCTTCATTTATTTTTTTCGCGAGTTCACAAGGAATATCGCGAGCTCGTGAGTGACGACAAAATCAACCTTCACTTTTTTTTTTTGAAGTATGCGAGTAAGGACTCAAGGTTGTAAGTGTCATTTTCGAACTTGCAAGTCATATCTCTTGGCTGTAAGTGTCATTTTCGAACTTGCAAGTCATATCTCTTGGCAAATTTTTGGTGAGGTTATGCTAGATTCCATTTCTGAATTTTTAAATTCTACAAACTCATGTGAATGCCAATAACTAGCTGTGAATGACAACATATATTAGATTGTCTTGGAGATGTCAAATGGGCCATGTCGGCACGACACGGCACGGCAGGCTAGGGAGGCAGCCCAACAAGGCATGGGCCATGTCGGCACGACACTGCACGGCAGGCCAGGGAGGCAGCCCAACAAGGCGCGGGCCATGCCTAAGTCGTGTGGGGCTATGCCATGTCTCCGTGCCTATCATGTCATGAGCTTCGTGTGGTTCTTACCTGCTCGACTTAAAAAACGAAGGAACTATGCTAAAAAAATTAAAAGATACACAAAGAAGAGTAAAGCACACAAATTTAAGTGGTTTAGTCAAATTCAACCTACTCCATTGAGAAAAGAACTATTTGGATTTTTTTTATTTGAAGATTTTTCACTAGAATTGCCTTCGAAACATTTACAACTTTTTTGGATAGTAAAAAAATATCAAATATCCCGTGTCATGCCTTGCCGTGCTGGGCAACAAGCTGTTGACTCCCGTGCTGGGCCGGGTCGCACATCTCTAGATCATCTAAAAAGTGCACTATCCATTCATTTACATCAAACTGTTCAATAAACACACAGAGTATCTTCAACTGATACTGCCATATAAATTATAACTTAGTTTTGAAAAAAAATATCCAACATGATGCAACGTAGGCCATCTTATTTGGTGAAAGTTTAACTCTCAAACTTGCAAGCATACTCTCGAGCTCGAGAATAACTTTCTAGCTCATGACTGAATCATGTTTCAATTATTCTCGTACTCAAAGTTGAGAAAGATGATAAAAAAAATCTATAACGTTGGAGCTAATTTTTGTAAAAGTGAAGGCCTACACATCGTAAAATAGAAAGGGGGAAGATCAACATTGACCTCAAAGTAAGTGAAGGGAAAAACATGCTGTAAGACTGTAGATACAATCATAATCGCTACATGGACATAATCGTAAGCTCGAGACATTACTCGCGTACTCACAAAATAACAAGTGAAGAGCAATTTGGTCTAAAAAAATGGGAATATAAAACTATACATAAGAGGACTGATGTGGGCAATACGTGCATTTGAGGACCGATATTGAGGTATAGGGATATTTGAGACCTTTTTTGATAAAAATCCTTATTGTAAAATATAACAATACTTACCTTGCAAAAGAAAGAAAGAAAGAAAGAAAAAAAGAAAAAAAAACCCTTCAATTATTCATGATCCACAATGGGGGCTCTTATCAATTGTTGTGATCATTTCATTATGCAACGGCAGAGGGAGAGGATTTTCCTTCAAGAGTACAAAAACCATAATTTAAATGGGGAGCTTACACCCATAGGAATGTCCGCATGCCACGCATTAAGTAAATACAGTATATCCATTCGCCGTTCAATTGGGATACCTGTTTATTTGAATTCAAGTTTTTATTTTTATTTTTTTAACCATTTTGAGTGGGTCGAATGTGATCTGGAATGCATTCTGCATATTGTATCCGCAGTCACAATTGGGAGGAAAGAGAATCCGATCCCTACTCAACATTTTAATCTGGACCTGGAATCCTAGGGGTTGATGTTGATTGTGATATATATATATATATATATATATATATATATATATAGGGAAATGCTCCTATGAGAGACACTCTCACCAACTTTATAAGAGATGGGTGGGGGCCCTCACTTCCATATCCACTCTCATCAACTTAAATGCAAGGACCCCCAACTTAAATGTGAGGGCCCCCACCCATCTCTCACAAAGTTGGTGAGAGTGTCTCTCATAAGAGCACTTCCCATATATATATATATATATATATATATATATATATATATATTCTCTCTTAATCTTAAGCTTAGGACAAAATTTCGTAAGCTCATGCTTGTAGGGTCAATCTTTGGTCCATTCAAATGAACCAAACACATGACCCCTTTAAATTGCACGTGTCCACCAACTTTCGGTTAGATCCAAATTTATTTGATAGTTGGATCAACTATGTCTCGATCCGAATGGGCTATTGACCATTGAACTTTTGGGTCCATATAGAGATGATAGAAATCACGGTTGGAGCTGATTTTTTGCAGAGAGGAAGATCCTAGAGAGTCCTTGAAATCCCCTACCCCTATTCCAATGTGGGTCCCCAGTTGGGCCTAGGGGTGAAAATCTGGGCGAAGAAGGACCCGGCCCGGCACGCCCCCTTGTAATTATACGGGCCGTGCCGTGCCATGCCTGGCCCAAGGGCTCCGGGGTCAGCCCAGCACGACCCAGGGCACGTGCCGTGCTGGGCCGGGCCCTAGTCGGGCCTGGGCCGTGCAGCCCGTGGGCGGCTCACATATCCCCCTCCCCTTTTAAAAAAAAAAAAAAAAAAATTTTAGGCTCTTTATGCCTTAGAGACTTAGACAGTTAGTGCCCGTGGGCGGCCCACATATCCCCCAACCCATTGATTCTCTTTGAAATAAGGAACAAAACTTTGAGTTCAAATTTGAACCCCTAATTCAATATAGATCTCAACATATTGGTGACAACTGACAAGTGGACAGCCGTTTGATATGCCCAGCCAAGAGCAGTGACTTTCACGTGATTATTCTACAGACTGTTTTTTTTTTTTTTTCTTTAAATTCCAGGCCACAAAATTATGATCCAAACCGTTGAGGATCTTCGGAAGGCATAAAAAGGCTACATGTTCAATTTTCAACCATTGATCTTTCATGAACCTTGAGATATTTGCAAAAAATGCAGATCCTAAGATCTCCATTTCTAGACATTTGCAGGGCCCGAAATCACAACCCGAACCATTTATCCTTTATCTAACATGGAAAATGGCTAAGGGTTAAAATCTGAACCCTTGATCCATTGTAAATCTTAAGATATTGAAAGAAAAAAAAATCATTGTATATGCTTGGGCCTAAGGCAGCCACTTCCAATTATTTCTCGCATGTCCATACTGTCTTTTAAAAAAAAAACTGTGGGACATGCAATCACGATCCGGACCGCTGAAAAAGTTTCTAGGCCCAAACACAGGTATAGGCCCAAATTTAAACCGTTGATCTATCCTATATTTAGAGATATTTTCCAAAACCACTGAACCTTAGATGTTCAATTTGGGCTCTCTGCGGGCCGGGCTTCTCGTGGACCTGGCTGTGCCTCGTGCCGGGCCGGGCCGCCCACGGGCTCTGGGGCATTGGCCCAGCACGGCACAGATTTTAACCGTGCCGTGCTGGGTCGTGCCTCGGGCCTGGCAACCCTGGCTCGGCACGGCCTAGTGGGGTTGCCAGGCTGGGCCGGGCCGGCCCGTTGACCAGGTCAACGGGCCCAAGCACGGTTTTTTCGTGCTGGGCTTGGGCCGCTCGCCCAGATTTTCACCTCTAGATGAGCCCCACCACACACTTGAGCTTATCTTATCGTAAGCTTGAGCTTAGGAGAGCTGGCCTCATATAGATATATATATATATACATATGGAGATGTCAAATGATCATAATATATATATATGGAGGTGCTCCTATGAGAGCATCTCTCATCTTATTATGAGATATAGGGTGAGGGCCCTCACATTTAAGTTATTGGTATTGGATATGGATGTGAGCGCCCCACCTTATTTCTCATAATAAGGTGATAGATGCTCTTATAAAATATATATATATATATATTATGACCCTTTGGCGTCTGCATATGAACTTTTGAAGTGCAGTCCGGTAAAAATCTATTAAGTTGTGGTGCGTGGGCTCGCCAAATAGGTTAATAGTGCTATCGATGTTTTGGACTTAGACTTAGAGCCAAAAGTTTCGATTTCTATTAAAAAAACATTCAATAGAAAGTTTAGTAGGTTCCATTCCATATGCGTGAACCCACCCACCAACATCCTTCCAAGGGAAATGTATCTCTTGTATTGGATTTGCAATAAGCCATCTACCTACCTGCCTAGCCCCTACTATGCTAATTAACCACGTTTTGAGTACAAAATGGTCGGTCATTTCATGTGGATATGAATTATTGCAGGTACACCAGAGTGGTCCACAACACAGTCAACGACAATCAGATCAGCCATATATTGATGTTACATCCATCTCCGAGGTGAGAGATATTTCAGCTGAAGAAACAACATTATGCAGGGTCAGGTCTGAAGGGATTATCACTTTTTGGCTATGGTACTACAGAAAAATCCGCGTGATTTCATTGGGAAAATATTGAGTGATGCACGTTAGTCGACCCCAAATGAATACTATCTGCACACATATCTCTTCAATTTATTGAATTGAATGTCCGTTTCATAATGGGCGGAAATGTAGATATGATCTGGACCACAGATTTTGGTGGTTCCCCATCCTCCGTTTCACACAGTGCAAAGATCTCAACCTTTTTTTTTTTCCTTTAACGAAGGTATCCCTCGGTATTAAACCCTGAGGTATTAACACATGGTTACAAATCTGGGGGATTCAAAGCAAACTCGTGCCTTAGAAGAGCCAACAACCAGGGGTGTAAGATGCCACGTGATGCTATAATTTGATCTACATATAGGTTTCTGTGCAGTTGAATCTCATTTTATTATATGGTTCTTAGGAACATTTTTAGGCCCTACATTATATAATTTGATTTGCAGCTTCAAGGATATCATTTGTCATTGGCAGTTAAATTGGGGTGCAAAGTGCAAACCACATGTAAACCGCATAATCCAACTCTAATCACTGACGAGTTGCTAAGATTACTATTGCAATTGTTATTGTGCTGGATAATGAACCTCATAGGTGTGGCTGGGGTTGCGATAATGAGCACCTTCCAATTATGCTTAAGAATCTTTGCTGTAACTAAAATTATTTCACCCTCATAAATAGAAAATCATTTCCAAAGATATAGTCATAATCATCATTACTATAGCGCACCTTATCCCATCAATCTAAGACTAGCAAAAGCCCCCCGTGCTGAGCACGGGCAATATAATTAGTGGTAGTAATAATGTAAAGGTCTAAAATAAAAAAAATCGATAGAAATAGTTTAGAGTATAACCCAAATAAAAAAAAACAATGAGCTAATTATTAGAGAAGATGGAGAAGAGGAAAAGGCTTGTGGCCAGGGCTGTCAATCGTGTCGTGTTAACGAATTCGGGTTACTGGTTAACGACTTCGGGTTAAAATCACCTCAACCCGTACCTGACCTGTTAACTTAACGGGTCAAAAAATCTAACCCGGACACGACCCATTAATTTAACAGGTTACACGACCCAACCCGTTAACCTGTTAAGTAATTAAGTCATTTCGAAATTAAAAAAAAATTTATACAAAAATAGAAGGAGAAAAATATATAAGCCATATGAAACTGTAAGTGAGGATCTCGAGTTGTCAGGCCCCACCCTGAGTTAATCAAGATTAACTCTAACTAATCGTAATTAATGCTATTTAATTATATTTAATTAACCTAATGATGGTTAATGACCAAATTAGACGAGATTAGTCTCAAATGATTGAATTAAGCTTAATGAAATGATAATGAAGGAAATTGAATGGATTGAATGAGATTTTAGACTCGAACTAAGAAAACAAGACTTTTTTCGTAAATACGGATTTATACGTATTTTGTCAAATACAGAAATTCTTAGTACCAACGTGTGTATTTCGACGAGTACGTTAACTTTTATAATAGACTAGAAGTCTTTTGACGAGAATTTGGTCAAATGACTCTCCATTTGACTCAAGATGTAAATAACCCTATTGGAATGGACTTAAATGCAAAATTGGGTGACTTATATAAATGAGATGAACTCTTTTGAGTTCATTCTACTTCACCCCCCATTGCAGAGAAAACCCTAGGCAACTATTTCCTCTCCATTTCTCCCTCCATTTCTCTCCATCTATAGTGAAGATTGAAGGATTATCAAGTGGTTGGAGTGAGACTTCATCTTCCTCATCTTGTTTTCCATTTGGGAGTGTCAAAGCTTGAGAAAGAACTCAAAAGCCCCTTTTCTTGGAGTCACAAGTAAGTGTTAGGATTTCCTTTAGTGCTTTGAAGTTCCATTGGATGATTTAGAGTAGTTTTTAGCACAAAATAGCTTATAGAGAAACATTCTTGTGTTTTCATGGAAGTTAGGGTTTGAAATTGGGGGTTTTTGTCTCAAGTCAAGCTAGACAAAGGATTTATTGCTAATAGACTCCAAGAGGCAAGTATAAATAGTGATTTATGGTTATATGTTAATACATATGGTCCTCTTTGAGTTTGTTATGGCTTTAGTTCTAAATCTATGCTTGAGATGTGATTTGTATGAGTATATGATTGATGTATTGGAGAAGGTGATGGATGGAATGAGGGAATAGAAGTGTTGTGGTTGTATTAGAATGTGGTTAGTGAAGGGAACAAGAGGTTCCAAGTCTTTATTGCAGGTGTGGATTGGATTGGAGTGGAAATGGAAAAAGAAGAGTGAACTGTTCAGAATCCGGAGTTGGAATTCTGGGCAGTTCGCTCGAGCGAACTGGGTTCTGTCTTATGCGAAATGGCACCTGTAAACATCCGCTCGAGCGAACATATGTCCGCTCCAGTGAATTTTGATATTGTGGGTGAAAATTTTGGGAACTAAATGCACTCGTAAATATATAAATGTAATGTCCATCGAAAATAGCACGTGCATTTGGTAACAAAGGATTACACCTAGTAATTGTCTAGATTTGAGATAGAGATAGGTAGGACCATAAATGACTAATGATTCTTCTAACGCAATTGGAACTATAATGACTGAACGCAATAAACCATTGAACAATGAATAGTTATAATGAACCATTGAATAATGAATAGACACAATGAACCATTGAACAATGAATAAATGCAATGAATTAATGAATAATCCTGCTGCAGCAGATGATTGGGGTGTTCCGGAGCTCCGTGGTGATGCCAGTGATCTCTGATCAAGACACTGGTAGATCCCACACATAGACTGAAAAGTCACTGAAAAGCCATGTATAAGCCATGTAATGAAAATACGTATTGAATGAAAAGTAACTTGGACTAAAAGTGTCCCATAAGCCATTTAATAAATACTCAACACAACTTGGACTTAAAGGAGTGAGATCTTTTGTGGATCAACAATTTCAGTGAATTGGATGACTACACTACGTGTATGGTGGATATTAGTTTACTGATGGAATCCATGTCCCGTAATAGGAATTGATGATATCCCCTTGATTAAGCTTATAAGTTTTGATTATGTCAAATCCTGCGGGTGGACTTTGTATTCGACATATCAAATAAGTTAAGTGTAAAGTCTCAAGGAATTATAAAGATATCGATTAAATATAGTAGTCCGTAATTATTTAATCGATGTATATCTGAAATCTTAACATAGGGAGATTAATGAGCATTTAATAACAAGAAGCTTGAATTATAATTTTGAGAATAAGGACTGGAGTGCAATTACAATTATTTAGTGGACTGAATTGTAATTTATGGAACTAGGATTCTAATTTAGGTCGAATTATGGTTTCCTACTTTCATAAGGAGCCTATCCTTATTTGCTTCTTAAGGTCCTTATTGTAGCCTATAAATATGCATTACTGCTCTCTAGGTTTACAACACAAGAATAGAAGAGAGAAATCTCAGTTTTCAGAGAGTAAGGAGAATTCGCAGAAGAGGCCCACTCTCTGGTGCGAGTTCAAGCATATAGGAATACAGTAGAAGACCTTGAGGTTTTCGAGTTGCTGTAAGTTCGAGATCAGATCAGAGAGATCACGCAGGTATGATTTAATCATATTCGTCCATAATAATTTCCGCAGTAATTTGTATGTAATATCTAGAGATCTTGTTTCTACTCACTTCTATCACCAATGTTAGAGGAAATTGGGTTCCGTGGATTGTTTGGTGGTGGGGTTACCGGGATTTGGTTCAGTAATGATTATTAGGGTTTTGAGGGTTGCGGTGTTTAGTTCTGAGGATTTGGCATCTGGTAGTCAACTGGTGGTGGTGGCAACTTACCGCTTTGCCGATGTTGATGATGGTGGACCAACGACGATGCTAACAAAAATGATGGATTGCCGAATGTCAGAGCACCGTTGCTGCAATTCGTCTTCGCTGCACATTTGTATCGGAGAAGAAGGATCCTAACTTTAGGTTTCGATTGCATAATTGCTGGCAGGGACGGTGATCGCTGCAAGAAATGTGACTGTCCTGATGTACAGATCCAAGGCAAGAGAAGAAGATAGAATGGTCGATTTTGACCAATTGAAAAATGACAAGAAAAAAGTAAAAAAACAAACTTGAGGACCTTCTCCATCTCCAAAGATTTATTGGGCCCTTATCTATGTAGACACCATTTATCTACCCCTTTTTAAGTTCATTAACTTCATTTATCTACCCCTCTTCTAGTTCATTTATGCTTTAATGGTAGGTTGTTAAGCTTTAATGGTGTATGGATTTAATGGCCTTAATGTGGATGATTCATGGATGGAATATGAGGCTTATGATCCTATGATGATGTGCTAAGACCCCTATTTTTGTACGTAAAGAGAGCTCCCTCGATTTTGAAGTGAACCAGTTCAGGGAGCTAATTTATGGGAGCTATGGTTAGCCGTAGCACTTCAATGGAGTAATTGTGGGAATGCAACGACCGTTTTCCCAAAAGTGCGCATCTCAACCCTTTGTATTACGGTTAACCATAGGGCTTCTTACATCTAGCCGCAAAACTCCCACAGTTAATCGTAATATCCCAGTCAGTCCCTGGCTTGAGTTCTATGTAGAAAGGGGGACTGATAGGGTTGGACTATGGTGAGCTCAAGGTTAACTGTAAAAACCCATAAGACCCCACGGCTATTGTTCATACTGAGGCTCTTGACTGATATTGTTCATGCTGAGAGTCCTGACTGATAGGCTTTGATTTACGGTGAGTTCATTACTAACATCAAGCTAACCGTAAGGCAACGCTTCCCAAGGTTTAGGATTGGATTTTTGGAACCTTTACCCTAAACCATGACTCTTACCCAAGTCTAATGATGAATATAAGCCAGACTAATAGTAAGGGGATGTATGAGATTGATATCCTTTTACGGGTCTTCCGATAGGGCATATGTGGACAATATTGGACCAAGTGAGTGGTGCGGTGGATTTTCTAAGAATAACATTAAACTTTGGGAGCACCAATGAACTTTATGAGCTACTTGGGACCCACGTAACCACTGGATTGGATTGTATGGTCTTTCACACATGCAAGGTGACCATGCACCTTGGTGACTATTTTTAAGTACTTCGTTGACTCATGAATCATGGAGATATGGGTTGTGTTAATTATGTTTCTGCATTGTACATGACAAGCACATGTATCATCTCTCTTCGTTGGTTATTGCTGAGTGTGAGTCGGTATAAACTTAGTATGAACTTAGGGCCTGCAACCAAGACTTGATTTATCTGTTTGTATCTCATGGGAGATGTTCTGTCTAGTAATGTGATGGGCTAGTTGGATTATATGTGTGGCATGTCAAGGACTACTTGGGTTATGGTCTTATTTGTTATCTCCGAATGGATGTGTTATATGGAGTTGCTCCACTTAGCTTTTGTTTGCTATGTTTCAGAGTGAGTCCCTAGTTGGCCATTGTAAGTGTGATGTTGTGTGGGGTGTTTTCCTGATACCGAGGTTACTCCTGACTTAGGTAAAAGTACCAATCAGGATTGCTTCAATCTCGTTTTATCCAACTCGGCAATTGTGCCAGCTGGTGCTGAGCTTGAAGCTGGTCTCGATAAGGGTACCAACCACGCTCCTTTGGGCTCTGCCCGAGCGCCTCGACAGTAGTGCCCGACCTCAGCACCTTCTCCAGTTCGGTCAGTTGACCGAGGTGAACACTGAGCGTCCAATCTCAATTATGTGATGGGACGGCTACGTTGGCAGATAGGGTGGCCGCCGGCTATCAATAAGGGGTTATCCTTATCAGCCGATCACGTCCGTATTTATGTGTGGGATTGAGGAGAGATCCGATGGAATAGTATCCTCACCTACCCCCACTGAGGATCCTAGGTATGGGTTGATGGGACAAGCTCTCTCACCTACCTCCACTCAGCTTCTGATAAGACACTCGTCTCTCTATATATATGCATGGTAAGCTCCATGAAAGGTACACAATACACAACACTTTGCCCTCATTGCCTGAACCTCTTCTTCCCCACTTACTCTCCCTTTGTTCAGTGACTGCACTAACTCAGGCATCGGAGTGCCTTCGGCTGACAGCAGCCAGGGGCTCTGACCTTTGTCTCTCCTCTCTTCCAGGTTCGGGACACCTGGTCCATTCATCCTAACAACAACATTAAGGGCCTCATAATCATCTAACCAAGTCCGTGATTTTTAGGTACTTATAATTGGTGCCGTCTGTGGGGAAGGCGTTTGAAAAAACCAAATCCTCATCTCAAAAACCATGCCTCCAAAGACTAAGAAATGGAAGGGCGACGGGCCATCCAGGTCCCTCAAGAAGGGAAAGGGTGGAGGACCATCCACGTCCTTACCGCCACTACCGTTCTCGCCCCTTCCACAAGGCGAAGGACCGTCCAGGCCCCTGCTGCCACTACAGCTCACGCTCCGACCACCTCTAATCCCTCGTCAGAAGAGGACCGGAGCAAGATCTGATACAAGAAGCGTAGGAGACCCGGTGACTCAGTCGGGCTCGTCCTCGAGGGAGATGACAGCATCTCCCCAACGAGACGACGTCCCACTAAAGCGCCTTAGGCAGGATCCCCCTCTGGCGGAGCGTCCCCGTCAAGATATTATCCTACGGGAACAGCCTCGTCAGAGTGTTCCTCCTCCGGAACGTTCTCAATGAGACAGCACGCCGAAGCTATCCAAGTCGCACCAATCACGTTGTGCGGAGGACGACCACGTGCCCCTCGATGATGAAGACCACGTGATCTTCGACGACGACGACCTGTTCTCCGAGGAGGACGATGTCGACCTAATCCTTGACAATGCCAACGATGTGCTCCTCGAGGATATCAGGGCCCAGAACCGCCATATTCAAGAGTATGACCTTTTGATTAGCCAACTCCAGAGACAGCTCCGGAAGAAGGCAAAGGTCTGCGTTGGGGCCTCGGTCGTGCCTCCCACACGCCAGCGAGCCCGGCGGGACCCCGAGGTTAAACAGGACTTGAGGCAAGTCCTGACCAATAAACGGCGTAATCGAGCCTATGACGAAGGCTCGAGCAGCACTCATCTCAGTACTGACTCGAGAAAGCAGCGTCGGAGACCGGAGAATGACCCAAACCTGAGAATATGACTCAATCAGCAGGTCAAGCAAACTGTCTAGCAGAACATGGAGGTGGTCGGTTTCACCCAAGATCGGCTAAACGCCTATGACACCGAGGACAGTAGCGCATCTCCATTTTCCCAGGAGATTAGGGACTATGTACTCCTCGAAAAGTTCAGCGTCCCGAGATTCAACCTGTATGACGGAACCTCGGACCTAACTGCGCACCTCCGGCATTTCACTCAGAGGATGTCGGTATGGGGTGACGTCGGCAACGTGAACTGCAAGGTCTTCTCCTCCAGTCTGTGCGACCTCCCCCTGCGGTGGTTCTGGCATTTCACTATGTGGGTTGCCTATTGTTGGAGTGTACTGTTGCAGATTGTATCTATTTGATTCTTATTGGATGGTTTGCATTCACACACTACTGTTATTCTTCATTTATTGATACTCTCATGATCATTATTGCTATTCTTCATCATTGATGCATATTATTATGTTATTTACATTTGTCTTCCTGCCGGATGCCGATAATCTGACTATGCCACATTTGGTGCTTAGATACTGAGCTTTACGATGAGCCGCATGCTAAGGCGATCCGTCCGAGGAGTTTCACGAGTAGTATAGTATGAAGTCGTCTTGTCCATTACAGGAGAGGCTCCACATGATGCATTTTGGGATAGATTCTTTTGGACATATACACGTTGGATATCTTTTGTTAGGCCGAACCATGTAATTGAACCTTTTAACTTTAAGTTTGCAACTTAAATGTAAATGCATTTATTTAATTTGTATTTACTCTCTTCATTCATTATGCCATCTTAATTATGTGTTATGTTTGGACAATTCCACATTTGATTTATGGTGATGGATACTTGATTTACAACATCACCGTGGACTCGATCCACAAATGCTGGGGGCCACAAATGCATTATGTTGTGGAAAAATTTGATTGACCCCTAATTTTGCGGCCTCAATGCTTATCTGTAATCCAACTCCGGAATTGTAACACCTATGGGAGGGCCCATATCCAGGAAAGAGAACCCACACAAATGCAAAAAAGGCAGCATAGCATTCCCAGGAATCTAATCCTGGCCAGCTGGCCGAGCGACCCAAACTGTCAAATGGGTGAAAAGGCAACCTGGGCTACCTTGAAAAGTGGTTGTGAGGATCGCGTGGCCACCATTGCAACAGCAAATCACTTTCTATTGGTACCAAATGTCTCTATTTCTGAACCAGCGGATCATCGGAAAACAATCCCACAGTTGAGGTTAACCAACCAGTTTAAGTCTTGTTCAAGGCAGCAAAAACCTTTTTCATACAAGTCAATTAGCGACCAGAACCTACCGAACTATAAGAAACTTTCAAAGGTCAAGTCTCTGTTGTTTTCTCTCCCTCTCTCTCTCCCACCCTCTCTCTCTCTCTCTCTCTCTATATATATATATATTTTGTGGTGGTGTGTAAAGAATGGTCAGAGTGACTTTCTTAATTTTTTGCCACGAAGGGCTCTGTCTTTTCAGCCCTTTTCTTAGGTTCTTTCTTTCCTTTTTCAAAACTTTTGAATCTTTTGTCATGTTGAATGTTTCAATAACCTTAATTTGAAATGTCACAATATTCTCACTTGAAGAAGAAGGAAAAAAAAAAGATAAATATATATATATAAAGTTTGGTCGATTGAAAGTGTGATGGTCAGATTCTATGACCTATCAAAACTAGTTTCTTTCTAAATATGGTCCATGCTTACTGTCTGGATCAATGAGTTGGACGGTCAGGAAGACGTGTGGCCTCGAATCTGCTGACATCAGGCTTTGCTGGCTTGATCTATGGTGAAGAATTTGTCAAAAGTTTCAATGTAAGCAAGGAAACGACTGGTCACAGACACCCATCATATATACCTTGTAGATTAAATGTCAATTAATTACTGAGAGAGAGAGAGAGAGAGAGAGAGAGAGAGGGGAATTAATGACGTGCAATGGGTGATCTAAGGTGGGGCTTAGTCAGCTGTGTTTGGGAGGGGAGGGGAGGGGAGGGGAGGGGAAATTTGAGGGGAAGGAAAATGAAGGGGAGGAGAAGGAAAATTAATTTTCCCTCATCTTGTTTGGGAAATAAAAAAGTAAGGGAAGAGAAGTGAAAAAGTACAATTTTGTTTGTTTGTGAGGTAGGAACTAAAAGACTATTTTACCCTTACTTTTGAAAAAAATTTAATTGAAGTACAAAGGGCAATTTTATACTTTCTCAAATTTTCCCCTCTTCCCCCTCACTTTCCCCCTAGACAAAAAATTTTTCCCCTCTTTCCCTCCCCTCAATTCCCCACCCACCCCCCAAACACACTCCCCTCTTCCATCCCCCCTATTTTCCCCCACCCCTCTTCCATCCCCCCTATTTTCCCCCATTTTTTTACTTCCCCCCACCTTCCATCCTTCCCAAAAAACCCTTTCCATCCTTCCCAAAAAGCCTGATGTCAAATTTGACGGTGGTTTGGTCAGCATATTTGAACCTCAAAAACTGTGGGCTATGCCTGCAGTGACCCGAACGAGAACGGTCTCAATCCGGGGAAAAGTCGGCGGCGATGGATGGAGGGCCAGGGCCAAGGAAGCCGCGTATAAGGAAGCGGTCAAATGCTGGACACGTCCACACTGCGTTGGAGAATTCCCGCACGCCTAAGGACCAAGGACTAAGAACCGCTGCTTTTTTCTTACTTTCCGACGACAAAGGATTCCCACGTCACACCCACCCAACCCCCACTTCTCTCCTCTTTTCCCAGCCTTGCCCCAATTTTCTTTTTCTTTTTCTTATCTGCTATTTGTGAGACAGCTAGAGAAACATTCTCCCTTTTTATTTTGTTCAGAGTTTCGCGTCGTTCGGTGTGATATTCATATCTATCAGAAAAATTCCAAAAAAATTTCTTGTATCTCATTAGTAGAAATGTTCTCCAATCCTTTTTTTCATAGATAATTGTTAAATGCACACTGATTCTTCCTCTTGACACACTGAATCTCTCTACACCAGCGACTTAAGTTAAAAAAATTAACAGAATTACTCTCTACACACCCCATTTTCCTAAATTGCCCTTTCTCAACTTTGCTCTACAATTAGGGTTGCAAATGACACCAACGGTTCCGATTTTGGATTCGGATTCGGTTTTCTTGGAACCTGCTTTGTTGGTTCTAAATCCGATTCCGATAAAAAAATTCGGATCCGATTTTGCCTAAAGGACTGGGATCTAGTTCTAAAATCGGTTCTAACTTTCTTGGTTTTTTTTATTTTTCTCAAAATAAGTATATCATTCAACTTATAACAGTGCATCATGTCTACTACCTCCAGTATTATACATAAAAACATCTAAAAAAGTTGATTTTGAGGTATAATTTGCAATATCAAATATTCATATTCCGGGTCCTGTGTTCACGGGTCGGGACCTATATGGACCTAGAGCCGGAACCGTTTATCAATCGTAACCTAAATTGGGTTTCGGACACGCACCCATTTAAGAATCAGAACCTAAAATAGGTTGCATATCTGGTTTTTTCGGATCAAAACTTTTGGTTAATCAAAGAATTGGATACACGTTTGCAACCCTATTTGCAATCCCTTTCTCTCACCCCCCCTTTCTTCCACTCCCTGCGTTTCTCCCCCTCTCCTTCTCGCCCGGCGCCTGTTGTCACCCGCTCTCCCTCTCATTCTCCCTATCTCTCTCCCTCTCCTTACCTGCCCTCCACTAGTCGCTTGCTTTTCTTTTCCCTCTTTCTCTCTACCTTTCACCCTCCCTGTCTCTCCCTATCCTTGTACCCTTTCGGCACCCTCGTCCTCTCCCTCCCGCCTCTACTCGCCACCCTCTTCCCTCTCCCTCTTTCTCTCTCTCTCCCCCTCCCTGTCTCTGTCCCTCTCCCTCTTTCTCTCTCTCTCCCCCTCCCTGTCTCTGTCCCTCTCCCTCCCTCTCTCTCCCTCTCTCTCGCTTCAGTGGTGGCTGGGGTGGGGATGAGGGTGTGTGGGTGTAGAAAGAAGTTGGAAAGAGAGAGATGCCCTTTTAGGTAATTTAACACAAGGGTATATTGGTCATAAAAAAGTGCAGTCTATGGAGAAAAAAATTAGCGTGCATTTAGCATCTCTCTTTTTCACATTGCTCACCTTTGAGTTATTTTGTGCAACATTATTTTGTCTAAATCACTATTTTTATGAGCAAATACGTACTTTTTAACTGTCTTAGATGCGTTTGGATTTTTTGAATTTCTTGAAAAATCTTCTCAACATCTATGAAGATGTAATATATATATATATATATATAACTAGATTTCTACATGCTTATTGTTAATTTAGCTGTTTGAATCAAGATTATATAACTCTAATGGGTAGCTCAGATGGCCTATGACCACGTTTTGCACATGGAGGTTGTAGATTTAAAATTGCACTACCACATTGGGGCTACAGGGCAGTTTACCCGGCTTCCCTTTGGGCCTGGAGAGATTAGTCTAGCTCAAAGGGTTGGAAACCCTCCGATAGCAAAAAATAAAAAAATAAAAAAAATAAAAAAGATAAAAATAAAAACCATGATTATGTGCCAACAAAAGTGAAGAAATCAGATCTATATGTTGGTAAGTTTTGAATGTCTTTCACAAGCTTTTCAAAATCTACCAAGATACTAAGTGTTTTGAGATTAATTAGTCTAATAAAAAAGATTAACTATTAGAATCATGAATTTGAAGCCTGTAAAACTTCAAAAAATAAATAAAAGGTGGTTAAAATGGTTTTGAACCCGTGACTCATCACAAGGACACACGGGCGGAACTAGGAGGCAGGTGGGGGCCACGGCCCCCACGATTTTAAAAATCCCTGTTTGAAGGTTCCTCTGGCCTCTCCACTCCGTGGCCATCCTTTAATTGATGGCCCCACCATCGATTAGCAACATAATCATAGGAGAATTTGATTTCAAAAAAGCCAACCAAATTATAGTCGATTTAAACAAAATTAGAATAAAAGAAGAAAGGAAAAGAATGGAATAGGAAAAAAAAAGAAAGAGAAGGAATGAAAAAGGAAGATAGCATGCTTTGGATTTGATTTAAATCAAGTCAATGTCTTTGACTTGCCAACCTCAATGCCAGATTTGAGGTTTTGATTCAAGAAGCAAAGAGCAACGACTAAGTTTTCATGTTTCATGTTTCAAACTTCAAAGACGCTGCACACGTATGTAGAAGAAGACGAGAACCCACTTGAAGATTTACATTTAGAATTTACCATTTACAATAGATAGATATACTGATATACCACACATCATAATGTCGGTTCATGATTAAGGCTCACATTTGAAATCTAAACTAATCAAGATTATTTGCTATTTATGATTTATCATTACGTAAATTTTTAGTTCAATCAGACTTTTATCCACCATGGAAAAGGATAGTTGGTTTTTAAAATTTTTATTATAATTATATGTGCCAAATAAAATCCAATTGAAGTATAATTTCTCAAAGTGATAAATACTAGTGAGACCATACTTTTAAAAAATTCGGATTTTATATATAAATCCACTTATAAATATATATATATATGAAAAATATTCATATACATCCATCGCTCACCTTGTTATACTTAGTTAGGTGTTTCAAAAGAAAAGAAATAATATCCATAATATACTCAGGAGCATATTATAGTTGATGAATATTGTGATCCTGAAATCTGAAAGAGATATTCTTATTGACCAAATAAGCTTATGACTCCCCAATGGATTATACCATTGGATAGGGTAGGAGTTTGAATTACATTACACCATCAAATAAGGTGGGACTTTGAATTAGATTAGAAGATTGGGATTAACTGGATTTTCAATTGAATATGACCAATGGATTGGACACAATTTTGGGTTGGTTTAGCCCATTGTGGTATGGGTGGTTTAAATTTTGGAGACTTAATTTGAAAATTAGCATGAATACGGTTGGAGATGCATGGGGGTTAGAAAGGGCTTGATTTGGATCATTGGATTGGGTAGGGTTTTATTATAATCTTATGGTTCAAATCTTGAAGAAACTCCATAATTGGGTAACTTTCATAAGTTTTTTTACTCTCCAAAATTTCATTCTAATAGAAAATGGTCCACCGTCAAATTGATCAGTAAAATAAATAAAATTGTCAAAGTATTTTTCTCACGATCTTTTGTAAGTGATCATCTTGAAAGTGACATATTTCTATTTTACTGAAAATTTTCAAGGATCAATGCAAGTGAAGAAATTTCATTTTGAAATTTTATATTTTTCGTAAGTGGCCCAATTAAGAAGCCTATTGGTTTTTCTTCATGAGTCCAACCTCAAAAATGATGTGGACTATATTTTTAATAAAGCATGCTTGCCCTTCAAAGTTCCCCCACTGCGAAACTGATTGGCTCTGGGACTTAAATTTTTAGGGTAACAAATGAATATCATTTTTAGTTGTTGCATTTTTTTATCATTAACTTAAAAAAAAAACTTTATCTTTAATTTTGTTATTTTTCACACAATGAAAGAAAGTTGAGTACAACTACAAGCGTTTTTTCATGTATATTTTCTTACTAAACTTAATAATTTTATTTATCTTTCTAGAGATTTTTACGAAAACATTAGTCCTAAACCCTAATTACATAAATTGATTAAGAATGACACAGCAACATCGAATTTCCGTACTATAAGTAGCCAAAAGACGCATTTTCCCCTCAACGTTAGGGCTCGTTTATAAAAATGAAATATTTATTATTTCTCCCTTCTCCTTCCTTACAACGCATAGTTATTAGTTTTGTGCCGTTTGGTTGAAAAGGCCGAAATTCTCCATTCCGGTCAAGTGGTCGAAGAGAAGTCTAAGTTAAAATTTCTCATTTTAAAATTCACGCAATCTCGGCCAAAATTAATGATTTCGGCCGAAATGGTGTTTTACATAATTTTTTTAGTTTTTATACGTTTATATACTTTGTATTTCTCATATTTTCCCAATATATAATCTCAAAAAGTTTTACTAGAATTGATTAAGCCCATATTTATTGTTTAATTTTTAATTTTTATTTCTTTATATAAATAAGTATATATATATTATTTTTTTTTATTTTTCCGGAATGTTATCTCAAAATGTTTCATCGAAGTTCCAAATTGACCGGAACCTTTTATTTTGGAAGCCAGAGCGACCTGAGGTCCAAAATGATATTGAAAATTATGCTAGAACGATATTGCTAGGCTCGTTAAATTTTTTTTCCTTATTTCTTCATCGTTCTGAGTTGGGTCTCTCATGTACATTGGGAGAGAGAGAGAGCCTTTGACTAAATCCCAGGTATGAAGACAATAGATCGGATGAACAACTTTTGTCACAAAATACCAAAATGCATAATAATAATTGTAAGTGCCTAAATAATACGGACTTAGTTTAAGTGATGGAAGGGATTAGGAAAACTCTGTTTGATCGGAGAAGTTACCGACGGCCTGGATCCTGAAAACAGGGAAGAAAGAGCAGTCAGAGCCCGAGGCTGTTGTCAGCCAAAGGCACTCCGACGCCTGAGTTAGTGCAGTTACTGAACTAGGGTGAAGTGAGGGAGAAGATGTAGGTGAAATAAACAGGATGTAGACTGTATATTGCTTACCTTCTATGGGGCTCCCATGCAGGTATTTGTAGAAGAGAATAGAAGTTTCCATAGTGGAGGTAGGTGAGGATACTTGTCCCATCAGCCCACTCCTAAGATGGTAGGTGAGGATACTTGTCCCATCGGACGTCCCCTCAGCCCCTTTACATAAATGTGGAAGTGATAGGGAAGGTCCCTTATCAGCACTTGGCCACCTTCTGTCAGGGGAGCTTTGTCATGTAGCCGTCTCATCTCATAAATGAAGATTGAGACGGACATCCACCTCAGTCAAGTGGACCGAGATGGAAATTACCGAGATCAGGGGATACAGGAGGTCGGTCATGGGTACCGAGTCGCTCAGGGCAGGGCCCGTAATGAACGAGGTCAGTAGGCAGACCGAATCGAACTCCAACTCGGCGACAGCTGGCACTTTTGCCGAACTGGAATAAATCAGGCCAGAGTAACCCCTAATTGGCAGTTTAGCGTCGAAGTAGGAGATTACCTCGGTGTTACGTAAGCACTCCACACAATTGCCCCTCAGCTGCCGAGCTCGTCAGCTCGGGGATGGAACGAGGTCGGGAGCTGGAGACGTGGAAGCTTACATGAATACCGAACTAGCATACTGCTTTTTATATTGGCTGCGGTTGTCACGGTCTTCATAATGACTTCATTTATGGGCTCCATCAATCAGTCGCCAGCCTGTCCGCTGGGGAGCGCCAAAATCGCTGCGCCCGCCCGAAAAAATTAATTGCTCTGACGGCGTATACTGCGGAAGCCGCCCTGATCTTGACACGTGGCGCCATCTGGTTTACGGTACCGTAAACCGAAGCGACGTGTGCGTCTTTTGAGGCGGTGTAATGAGGACGTGCTTTTGGTTTCTCGAGGCTCGAGGAGACGCCTTGCTGCCCTATAAAAGCAGTGCCTCCTTCTTCCTCCTCTACCTTTCCGCTCAAAATCTGGGGGAGACTCTGCCCGTGTGATTCTCAGATTATCTCTGTGTCTTCCCAATCTTTCTGTCCTTCTGCGTCTAGTTTGCTGTAAGTCTTCTTCTCCCTAATCTTTCCTTTGCGCACCTCTTCTCCAGTTTCTTTCTTTAGCTAGGGCTTTTCGTTCACCCATCTTAGTTTTTAGAAACATGGGAAAAGGGGTTTACCGTTGTCTAGCCGATACCCCTGAGGCTCTGTTTAGGTTTAGGGCGACCTACGATATTCCGGACGACGTCCGGGTTAGGCTGGATGATCCAGAAAATCCCTGGGATGGTGATGCCTACCGAGATGGGGCGATGCCCTTTCCGTTAGTCTCGGTGGTGGAAGGGGGAGTGAGGTTTCCCGTCCACCCGTTGCTCAGGCGGTGTCTGGCAGCGTGGCATCTTGCCCCTTGCCAATTGATGCCGAATAGCTATAAGATTATCATGGGTACAGTAGCACTGAATAGGATTTTAGGCATCCAGCTCGGTGTCCATGATATTGAAGAGGCATATGATATTAGCAAGTCCACCGGGGTGATTGACGACCGCTATTACCTCCGGAGCAAACCGAAGATGGTCTCGTTTGTAAATGCCCTGGAGGACTCGATGCGCCATGCCGGGACCGATCGGTTGTTCGTTAGTGGCAACTGGGAGATTGGTGCGGACGAGATCGAGGCAGAGAAGAGGTACCGGGTACCTCGTCACTCTGGGCGCCTCCCAAGTAAAGCACCGAGCTCAAAAATAGCTTAATTTTTTTTACCTGCTGTCTTTCTGCCGGACTGACACACGCTAATCTGTTCTTTTATACAGGCGCTGCTGATAGGAGACAGGCGGCCATTCTCGACAGCTGGAGAAAGAACGGAGGTTGGTTCGACAAAGTCCAGCGATACCAGGGGCATAAAGGCCGGGCTGCCTGGTGTCTTATAGGCTACTTGCCGAGATACAGACATTACAACAAAAGGCAGGGGTCGGAATTGCTTGAGGTCGGTCCTAGCAACGCACCAGAGGCGTTTGGGCAAGAGCGGCCGATCTCACCCCTTACCGACCCAGAAGAGGCCTCTGAGGAGAATCTGCCCAGTGCCGAGATGGGTCAAGATCCTCCTGTCACCAACCTCCGGGAGAAGCTTCTAGGAAAGCGGCCATCCTCGTCGTCGAGGTCGGCCCGTTCTTCTTCTTCTTCTAGGGACGCCCCTCCGGCTCCCCCATCTGGCTCCTCCCGGGATGATTCGACTGTAGTCAGGGAGGAGAGGCAGACGAAGAGGGCGAAGGGCGAAGAGCCGCGCCAAACCAGGGCCCGGAAGGAGAAGGCCAGCCGGAGAGGTCTGACGGAGGAGGCCGAGGAAGAGCCGCGGGTTGAAGAACAACCTTTGGTTCGCCGAGGGAGACAGGAGGAGAGGGTGTCGGGGGCACCTGAAAAAGAGGGCCCAACCCGGCAAGACCCTGTCTTGCCCTCGGCGTCTCGCGCCCCTCTGGATGAGCCCTGGAGGCCGTCCTTTCTTCTAGCCCCAGGGACGCCGCTGACCTCAGGACACCATTTACAAGGCTGTCCGGCAGTGGCGGCTGTGCTGGCTGGGGCATGCTCACTTCCCCTGGACGTTGAACGTTTTAGGAGAATGGAAGAGCCTACGCTGCTTCAGGCCAACCTGTCGTCGGCCCTGATGGTGAGCATTTACCCTGCGTATAGATTTTGACACATGCTGTCTGTCGCTTCTAACTTGTTTCTGCTGTTCAGGTAGTGCAGAGGTCTGTGGTGGCTCTGGAAAAATGCCAACAGAGCCGTGCCGAGATCCAGTCTTTGCAGGCTGATAGGCAGAAACTTGCTGCAGCCCTGGAAAAGGGCTCGGAGGAGCTGAGGAGGGCCGAGGAGGCATGCGCCAAGCTGAACGCGGAGAACGAGGCTGCTATGGAGGCGATTACCAAGAAGAGTGCTGAAAACTTTGAGCTCCAAGCAGCCGCGCATAAGATGGAGAAGAAGGCCAAAGAGAGGGAGGCCGAGATGGAGGTCTTGAAGAAAGGGAGGAAAGCCGAAGTGGAGATCCTGAAGAAGGAGAAAGCCGAGGCCGAAGCTCTGCTGAGGGCCGAGCAGGAAGCTTCAGCCAAACAGAAGGCTGACTTCGAGGCTTCTCGGGAAGCAGAGCTCGAGGCCTCCTTTCAGAAGGGGGTGGCACAGGCGACAAAGCTTTATGAAGAGCAACTCGTTCCGCTGGGGGAGGAGCTCTTCGAAATGGGATGCCTGGCCGTGCTGAGAGAAATGGGGGTCCCCGAGGATCACCCCATTCGTCAAGGCTTGCCCAAGCTTCCCCGTGCCGAACCTGAGTCATCAGCCCCTCCGCTCTCCGAGGCACCCCTGGACCACGTAGATGAAGAGCCTCAGGCCTCAGAAATTCTCCAAGTTCCAGCCACCGAAGCTGCTGCTGATCTCGGGCCTGTTGCTACAGAGGCCCCTCTTGCTCCTGCTGGCGATGGTGGAGTCGAAGATGTGTCTATTATTGACATAGATCGGCTGCCATGATTCTTCTGCCTTCTTTTCTTGTGCCCATTTGGGGAGATTTACATGTAAATTTTTGTTTTGGTGTTTAGCGAAACCTCTCTTTTGTACATGTTTTTCTCGAAATGAATGGAATCCCCTGTTTTTTGTGCTCAAATTTATTTTGTACATGATATCCTTGTTTTGTTTTTCTCTCTTTATGCGTTTGGCTGAACAACCAGAACAAAGTAGGAAATAAGACAAGTCTATGAGCTTGGTCCATAGCCGTGCTTAAATGTATTTTTGTAACCCGAGACGCGGTGTTTGATCCTGCAATCATAACCAGTGTTGACCTCGGTAATAGGTGCCCGGTCCTGTGACCCAAGCTGAGTCCGGTTTTACAGAAAAAAACTTGACTGGCCAAAAGGCCGTACCGAAGTGGTTGATTCTGGTAACCGGGCTGTATGTATATGCCGGGCTCAATGACTCCGTCATAAGAAATAATTTTGGAGAATATAAACATATTCTATAAAGAGAACCTGTTTATTACCTTCCGAATTTAGATTACATCTTAAAAATAGAATTTCTTGAGGTGGGTGATATTCCACGGACGTGGTAGCTCTTTGCCTTCCATGTCCTCAAGCCTGTAAGCAGATTGCCCCGCTACCGAAGTCACCTTGAATGGCCCATGCCAGTTCGGTGCAAGTTTTCCTTCGCTAGGGCTTTTGTCTGCTGGAAGGGTCTTTTTCAAGACCAACTCTCCAGGGGAGAACTTTCGCTCTTTGACCCTCTGATTATACCCTCTAGCCAATTGTCGTTGGTAGGAAGCGAGGTGGATGGCCGCAGCATCCCTTCGTTCCTCAGCCAAGTCGAGCTCGGTGGAGAGGTTTGTATCATTTTGGCCTTGGTCGAACAGTTCCGACCTGAGAGTCGGTAGGCCGACCTCAAGTGGAATTACAGCTTCCATTCCATAAGCTAGGGAGAAGGGGGTCGCCGAGGTCGAGCGCCTTGGGGTAGTCCTGTACGCCCAGAGGACACTCGGAAGTTCCTCTACCCATCTGCCTTTGGCTCGATCTAGTCTCTTTTTGAGTCCGTCAAGCACCACTTTATTCGAAATTTCAGCCTGTCCATTACTCTGGGGGTATGCTGGGGTAGAATAGTAGTTCCTGATGCCAAGATCTTGACAAAAGCTTCTGAAGAAGTTGGAGTCGAACTGGGTCCCGTTATCGGTGACCAAGGCTCGAGGAACTCCGAATCTAGTGACGATGTTTCTCCATACGAAGTTTTTGGTATCCTTCTCAGTGATGGAGGACAACGCTTCAGCTTCTATCCATTTGGTAAAATAATCAGTAGCTACCAACAACCATCTTTTGTTTCCTGGAGCTCGGTGGAGTGGTCCCACGAGGTCCAGCCCCCATTGGGCAAAGGGCCAGGGGCTAGAAAGAGGACTTAGGTCATGTGCTGGCTGATGGAGAGAGTGGGAGAACTTCTGACACTTCTCACATTTCCTGGCGTAGACCTGCGCGTCCTTCTGCATATAAGGCCACCAGTATCCCTGACTGATAGCTCGGTAAGCCAGTGACCGACCTCCAATGTGGCTGCCGCAGATCCCTTCGTGAATTTCATAAAGGAAGTCCTCGACTTTGCTCGGGTGTACGCACTGGAGGTAAGGGCCATTGTAGGACTTCTTGTAGAGTTTGCCATCCGGAGAGAGCCAGAATCGGGCTGCTTTTAGCCTGATTTTGTGGGCCTGGTTCTTGTCCTCGGGCAGCTGGTCATTCTTGAGATAGGAGATGAGTTCATCCATCCAGCTCGGGCCGAGATCAATACACAGGAGCTGCCGAGGTGGTTGAAATTGTATACTTGGTCTGTCTAGTGCTTCTACTTCGACAGTTCTTCTTTTCCCTGCCTCGACAGCAGAGGCCAAGTTTGCAAGGGCGTCGGCGTGAGAGTTGGAGTCCCTGCCTATCTGCCTGACTTCAGCTTTTTGGAACTGAGATAGGAGTTGCTTGGTGTGGGCCAGGTAGGCTGCCATCCTGTCATCACGGGCCTGGTAATCCCCATTGAGTTGGTTCGTCACCAGCTGTGAGTCGCTGAAGATCACCAGTTGTTGTGCCCCCAGGATTTTTGCGCTGTCCAGCCCTGCAATTAGTGCTTCATACTCAGCTTCATTGTTAGACGCTTTGAAGTTAAGGGTCAGGGCCTGCTCAATGACGAGGCCCTCTGGAGATTGAAGGACTATGCCGGCGCCAGCCCTTTTGGAGGTGGAAGACCCATCGACGAAGACTTTCCAGGAAGAGGAGAGGAAATGTTTCCAGGACTGCTCCTGTTCGGTCTCTGCCGAAGTGCTCGCCTCCTTGCCCCCCAGTTCGGTGTCGAGATGGGTCGGTGCCGAACTAGGAGAAGTGAATTCCACGACGAAGTCTGCCAATATTTGGGCTTTAATGGCCGTCCGGGGCTGATAATTGATGTCATATTGCCCGAGTTCGACAGCCCATTTAGAAACTCTTCCTGAGAAGTCCGCTCTCCGAAAGAGGGACTTGAGCGGGTGTTCTGTCACAACCGTTATGGAGTATGTCAGGAAGTAGTGGGAGAGCTTGCGGGATGCACTGATGAGTGCAAATGCGAGCTTCTCCAATGGCAGGTATCTCGTTTCGGAGTCCAGCAGAATTTTGCTTGTGTAGTAGATGGGCTTCTGCTGCCTGTCATCTTCCCGCACGAGTACAGAGCTCACTGCGTGGTCCGATACTGCCAGATATAGGTATAAAACCTCACCCCGAACAGGGGTTGAAAGCAGAGGAGGTGATGAAAGGTACGCTTTTAGTTCCTGGAGAGCGACTTCGCATTCCGGGGTCCATTGGAACCCGGAGCTCTTTTTCAAAAGCTGGAAGAAGGGATGGCATTTATCTGAGGCTCGACTGATGAAGCGGTTCAGTGCTGCTGCCATCCCGGTAAGTCGCTGAACTTGTTTGGTCGAGGTCGGACTCTGTAGGGCTCTGATGGCCGAAATCTGATCGGGATTGGCCTCGATTCCGCGCCTAGTGACTAGGCTGCCAAGGAACTTGCCCGAGCCGACGCCAAATGCACACTTGGAAGCATTCAGCTTGAGCCCGTATTGCTTGAGGATGGAGAAGGTCTGATGGAGGTCTGTCAAGTGGTCCTGCGACCGTTTCGACTTGACGACCATGTCATCAATATATACCTCGACCGTGCTGCCGAGCTGGTCCTGAAACATCTTGGTTACCAGCCTCTGGTAAGTGGCACCAGCGTTCTTTAACCCGAAGGGCATTACTTTGTAACAGTAGGTGCCCCTAGGTGTTATAAACGCGGTTTTCTCTTGGTCGGGCTCATGCATTGGAATTTGATGGTAACCTCGGTAGGCGTCGAGGAAGCTCATCCTTTCATGCCCGGCAGTGGCGTCGATCAGCTGGTCTATCTTTGGGAGAGGAAAGCTGTCTTTGGGGCAGGCTTTATTCAGGTCGGTGAAGTCTACACAGACCCTCCAGCTTCCATCCTTCTTTTTGACCACAACTGTGTTGGCTAACCACACAGGGTAGTGGACTTCTCTAATGGCGTCAGCTTCCAGTAACTTGCTGACCTCCTTGGTCACAGCCTCTGCCTGTTGGGAACCCGATCTTCGAATCTTTTGGGCAACAGGTTTATGCTGAGGGTCCACTTTCAGTTTATGGCTTATGACCTCCGGGCTGATGCCAGGCATTTCATATGGGGTCCAGGCGAAGACCCCTCTGTTTTGCAATAAGAAGTCAAGCATCCTGTCCCTTTGCTCATCAGCAAGTTGACTACCGAGCAAGAAGAACCTTTCCGGATCGCTGGGGTCGATTTCGACCTGAGTAAGGTCCTCGATGCTCTTCTGCTCGGGAGTTCGGCCCACAGCATTGAGCTCAGCCTCGAGCTCGGTCATGTGGACTCGCTGAGGCTGTGTCTCTCCGAGGACCACGGCCAAGAGGCATTCTTTGGCCATGTCTTGGTTGCCGGGAACTATGACGACTTCGAAGCTCCCATCTTTATTCTGTAAAGGGAACTTGAGCTTCTGGTGATGGGTCGAGGGAACAGCCTCCATGCCATGAAGCCAGGTTCTCCCCATGATGGCATTGTATGGAGATTGTGCATCCACCACCAGGAAGTCTGCCGTTATGGAAGCTCCTCCGACCTCGACCTTGAGGGAGATCTTCCCTTTGGGATACACCGTCTTGGAGCTGAATCCCACTAAAGGGATGCGAGCTTCGAGCAGATCCTCTTCCTTCAGACCCATTAGTTTGAAGCAGTCGAAGTAAAGGATTTCTGAGGAGCTCCCAGGGTCCACTAGGATCCTCTTGACGTCGAAGTTGTGCAACCTCATAGTCAGAAGAAGAGGATCGTTGTGGGGTAGCTGAACCCCGGCTAAGTCTTTGTCTGAGAACCAAATCTTTGGTCTCTCTATGCGGGCCTTCTTTACAGAGGGACCGAGCTCGGCTGCCATCACATGTTTGCCGTGCTAGGCCCTCCTGGCCTTGGCACGCGCCTGATCGCTGCCTCTGGGAGCAAGGGCCAAGTGAATGACATCGATGGTCCCTATAGGCCCATCGCTGTCCCTGTCGTCGGGATGGCGTTGCTGGGCTTGGTTTACCCTTCCCTCCTCTTTGATATGATCTCTGAGGTGCCCATCTTTTACGAGCCTTTCAAGGTGATTCTTGAAGGAGTAGCAATCCTCGGTTCTGTGTCCTCTATCTTTGTGGTAGGCGCAGAACTTGCTCTGATCCCGTAAGGCAGCATCACCTTTCATAGGCGGGGGCCATTTGAAGAAAGGCTGGGCTTGGATTTTGCCCAGGAGTTTGTAAATGGGCTCCTTGAAGATGGTGTTTACAGCCCTGTGAGGAGCGCCACTCGGCTTCGGCTTTGCGCTGCCTCCCGAAGTGGGAGTAGAACGTGCTGCCGAGCTGGATGGTTCTCCACTTCGGTCTGCCTCCCTCTTAGCAAGCCTCTTGTTTCTCCTTGAGGGTCGGCCTCCCGAAGGTCGGCCCTCGGAAGATTGGCCCTCGAGGAGTGGGAGCCAAAGATGATGGCTCTCCTGGGCCCGGAGCTCATCTTCTTCTTGTTCTACATACTGGTTCACCCGGGCCATGAGTGCCTTTACGGAGTTCGCTGGGCGACGCGCCAACTTTTTCCGAAGCTCATTTCCGGGTAGCAGACCTTGCTGAAAGGCTGTGACGGCTACCTCGTCATTGGAATTCTCGATTACGCTATAGATGGTCCAGAACCTCTTGGCGAATCGAGTGATATTCTCTGTCGGCCTCATCTTGATAGAGATTAGGTCGGCGTCGGTCTTTGGGATGACCCGATGTGCTTGAAACTTCTCTACGAAGGAGTTTCGGAGCTGTCGCCAGCTCGAAACCGATCCCTCGGGGAGTGCACAGAACCACCGAAGCGGGAGATCACCTAAGCTGGAGGAGAAAACCTTGCAGTCGAGGTTGCCGTCGCCGCTGAATACCGACATCTTCTGGGTGAAGTGTCGGAGGTGAGCTTCGGGGTCTGACGTCCCGTCATAAAGATTGAAGCGTGGGACGCTGAATTTATCAGGAAGAGGATGGTCCGTGATGTCCCGAGTAAATGGGGAGGTGCCATGGATGTCGGCATATCTGGTAACCAACCGACCTCGAGCGAGGCCGGCATGCTCCAGGTTCTGCTGCACGGCCAGCTTAATCTGCTGATCAATATAAGCGGCCATGTCGGGGTCGGCACCGACCTCCCGCCTTTGCCTCTGGTGCTGACGCTGGTCGGCGCTGGCGTGAGTGTTACTCGAGCCTTCTTCCCGAGCTCGGGCACGTCTCTCATTTAGCTGCTCCCTTAGGTCTGGCTGACCTTCAGGGACCCGCCGAGCTTTCCGCTGAGGTGGGGGTGTGTGAGAGGCTTCGGGCTGGGGTCCCCCCTTGACCTCCAGCTGTTGCTGGAGCTGGAGTATCTGTGCCTTCTGTTCCTCAATGACGAGGTTCTGAGCCTTGATTGCTTCAGTTTGGGCTTCAGCATCGTCCTCTTGGGCCATGTCGTCGTCACCTTCGTTACTGAGGTGGATATGGTCCTCCTCCATGTGGTCTTCGTGATGAGACCGAAGAGGCCGAGATTGCTCGGGAGCCCTACCTCGCTGGGACTGTTCCTGATGAGGAACGTCCTTGCGGGGTGCTTGGGTGAAGACGACCTCTAGGCGTGGACGCTCCGCCTGAGAGGACGTCGTCCGGGCCCGAACTGCTACGGGACCGCTTCGAGGAGATGCTGGTACGCCTCTTGACGACGAGTGTGTCACCGTGACAGGTGACCCTACGCTTTGAACAGGAGGATCCCCTTCCGCTCTTTTCGACTGAGGGTTGTGTGGTGTTCGCCTGACATTTCTTTGCTGGCTTGTCCCTAATGCCCCTGCCTGGTTCGTCACCAGTGGAGGCGGCGTAAGGGGCAAGAATATCTCTGGCTGGCCGGACATGGATGGTCCGGCAACGCTCTTTCCCTTCTTAGCCTTAGGAGGCATGGCTATTGGGATGAAGATATTGGTTTTGCAGGTCGTGGGTTCGAATTTCCCCACAGACGGCGCCAATTGTAAGTGCCTAAATAATACGGACTTAGTTTAAGTGATGGAAGGGATTAGGAAAACTCTGTTTGATCGGAGAAGTTACCGACGGCCTGGATCCTGAAAACAGGGAAGAAAGAGCAGTCAGAGCCCGAGGCTGTTGTCAGCCAAAGGCACTCCGACGCCTGAGTTAGTGCAGTTACTGAACTAGGGTGAAGTGAGGGAGAAGATGTAGGTGAAATAAACAGGATGTAGACTGTATATTGCTTACCTTCTATGGGGCTCCCATGCAGGTATTTGTAGAAGAGAATAGAAGTTTCCATAGTGGAGGTAGGTGAGGATACTTGTCCCATCAGCCCACTCCTAAGATGGTAGGTGAGGATACTTGTCCCATCGGACGTCCCCTCAGCCCCCTTACATAAATGTGGAAGTGATAGGGAAGGTCCCTTATCAGCACTTGGCCACCTTCTGTCAGGGGAGCTTTGTCATGTAGCCGTCTCATCTCATAAATGAAGATTGAGACGGACATCCACCTCAGTCAAGTGGACCGAGATGGAAATTACCGAGATCAGGGGATACAGGAGGTCGGTCATGGGTACCGAGTCGCTCAGGGCAGGGCCCGTAATGAACGAGGTCGGTAGGCAGACCGAATCGAACTCCAACTCGGCGACAGCTGGCACTTTTGCCGAACTGGAATAAATCAGGCCAGAGTAACCCCTAATTGGCAGTTTAGCGTCGAAGTAGGAGATTACCTCGGTGTTACGTAAGCACTCCACACAATAATCTATTCTATAGGCCTTTTAGGTTGAACCTGCAACTCTAGCAGTAAGTTCTCTGCCATTGTGAGGGAAGTTTGAATCCAGATCTCTCATTGCAATTGATGGCGGAAACGGTACCTTTTCAATTGCTACTTGAATATGACATTGAGAGCGATAATGTATTTGCTATGCACGAAGACATTGTACATTTTGGAAATGAAATAAGAAACAAAAATGAAGAAGAGATAGATTTTGTATCCCAGATGGCAAAAGAGGAGCAGTAAGAGAAGACAAAGATAGGGCAAACGAAGATGAGCCCTAATGATATCGTTTGTGGGAGAAGAAGACTCTCATAAAGAGGGGTTTTTTTTTTTTTTAACATTTGGAAATGAGCCCTATCGATATCGTTCTGGACCAGCACCGCCAAACTAGACGAGTGCCTGTGGGCTGTTTTGGTTTGGGTCCTGCCAACCTGAATACGACACAACACACCCCCCACATATCATGAACTGGCACAGCGCGCCCAGGCATAGCTGGGCCGAGCTCCAGTGGTCGGCCCGATCCGTTTTACACCTCTGCTTGAGTGAGGAGGGATGCCATTGTCATTTTACCAAATGTCGAGAAGAACCGAAGTAATCGAAAGCGGTTCCTTCCACCGAGTCACGGTCACTGCACCGATACTCACCATATTTTCTCCTCTTTGACTCACTTGTGAAAGCCAACAAATTCACAAAAATAGGCTCAAAAAACGTGTGGACGGTGCATCTCTCCCCTCCCTGCTGGACGCAGTTGTATATAAATGCATTCACCAGAGTCTCACAAAGAATCATCTTTAAACACACACAAAAAGAGGGAGAGGGAGAGGGAGGAAAAAACAGGGGTAGAATTAATAAAGACCAAACTACTCTGTTTTTCCTAGTTTTCAGCCTCCTCAGAAAAAATCTCTGCACTCTCCGATCGTCAAAGAGATCATGGCAGGGGCTAGAGAAATCTTGGGGCCTTGTCTGATTGAAAAATCCTCCCTACTTCCAGGTTCAAGATCTCTGATTCTTCACCGCCAACAGAACAAGCTCTGTTTTTCCCCGGCTCGGGTGTACACAGATGGGAAGAGCTTCCATTTGAGGAAGGCGGTGAAGAAGACCCCCGTTGCGGCAATCAGCGAGAACCTGGTGAAACCCATCGTAGAGAAGCCAGTGAATTTCAAGGTGAGAGCTGTAGTAACAGTGAGGAAGAAGCACAAAGAAGATCTGAGAGAGACGATCGTCAAGCACTTGGATGCCTTGTCGGATAAAATCGGCCGAAATGTTGTTCTCGAGCTTGTTAGTAGTGACATAGATCCAAGTAAGACTTAGAAGAAAAATTAAAAAACGCTTCTTTTTTTCCCATCTGTCTTCTGTTCCTCTCCTTGTTTCAGATTTAAATCTTTTACCATGTGTTTGGGTTTCGGGATGACCATGGTGTTTGTTTTTTCGGAGCTGACAGTGACTAAATTCAGGCATCTTCAGAATCTGGAGTTCTGTATTTATCTTTGATTGTGGTGTTGGGAACTGATCTGTAATGATTTTATGCAATTTATCCATGTCGGTTTTGTCGTCCTTTTCCTAATCCTTTCCTTTCATCGAGGTGTTTTCTTTGCGGTAACAACTGATATTGGTTGATTCCACCCATTTTCCCATACCTCCCTTCTTCTATGAGGGGTCTTTTCTTTCTTTCTTTTTTTTTTTTTTTTTTTTCTGGTGTGTCTCTCTCTCGAGAATAGCTATGGATTTGATTTTAGCCATCCTTCCTATGAGGGTTTTTTTTTTTTTTTTTTTAATGTTTCCCGGGCTATACCTACATCTTTTGCCTAACCTACTCGATCTTGTTGTCATTTGTGTTTTTGAAGAAACAAAGAAAGAGAAGAAGAGTAGAGAGGCCGTCCTTAAAGACTGGTTGAAGAAGTCTAATGTCAAGGCCGAGAGGGTCGTATACACTGCAGAATTCACTGTCGATTCGAGCTTTGGAGTTCCCGGGGCCATCACAGTCAGCAACAAGCACCAGAAGGAGTTCTTCCTGGAAAGCATTGTCGTCGAGGGCTTCGCCTGCGGCCCTGTCCATTTCGTCTGCAATTCGTGGGTTCAATCTAGGAAGGATCATCCAGGGAAAAGGATATTCTTCATAAACAAGGTAATTGAACTGCTTCTGACTCAGCTTCTTGCTTTGTTTTTTCTTTCACCTCTTTTTTCTCTCCTCATCAATTTTAATTGCAGGAAAAAAAAAAGAGTGTGCAATAGTTGTTTACTTGTTCAATTCAACAATCCAATAATCCAATGTCATCTCAGACTTCTCTATTGTTAGAACTTTGCATGTTGCTGGGGAGTTTAGGACTTGAAGCACCATTTTCTGTATTTCTTTCATAGAAATATTTGATTATTCTTCTTCTATTTTGTTGATCTTTCATGATGATCTCCTTCATCAGGAGCTACACATGCTAATAATAAAAAAAGAATCAATAGCAAGTAATTGGATTTTCAGTATATTTGATTATCCCAACTGTTTTTTGAGCCCCTTGATCTGTTCTCTTTTGTCATAAAATTTTTTTTTTTTTGTTAAATTCTCATTCCGTTCCTCAATTTAACAGTTCAATGTCAAAATAGAACTTCTAAATGTCGACTTCCCTCAGCAGGATGAATTTGGGAGGAAGAGACGTGCGAGCACGAAATAATAGAAAGCCATCGAAATTTACTCTTTTATTTATTTATTTGTTTACTGTTTGGTCCGAGTCAATTCAAAAACTGATTGTCAAACAAAGTTTTGTTTTTCTTTCTTTTTGTTTCTTTTTACATTTTTTTTTCAGAGGAGGGTACCTCCCATGGTATATTCATAAGTCATTAACCTTGGCACTTGTTGCTTTTTTTTCTGTTTTTTTGGGTAAATCATTAACAACCTTTATACTTGTTGGATACGTCCTAACTCTCAAAACACATGGCAATAGAAAAGGATTCAAGGTTTATTTGTATTTCTTTATTATATATAAGAGGAAAGACTAAAAGAAAAATCGTTTCGTTTTGTTTGAGCAGCCATATCTTCCGTCTGAGACGCCGGATGGTCTAAAGGAGTTGAGAAAGGAGGAGCTGAGAGAGCTGAGGGGCGATGGGAAGGGTGTGAGGAAGCTGTCTGATAGGATATACGACTACGACACATACAACGACCTCGGGAATCCAGACAGGGGAATCGACTTCAGGAGACCCGTTCTCGGAGGCAAACAGATCCCCTACCCCCGCCGATGCAGGACGGGACGCCCTCCCACCGATACAGGTACTTCGTTTCTACAACACCATCAAAAGCCCAGCTCTCGCCCCCACCCCACCCCACACCTTTTTTTCTTTTTTTACAATATGGCATACATTTATATTGATTGCTCTTTCTCTGCTTGAATAGTATTGGGTTAGGTGTTTGGTTGGTTGGTTGGTTTTTATTCTTCCAGATCAGATGCGAATAGTGATGAGGAATCTTTCCGTTTGTCAGTCACAGATCAGATCAGATCATCAGATCATATGCGAATAACGATGAGGAATCTTTCTGTTTGTCACCCGCTGTGAGCCTGTGACTGATCTTTAGTTTAATGTGCACTTTTATTTATTTATTTATTTTCTAAAATTGAGAATACCCATCCCGCCCACCGGACTAAAGAAAAACAAAGGGCATGTAAAAGTATCAGAAAGGGGCGGACAATTAATGAGCCCCATTTTGACTATTCAAACTTTTGGACGACCTCCAGTAAAATCTCCTCCAATCGAGTCTACATGGATAGTTCGCCTCTAGACTCCAGCCCAACAGAAATAAATGTAGATCGAGTCTACATGGATAATTCGCTTCCAGACTCCAGCCCAACAGAAATAAATGTAGCGACCGTATGGACATAAACTTAGGTGTTTTTTTTTCGGGTTGGGGGGAGAGTAAATTAAATTGTTTGACTTGTCGTCTGTTGTTGAGTGAAAATAAAATAAAATTGGCAATGACGACGCAGCATTGAATTGAATGATTGATTGGAGATGTCAACGGTTGTGGTGATGCAGACATGAGAGCAGAGAACAGGGTGGAGAAACCACTGCCGATCTATGTGCCACGGGACGAGGCGTTCGAAGAGTCGAAGCAGGACACCTTTTCTGCTGGGCGGCTGAAGGCGGTGCTCCACAACCTGATACCGTCACTCATGGCGTCCATCTCGGCGGACAACCACGACTTCAAGGGATTCTCGGACATAGACCGCCTCTACAAGGAGGGGCTGCTGCTTAAGGTGGGCCTGCAGGACGAGCTCATGAAGAAGCTGCCGCTGCCAAATGTGGTCAGCAAGATCCACGAGTCCAGCCAGGGCCTTCTCCGATACGACACTCCAAGCATCCTCTCCAGTAAGTTGTCACTAGTTATATTATCAAATCACTTTTGTCGCTCTTTTTCTGCAATATTCCCGGGTCTCGGGTCCCCCTCCCTCCCTCCCTCCCTCCCTATCAATTAGTCAATTACACATGAAACATTGGATTGATTCGATGCATATTTAATACATTATATGTGCAGAGGACAAGTTCGCCTGGTTGCGTGACGATGAGTTTGCCAGACAAACCTTGGCAGGGATTAATCCCGTAAACATCGAGAAGCTCAAAGTATGCGTTCCCCCACTCCCCCAACGCTCTCTCTATCTCTGTCTTCTCTTCTTTTCTGAACAAAGACACATGCACCACCACCAATATACAATCGTCTCTTCTTTCTTCTCCCTCAAAAATAACTCGGGCTTCATCTCTTTCAGGTTTTCCCACCTGTGAGCAAACTCGATCCTGCAGTTTATGGCCCCCCGGAATCGGCCATTCGTGAAGAGCACATCATTGGCCATCTCAATGGCATGTCCGTACAACAGGTAAACGAAGCGGAAAAAAAAAAGAAAAGAAAAAACAGCATTGATCAGAATTATTTAGTGATTCAATTATAAACAATAACCGCGTATGCACCGTATTCTTTCTTTCTTCCAATATATATCGCGAGTACTACTTGGGTCGTACAACAAGGAGGGAAATTAATCCTATATGTATGGATAATATTCAAGTGCATCCATCCCTCACCATTTGTGGTAAAGGACACCTCCTTTTGAGGATAGATGCACTTGAATATCTTATAGATATATATATGGAAATGCTCCCATGAGAGACACTCTTACTAATTTTATAAGAGATAGGTGGGGGCTCTCACTTCCATATCCACTCTCACTAACTTAAATACAAAGATCCCAACTTAAATGTAAGGGCCCCTATTGATAAGAGTGTCTCTCGTTGGAGCACTTCACGTGTATATATATATATATATATATATTCTTATTACCCTCGACTTTGCTTGGATTTCGTAAAAAAACTTTTCCATGTGGTTTTGTATAAAATCTTTTCCCAAGTCATCATCATTCGAGATTCGACTGACAGATTCATGTTTGTTTGACCTGTTGTGGGGAAAGCAGGCCTTGGACGAGAACAAGCTCTTCATCTTGGACTTCCATGACATTTACGCCCCGTTTCTCGACCGCATAAACGCCCTGGATGGACGCAAGGCATATGGGACCCGCACTCTCTTCTTCCTCACACCTCTGGGGACCCTGAAGCCCGTCGCCATCGAGCTCAGCCTCCCCTCCTCAGACAGTGAGTCCTCCTCCTCCCTGCAGTCAAAGTCCAAGCGCGTCCTCACTCCGCCCAGCGACGCCACCGCCTACTGGCTCTGGCAGATGGCCAAAGCCCATGTGTGCTCCAACGACGCCGGGGTCCATCAGCTCGTCAATCACTGGCTGCGCACCCACGCCTGCTTGGAGCCCTTCATACTAGCGGCCCACCGCCACCTGAGCGCCATGCACCCCATCTACAAGCTCCTCGACCCACACATGCGCTACACCCTCGAGATCAACGCCCTCGCCCGCCAGGGCCTCATCAACGCCGACGGCATCATCGAGTCCTGCTTCACTCCCGGCCAGTACTGCATGGACATCAGCGCCGCCGCCTACAGCCAGAGCTGGCGGTTCGACCAGGAGGGCCTCCCTCGGGACCTCATCCGCCGGGGCATTGCCGTCGAGGACCCCTCCCAGCCCCACGGCCTCCGCCTCCTCATCCCCGACTACCCCTACGCCGCCGACGGCCTCCTCATCTGGTCCGCCATCCAGAGCTGGGTCCGAACCTACGTCCGGGCCTACTACCCCGAGTCCGTCGCATCCGACGAGGAGCTACAGGCCTGGTACAGGGAGTCCATCGAGGTGGGCCACGCCGATAAGAGCCACGAGAGCTGGTGGCCCCGCCTGGAGTGCGCCGAGGACCTCGTCTCCGTCCTCACCACCCTCATCTGGCTGGCGTCCGCCCAGCACGCCGCCCTCAACTTCGGCCAGTACCCCTTAGGGGGCTACGTGCCGAACAGGCCCCCCCTCATGCGGCGGCTGCTCCCGGAGGAGGGAGACCCCGAGTACGACAGCTTCGTGGCGGACCCGCAGCGCTACTTTCTGTCTGCGCTACCGAGCCTGCTGCAGGCGACCAAGTTCATGGCGGTGGTGGACACGCTGTCGACGCACTCGCCGGACGAGGAGTACCTCGGGGAGCGGCAGCAGCCGTCCATCTGGTCCGGGGACACGGAGATCGTGGAGGCCTTCTATGAGTTCGCGGCGGAGATCAAGAGGATCGAGGAGACGGTCAAGCGGAGGAACGCGGAGGCGGGGCTAAGGAACAGGTGCGGTGCAGGGGTGTTGCCTTACGAGCTCCTGATGCCCAGCTCCGAACCTGGTGTTACCGGAAGAGGGGTGCCCAACAGCGTATCTATCTAGTCTAATATACATACATGAAACGGAATCGGAGACTTCAGAAAAAAAAAAAAAAAAGGGACTCTACTATACTCTGCTCGTAACGTTCCCCTGCTGGCTGGTGATGGTGATGGTGCCATTGGGAAGACAGACGCCAATAACCCCCGAAATTGAGAATAAATTGGTGGGAGAATTTAAGAGTTTCTATTTAACTTGCAGGGGAAAAAATTATTATTTTAGGGAGACATTTTATCTGATATATCAACAAAACTAAGATTATAACTATGTAAATGCTGCTACCAGTAGGTATAGGTAGGTCATAGGTGGGCATCAGGTAAGGATTTTTTTGCCTTGTATAATATGTATGTAGAGGCACAGTGGGTGGACGGTTGTATTATAATGTGTGTTGTATTGTCAGCCATTAGAATAGCTAAAGCTAATATGATGAATTTGATTACTTGGAATTATAAAGCTTTGTCTAGTTGTGCAAAGACATGAGTCCATCGTGTAAGATTTGATATGGTTTGCAACACAAATCAAACATATGAATTTAGATTTATGTATTAAACAATATATAATCTCAAATAATGTAAAAGCGTACCTTGCACCATGATATTGATGATGAGTGGAACTCTTATCTCTAATAGGGTTTTCTCCTATCTCCCTTATCACCCACTCCAATATGCGTGAAGTTTATGATTACTTTTCAGATCTTGTAGGTTAAGAGAGAGGACCGAAAAACCATATATATAGAAAAGAGTTCCGCTCATCATCAATATCATGGCGCAAGGTACGCTTTTACATTATTTGAGATTATATATTGTTTAATACATAAATCTAGATCCATATGTTTGATTTGTGTTGCAAACCATATCAGATCTTACAATTGGTACGAGAACATGAGTTGTGATTTATGCATTCCTTTTAAATTGGAGAACAAACTAGATTTTTGCGTTTGAAGGTTTGGTTCTTACAATAATGTTGTGGATCGCCGGAATCTAGGATCTTTCACCAGTTTTTTTTTTTTTTTTTTCTCTTCTGTTTTCATTCCTATTCTGCAGCGGTAGAGGGAGGAAGAAGATGAGTTTTTCTCCTCTTTAGGTGCACGAAAATTGAGGATGAAAAGCCTGTTTCATGTGATTCGTTTTGGCCCCTGTAACTGCACATGAAGGATTTTTGCCTTCTGAATCCAGCGCCAAGCAATACTGGGGCAGTTTGTGATTATCGTTTCTCCTCGGTTCGTGCACCATACAAAAAGAGATCTGGCGCCCCCTCCCCCGGCCCCGGCCCCGGCCCACTAAGTGTCTGGATTAAAAAGGAAATTAAAACCTTGGGCATCAGGCATGGTAGGTCCCACATGAATGATCCGATCTCATCATCTGGTCCGTTCATCGAGCCGGACTTGGTGGGGCGACCTTACAGATGTGGACCCATGAGAGTTGTGCCTCGTTTGGTCCACAATTCAGCAACCCAAAGGGGCTGACTCCTTGAGATAGAAAAGGGTTTTTTCCAATTGTTTTTTGGGATTGTGGGGCCCATGTGGGCCATTGATTTCAGATCGGGACCATAGATCTCGGGGAAGGGGCCTGGGCGACTTTATATGTGGGGCCTGATCTGGGTTGTCCTTCAGTGGAGCCCACGTTTTAGTAACTTTTCATAGCCCTGGCGAGGAGGTCTTCATTGCAGACGTTCTGTTACAGAACGTCTGCTGTGGGTAGATGGCAAGATTATGATGAAGAGATAATGGCTTTCAGTGGTACGAGGGACCAAGACACTCTTTGACTTGTACGTTTTTAAGAAAGAATGAATTAATTGTGGGGATGACTTGATATAAAAGGAAACTGATGATGTCATCCCATGTAAAATTGAGTTCGAATAATTATTTATCTGCCCCATGAGTTTCTAGAATTTAGAAAGGGACCCTTAGTCTCTAATGAAACCATATTAGACCCTTTTGACTTATTAAGTTTGTTTGATGTAATTTTCTTATGATATTATTTTTCCAATTTCCTTTCGGTGGGTTTAATCATTTATTGCTTAGATTCGCCTTATTATGTCGCTTTTATTGGATTTGTCTATTTTGGGTCATATGCTTAGGGCCCACCATTTTATTTATATCCACATAAATATTTTTTTTTTCGATGGATGTTTGATAACTAATACATGCTAAGCGTAACCTATTTTAGAAGGCACCACTAGTGAGATTATAACCAATCTTAATTAGACCCATTTATGTCTTATTATAAATGCTATTAATTCAATTGAGACCTATAGTTTTAAATAGTGAGGTAGTCACCAAAGTGACTCAATTATGAAGAACTTGTTGGTATCAATTGAAATTCAAGACCCTTATCACTGTTTCTTATGTAAGGATAATAACATTAGACTTGCGATCCTAAATTATGAGAGTGAGGATTTGCCCAAAGGTTCGATCGCCACTCAAATAATTATAAGATCGGACTAGGGTAATTTGATATATGTGCCCAATTGATTTTGGTTCCTATACCCAAAGGTATAAAGCCTAGCGAATTGCGTTCATATTATCTCATTAGCCCTATGGATGAATAGGATTCCTCCGTGAGAGATCCTATTGCATGTTGTAGTCTTGACCCAAAGGAGAGACTATGATGATGAACTGGATCATTCACCAGATATGCTTCATTTATGCACCGAATCATTTTGGATTAATGTTTTAGCGTGAACTCAAAGCATTAAAGTAATTGAGCATTTTTTCCCTTTATATTCTAGCATTGACTCCCGTTGCCTTGAATGGACATCTCTCGAGCATTCCAATGTTAAATGGATCAAATTTTACTGATTAGAAATATAACTTTTATTAATGTTGGGCTGCTTAAACTTGGACACTGCAATTATGGAACTCAAACCTGCTAATCTTACTGAAAATAGCTCTCAAACTGCGAGAGCATATTATGAAAAATGGATAAAGGCCAACCGTCTAAGTCTCATGATGATCAAAAGATCCATAGCTAAAAATATCTGTGGCTCTATCCCGGATAATGAAAATGCAAAGGCCTATATCGAATCTGTGGACCAGCAATTTCAAGCATCTGATAAGGCTTTAGCAGCTACTTTGATTGCCAAATTATTTTCAATGAAATATGATGGATTTAGCGGTATCAGGGAACATATCATGGAGATGAGGGATATAGCGGCCCAACTTAACTTTCTAGAAATGACAATTTCTGAAAATTACATAGTCCAATTTATTTTGAACTCCTTACCCCCTTGATTTGGACCTTTCAAATTTTCATATAATACATATAAGAAGAAATGGACTACGAATGAGTTGGTCTCAATGTGTGTCCAAGAAGAAGGCAGACTTAGGTAGGAAGGGCAGTTACATAAAGTAAATTTCATCTCCAACACCCCTACGAACAAGAAACCATATCCCTAGGGTAAGAAACGTCAGAAAAAGAAAGGTAAGAAACCTACTTTGATTGACCAAGTCGGGAAGAAAGGTAGTGAACTAAGGTGTTTCTTCTGCTGCAAAAAGGGACATCTGAGGAAAGATTGCTTGAAGACACAAAAATGATTTGAATCTAGAGGTATAAATAACACTTTCGTCTGTTATGAAATAAATTTTTTAGATGCTCCTTCAAATACTTGGTGGATTGATTTTGGTGCCACTGTTCATGTGGCAAATTCCATGCAGGGCTTTCACTAAAGCCGGAGTCCAAACAATGATCAAAGGAAAATTTTTATGGGAAACCGGTTGGAGGTTGAAGTGAAAGCGGTGGGGACTTGCAGATTGATTCTTGATTCTGGATTCCAGTTGAACCTTAATATCACTTTTTATGTTCCTACGATTAGTAGAAATTTAATTTCTTTATCTAGACTTGATTTAGAAGGTTATACCTTCTCTTTTGGACATAGTACCTTGAATATTTATAAGAATCAAGTTTTAATTGGTGGTGGTATTTTATGTGATGGTCTTTATAAATTGAATCTGGATCCATATTTTGCTAGTTCCTTACTTATCTTGCATGAGAATAATGTTATGAATGTTGGTATTAAGAGAGGAATTTTGAATGAAAACTCCTCAATTTTGTGGCATAAAAAGCTAGGATACATCTCTCAAGAGAGATTAAAGAGATTAGTAAATGACGAGGTGTTAAGAACCCTAGATTTTACTGATTTTGGTGTTTGTATAGACTGCATAAAAGGTAAGTAGACTAAAAACACTAATAAAATTAATCCACACAGATATTTGTGGTTATTTTCCTACACTATGTTATAGTGGTCAAAAATACTTTATCACATTTATTGATGATTTTACTAGATATGGACATGTCTACCTGTTATATGAGAAAACAAAATCTTCAAAAGCCTTTGAAATCTACAAGGCTGAAGTTGAAAAATAGTTAGACAGAAAAATAAAGGTTGTGAGATTTGATAGGGGTGGAGAGTATTATGAGAGGTATGATGAATCGAGTCAAAATCTTGGCCCATTTGCGAAATTCCTGGAAAGTCATGGTATTCGTGCTGAATATACATTGACTAGCTTCCCACATCGAAATGGTTGAAAGACGTAATAGAACGCTTATGGAAATGGTACGGTTGAAAGACGTAATAGAACGCTTATGGAAATGGTACGGAGTATGTTAAGTGATTCTAAATCACCTGACTCTATGTGGGGAGAAGCCCTCAAAACAGCTACATATATCCTAAACCGTGTACCCACTAAGGCTGTTCTTAAAACTCCTTACGAGTTATGGACACGTAAGAAGCCAAGTTTAGGACATCTAAATGTTTGGGGTTTTCCAGCGGAAGCTAGAGTTTATAACCCATGAGAGAGAAAATTGGACCCTAGGACTATCAGTGGGTATTTTATTGGATATCCCGAAAGGTCCAAAGGTTTTAGATTTTACTGTCCTACTCATACCACTAGGATTGTTGAAACCGGAAATGCCAAATTCATAGAAAATGATGACATTAGTGGGAGAAATGCACCATGAAATGTGGTATTTGAAGAACATCGGATACCTATTCAAGTACCGATTGAAACGATTAGAGTTGGTATTCCAAATGACTTCGTTCAGAACGATACAATGGAAATACAACCTATCATACAAGATGCACCACTAGATGAGAATGTCATTCATAATAATACGATTGAAGATATTATTCATCCGAATCAAAATTTAGTAGAACCAGAAGCTTTAAGAAGACCTCAAAGATCTAAGAGGTCTGCTATATCGGATGGCTATGTTGTTTATTATCAAGAATCTGATTTTGACATAGGTATTAAAGAAGATCCGGTAACATTTTCACAAGCCATTAAAGGAGATGATTCGAATAAATGGATTGATGCCATGCAAGAAGAGTTAAAATCCATGTCATTAAATGAAGTCTAGGATCTCGTCGAATTGCCTCAAGGGTCTACGCCTATAGGATGTAAATGGATCTTTAAGACCAAGCGAGGCTCAAAGGGCAAAATCGAACGATTTAAAGCTAGACTTGTAGCTAAGGGATTTACTCAAAGGCAAAATATTGATTATAAAGAGATCTTTTCACCAGTTTCTTCAAAGGACTCTTTTCAAATCATAATGGCATTAGTAGCTCATTTTAATTTAGAGTTATATCAAATGGATGTGAAAACAACGTTCTTAAATGAGAATTTATCTATAGAGGTATATATGAAACAACTAGAAGGTTTTGAGGAAAAAGGCAAAGAAAAACTAGTTTGTAGATTAAAGAAATCTATTTTATGGACTTAAACAAGCTTCAAGGCAATGGTATATTAAGTTCCATGACACCATTATCACATGAGTGGTTCTCATGACTACATGTGCAACACATCGAACGTGTTCATTAGCTGCAAATGGACCTTCCATGACTTAATTTGCTGGCTGATTTTTTTTTAATTGGCACATATGCGGTCTATCTACTGATAAACACTAAACCACTTAATTTCTTCCATCTACCGCTGCTGAGTCCATCATTATCAGGGCAATATAATCTAGAGTAGAACTGAATAGAAATGGAATGAATTCATCATTGCAACACAAAATTCTGTCCACTCCCTTGCATATGGAAAAGCCACCCATGAACATGTCACGCCGTGCTCAATTTGAAAATAGCGGCAGAAGAACCTCGTAATAGTAAAACCAACCTGACACTGTTTGTTTGCTTTGAGTATGAGAATTCCCCAATTGTAAGGATATATAAGTTCTCCAAACGTTGTCTTCTAACAACAGTATTTCCAAATGCTCAAGAACAATTTATCATCCAGAAACTAGAATTTAGAAGTTTTCAATGGCAAAAGAAATTTGAAAGGATCAAATTCCAATTATCAGACTGGGATTTTCAAACGCTCCAGCACACACAATGCCAAAGAAACTATCCACACATATAGGGCCAGCTTCTTTGTTGGATTTCTTGAAAGGAATCAGCGCTTTTTACGGTCTGAAAATTTCAAAAATGCAAAAATTGGGATTTCATTGACTTTCAGGTGAAACAATAATGCACTCAATTTCTAAAAATGGGCCCACATACCATGATTTCTGAAGTGGGGCCATTACAATTCCTAAAGGGTGTGTTCAGTTTCTGAAAAAAAAAGGTAAATTAGCCAATGGTCCCTAAGCAGTCCAACAACCTTTTTTACTAATGTTTATATTCTAGACAGCTGGAGATATTTTTGTAAGAGGTCCCTAATTCGCACGTCATATATTTAATGACTAATTTGCCCCTTTCAACCCTCATTCATAGGCCAAGTTCTCTCTTATTTTTTATTGTTCCGGAGAACTCCTTCTGTCTTCTTTTCTCTCATTTTCCATTTTCCGTTCCTTTCCATGATTGTGGAGTATCATGGCAGAACACCTTCTGTCGCCACCATGACTTCCAATTCTCTCTCTTTCATTTCTTCAAAGATAGAAACGATTTTACTTTATCTTACTCTTTCATCGAAAGTCTCTTCCAAATCTTTCTCTACAACTGATTTGAAAGAGATGAGTTTACTCTTTTGCTTGTTTTCCCTCACTCTTTTTTCGATTGGATCATGGTCATCAAGTGTTCTTATTTTGGATTTCAGTTTTTATTAGAATCTGATTTTCTGTATTCTGACTTTAGGTGTCGCCGAGCTCAGATAAATTTAACAGAAACTCTGATAAACTGGACAAAAACTTAGATAAATTTGCTAAAACTCAGATAAATTTATCTGAGTTTTCGGCAAACTTATATGAACTGCTGGCAAAACTCAGAAAAATTTATCTGAGTTTTGAACAACTTTTCTGAATTTCGAAAAAATTAATTTGAGTTTGCGCCAAAACAAATTTATCCGAGTTTGAAAAAAATTATCTAAGTTTTGCGCAGTCCCATGTGCAGATTCTCTGGATGATTTCTCCTTCTCAGATAAATTTATTTGCATTTTTCCAGTCCCACGTGCAGATTTTCTGAATGATTTATCTTTCTTTGAATCAGTTTTCCCCATTTTGTTTCTCTTACCTGTCGTAATCCTTGATTTGTGCAATCAGATAATCTTCACGAAATTGATGGATTTTCTCCCTTTTTTTTTTTTTTTTTCCAAATGAAACTCTTAACGAAATTGTATACTGCACCGAGTGTAATATGAGGGGCATTGTAGGCTTTTTAAGTGTTTAAAACTTGAAAAGGAACCTTTGGCTCTATGGAAAAAATACGTGGACACTTTACAATAAAAACAACAGTTGAGGGACCTCCGCCCAAATGCACCCCCCAAAAAAATGTGTGTTCGGTATTGTACAGTTACATGTGGGCCCAAGAACCACAATTTCTAAACGCGCGTTCCATCCATAAAATTTTAAAGGTGTGCCTAAAATTGTGATTTCTAAAGATGAGCCCCACACACGACAAATTCTAATAGGGGTGTTCATTGATCAGGCTGGCCTGAGCCGGGCCCGGGCCCTACCTGCTTTGGCCTGGGCTTAGGGTTTATGTTCTTGTAGATGGGCCAGGTTCGGGACTTTTTATTTGGCTCATTTAATAGATGGGCTTTGCTTGAGGTTAGTAGTGGAGAGCCTCAAGCCCGGCTCGGTTTGAATAGAAAAATAATTATAAGCAAGGTTGGAAAACTCATGACTTGGATTCGTCTTGTCCAATGCAAAAACATCTACTCAGGTAGAGTTAACGCGAAGACTCGAGAGAGTGATCATTTCTTCTTCTTTTTTAAATAATTTTAAAAATATTTAAAAATGAGTCCATTGCTTAGAAAATATAAAAAATACATTTATTCATGATAATCAATTCAAGACAATAAATTTATATATACAAGAAAAGTACTATAATAATAAAATTAAATGAAGAAATATTGAATATTACATAATTTGTTAGTCCAAATATCGAATGTAAAAGATCAAATAAAAGTTTCAAATCACATTCCAATCATCATTTTTAAATTACTGACTCCAAACCTCATGCATAATTACATATAAATAAATTTTAATTGTTTAAAATTAAATATGCCTATTAAGTTGTTTTGGAATGGAAACAACTTACTAAAATGAGTCACCCCTATTTTTTATTCGGTCCTTCTTCAAAAAGAGATGATTCGGGAGAGCCAAGAGTCGACTCAGGCGTGTTTGGATGGATGGTGATTGAAGTAAAGTGAGGTGGATCCTTCATTATCTAGACAAGAAAGACCACCAATGATATCAAAAGTATATAAATTCAAAATTTCCTATTCCTTTTTCAAAAGAAAAGTTAAAATCTACCTCCTTTTTCCACTAAATGACAAAAAAAAAAAAAAAAAACCATCTTTTTACACAAAGTATAAAAAAGATTTCCTATCAAACCACTAAAAAAAGAAGACCATCAAAGCCCCTTATATTTTATTTTCTTTTGATTTGATGCTTTACCTCACTTTACTTCAATTCATCTTTCATCCCAACATGCAAAAGGGAGTGGTAAAGGGGGAAATCGAGCATATGACCTCTCATACAAGGTGATATGACTAGAAGGTTGAGCTATAGTCTAGGACATAGTAAGAAAGGCCTTTTTATTTCACGACAACAGTAACTCTACATTGGCTTGGGCTATATCATTTTGAGGTAGGCTGGGCTTGGGTTAGCTACTTCTACTTGACTCAGTGTTGGCATAGGCTTGGGCTTACAGTTTAGAAGTTGGGTTGGGCTTGGATATTCATTAGCCAGGCCCGACCCATGAACACCCTTAATTTTTAAAGGTGGGATGCATTTTAATTCTAATTTCTAAAGGTGGATCTCGTGTTGTAGTTTATAATACTAGGTCTCATATATAACATTTTCTAAAAAGTGGAGCAACATTAGGTGGGGCAATATCTCCTAAAAGGTGTAACGCCCTAAATTCGAATACCGAGTTTACCGCCAAGGTACTTGAATTTGGCGCGCTACATTCCGAATAAGCCGAGAATTTCAGGGATCATAGGTCTACAATGAGGTCCAATTTAAAACTTTTCAATAACATTAATAAGAAATGGTTAAGTGCGGAAGCAATACAGAATAGCGATAGCAATATATCAACTTCCAACATGCATATGTCAAGTAATGGTGCACAAGTCCATCTAAATGTCAAAGTAGAAATATAATGTGCTTATACAAATCAACACCCCCAAATCCTCACACGAGTCACACTCAAAGCCCAGACAAAAGTCACACAACCCTAGCCTCAGGCTTTCCATCATTGAGCAATGGCTCTACATCACCTGTGGCCCACCCAAACTCGTTCGCGTATAGCACCTTGTCGACCGCCTCACCCTCAGAGATGGGGTTGGTAATGATACCTAAGTACCAAATAATAGATCTGGTCCAAAAGGACTTGGTAGCATAGTATACTACTCACATACCATGGATGCATCAAGATACATGGAATAAAGACAGTGATAAGATCAATAGAGTAACAAACGTAACAATATTATGCAATTCGTGCAATCATAAGCAACATGAATCAATATAAAAGAATAAGTCAAACCATTCATCTAATCAATATAGCACATCCACATAAGCTAGTATCGCAGGAAATTATGACGCTGCCGCCCTCCATACTACCTTTGAGTTGCGGTGGGGAAATGCACAGGATCATAGCTGGGCAGTATCGTATTACCGGATTCTGCTTGACGTATAATGGTATCGTACAGCGTCGTGTGATACCTGTGCGGCATACATCCACCTTATCCAACTCATCATGATGGCCTTCCACATAAAATAGCTCCCACCAAAGGTGATCAGTGCTAAGGCTAAGCTCATATCAACCGAGTAAGTGCTTAAGCTGACTCTAAGGAACCACATAATCAAGTCAAGTGCCTAGCTAAGCTACCTTTACAAGAGTAATGTTTCACATGTCCAGACAAGGTCCGGTATTCAAGTCGTCCATATTCTATCATATCTCTCATATAGTCTATCGTCATATCTATGTCCATCACCATGTCCTTATCCATATCCTTACTCATTTCCATATACAATCATTACCAATACTTTCACATCAAGTAACTATACAATCCATCTGCTCTGTGGTCATCACATTCATCCCTTCCTTAGGCCATAAGATAGCATGCCTAGCCACAGACACAGGTCAAGTGTTCTTCATTCATAGTCAAGGTCACATTTGGGTCGACCATAGGTAAAGGCCTTCCATTTCCATTTATTAAACATGTTTTACAATGACATGGTAGCAAGTAATGGAGAAAAGATCATATAATCATGTGGCAGCATGAATCAATGAATGGACAATAGCACCAAGTAGTCCAACCTAGGTTAATGACCCCTTTCAGGTCCAAGGTCTCACTTTACCCAATTCAATCATTAAAGACAATCTTAGATGCTAAGAGTATACATTTGGTGCTCTGAAGTTATAGGACATCTAAGACTTCTTTGAAGGGCCGAACCGGATTCCATTTCATATCCCAAGACCCTACTTTGGGTTGACTCATGCTTGGCACATCAATAGGGGTCCACATGGAAGGTCAATGGGCCCAAGATTAGCTAAATAGAAAAAGGAAGGCAGTTCTAGAAAACTCTGCTCACAAAGAAATAAAAAATTCATTGAGCAAAATATTAAACATCCAGGCAACAAGGGTGCCCACTAGAGCGAGCATAAGGTCCGCTCCAGTGGCTATCCCAGAGGGTGCCTTCACTCGAGCGAACCATAGGCTCGCTTGAGCGGGCCGTACTCTTTGGATCTCCTATTCGTTCCAGTGATCCCTTTCGCTCTAGCGATTGGGAGCTCGCTTGAGCGGAAATCCGAGGTCCTGTTCTTCATTTTCTAGCATTTGATTCCCTTCAAAAACTCATCAATTCCTCTCCAAACATCACAAAACAACTCCAATTGTACAAACTCCATCATCCACCACAAATCCAATCACCATGGGCTATTGGTCTTCCAAATGGGAGATCTCATCCATCAATGGCCATTAAGCCATAAATAAGAACTTAAAAAGGTAGATCTACACATCAAAACATCCATAGAATAGAAATTAACATAATTCAGAAGGGCAGCACATGTATTCTATGCTAGAAGGTATATTGCTCTTGCCTTTGGTCTCCAATGGAAGTCTCCTAACTTGATCTTCAAGATCCAAGCTCAAATCCTCAAATTCCAAACTTCTAAGCTCTCTAATCCTCATAACAATTCCCAAAACTCATATCCATAACTCCTACACTCAAATCCAAAGGAGAAATTGCATAAGTGAAGGGGATTCTAAGAGAAGAAGAAGACTATAAGGAAATTGAGCTAAGGAATGAAGATTACCTTGTTTTGTAGATGAGAAGAAGATCGTGGAGAGAGGAGAGGTCTTCTAGCTTAGAGATGGCTGTAGCTTGGAGAGATCATTGCTCTTTTGATGGTAGAAACCCTAGATCTAGGAATTCTTGTAGAGGATTTTAGAGGGAAATGGGAGGAAAAATGAGAGAGAGAGAGAGAGATCGCTGGAATGATGTTGGGGGTAGTATTACAGCCTTTGGTATGATCGGAAATGTCCAAAAAGCCCAAACTCCTTTGATTGCTTTGTGAAGGAACTAAAAGAAATTTAGGGTATTTTAGGTTTAGTTGCACAAATCTCCATGAAAAACCCCTCCTATTCTTATAATTTACTTCTAAGGGCCTCTAGCTAACGAAGAAACTCTAAGAGATCCAACTAAACCCCTATCAAGTTATAAAATCTCAAAAGACTCCTGATCCTATAAAAATGGGTCTAATTAGCATATAATCAAGCTCCTGAAATGGCGGAGCCTCACAAAAGGTGCGTCCCATTTTTACAATCACAAAAGATGGCCCCACAATATAATTGCTATAAAGCGGCCTTACATTGTAATTTCTATAAAGGTGGGGCTCACATTGTAATTCTTAAAGGTGGTATCATGTTGTAATTTCTCAAGGCGGGCCTCGCATATGACATAATTTATAAAGATGGGCCCCATGTTCGAATTTTTAAAGGTGGAACCCATACAAACTTTTTAAAGGCAATCCTTATACAACAATTCCTAAACGTGGGAGCATGTTTTAATTATTAAAGATGGATACAAATAAATTCAAAAGACGAGCCCCATGTTTGCAATAAAAAGATGCAGGCCATACAATTCGTATAAAGGTGAGCCCAAGCTGCCCATGTTTCTAAGGGCCTGTTCTTTTGGGAGAATTACTGACAGGAATTCCGGTTGTCTGGGAATTCCGGAATTCCTGTCGGGAATTCCGGAATTCCTGTCAGGAATTCATTGTTCTTTTATGAGAATTCTAGGAATTTCAGAATCCCAACATTTTCAAATGCTTAAAAAGCAGCATTTCCAAATGCCAGTTCTCCCAAGGGGATTTCAAAATTCTGGGATTCCGGAGAGCCTCACAAAAACTCCGGCAGCATCCAGACCTTATTATCTACTGCAATTTTATTGGATGTGCCTGGGCATTAATAACCCTATTATCAGGCCCAACATAAGTAACACAAACAGTGAAGGTATTTCGTAAATGGGATCGGCCCGGGGCCTTAGTTAATTTCATGTCTGTGGGTTGGATATGGGATTGAGATTAGGTTAGTTTCATGTCTGTGGGCTGTATATGGGATTGAGATTAGGCCCATCATCCAAATAGGCTGGCTTTTTATTAGCTTTGCATGGGCTGGATCTGGCCCATGAGCCCCTAAATTCTGATCCATGCACTCTATTTACAAAGATCCAAATTGGGCCTATAGATTTAAATGGAATGTTCCAGAGAGTTTCGTGATAGTTTTGTGGAGTGGCATCTATTAGTGGGGCTATTCTTACTGGAGTGAGATTTGGCTCAAAAGTCAAAACTAATGCAGCTAAAGATAGATTTATTTTTAAGGGGCAATTGGGCAAAGGTCCTTTGAACATTTGATTTTATAGCCTTAAATCCACACTTTCTTTTCATAGTGTGTTAAGTCCTTCCAAATTTGAAGATCTAAAATGTCCAAATTGCCTTTTCTTTAAAAGCTCTTATCTATTTAAAGATAAATCATATCCCATGATTAGTGGGATAAGCCATTAATAATGGCCAGCTACTATTTAATTGGCCACGATTAATGAAATTACCATTAATGAGATTTTGAAATAAATTTAAAAAAACACAATAAAATTAAAAAGACGCCAATAAATTTTAAAATAATGCAACTAAATTTCAAAAAACAATACAGACAAAAATAAAATTCTAGTTATAAATCCTCATAGTTATGAAACAAGGAATTCATAAAATTTAGGAATTCAGAAATTCTGAGATAAGAATTCAGATATAAAAGAAACAGGGAATTCAGAAATGACAGAATTCAGTAGCATTTCAAAATTCCAGCATTTGAAAATCCCAGACAGCCTCCAGACATGAATTCTATAAATTATAGTAAAGAAACGGGCCTTAATTCATCTTTTGGTCCACCGTTGTAATTTCTAGGGGCCTTGTATAATAACTTTTAAATCCACACACCTCATATCATAATTCATAGAGGTGGGTCACGTGTTGATAATAACGATGAGTATATTGCACCTGGGCATGTGTCAATTCAATCATCATCGTTCCCGTTCCCCCGCCCCTATATATATATATATATATATATATATATATATATGAAAATTCTAAAAAAACCCTTTTCTGTCCTTTTTTTTGTGTCATGGGGCCCATGTTGAATCAATCTAGTCTTTTCACCCACACTACCCACCTGTGAATAGTTATAAGTCTAAGTTTGACACTCATCCAACTTTTCCTCATGGTTAAATTGAAATCATGATAAAATGATGTCTCTAAACTATTAAATTTTAAGGCCATTGATCAAAAGGTTAAAATAATCTTATGAACTCAAAATTCTGTATATAGGTAGGCCTCATATAGATCTTTCCATCCAATGGACTTCCATTATCATCATGCCTCCTAGTGGGCCCAACTAAGAGGGGCGTTTTCTAGGAGAAAATGAATGGGCGCTTTATAGCGCTCTCTTCACTAATATGAGTTGGATGTCTTGTATTTCTTAAAAAAAAAAAAAAATTGAATTGATTAATGAAATTCGGTATGATATTGATATTCAAATATTTCTTCTTAAAATATATGGATTTGACCTCATAGGCGGGACCATCACCTAATACAATATTGCTGCAAGAAGCAAAACCCCATATTTGTACGAGTTCCAATGTATGATGTGACACAATATATAAAGGTATAATTTCAATTAGGAATCCTAATAGTTATGAAAAAGAAAGAGAGCTACTAAATCCACAACCTAAGCTTCTCTTTACACATTTGTTCTATTTTTAAAACTTCGCTTTACATGTCCCATTGTTACCAAAATACCCTTATCTCCCTTCTCAGTTCACACTCCTTCTTTCCCCCTCTTCTTGACACTGCCAGCAGCCTTCTCCCTCTCATTCTCCTTGTCTCCCTCTCCTTCTCCATGTCCTCTCCCTCCCTGTCGCCTTGCACACCGTCCTATCTCCCTATCCCTTTCGTTCTCCCAGTTTCTCTCTTGCTCCCTCTTTCTCTCTTCCCTCCCTCCCTCGCTACCTCTCCCCCTCCCTATCGCCAACCTCTCTCCCTCCGCCCACCGCCCTCTTTTCATATCCCTCTCCTTCTCCATGTCTCTCTCCCTCTCCCCCTCCTCGCCGCCCCCCTCTGCTCGCCATCCTCTTTTTAGGGATGTAAATGGGTCCCCGATTCTTCGATTACCCGAAGGTTTCGACCCGTTAAAAATTGGGTTTGGGTCCTTATTTAGGTCCCAAGAAGTAAATGGGTCCGGGTCCGGTTCCACCTTTGTCCGGACCCCGTGGACCCGAGATCCAACATATTATCTCAATTTTCGAAAATCTCTCCTAAAAATCATGTTTTTTTTTAATATCATTCTCTACCTAAATCCAGACCTGGATCCAAACTTGTCCCACAAATGGTTCTAGAGCCAAGAAACCGGTTCCGAAACGGTTCCGGGTGTTGATTCGATTCCACCTTCTCCTTAATGGTTCTCGTTCCGGGTCCATCATGGACCTGGACCAGAACGGATCCGCTTACAACCCTACCTTTCTCCCTATCTCTATCCCCCTCGGCGGTACTATCGGAGGGGACGATGGTGGCTGGCATGGGCGTAGCTTCATAGAGGCAAGGGGGGGCACGTGACCCCCCTTTCTTTTTTAGGTAAAATTACAAAAATACCCCTGTTAGATTAAATTTATTACAAAAATGCAATATGCCCTAAATTTGTTACAGTAAGGAGGGCATTCTCTGCCATGAAGATAGTGAAGAATCGGCATCGAAACCGGATGGGTGATGAGTTAATGAATGCTTGCTTGGTTGTGTATATTGAAAAAGATATATTTAGTAGCTTGTCAAACGAATGTATCATGAATTATTTTCAAAATATGAAAAATCGTAGGGGTCAATTGTAAATTAAATGTCAAAATCAAGAACAATGGTTAACTTTTGTATTACTTACTTTTGAGTTTTAATATAAGTATGTTTTTGTATTAGTTTATATGCATTGTGCCCTCCTTAACAAAAATCCTAGATTCGCCCCTGGTGGCTGGGGTAAGGATGGGTGAGTGTAGAAAGAAGTTGAGGAGGAAGAGAATTTGGGTGATTCTGTCAACCCTAAGATACAGACAAGACGTTCATCTCTCTTGTTCTGAGGTGAGATAATTCTAAGAGAGATTCCTTATTCTCTAGAGCCGTTGAGAGATTGTTCTAAATGGCTGCTTTAAAAGGTTTGAAGCTTATACATCTTTGTAGAAGATTTGTTCATCTTGGTACTCAAGGTGATTGAAGCAGGGTCAAGCACATGGAGTGGTGCGTAGCGGAAATGTCATGGCAACATGAGAGGTTGTGTAAGAACAACTGCAGTCTTTAGGTTGACATACTGACTGGGATAAATAGTGATTTGTGAGTATTTCTTGTAACCATTAAATAGTGATTGGTTTTTTTTTTTTTTTTTTTTTTTTTTTTTTCTGAATAGGGTTTTCACATTAAATTTATGTCTACCTTCTTGTGGTATGTGATTGGTAGATAGTTTTGTTAGTTCTATCGTATTTTGTTGGTGACATCTTCTATGCATTGATTTATTAAACTAGCACCCATGCTGGTAAAACGCACTTTCAACGACAATAGAGGGCTTTCATTCCACTATATCACCTACGTTAACATGTATGCATGTAAAATATGTTCAATGGAAAGTTTGCTTTGTCAACCCCAAGGGGTAGCTCAGTTGGCCTAGGACCACGGTTTGCACCCGGAGGTTGTGGGTTCGAAACTGTACTACCACACTGGGGCTACAGGGAAATTTAACCCGGCTTTCTCCTGGGCCCGTAGGAATTATTTGGCCCAAAGGACTGGGAACCCTGCGTTATAAAAAAAAAATGAAAAATTTGCTTTGTTGCCTTGCGATTTGAGTTCGGCGGACGAACCTTGGAAGGGATTAATCCCGTCAACACCGCGGCTCAATTTATGCTACACTGATCATCTGTACACGGCACGCTGAGGTGTGTGTAAAAGGGTGGACAAAAGTGCAAATAAAAGTCTCGTGGGGCAGACTACAAACCATCTCCCTAACAGCTGCCATTTTACTCATGTGGAATTGTGTTCACCTACGCATTCAAAAGCCTAATGACTACCGAAAATTTTCAGGCTGATTTTACATTGCAACCCGTTTTCATCTTTCATCAATTCATCCAGGTGAATTGGATGAAAGGTTGGCATAACTGTATCCTGGGTTTTGTGGAAAGCCCGTAACAATTATATGTTCAATGCCCATCCACTTAACCAAATGTCAGTCATCTCTCAAGGATTGAATCGCTAATCCAATTTTGGATCATAACCATGCAGCGTGCATGAAGGACATCATTGCAAGCAGCTGATGCAACCATGAAATGATAGTAGAAATGGAAGAAGTTGGAGCTAGGGCTAGGGTCACTTATTCGATACTATGGTTTTCCTTACTAGCAAAGAAAAAAAAAAAAAAAAACCCTTGTGGGGCAACAGCAATATCCTGATATGTGGGCTAAAAAGTCAAAAGAAAATAAAAAAAAAAAAGTCGGAGGGCCGCTGGTGTCAATATCAGAAGTTTGGTTCTTCCCCCGATATTTTAAGTTTTGTAAACCTAGTTTTATGAAAAAAGTAAAAAACCCAGATTTCTAACATGAATAAAATAGAAAACTAAAACTGAACAGCATTTCAAAAATTCTACATTTTAAAAAGGGGATTTTACAAGAAAAGTTCCAGCATTTAGTCATTCCTCGCGAAAGGTCCCCCATATTGTGTAGCACAAACGGGGTCGACCTCTTCCGTTTTATTATAATGCCGAGTAGCTCTACGCAGTTTTCATAAAAAAACATAATTCCATTTGTTTCTTCTTCCTCTTATTTTTCCCCTTGTCCCACCTATTTCTTGATCTCCTCCACTCCATTTTTTTCAAATCATCTTGGGAAAACAGTATCACGGGCTTTATAAAAAGATTAATATTGACCGACATACTATTTCTTTCTTTTTTCTTTTCATATTCTTAAGATTTGTCTTAAAAAGTACAAGCGATAGGGAAAGAAAAAAATGACAGACATAACGTGGAAGAATGGTTCCAATAACAATCTTATGCTCATACATTATCACGTAAAGTTTATCCTCAACCCATGAACCCATTCATTAGAGGTTTGGATGTGGCTTTTCTGCTCTTATGAAGGGTAGAAAACTTGTATTCGCAGCTTTGTTGTGTCCCCCAAATTATTTTTGGCAACCCTATTGTCGCTGAGAAAAAAATCAAAAAATAAAAATTGACAAAAAGACTAAATTTGTGCTGCGCAAATTCTGATTTTTTCTTCCATAAAACCCCCCTCTAAAAATCTCAAGCAACTACCAAATATTAATTTTAGAAATCTACTGGGGCCAGTAGTCTTTTTTGCAGACACCATGGGCCGCCATTCATTAAATGTGACCCTGCATAACAACAACAGTACCGACACCTGACGCGCATCGAAGGAAACTACAAATGCTCAACCATCATGCTCCTGGCAGGTCTCAATTCCCAAAAAAAAACTTACATGGATAATCTCCTCGCGTCATCATGCATCCCCGGAAGACATTTCAATGAAATTCAGACAGAGTGATGGCTACCTATTGCCTACTGCCTAACGCGGTTTATCTTTTATTTTTTATTTATAACCCATGTGCAGAGGCCAATTCACGACCCTAACAGCCCGTTTGAGAAAGGGGAAAAATGGAGGAAAAATAAAAAATGGGGGTATTTGGAAGGGTGGAGGGAATGGGGGAAAAATGGAGTGGGCCCAACCTTAAAACTTTCCCCCCAAAAATGGGGGGAAAGTGGAGGGAAAGAGGGAAAATGTGTGCTTTTATTAAAATGCCCTTTTCATCATTTTACTAAAATATCCTTTTCACTTTTTCACAAAATAAGGGTAAATTGGTAATTTTCTCTCTACCTAACAAACAAACAAACCCTACTTTTTCACTTTTTTTCTTCCTACTTTTAACTTTCCAAACAAGAAGAGATAAAATTAATTTTCCCTCTCCTCCCCTTCATTTTCTTTCCCTCTCAAATTTTCCCTTCGCCCCCCATCCCCCCATCCCAAACATAGCATAAGGTACCATTTGGGAATGGGGCTAAAATGGGGGAGGAAGAAAAAGAGGAGAAAAGAGAGGGATACTGGGAATTGAGGGTGTTTGGGAAGGAGGGATGAAAGTGGGGGAGGGGAAAGTGGAGGAAAAATGAGTGTGTGGCCTACTCCAAAATTTTTCCCTCAAAAGTGGGGGGAAAATGAGGGGGGGGGGGGGGGGGGGGGGGGGGGGGAAGTTAATAAATTATTAAACTGTCATTTTGTCCTATTGAAACTTTTGCAAAAACAAAGATAAAATGGTAATTGTCTCTCTACCTTACAAATAAATAAAATTATACTTTTTCACTTTTCTTCCCCCACGTTTTGACTATCAAAACAAGAGGAGGTAAAATTAATTTCCCCTCCCCTCCCCGCATATTCCTTCCCCCTTAAATTTTCCCTCGCTTCCCCCTTCCCATACATAGCATAATGTTGTCTTTGGGAAGGGAAGAGGGAGGGGAGGAGAGGGAAAATCCCCTCTTTGTCTCTCTCTTTCCCCCCATTTTTGAAGGAAAAATTTGGAGGTATATTTTTCAAAATTTTTCCCTCAAATTTCCCTCCCCCTTCCCAAACACCCTCAATTTTCACTTTTCCTCCACTTTTCCTCCTTTTTTTTTTTTTTTTCCTCCCCCTCATTTTACCCCCTTCCCAAACATAGTGTAAAGGACATTCAACTCTAAACCGCCAAGAATTAATATTTAAAGGCAAATGCAAATCCTTCTATTCACATGCACCGGATTTACTTTTTATTTTATATTTAAAGATTTTAACGATGAAAAACTTCTTAATTAGACGACCCACGTAAGAGAAATGATCTGATAGTTTAATGCACATAGAAAAGATCCTCCAGCCGAAATTCTTTTTTTTTTTTTTTTTGATAGTTTGATCGAGTGATGTTGTCATCCAAATACAAATTGGCGATGAAATCGCCGCTCTGAGAGACAACCATCAAAAAATCTTTGCTAGCGTACTGATTAAGATCTCTAAACTAGAGAAAGCATTACCTCCCATTCCTATTGAGGGAATGCGGCATCGGCATTCCCATTAAAGGGCTTCCAACAAACAGAAATGAGTCTCATCATAACTTCGAGCATCCCATGTATCTCAGATAAATTTGTCCAAACTCTAACACTAAAAGGAGAGAGAGTAACATCAAAAATTAAAAAGTCATAGGTTTTGAAGAGATGAAGATGAGAAGGGGCAATTGGGGTTTCAGAAAAGGGGAGTGCGTAGGATAGAAGGAGGGGAGAGAAAAATAAGATATGGGTTTCAATATCGTCAATTCCCTTCAATGTAAATAATAATAATAATAATAAAACGCAATTGGCCCCACAAGACCACATGGTCCACATCTATGTAGTAATATTTAGGAGGTCCTTCGCTCTTGAGCCATCTAAGATGCTTTTTTTCTCGTAAAACCCTCTTTATTCTTTATGCTTTCGGTATAGGATGGATTTAATGGGAGTTTTACAATAACCTTTTTTTTTATATTGATAACCCAAGGTATTTCCCTAACTAGCCTACCCAAGGAGTTTTTGGCCTTGAGCCCTAAGGACACTCGATTTTGGACAGTTGAGAACCAATCCCTATGGGCACATACAAACCCTCCTATCGATATGCACTGGATAAAACTATAAAAGATAGGTGTCAATTGTACAATAACCTTTAACCATTAATAATCCTTGATTTCAAATTTTAAAACAATTCTTACAAATACTCATGTAATTTTTATGTACTAAAATGCCTTTAAGAGGTGAACATATAAATTGTATGATTTTATGTAGATATATTTCTTTTATAACCCAACAAGAGGTGAACTTTTGGATGATATCACATAAATTAAAATTTTATGAAATTGCAAAAATGTAGTATGCATTATTGCAAAGTCGGGGACATTATAGTCCATATAAATTGACCGAGTACTTCTTAGAAAAGGACCATTATCCTGGCATACACATAAATAAATAAAAAAAAAAAAAAAAAAAAAAAAACCTCTTCATACAATTTCCTAAAAATACCCTCCTCCCTTCCCCCTTCTCCTCTTCCCCTTTCTTCCCCCCCCCCCCCCCCCCCCCCCCCCCCCCCCCCCCCGGTTCTCCTCTTCCCCTTTCTTCCTCCCTTGCCCTCTCCCAGTGTGCGCCGCAACCTCTAAGGGGAGGGAGGAAGAGGCAGGGGCTGCTGGCTGGGCGGGGAGGGGGTGGAGGGGAGGAGGGTAGTTTAGGCAGTTTTTTTTTATAAAAAGAAAATTGTGTGTGAAGAGATTTTTCTTGTGCACCAGTAGAATGTCCCCTTAGAAAATCATCCCAACTTTCGTCACATGTCACAGTTATCCATGGTTATAAAGGTCACCGTGTTGCGTAAAATCATTGAAACCGGAATGAACTTTGTGTAAACAACTTGAGTTTCCATTTAAAACGACACTTTGGGAGTGAAATATTCACAAATATCGCATGTTTCTTACATGCAGGCAATCCTATTTTCTAAGTCACCTGAAACAACTATGAACAACTTACTCCATTCAGGTGCACTATCTTCCGCAAGTTACAAAAACCATGGAACCCAAGAATAGATTTAAGTATTGAATGTTTGAGAAGCAATTTGGACAACAGCATCGTATCTTTTATTTTATAAAATCTGATCAATTTATTTTATATGATACGCTTTGTTCTCTTATCGTTTATAATTTTAAAGGGGATTTTTCCATGTCTAAGATAATTTCCAAGTACTTGTGTGACATTTATACGTCAACAGGTGTACCTAGTGGCCACAATTTTATATCCACATCCGCCTAACTACTACTACAACAACAATAACAACATCATCATCATCATCATCATCATCTATAACTGAATGGCTGAGGGTACGCATGCAACCTCCAACTTTTGGAGAAGTTAGGCAGTATTCTCTCTCTTATTATATATGAAGCAAAGTTGTTTCAAATTGAAATCACTTCCAATTTGCTCCAATTGATTTTGACTCGACTAATTTACCAAATTAATTTTGTTTGGCCCTCGCAAACTGGTCGGGTCGGGGTAAATTAGGTCGGGCCAAAGATAAAGCACACTTTTTAGACCCAACCCGACCCGTGTATTTTTAATGACATGGTAAAAATTAATCATGGTATGTGCTTAGACTCAAACTTAGGACAATATGGATATCAAAAGAGTGACCCTACCCCTACACCATAGAGGATCTTTTTGTTAATAGTTATCAACAAAAACATAAAATTATGTAATGAGGAAGGGACCCAGTCCCACTTTGAAAAATCGACCAGGAGTGGATGTGTTCTCTCCAATTATATATATATATATATATGAAGCGAACTCAATTAAACAAATCAGTGATTGATTCCAATTTGATTTTGACTATTGGAAAATCGAATTTGACCTTTCCTTCTAAGTTAAGTTATTGCACGTCCCTCTTATTAACTCCGACAATAATTTAGACCCTTCCTCTTCCATTCCATTGTAACATTTTCCCTAAACCCATTACTCCTCTCCTTCATCTCCTCATAATGTAGGTACTGCAAGTTTGCAACCATTCTCCACAAGCAACCCAAATTTCTCTCTCCTATTCATTTCTGTGTATGTGTGTAGATACGTAATTCTGCGATTTCTTTCGAATCTTCCTCTAATGCAAATCATAGAGAAAATTTTGTAGAGATAAAATTATACCTGCCCTTTTACGAGAAAGATTACAACAGCTAATCTGATCAGGTCCTTCTTTTCCTCTTCCACTCATCTTTGTTATCATTTATAGGGTTCAGATTTCTCTACCAATGCGGCACAGTTCCAATCCATTGTTGTTGCAGTTGGATCTGTAAAGCTTTAATTCGAACATCCACCAGGAAATCTGCAAAACTCATATCTTCTCTCTTTTTATTTTTATGAGTATTTCAATCCAATCATAATCTTAGATTAATGGGTTCTCTTCGAGTTTGGGTTTTTAGTTATTCGGTATTTTATTTAGCTATATTACCTGAGAGCAACATGTAGTTTATGTTTTAGTTTTGATGGAATTTACGAGAAGTACTGCCTATTTGGATCCTTGTAGCTCTTTTTTACCTGTTAGCAGTAATTCTATTTGTAGTTTCATTAAACTTGTGGGAATCTTCATGTTTGATTTTTGTACCTCAGTCATTGGAGGATAGGGCTACAATAACTGACTTGATCATTGGATTGTGAATCCCACTTCTTACTTAAAAAATCAACAAGGTAGGATCCTTCAGTCCTCACTATATGATGTAGATTTTGGATCAAATCTTGCCTTTTCACATGTGTAATTTCAAATCTTGCCTCACTATAATATAAGGATATGATATGGGTGAGTTGAATCAAACAAAAGATGTGTTCTACACACAAATGAATTTGGTACAGATTGAAATTTGTTCTCCAGTAATGTTTTTTCTAAAAGTACTGAATAGATTTGACTTAATTATTATTTATGGAATTTTGAATCTCTCAACTCCTTTTGCCAGGTGACAATTATTTTCAAGCTCCTTTTTCCATGTGACAACCTTTTAAATCTAAGTCTATCTTTCTCGAATAAAACCCTATAATTTTTAAATTTACTATTATATCTTTGGCAATGAGTCAACAACATCATTGGTTTGAAGACTATGAGGAATATATCAAGCAACAGCAAAGAGGAGGCGTTATTTTATATCTAAGGCCAAGGAACCACAATGCTCTCATGCAAACATGATTTTCCTACAAAAAAGGGTTAGGAATTGAGATTGCAAGAATTCCATAAATATGTGTTAAATCATAGCCGAGAATTGCAACTACAAGGCTTAAAAGTTCATTTCAAGGAAAAGATAAGCAGTTATTAAACTCCTTAAATATGATAAACCAATATCCATTGATTGCAAAATCAATTTTGGTTTTGTAATATTTAAATAAATCAATTAGTATGTACTAGATGCAATTGAATTACATTAAATCAGATGTATAACACTAAGTTTTCTATTCTCAGGCTGTAAAATTGATACAACTAATGATAGTCTGAATCATACTGATGATCATTTTTGTAGGCTGAAAATTTACAGGTGCACTACTAATTATTAAAGTTTTTTCAGCTTTTTCAAAACTCTTATGGTATATTTAATGTTATGAATTACATTCCCGTGCTAAGTATGGGCCGCTTTGCTAGTACTGTTGAAATCAAGTATCAAATTCAATTCAATTCAATACTGAATACATGGCATGGTTGACAAATAATTGACAGTTTCGATTTGTCCCACGCACGCCAATATGATTCGTTATATTACTCTACCACCAGCTGAGCCACTCACTCGCGAGTCGTGAGTCTGTAGTTTTCTTTTTCTTTTTCTTTTTCCTTTTCCAAAGTAATATCAAAATACTATAAAAAAGAAGAAGAAGAAGGGAAAAAAAAAAAAAAAACAAACGAAGGTTAGATCCACGCAAGGGAATCCTAATTTACAAATATTGGGATGCCAATTCCCGCAAACAACAACAACATCATCATCACCACCACCATCCTGATTGACAGAACTAAAAATAAAGGAAGAAAGAAAGAGATTGTGCAAAAGGTAAAAGATAATACAGATCATATGCCAAACAAGAACAGAGATAGATCTAAAACCCCAGGATAGATGAGTAGATAGATAGGCATAGGCAGACGACAGATGGACAAAGACATATATCTATAGAGAGAAAGAGAGCTAATTACCCCAAGGAATCTCAGGCGCACGCGCAGGGGTTCTCGACGGCGATGGACTCGGCGTCGGCGTTCCTGAAGAAGAGATATCCAATGGCAAGGCCCAAGACGATAGCGACGAAGACGCCGCCGTTGTAGGACATGATCGCGAGCATGAGGAGGTATCCGATGGCGGAGTTGATGCCGAAGAGGAGGGCGGAGGCGAATCTGGCGGGGCTTCGTGCGTTGGAGGAGAGGAGAGGAGTGGCGATGGAGGAGGGCGGTGACTTGGAGGCGGACAGGAGCTTGAATCGGATCCGTCGGTCCTCCATGTACTGATAGAAGGCTGAGAAGAGGAAGAGGGCGAGGAGGGTGAGCCCGTAACTCGTCCAAGAATCGGTCTTCCACGAGTCGATCAGGAGGGTCATCTTTTTGCCCCAGTAGAAGGTCATGTGCATCATCTTCGCTGTGCGGGGTAGAGGAAAAGGAAGAGGAAGAAGATCTAGAAGAAGAGGAGGAGGAAGAAATTCAGAAATTGCAGGAAGAAAGAATATAATAATTAAATAAGCCTTTTTTTCATAAGACGATGAGGTGAAATGGGGGAGGGAGAAGAGCGATTGGTTGCTTTGGTTGGAAGAAGGGAAGAAGGGGTTTTGAAGAGGCAGAGGAAAGGTTTGATTGAAATATGCCGATTACTTCTCACAATCTACGAGTCTGCCATTGTTTCTTCAATTGGAATTTCCCTGTCCATTACCTGGACTGTTTACCAAATAAAAAGAAAGGGATTTCTACAGAAAAAATTAAGTTTAAATCATAATTAAATAATTTTATAAAGAAAAACTATAAAATGATGAAGTAGTTGTTATATATATATATTGACAAAATTATCTTAGTTGACGATATCATCAATTCAGTTAACGATATCATCAACCTCCAACAAATTTTTTTCTTTTTCTTTGACTTTTATTCTTCTTTGATTGTTTTCATACTTTATTGTCTTAAGTTTGGAGGAGATAAATAGATGAATATGGTTTTACAAGTCTTTCACAAATCACATAGAAGTGTGTTCAATTCGTCTACTATTAAATTCATTATTGAAGTTGGTTCAAAGATTCCGGATTAATGAAACAAAAAACACTATATGGATCTAACACTCTACGCAAATAATACAATACTTAAGAAAAAACCTTACATTCACTATTCAATGATTGCCCTCAACATGGTTCCGCACATTTTGCTCATAGACATCAAAACTTATGAAATTCTCCCAAATAAATGGCTTTAGACTTTAAATGTTCCCAAAAGCATGCCGCCCTTCAAGCCTCACTCGAAGCCACCGCCAAATTTAAAGAAAAATCTTTATTTAGGCATTTCACTGAACACCTTACATTCAAAACTCTAACTCTCAAAACTCATGTAAAAGGAGGCAATAAATGTATATAAATTAGGTATGGGACCCATACAACTAATGAAGATTACTAGAACTATTTAAGGAAGACTACTAGGACATAAACACAATAATTTTCTTAACATTTCCATCATTAGTTAGAAAAAGAGGGAGCAGAATATCTTTTTTTGCAATGAAGGTTGACGATATCATCGACCAATTGACGATATCGTCAACTAAGTTGATGATAATCGTCAATTGGGGTGATTTCGTCCAAAAACTTATACGAGCAATTATCTTATTATTTTATAATTTTTTTTTGTTAAACCGTTTAATTAAGATTTCAATTTAAATTTTTTTTTATAAAAAAACCCTTCAAAAAATATAAAGTTTATTTCTTGCTTGAGATGAAGTGAAGGCTTGTCTCCTAATATTTTTAAATGTCATTTTTCTTTTAAAAGATTTTAAATTCCAGTCACTCTCAAATGACTTTTTTGAGAATTCTGAAATCCCACTCTCTTTATTTTTTTTTTTATTATTAAAGTTTTATGAAAAGAAGAATTTTGAAACGGGACTTCAAAGGGAACGCTTTTGAAGAATTTGAAATTGGAAAGAAAAATGAATTCTAAGAATTCTCGTTGAAAATCAGGCCCATGATCTCAGCCGTTCCTATGTTACTGCTGCTTGGCTGCTTTTGGTTTTTCCAAGTTTGAATCTGTTTCTTGGGGATTTTTAAGGGGGCAGGGTGAAATTCGAAATTAGAGTATTTTGACCATTTGCAGTACAAGTTTCTCAAGTGTACTACTACCAGGTACTGCAATGTCCATGTGTTCCCCCTTCCACTCATTGAGATGCGTGCACTCCACAGCGGACACGTAAGCTTACCTGCAGGGCAGCAGGGGTAGGGCTGTCCTTACCTTACCCGGGTGGGGGAAAAAGGATCCTCTGTTTGGTTTAATCAGAGGTGCCACATATAAAAGAAAATTTTAAGGAAGGAGATGAAATATTATTGATTTGATATCTCTCTCCCACATGGCACGTCCAAATAGGGGATCCATTTCCCTGGGTGGGGGGACTTCGGAGGGGCTGCACAACCGAGACCTTTACCCTATCGTTGAGAGCCAGGTTTGACTTTGGACCTCAATATAAAAAATAATTTCCTTATTAGGGAAGTACACCATCTTTTTTGCACTATCAAAAATATATAAAAATAATATAAAATATTTAAATAAGAAGCAATAAAACTATAAAAAAATGAATTGCAAGCTTATGCATTAAGTATATTATAAAACTTAAATAGTAAAATAGAATTAAAATGAACCAAGCACGGATTTCTCCACATACTATAACTCTCAGTGAACAAATCAAAAGGGTCACTTTGATCCTAACTCACTTCACCTCAACAGAACTGAATATGATTGGTGATCAATAGAGTTGACACCCGATATGTGGGCTACTCATATTTTGATTTTCCGTGCCTGGGATGTGGGCTTTTCTTTTATGCTTTCCCTGTACCTGGGATGTAGGCTATTTTTTGTAATCTTGTTTAAATGGAGTATGCCCATTGGATATTTTCGATTTGAAAGCTATCCTTATGTAAATTTTGATCTTTAGAGAAAATGAAAGGCCAACTTATCTTTAAAAAAAAAAAAAAAAGCACGAATTTTTAGGGCATTTGGTAATGGATATGGAGCTATGAAATTTCCTTCATATCCCCATTTTCACTATTGCTATGTAATTGTTATAAAGACATTTTAGTATATATATCTATACATATAAATATATATAATGTAAAATAAACAAAAGTAGGAGGACTAGGGCCACGACCGGGCTGACTGTAACACCCTAATCTTATCCTAATTGTGTTTAGTGTCTAATTAATTCTAATTAGTTGCCTAATGGATGTTTTGAATGTAATTGTGCTTGATTAGGTAGATTAGTAAGGGCTTGACCATTAACTTCGTAGCATTATGACTTTTTGGGTATTTTGGATTTACTGGGTCCCATGTGTGTGTTTTCTAATTTTCGAGGACTTTGGGGTGCATTGCATAGGTAATGAGCCATTGACCCAACTTATTTGAGTCCATTTATGATTCAAAAGGCCCTAAACTGTAAATTTTATAAGGTTTTGGACCTTCCTGCAAATAACAAAACTCATGTCTAAAACCCTATTCTAAAACCCTAAAACTATCTCTTCTCATTTCATTCTCATCTCTATTGCAAGAGGCAACTAGGGCTCATCTCCCCATCATTTTTCTTTCCATTTTCTTGCTTTAAAACCCCAAAAGAGAGATTAGAGAGTCTTCTACTTCATCTTCTCCAAACAAAAACTCGATCTCCTTCAAGCTTTCATTTTGTCCAAGCTTCCTTTTTTCCTATTTCATCTTTTTGGTTAGCTATCACTCTCAAACTCGTTCTCTTGGTCAGAATCAATTGCTAGAAGCAAAGATCTAGTAAAACAAGTCATTTCAATCCCTATTTTATATCTTATGGGTGTAGTATTTTATTTCGGAACAATAGATTTGAGGATTTTTGCTTTAAAAGCTTTGTAGTAAGTGGGTAAGGCTTGGAATTGGTGGAATTGGAGTTCAAGCACCAAAGGCAAGTAAACATTTATAAATTATGCATGTTTATTCTGATTTTTTATCCTTGTTATGAAATCCATGTTAGAAATACTCAATTTACCGCTCAATGAGTTAATTGATCTAATTTGGTCCTACTTATGTAAATGGTTTTGGTAATGTAATGATTTAGGACTTTAATTTGAGAAAGATGTTGTTTGTAGTAGATTAGATAGCATCGGAGGCTCTTAATTCAGGTTTTGGACCCATGTATGGTGTAAGGCCCCACTCCTTGTAGGCCCTCATTTGAATTTGAATATTATAAATTATGGTATTTGTAATGTAATTGTACTAATTAATGGGGATTAGTAAGGGTAGTTAAATATTTTCCTAAGTTTTATTCTATTTTCTAGAAATTAGGCCTATTGTGTATTTTATAGGTTCTGTAGGGTGTCAATTGTAATTGTAATAGAGGAGTAAATAGGAATTTATAGGAGGGGTTTTCCACATTGAGAGGCTTCTAAAATTCTAAAAAAAGACCGTTTTTGCCCATGTCTTTATCCTCATTCCTATTTAAACTAAAAGGCGCTTTTGGTAATTATCCAAACCCTAGCCTATATAAGCTAAACTATTGCAATTGAAATGAAACTAAATCCTTAGTCATCTCTCATTTACCTCTCACTTCACAAAACCTTAGCTTAAGCCCTAATTCCAAAACCCTAGCTCAAACCCTAATCAAGAAGGAGGCAACCTTCTATTATTGCTATTACAACCTTCAAAGGATTGCTCTCTTGCCAATCTCTTATTCTTCTACAATTCAAGGTAATCTTCTCAATCTCCATAATTCACTTTCCATGTAATTCTCTAGAATTCCCTTTCTCCTTAGATTTTCTTTCTAAGTTGCTATTCTCTTGTAGATTAAGTGTTAGGTGATAGAGTTTTATCTAGCATGGGTTTTTGGGATTGTTTAAGAGCTTGGAAGCCCCTAGAAGCTGGAACTTCTATCTTAGAGTTGGGTTTTCTCATCGTCTTGTCAATTTCAAGTGCTTTGGATCAAGGCAAGTGCAATATACTTAATTAGCAAAGAATGCAAGATTTCTGTTATTTGATTCTGTATTTCATTTCAATTATGCTAGAAATGATTAGATATACCTTTTAAGCCTGTTTTATGGGTTTTTGGCCATTGATGGATGAGTTTTCTCATTTGAAAGATCAGTGGCCCGGTTTGTTGATGGTTGGATGGTGATGGAAGTGTTCCTGTGTTTTCTTATTTTTCTGTATTGATTAGAAGTGATTGGAGAAGGATTAATAGAGTAAATATCCTAGAAATTTGGGTTTGGTTGCAGGTGCGATTACCTGGTCGACCGACCAGAGGCTCGATCGACTGGCAACACTAAAAGTTGAGAGAAACCAATGTCAATTAAGTTTCTGTAACATTTCAGGTTTAGTGTGCTTGGTCAACCGAGCCAAGAACTCGGTTGACCGGATACATAAGCAACTTAGACAATTTAACTAGGAGTTGGATTTTCATCTCAGACCCAGAATTCAGTGTGCGCGATCGACCAGACCCTGTTCCCGGTCAACCAAGCACGAAGGAATTTCAAAGAAAAACTAGGAGTTGGGACATCACTTCATTTCATAAATTCACTGTGTGCAGTCGACCGCCCAGGCCAGGAGGTCGACCAGACACAGAGAAAATTATGTGATCAAGGTATTGCCCACCAAGTGTTTGACCATTGTCCCTAGTGTGCACGGTCGACCATCCAGGTTAAGAGGTCAACCGGGCACACTGCACTGGGGTTGACCGAACCTTGTGCTCGGTTGACCGAATACACTATATTTAGTGATTTTTCAGTTCTCATCTTTATGAGGTTGTGATCAGTTGTGGGGCTCATTAACCATCCGAATAGATTTTAATTGATGTGTCAAGTACGAGTCAATGGTGTGGCTCAACCTTGACTCGTGGGGACCACCAATTAGGGTCTTGGTTGTGGATTTGACGATGATTTGATCCTTAAACACCGTTGAAGATGCCCGTAATTTCAGGATCACCAAACAAAGTATCCATTAACATCTAAGACTTCATTTAGAGATCAAAATAACTGAGATGGACCTGGACCTGAAAGTGAACCATTACTTAGGATGGACTTTCAATATTTCCCATTAATTCTCTTATTTGGAGGTTATATCACTTAATGTATCACTATCACTCTTATATCCTTGTTGTTTGTTTATACCAGTTGATTAAATGGAAAATGGAGGACCTAAACCTAGGGTTACTTAGAGGTGACCTGGTGGTGTGATTGGGTGATTAATAACCTGTGTCTGTGGTTGGACATGCACTTCTATGTCCTAACTTGGGATGTGTGATACCCTAGGATGAAGAGGTTGGTTATGATGGATTTGTAACGCATTATGGATGAGAAATGACTGGTAATTATTGGAAAATGGACTTATTATCTCATTTGTACTATTTTAGATCAGGCCATGGATTTGGTGGGCCTTAGTATGTATCTAATGATTGAACTTTGACCCGAACTGTGTTCTATGGATTGAATTTGTACTTAGACCTCTTAGGGAGTTGATAGGACCTTGCTCACGTAAGGCAAAGTCTAGAAAGACATTTCCCTGAGTCGGCGTGAATATTCACTCAGTTGTTCTAAGGTCAGCATGTTGATTGATCATCACTGGTAGGAGCTATATATATGAGTGTTGACTGGACTATCATGATGAGCTAAGTTTTAGACGGAAGGTGTGATACCGGGTCCGGTCTTCTGAGTGATGAGTGGTGGGTGATGAGGTGGATGAGTGCTATTTTGCGGAGCTCGTCATTCCCCAATACTGTTACTTTTCCCTACTACGACTGTGTTCAGTATGAGAAGGCCGCGGCGTAATATCCCTCAGTACCCAGCTTGTGTGAATGTGCCACTTTGTTGTTTGTTATATTAGATAACTTATTTATCCTGATTCTAACTGCTTTATCTTGCTCAATTGCTTAGATGATGTATCCTTGATACTATCATTAATTATATCCTCATCTCTATTCTTTTGATGCATACATCCTATGTTACTTGTATACTGTGACTTGCTAGATCTTTAGATTTGATCAATTATTGGTACATACGTTTTGACCCCAACTACGAGGACGAGGTGCTCATCGAGGCGCCCATAGCCGGAGACTATGGATGGGGACCAACCGACGAGGAGATCGAGCTAAAGGATGCAGTGCATGCACAGGGGACTTGAGTGTTCCATTTGTTTTGGGTTTTGAGTGACTTTGTGGTGAGTAGGGAGTTAGTATGATTCGTATAAACATTTAATATTCACACTTGATATATTAGGCTGGACTTCAGCCTTGCTACACTTGCTTTAGTTTATATGACACCTTATGCTTCCACTATTATACATTGAGAAAGTCTATATGTCCCGACATCGGTCCCAATGTGGGGACCGATTCACGTGGGAGGAGGAAAAAAGAGAGGCAGGCAGCAGGCAATTGCATTTTTTTATAAATATTTTCCCCTCCTCCCACGTGAATCAGTCCCAACATCGGGACCGATGTCGGGACATATAGACTTTCTCTTATACATTTGCTTCCGCTATATTTTCACATACTTCCGTAATTTCAACCATTGATTGTATGTTGGTTGAAAGTTTTAAATTGGACCTCACTACGGACCTACGATCTTGGAAGTTCTCGGATTTTCTGGGAAGTAGAGCGCCAACTTCAGGTATCTTGACGGTTTTCTAGGTATTCGGAATTAGGGTGTTACATATGGCATTAAGAAGAAATGGGTTCGGAATGCCATTGTAGTAGAATGGAACAGGGCTCAAATCGCCTGAAAAACTTGCAAATTTGAATGCCCACTCAAGCGCGCACTTCCCCCGTTCGGCGCACTCTACCCACTGAGGCGCCCCGCCCGAGTGCAGGACGCCCATTTGAACGCACATCATCCCGAGAGGAAACCCACTTGAGCGTGCAGTTCCCCGCTCGAGCGCATGTCATCCAAAGAGTTGGTTGCTTGAGCGCATGACTCCATGCTTGAGTGAGAAATTTCAAAAGAGCTAGCCCACTCCAATTCGCCCATTCTTTTTCGAGCGCACCACCCGGAATTTCAGGAATTTTGGATTGGATGTTTACGGCCCTAGTTGACCATAGTATGGAACTTATGTACCCTAATATCATGCCCAATGGATTAATCAGTGTTAGAGAGTGTCGTTTGAGCGCACGTACACTCTCATGGAAGCTTATTTCTTGGACATCATGTACCTCGAACCAAAGGTGTTCTCTTAAGGCATTTGATGTCCCAAATTATGTCACACAAGGGTCTTTTGTAGTCCGATGACGTCGAAAGCCTTAGGACTACACTTTATTGGACAATGAAGCCCATGAGTTGGAAAAGTTAAGGGACAATTCTATTTTCACGACATTATCATAGAACATTTAAAAGTATGATTTAATTTATACACTTGCACAATGCACCTAAAGTTTTGCTATAATTTAAAAAGAAGGATTCAAAAACATAAACGTGAACCGGATTTTGGAAAGTCTGAAATCTTGATTATTCGGGACTTCGCAGCATCAGATTTGACTCAATCGACTTTTTGAAAAAATTTTCTTTGTTTTTTCTATTGTATAAAATAAATGATTTTTTTGGGTATATTCATGGCGAACCTTTTCAAGGTACAACTTGTCTACTAGGAGGAACGTAGGGGTATAAATGCAGTCGAGAGTATAACCGAAAGTGGCGACATTTTAGTCATTGCAGTCATTCTAGTTGCATTTGCATTCGTTAAGTTAGTTTTGCCTTCAATTCTAGATCGCACATTTTGCTAAGGGACTAGCAAAAAGTTGGTTGGGGGGCGTGATGAGTCTACAAAATTAACACATAAAGTCATCAATTCATGCACAATAGTAGACTTAATTAGGTCAATTCACATTCAATTGCATAAAACTCCATGATTTCATACATTTGTGCATTAAACTGGAAATTAGGTCAAAATGTGTGAAAATTGGCACATTTGTATGGCTTTCATGAAATTAGGGTTTTTGGCCACATGATCATCCCACCAATTAGATTTTTTGATTTTTTAAAAGTGCATTGATCTGTTGCATTATGATTTAATTGGGCACATTGAAATATTAGTTGGGTCTCTTGCATGATATATATTAATCTCACACAATTAAGTAATTTGACTATTTTCATTATTTTGTAGGAGACTATCACCTAAGAGGGCCCACCCCTTGGAGACCAAGAAATAAAGGAAAGAAAGAAGAAACAAATGAAAGGAGCAGGGACCACACTCCCTTGGCATGATTCCCTATGCACGCCCAAGAGGGGAGCCCGCTCTCCAATTGTTGCAAGTTTTCAAAGTCTGAAGAATTCTTCTCCTACTTGATGTCCAAGATTTGAATCACTCCTATTATTCAAATTAAAATTTCCAAGAAAAAAGATTTATTCTATTAGGAAAGGCAATCCAATAAGAAATTGAAGTGGTTTGAATTATAAAAGGAGGAGACCTAAACCAACTAGGAGATGAAGACTAAGAGAGAAGTTATTCTAAGATTTCCATAGGGGCATCAACTTGTAACGGCTATGACTCTCAATCTAACCATCGGATCGGCGTAATCTACCCACCGATGGATAGCTTATTCAGGGTAGATTTCGTGGAGCCCAAGATCACATAAATTGGAGCATAACTGAGGTAGATATGACCTCCGAAAATTACTACTAACATTTCTACTCGGGAATACAATTGTCAAGATGTAAAGGGACCCATACATACATTGAGTTGCACAAGAAGACCCTATCTTTGGCAATTATCAATTCAATTCAAATTGTTCCTAAGAATGAGGAGAAAACTTTGAAGTACAAGTCAAGCCACAAGAGTTCTACTAGGAGAAGAGTCTCTCATCAAAAGAGCACCTAAAAAACTGTTTAAGGAGGAGCACGCCCTTTAGGCGTCGAAGGCCTGCTCCATCCCCAAAGGGAGACGTCCCCTAAAATACCATTCCATCTCTCCCCCTCTCTCCACTCCACACGTCAAGCCTCGCACCTATCCACTCCACACGTCTAGCCACACACCTCTCTCTTCTCCCTCGTCTTCTTCTGGTCAGCGTTGGTCATGAGTTCAAGCGATGCTGTATTATGTGTCAGATTCTCTATTGACTTGGTGTTTCGCGTAGCTAGGGTAGTGGGTCACTACAAGAAACTGCACTTTTAGCGACGTTTTCATAAATTCGTCGATAAAGGATACATTTTACCGACGTATATTATTTTGTCGGTAAAAATTTCACTTTTACCGACGTTTTATAGAAAACGTCGGTAAAATCTAGGGTTTCACCGACGATTTTATTAAGAGCGTCGGTAAAAGGTTATTAGAGGATTGACTTGTAAACAATGGGATGGAAAAAATCAGAGATTTTTACCGACGTTTCCCAAAAACGTCGGTAAAATTGCATTTTAGCGACGTTTTTTATTTTAAACGTCGGCAAAATATTATTGTAGAATTAATTTAAAAAAGCAGAATGTTTTGCCGACGTTTTTCAAAACGTCGGTAAATCCCTCTTAATTTCCCACTCTTTCTTTTCCCTCTCCCGCCCCCAAGACCCATCTTTTCTAAAAACCCCTTTTCTCATATCTCTCTCTACTCTCACTCTGCTCTCTCACTCTCTTGCTCTCGGCCGGTCTCTGCGATTTCTCTGCTCTCTCTCGCTCACTCGGTCTCTCTCTCTCTCTCTGTGCTCTCACTCGCTCTCGGTCTGCGATCTCTCTCTCTCTCTGCGATCTCTCGCTCACTCGGTCTCTCTCTCTCTCTCTCTCTCTCTCTCTCAGTCTCCCTCTGCTCTGTCTCTCGGTCTCCCTCTGCTCTGTCTCTTGGTCTCCCTCTGCTCTGTCTCTCGGTCTCTCTCCCTCTGCTCTCTGTCTCTCGGTCTCTCTCTTCTCTCTCTCGCTATCAGTCTCTCTCTACTCTCTGTCTCTCGCTCTCTCCATCTCCAAGAACCCACCTCTGTTATCAGGCGCAAACCCATCACTCGTGGAAGGTGCCCCCTTTTCCGGTCATCTTCTCCAAAGCCAGCACGAGCTGTTCCCCTTTTCCGGTCGTTTCTCCAGACGCAGCATAGGGTCGACTCCTTTTGGGGTTGTCTTCTCCAGAAGCATTTGCCATTTTCTGTAACAGAGAATCAAAAAAGGTATTTCATTTTTTGCTTTGTTCTTTACTTGTATTTTTTATTTTTTATTTTTTTGTTCTTTAGTATGTGTGTTTTGATTTGGTTGCATGAGATTCCAGGGAATGGTTGAATGATTGGATTGGATTGGATTGGATTGGATTGTTCTTCAGTATGTGTGTTTTGATTTGGTTACATGAGATTCCAGGCATCCAGTTGTAATCCACCAAAAACTTATGTCAAATGTATTGAAATCTAAATCCAATCAAACATAAAATTAATTGTATTTTTGTTTCAATATTCCAGGCACCGGTTGCATTTTGCTACTTTTTTTTTCCTTATTTTTGTTTCAATATTTAGCATGATCAATCTGTGGGGCTCATTATGGAAGCAAATTGATTTCAAGGCCCATATTTAATTTTGTAATTAATACTAAATTGGTGCCCAAGCTCAGATATAATCAAATCAAGGTCCTAAACCTAGACAAACTGATTAGATCATTTTACTCATTTTTTTAAACCTTTGGGTTTTGAAGTTCAAATTTAATTGTATTTCTGTTATGAATGATATGGTAGTATTTATTTTTAATCTTTATAAATACTCCTATTTAAGATTTTATTTAGGCATGTCACTAGTAATTAAGAACACATACTACTATTGAAGAAATATAGGTTAAGCCCATAACTAAGCATAAAAATCTTGGCTATAATTAAAAAAAAAAGAAAATTGTAAAAACAAATAAAAATTTTAAGTTCTCATTTCAAACCCAGAATATCACATTTGTACTCCGCAAAATCCCCTTTCTTCTTGGATTTTTGAGGAATGTAAGGATCCTTTCATTGGGTATCAAACGAAGGTCCTACTACAAAATGATTTATAGGGATATTAAGAACTTGCACTAGCTAGTTTCAAATTGTAACAAACCACTTATGAGAAAAAAATGCAACCTCTATTCGAGGATTCAGCTCAGGACAGATTAGAACAATGAAATGAAACTAATGTAGCAGCTGAATTTATTGAAAAAAGGCTTTGATGAGTAATAAAATGAAAATAATATAACTTTTCATTTTGCATTGAAGGAAATTAGTAACTCTATTTTTGGCTAACTTTTCAATTGGTTTTATTTAAATGCTTTGGCCTATCAATCTTTAGATTCTTGATATACAATTTATATATAAAATATATGCCCCAAAATGGCTAAGTAAGAACCATTTTATCATCCCACCCTTAACTTATGAATATAGATTTCTTTATTATACCTGAAAATTGCCACAATATCAATGGCATGGAATGGTTGGACTTGTTTGGCCCATAATTGTGTAATTTATTGTCTAAATGTCCATCCATGTATATTCTATTCTATTCATCTCTTTTAACTTCTTACTTAGGACAATGTACTTATCTCACTAGCTTTCAACTTACTCTTGGTTTTCCCATGCTTTTTCCTATGTTTTAACTGTATGCTTTTTACTAGTAACATTAACATTTCTTTTGTGACTACCCACTCTGTTACCCTTTTAGAGCTGTAAAAATGCTAGGCATGGCCCATGACCAGCCTCTCTCATTTATAGTTGAAATTGGACTAGGCCTTGGGATGTGCCTCAACATAAATGGTGTATAAATTATAGGCCTAACCACGACCCATTACAATTTTCTTTTCTTTTTTGCTCTTTTTTTTCAAGGAAAGCTAGATGTAACTTTCCCTATGCTCTCAAAAGTACAGGCATCTCAAAGCTTGGTTTTAATTTTTCTTCCTTGTTTTTCTCTGTAAAGAAGAAAATATAGCAAAGATACTCCTTGAACTTCCAATTTACAAAGACCCAATGGCCTACAACTAATTTGTGATTCAAGAAAAAAAAAAACAGAAAATGAAAGGAAAAAAAAGAATAAGATGAGAAGTACTTTAGAACAAGAATATAAACATATGACCTTCTGCGTACATTTATGTATACAGAGAGAAAGAAAGAAGATGGTGTCTTATTATTTTTTTTTAAATAATTATTGGTGAGGAAGTTATAGTTAGGACTCAAAAAGAATGGACCTTCTCAGTTGTGATTTGTGAATCGAGTATGGATCTTACTCAAATGATTTTACACTTTTCAACTGCGCCCATGTCTCACTCATTTTCCATGGACCCATATATGTTATGTTTGTCGTGGTTTTAGGATTGTGCTTGGGCATCAAGCTTATTAGCGGAAATGTTGATTTGGGGTGTACTGATTTGGCTATTCAATGCTCGTTAGGACATTTGGTCTCGGATCTTAAATTTAGGGGACTCAAAAATAATTAAAATCCTTTATCACATGGTGTGCTGTGTATTATGTTAACATTGTTTTATTGGTTTACATAACATAAATGTATTAACAAAATAAAGTAAAAAAGGGCCTAACTAAAACCCCACAGGCTTGTGACCCTTACAACTATACAGGCTTATACATGGATGTAACAGTTCCATGCTATAAAAAGGATCCAAGCTTTTGACCCTGTTGGGACTCGAATACTTGCTTGTGAAAGAATGAAGTGAAGTAAAGCCTCAGAAGGTGAAAGAATAAAATATAAGTAAGTTGTGATGATATTTTCTGGGTTTTTTTATCCTTTAATTGAGAAAGGAGGTTGTCTTTTGACTTTTTTATTTTAAAAGGATGGAATTTTGAAAATATTTGCTTTTGATATCATGATTTGTCTTAAAATTGGAGGCTTTACTTCACTCCATTTTACTAGTGAAGTTCCAAAGTTAGCCTTGTTTGGATAAACGAGAGGTGGAGTAAAATGAAGTGGATTTCACATGAGGAGAACTAGGTTGAAGTTAAAGTAGACTACTTCACTACATTTGGATGCTTATTGTGAAGTAAATGTTTGGAGTAGAGTCCACTTTTACTCAATGAAGATGAGTTATTTGTCAATTTTAAAGATTTTAATAGACGTTGAAATCAGAACTTTACCACATCCTAAAATCAAATAGATATTTATAGAGAAAGAAAACATGTGAATTAAGCTGAAAACAGATAATAACAGATTCATATTTCAAGATAGATGCCTATCATGGGTGACTGCAATTCTCCACTTACATTACATGATGTGACTTGGTGAGCAGATTCTATTTCTAATTCCTAATTACTTGTGATTAGGTCAGATATGGACAGGAGTTGGATATTACGTTATCAGAACCGATTTAGTGCGGAGTACATAGCTGGGGTGGTCTCATTTATTGATTTTGCAAAGGCGAATTCGGGCGGGGCGGGGCAGATTAACTGTCCGTGTAACGATTGCTGTAACTATCGAAAGCAGGACTATGCAACCGTGAGAAGTCATTTGCACATTCATGGAATGATGGTCACATACCTACGGTGGATATTTCACGGGGAACCTATAGTTCAACCCAATGATTCAGATGAGAGTGATGATGAATCGGAAGAGAATCAAGATGAATATGATGAGTTGTTAGAGGACCATCGTAGGGGAACTTACTTGGAGGAAGATACTCAAGAGAGGGATGACGTGCATGATTTTGAAAATTTGTTGAAGGCTTCACAGCGTGGCCTGTACCCAGGATGCAAAAGCTCAGATACTCTGTTATCGTTTGTCATCAAGATATTGCATGTGAAGGTAGAAAGTGGGTGTAGCAACAAGTCGTTTGACAAGGTTCTGCAGATTTTTAAGGACTTCTTACCTGAAGGTCATGTGGTGCCGGCCTCAGTTTACGAGGCGAAGAAATTATTACGTGACTTGGGCATGGGATACAAGAACATAGATGCCTGCAAACACAATTGTGTGTTGTACTGGAAGGAGAATGCTCAATTGGATAAATGTCCAGAATGTGAAGAGCCTAGGTACAAGGTCAATGATGGCAAGCGAAAGAAGATCCCTCATAAGGTGCTTCGTTACTTCCCATTGACACCGAGGTTACGCAGATTGTATATGTCAAGGAAGACAGCCATAGAGATGAGATGGCACAGCGATAAGCGCGTTGACGATGAGATAGCGCGGCATCCGGCTGATTCAGTGGAATGGAAAGAATTTGATAAGAAATATCCAGAGTTTGCCCAAGAGACACGTAATGTGAGGCTGGGGTTAGCCACCGATGGATTCAATCCTTTCGGTAACATGAGCACCTCTTATAGCATGTGGCCTGTCATACTTATGCCCTATAATTTGCCACCATGGATGTGCATGAAGGAGCCATTTTTGATGATGTCATTACTTATTCCAGGACCAAGCTCACCGGGAAACGATATCGATGTATATCTTAGGCCCTTGGTTGATGAGTTGAAGGAGCTGTGGGATCATGGTGTACCGACTTATGATGCCTCCACTAAACAGACCTTTCAAATGCATGCGGCTGTAATGTGGACGATAAATGACTTTCCTGCATATGGTAACTTGTCTGGGTGGAGCACAAAAGGTTATAATGCTTGCCCCTCTTGTAACGACAGCTCGTTAGGGGTGAAGTTGAAAGATAAGATTGGGTACATTGGCCATCGAAAATACTTGGAACTGAACCACCAATGGCGTAGAAGCAAGGCCTTCAACGGTCAGCTTGAGCGTGAAAAGAATTCTTTGGATTTACCGGGGCAAAAGGTACTAGACCAGCTAGAAGAACTTGCGCCGGTCAAGTTTGGCAAGAATAACAAAAGACCGCGTGACTCCGAAGAACTTAATTGGACAAAGAAAAGCATCCTATTTGAATGGCCCTACTGGAAGTGCAAAAAACTCCGACACAACCTTGATCCTATGCACATTGAGAAGAACATCTGTGTAGCTTTGGTTGGAACAATTTTGGGCATAAAGGGCAAAAACAAGGACACCGAGAAAGCACGTAAGGATTTGAAAAATATGGGCATCAGGCCAAAGTTGCATCTAGTGGAGAGGGGCAATGGATCCAGCGTGAAGCCGCATGCCTCTTACACTTTGGAAACAAAACATAGAGATGGATTTTATGAATTCTTGAAGTCGATCAAATACCCAGACGGCTATGCGGCTAAGGGACAAACGAGAAGGGAAAGAGGAATGTTAGTGTGAATGATAAGGATGAGAACTACATTCCCCGCGAAGATGATGTAGATGACGAGACATTTTGGTCTCATTCGGATGAGGTAATCTTTCTGTGAATGTCTATGACGTTTACTTCAAAATATTAGTTTTGACGGTGACACTCATGCTAAAATGATTTTCATTTTCATTTAATGTAAATTGTTGACATTCACTTTACTAATATTATTGATTTTTGCTAATAATTATTTATTTTCCTTGTCACTTTGCGTTATGCCAGATTGCAGATATGCCTCGGGAAAGTAGGGTGAAACGTGCTCGGAGGATCGCAGCTTCACTTACGGTGACACCTGAGGCCTCTACACAGCCTCCGCTGGCTGCTCTTCTAGTTGCACGGTCTGGAGGATCAGGGAGCACCCCTGATTTGGCAGCCCCCCAGCCTCTGCCGATTCAGCCTCTGACCACACAGCCCTCGCCGACCCAGCCTCAGCCGTCCCAGCTTCCGACGAGTCCTCATACAGTCGGGAGCAGCGTAGGTGAGAAAATTATGACCTTTTAAGATTCAGAATGGTTCACCTCAATTTAATGATTTGTGTTCACTAACTCATTTATCACTTTCATCTTACCAGCATCAGCCCCAGTCTCGGAGGTTCCAAGCCATGTAAGGGGTGTTACGCGAGGGAAGAATGTGACAAAGCTGAGTAGACAGCTGGGTCATAACATCCCAGTCCCGATCCCCATCTCTAGTCATAGGCCAGAAGGGGAACATGCCCCATCACTGGTTAACCATCTTGGGTTAGCCATTAGAGAGGTTGCCCCAGTCAAGCCCCATGGATGGAAGAAGCTTGACAGTGCGATCAAGCTTGCCGTCATTGCTGCAGTTCAGGTAAACTTCAATGAGAAATATCAACCAATTTTTATCTCAAATCAATTTCAATTTCAATTTTTTTGAGAGTATTTCAATTTTTATCAACCTTACTCTAACACCACCTTCTCTTCCACACCCCTTTGGTCTCCATATCCCTCTAGCTTTCTCTCGTAACAAGGACCAAGGGTAGGAAAAATATCCCATGCACAACTTGTGCATAGTGTTCACCCATATTGGAGTCCACTTGATGTTCACCCATAAGGCTCTTTCCCGCTCTCCTTCTCAGCTGCCCTCTCTCTCTCTCGCGCTCCAGCTATTCGAGTGCGGGAATTGGTTTTCTGCTCAAGCAAGTTCTTGGTATTAACTCTTTTGCTCAATTGACTTTCAATCTCTTCATGTATTTAGGTTTCATCTCAAACTAATTATGGGTCTTAGAATTTTGGTTAGTTGATGAATGCAGGTAGGAATTTGGGGCGTTTTCTTAGCCACAATTTAATCTAATGCCATGAATAAGGATATCAATTAGGGGTGGTTTTTCTTGTCATTTGATTTTTTACTGGATGGATTTGATTTGGTTTTTGGATGACAGAGAAGTATTTAATTGATCAGTATTATTAGTTGTTTGGGGTATGGTGCTGTTGTTATTTTACTTGGGGTGGTTAAGTTTTGTGTATTAAGGTTTTTGTTATTGCTTTCTCTGAGCTAACTTGTATTTGGATCTCTGCAAAGTTATTGAAATTGCTATCCTCATTGTTTAATTGATATAGGAATCATTATCTTTCATAGTAAAAATAATTTGAAATACTATGCTCACCATGGATGTTCCCATCTTGAAGAAACATCATTTTGATAAGCTAAATCTTGGCATAGACATGCGAACTTTTATGTGCTGTTACTTGGAATGTCACAGAAGCTATTGCAAATGTCTTCTCTTAATCATGATTTGCTTATTTTATTTTCAACTAATTTTTTGTATGTCTTGTAATAGGATTATATGGGATGTTGATACTTATGAATTTCATTTTGATACACTCTTAGAGATGATGTTGGGTATGTGACATGCATGAAATTGGCTTATAAAGTATTTTGTGAATGTTGGAGAAAATCTATGATAGTTGTTGTATGACTATATTATAAGTTTGCTCTTGAGAATATCTGACTTGCCATTTCAATAAAAAAAAATTTAAATTCCGATGAAGTTGAGAGCTACTTTCATAAAAATGTAGACTCAAATTTTGATCCGATGAAGTTTTATGACTGGATGCTTGTCTGACACCAATTGCAGCTTAATATATTATACTTTGTTATGACTAATCTTTATATGGCTCTCCCCTAATTGCAGCAAATTTTTGATATCGGGGACTACGAGGGCGATATGCAGCTCAGGGCGGACATTGACCGCCAATGCGGGGTTTTGTATAGGAGTTGGAAGTATGACCTGCATAGTCACTATCTCGAGTTGTTGGAGCAGGGGGTTCCCCGACCCCAGGACCACCCGGAAGGGGGTTGTGATCCAGCTGACTGGCAGTTGATGGTCTCACAGTGCTGGGAATCACCAGCCTGGAAGGTAACTTTGGGATGTTATCTACAACAATTAATTATATGGCAACATAATTCTATTGATAATGATTTTATAAATGATTGCTACTGTATTATTGTTTTTCTATGCAGTCGAAGTCGAAAAAAGCTCAAGAGAGTCGAGCCAAGCTGCCATATAATCATACTAGTGGCTCTAGGTCATTTGCATCGAGGATATCTCTGATGGTACTAATTATATTCATATGAAGAAACTTGATTAAGTTTATTAATTTATCAATATGTAGCTGGGTTCATATCTAATACAAAGCCATTTCAAATGACAGATGGCACAGAATGCCGGTCAAGCGCCGCCTATTACTCAGTTCTTCCGCGACACCCACTATAGAGAAAAAAGTAATGAGTGGGTAAATGAGGTGGCTCAGCAGAGACATGTACGTATGTTATTAATTCAATTATGATCAATAATGCCATAAAAGCATTCTAAATCCCTTATTGATTTAAATGGCAGGAGGCCTTGGTGCAGCGGACTGAGGAGCAGTCGCAGCCCTCTGTCACAGCTCCGATGACTGAGGAACAGATTGCTGTTGATGTGCCTGGAAAGAGGTCGGGATATTTAAAAGGGTATGGGATATACACTAGGACCTCTGCATATTCCACACAGTCTCGGGCACCGGATCCTGAGGTGATCGCCCTGCGGGAGCAGCTAGCTGAGCAAGCTAAGAGGCAGGCCGAGCAGGACAAGAGGCAGGCTGAGCAGGACAGGAAGCATGCTGCACTTGAGGCCCTTGTTCAACAGTTGGCAGCTGCGGCAGGGATAGATCCGACCACCTATTTCGACATCACGGGAGGGACCACTTCTGCTGGTGATGGCACAGCTACTGGAGATCATGATGGATGCTCTTAAGGGCAGGTAGACAACCCTTTTTTTTTGGTTTTGAATATATAACAATAATCATCCTCACTTTCTTGGTAATTTGGACTGCACCGTTGCATGAAGTATGGATGATCAGCAAGATTAGAGAACCCAAAAAACTAATAGATTAGAGAACCCAAAAAACAATTGTGATCCATTACCAAAGGGGTTCATATTTTATCCTCTTAATAGGACCTGAACCAATGGATATAGCTCCAAGCTCACCAACTGTCACTTGTGAGATACCTAGTTCTGATGTAAAAGTTTTGGAAGGGCATGCTCTTGATGTAAAACCAACTGTCACTTAGGCTCGAAAATGGCCCGCCGGGGGTCCGGAACGGGAAACAGCCCTCGAAAAAATCGGGAACAGGCACGAGCACCTCGCTCGTGGGTAGAGTGACTTGTAGCAACTGACGGTTTGCTGATAGGACTCCCGGTTAGAGAATTAGAGGCGAAAACATCGGATTTTCCAACACTTAGGCTCGAAAACGGCCCGCCGAGGGTCCGGAACTGGAAAAGGCTCCCGGAAAAATTGGGAACTAGCACGAGCACCTCGCTGGAGGGTAGAATGACTTGTAGGAACTGACGGTTAGCAGATATGACTCCCGGTTAGATAATTAGAGGCGTAAACGTCGGATTTTCCAACACTTAGGCTTGAAAACGGCCTGCCGGGGGTCCGGAACTGGAAAAGGTTCCCGGAAAAATCGGGAACCGGCATGAGCACCTCGCTGGAGGGAAGAGTGACTTGTTGGAACTGACGGTTCGCTGATAGCACTCCCGGTTAGAGAACTAGAGGCGAAAACATCGAATTTTCCAACACTTAGGCTCGAAAACGGCCCGCCGGGGGTCCGGAACTGGAAACGGCACCAGAAAAAATCGGGAACCGGCATGAGCTCCTCGCTCGAGGGTAGAGTGACTTGTAGGAACTGACGGTTCGCTGATAGGACTCCCGGTTAGAGAATTAGAGGCGAAAACATCGGATTTTCCAACACTTAGGCTCGAAAACGGCCCGCCGGGGGTCCGGAACTGGAAACGGCCGCCGAAAAAATGGGGAACTGGCACGAGCAACTCGCTCGAGGGTAGAGTGACTTGTAGGAATTGACGGTTCGCAGATATGACTCCCTGTTAGATAATTAGAGGCGTAAACGTCGGATTTTCCAACACTTAGGCTCGAAAACGGCCCGTCGGGGGTCCGGATTGGGAATCGGCCCCCGGAAAAATTCGGAACCGGCACGAGCACCTCGCTGGAGGGTAGAGTGACTTGTTGGAACTGACGGTTCGCTGATAGGACTCCCGCTTAGAGAATTAGAGGCGAAAACCTTGGATTTTCCAACACTTAGGCTCGAAAACGGCCCGCCGGGGGTCCAGAACTGGAAAAGGATCCCGGAAAATGGGGAACCGGCACGAGCACCTCGCTGGAGGGTAGAGTGACTTGTAGGAACTGACGGTTAGCGGATATGACTCCCGGTTAGATAATTAGAGGCGTAAACGTCGGATTTTCCAACACTTAGGCTTGAAAACGGCCCGCCGAGGGTCTGGAACTTGAAAAGGTTCCCGGAAAAATCGGGAACCGGCGCGAGCACCTCGCTCGGGGGTAGAATGACTTGTAGGAACTGACGGTTAGCAGATATGACTCCCGATTAGAGAATTAGAAGCGTAAACATCGGATTTTCCAACACTTAGGCTCGAAAACGGACCGTCGGGGGTCCAGATTGGGAATCGGCCCCTGGAAAAATTCGGAACCGGCACGAACACCTCGTTGGAGGGTAGAGTGACTTGTTGGAACTGACGGTTCGCTGATAGGACTCCACGTTAGAGAATTAGAGGCGAAAACCTCGGATTTTCCAACACTTGGGCTCGAAAACGGCCCGCCGGTGGTCCGGAACTGGAAACGGCCCCCGAAAAAATCGGGAACCGGCACGAGCAACTCGCTCGAGGGTAGAGTGACTTGTAGGAACTGACGGTTCGCAGATATGACTCCCGGTTAGATAATTAGAGGCGTAAACGTCAGATTTTCCAACACTTAGGCTCGAAAACGGCCCGTCGGGGGTCCGGATTGGGAATCGGCCCCTGGAAAAATTCGGAACCGGCACGAGCACCTCGCTGGAGGGTAGAGTGACTTGTTGGAACTGACGGTTCGCTGATAGGACTCCCGGTCAGAGAATTAGAGGCGAAAACCTCGAATTTTCCAACACTTAGGCTCGAAAACGGGCCGCCGGGGGTCCGGAACTGGAAAAGGCTCCCGGAAAATGGGGAACCGGCACCAGCACCTCGTTCGAGGGTAGAGTGACTTGTAGGAACTGTCGGTTCGCAGATATGACTTCCGGTTAGAGAATTAGAGGCGCAAGCGTCGGATTCTCCAACACTTAGGCTCGAAAACGGCCCGTCGGGGGTCCGGATTGGGAATCGGCCATCGGAAAAATTCGGAACCGGCACGAGCACCTCGCTGGAGGGTAGAGTGACTTGTTGGAACTGACGGTTCGCTGATAGGACTCCCGGTTAGAGAATTAGAGGCGAAAACATCGGATTTTCCAACACTTAGGCTCGAAAACGGCCCGCCGGGGGTCAGGAACTGGAAACGGCTGCCGAAAAAATAGGGAACCGGCACGAGCAACTCGCTCGAGGGTAGAGTGACTTGTAAGAATTGACGGTTCGCAGATATGACTCCCGGTTAGATAATTAGAGGCGTAAACGTCGGATTTTCCAACACTTAGGCTCGAAAACGGCCCGTCGGGGGTCCGGATTTGGAATCGGCCCCCGGAAAAATTTGGAACCGGCACGAGCACCTTGCTGGAGGGTAGAGTGACTTGTTGGAACTGACGGTTCGCTGATAGGACTCCCGGTTAGAGAATTAGAGGCGAAAACCTCGGATTTTCCAACACTTAGGCACGAAAACGGCCCGCCGGGGGTCCGGAACTGGAAAAGGATCCCGGAAAATGGGGAACCGGCACGACCACCTCGTTCGAGGGTAGAGTGACTTCTAGGAACTGACGGTTAGCTGATATGACTCCCGGTTAGATAATTAGAGGCGTAAACGTCGGATTTTCCAACACTTAGGCTTGAAAACGGCCCGCCGGGGGTCCGGAACTGGAAAAGGTTCCCGGAAAAATCGGGAACCGGCGCGAACACCTCGCTCGGGGGTAGAGTGACTTGTACGAACTTACGGTTAGCAGATATGACTCCCGGTTAGAGAATTAGAGGCGTAAACATCGGATTTTCCAACACTTAGGCTAGAAAACGGCCCGCCGGGGGTCCGGAGCTGGAAAAGGCTCCCTGAAAAATCGGGAACCGGCACGAGCACCTCGCTCGAGGGTAGAGTGACTTGTAGGAACTGACGGTTCGCAGATATTGCTCCCGGTTAGATAATTAGATGCGTAAACGTCGGTTTTTCCAACACTTAGGCTCGAAAACGGCCCGTCGGGGGTCCGGAATGGGAACCGTCCCCCGGAAAAATTCGGAACTGGCACGAGCACCTCGTTCGAGGGTAGAGTCACTTGTTGGAACTGACGGTTCGCTGATAGGACTCCCGGTTAGAGAATTAGAGGCAAAAACATCGGATTTTCCAACACTTAGGCTCGAAAACGGCCCGCCGGGGGTCCGGAACTGGAAACGGCCCCCGAAAAAATTGGGAACCCGCACGGGCAACTCGGTCGAGGGTAGAGTGACTTGTAGGAACTGACGGTTCGCAGATATGACTCCCGGTTAGATAATTAGAGGCGTAAACGTCGGATTTTCCAATACTTAGGCTCGAAAACGGCCCGTCGGGGGTCCGGATTGGGAATCGGCCCCTGGAAAAATTCGGAACCGGCACGAGTACGTCGCTGGAGGGTAGAGTGACTTGTTGGAACTGACGGTTCGCTGATAGGACTCCCGGTTAGAGAATTAGAGGCGAAAACCTCGAATTTTCCAACACTTAGGCTCGAAAACGGCCCGCCGGGGGTCCGGAACTGGAAAAGGCTCCCGGAAAATGGGGAACCGTCACCAGCACCTCGCTCGAGGGTAGAGTGACTTGTAGGAACTGACAGTTCGCAGATATGACTTCCGGTTAGAGAATTAGAGGCGTATGCGTCGGATTTTCCAACACTTAGGCTCAAAAATGGCCCGCCGGGGGTCCGGAATGGGAACCGCCCCCCCGGAAAAATTCGGAACCGGCATGAGTACCTCGTTGGAGGGTATAGTGAGTTGTTGGAACTGACGGTTCGCTGATAGGACTCCCGGTTAGAGAATTAGAGGCGAAAACATCGGATTTTCCAACACCTAGGCTCGAAAACGGCCCGCCGGGGGTCCGGAACTGGAAACGGCCGCCGAAAAAATTGGGAACCGGCACGAGCAACTCGGTCGAGGGTAGAGTGACTTGTAGGAATTGACGGTTCGCAGATATGACTCCCGGTTAGATAATTAGAGGCGTAAACGTCGGATTTTCCAACACTTAGGCTCGAAAACGGCCCGTCGGGGGTCCGGATTGGGAATCGGCCCCCGGAAAAATTCGGAACCGGCACGAGTACCTCGCTGGAGGGTAGAGTGACTTGTTGGAACTGACGGTTCGCTGATAGGACTCCCGGTTAGAGAATTAGAGGCGAAAACCTTGGATTTTCCAACACTTAGGCTCGAAAACGGCCCGCCGGGGGTCCGGAACTGGAAAAGGATCCCGGAAAATGGGGAACCGGCACGAGCACCTCGCTCGAGGGTAGAGTGACTTGTAGGAACTGACGGTTCGCAGATATGACTTTCGGTTAGATAATTAGAGGCGTAAACGTCGGATTTTCCAACACTTAGGCTTGAAAACGACCCGCCGGGGTCTGGAACTTGAAAAGGTTCCCGGAAAAATCAGGAACCGGCGCGAGCACCTCGCTCGGGGGTAGAGTGACTTGTAGGAACTTACGGTTAGCAGATATGACTCTCGGTTAGAGAATTAGAGGCATAAACGTCGGATTTTCCAACACTTCGGCTTTAAAACGGCCCGCCGGGGGTCCGGAACTGGAAAAGGATCCCGGAAAATGGGGAACCGGCACGAGCACCTCGCTCGAGGGTAGAGTGACTTCTAGGAATTGACGGTTAGCAGATATGACTCCCGGTTAGATAATTAGAGGCGTAAACGTCGGATTTTCCAACACTTAGGCTTGAAAACGGCCCGCCGGGGGTCCGGAGCTGGAAAAGGTTCCCGGAAAAATCGGGAACCGGCGCGAGCACCTCGTTCGGGGGTAGAGTGACTTGTACGAACTTACGGTTAGCAGATATGACTCCCGGTTAGAGAATTAGAGGCGTAAACATCGGATTTTCCAACACTTAGGCTAGAAAACGGCCCGCCGGGGGTCCGGAACTGGAAAAGGCTCCCTGAAAAATCAGGAACCGGCACGAACACCTCGCTCGAGGGTAGAGTGACTTGTAGGAACTGACGGTTCGCAGATATTGCTCCCGGTTAGATAATTAGATGCGTAAACGTCGGTTTTTCCAACACTTAGGCTCGAAAACGGCCCGTCGGGGGTCCGGAATGGGAACCGTCCCCCGGAAAAATTCGGAACCGGCACGAGCACCTCGTTCGAGGGTAGAGTGACTTGTTGGAATTGACGGTTCGCTGATAGGACTCCCGGTTAGAGAATTAGAGGCGAAAACATCGGATTTTCCAACACTTAGGCTCGAAAACGGCCCGCCGGGGGTCCGGAACTGGAAGCGGCCCCCGAAAAAATTTGGAACCGGTACGAGCAACTCGTTCGAGGGTAGAGTGACTTATAGGAACTGACGGTTCGCAGATATGACTCCCGGTTAGATAATTAGAGGCGTAAACGTCGGATTTTCCAACACTTAGGCTCGAAAACGGCCCGTCGGGGGTCCGGATTGGGAATCGGCCCCTGGAAAAATTCGGAACCGGCACGAGCACCTCGCTGGAGGGTAGAGTGACTTGTTGGAACTGACGGTTCGCTGATAGGACTCCCGGTTAGAGAATTAGAGGCGAAAACCTCGGATTTTCCAACACTTAGGCTCGAAAATGGCCCGCCGGGGGTCCGGAACTGGAATAGGATCCGGGAAAATGGGGAACCGGCACGAGCACCTCGCTCGAGGGTAGAGTGACTTGTAGGAACTGACGGTTCGCAGATATGACTTCCGGTTAGAGAATTAGAGGCGTAAACGTCGGATTTTCCAACACTTGGGCTCGAAAATGGCCCGCCGGGGGTCCGGAATGGGAACTGGCCCCCCGAAAAATTGGGAATCGGGATGAGCACCTCGCTGGAGGGTAGAGTGACTTGTAGGATCTGATGGTTCGTTGATAGGACTCCTAGTTAGAGAATTAGAAGTGAAAATCTACGATTTTCTAACACTTAGGCTTGAAAATGGCCCGCCGAGGTTCCGGAACGAGAAACGGCCTCTGGAAAAATCGAGAACCGGCACCAGCACCTCGCTCGAGTCGAAATTAACTTTGCTGGAACTGACGGCTAGTAAATCGGACTCCCGGTTAACGAATTTGATCTAAAAACGTTGGATTCTTAACACTTAGTCTTGAAAATAGGCTGTTGGAGGTTGAAAATGGGAATCGGTCATCGGACAACTTAGAAACTAGCACAGGTACCCTTGTTCAAGGGCAAAGTAACTTGTTGGAATTTACGGTTAGTGAATCGGACTTCTGGTTATCGAATTAGACACAAAAACTGCCCGATTCTCAACACTTAGACAGGAAAATAGGCCGCCGAAAAACTTAGGAAAAGATATTTATATATATACATGTTTATCTTTCATTTATAATTTAATTCATTGTAAAGATTCTAATGTTGTTTTTTTCATTGCAGATTGATTGACGATTTGCGGTCGGATGCAGACTTTTGGGGGTGTTTTAATTTTTTTTGGTTATTTGTATATGTATATATTGGATATTTATATGGTCTGTATTATTGTTGATTATAATATTTGGTTAATGAGAATGATTAGATGAAAAATGGCGATGATTGTTGGGTAATTTAGTAACTTTTGTTTTAATGTATTTTTCATATTAAATATAGGTAAATGAACAGGTTTACTTCTGATACTGGTGACAGGAAAATTATATAAAAAAAAACGAATATTATATTTTTAAAAAAAATTAAAATCACTTTTACCGACGTTTTATTTTCGTCGGTAAAAGTCGATTTATTTTTCGTTTTTCTTTTACCGACGAAAATAAACGTCGGTAAAAGTAGTTTTAATTTTTTAAATTTTGTTTATTTACTTTTACCAACGTTTATTTTCGTCGGCAAAAGTCGTTTTATTTTTTTAGTTTTTCCTATTTATTTTACCGACGAAAATAAACGTCGGTAAAAGTTGCTTTATTTTTTCTTATTGTTTTAGCGACGCAAAAAAACGTCGGTAAATGTTGTTTTATTTTTCCTTTTTAATTTACCGACGAAAATAAACGTCGGTAAAAGTTGCTTTATTCTTACTTCTTATTTTAGCGACGAAAATAAACGTCGGTAAAATTAGTTTTCTTTTTCTTTTTTATTTTACCGACGAAACTAAACGTCGGCAAAAGTCATTTTGTTTTAGTTTATTTTTCTTTTTTCATTTGCCGACGAAAATAAACGTCGGTAAAAGTGTTTACTAAATTTTTAGAAAACTAAAATAATATTTCCGACTTATTTAAAACGTCGGTAAAATTCAAAAAAGCGTCGGTAAAAGTCTAACTTATTGCCGACGGAAAAACAATTCGTCGGTGAAACTTTTCACTGACATTTTCTTACCGACGTCTAGCCGACGAAATGAATTTCGTCGGTAAATACTTTTACCGACGTTTTTATGACTTTTGGCGACGAAAAAATTCGTCGCTAAAAGTGCAGTTTCTTGTAGTGGGTGAGTCTATTATCTTTTCTAAGTTCCAAACTTTTATTCATGTTATCTTAGAAATGCTATGGAGTAAAGAAGGATTTGTGGGTTGCATTAATCACTATTACTGGATCAACACAACATGTTTGCATAAGGTGACAGATTATGCTTGGTGTTGTGTTTCTGATTTATTATCATGGCCCTTAGCATGGAGTTTTTGGCTTTCAAAACCTATTACATATCATCTTTTCTTTTATTTTTATTAATTCTGATCTTTTTTCTAATATTAATGATATTGATGGTCTGATGGATCTATTCTTTTGCAATCTTTAGTATTAGTCTAGTCTAGGTTATTTTTGGATTAGGTCTATTGGTTTAAAGTTGTATTTATTTGATGGGATGTAATTAATTTAGTTTCCATACTTTTATTTCAGTAGTTCAGTTGATGTATAGATTTTATTTAGTTGGGACAGGTGTAAGTAACAACTCCCTACGGATACGATCCCGACTTATCGGGTAAAACTACAATATTGATGGCCTTGCACTTGAGGGCCAATGATTAGATCATATTTTATGAGAGGCTGACTGGTACCTTAGGTCCATGATGGAGTTTTTAGGCCTTATGCCTCTTAGTGGTACCTCATATTATGTTATGTTATTTTATGCTAATGCTCTCATGTAATTCCATGTTTACATGTTTATGTAGGAGAATATGGCATGTGGGGTTGCTACCTAGATATGTTATTTTTATGCACTTGTTACTCTTGATCCCTATGTATAACGTATAATGATGCACTAAGTATGCCTAGATTACTTTGTTTGACTTCATATGATATATTTTGTCATTTCTACTCATCTGATAGGCATGTTCCATTTTATTCTTGTATATCTTTCTTAACTTAGTCTAATGGTGCTACACTTGGCGTTATAGGTGAAGACCACAATGCCACCGCCCCAGAGAACAAGGAGGTTGAGGAGGAGACTCCTCAGCAGTTAGTTGAGTGGGCCCCAGAAGATGTCTTTTAGACATACATTCATTGAGTGGGATTGATGTCACATTTCCCTTGACTATGGCTTGGATTGCCGCAAGATTAGACTTTATTTTAGGATGTGTTATTTTGGATTCGTAAACCTTAACTAATATTTGCTTCCGCTATTTTTCTTATTTTCTTTAACTTGAAACTTGAACTTTGACTTCTACTCATGGATTAGTTGATGTTCTTATATCTTGATTAATCTGTGATGGATGACGAATATCGATGGACATATATTTTTAAATTATATAGATTTATGAAAACTTAATCTCACACGTGATATCCTGTGGGAAAATACGTTTGTGGAATTTAGTTGATCATTGAGTTTGGCTCGAATTTCCATGCGAGCGTATGTCGTACTTCGAGATGAGTCTAATCTTCAACTTGGGGCGTGACACGAGCTGTGCTAGTACTATCTAAGTCCGGCCCTTAAATTTTAAGGCCTGTAAAAAATTGTTCAAACCCGGCCCTAGGGCCTTTCCTTTGAAACAGAAGCCCTCTTTTTCAGGGCCTTTTGAGGGTCGGGCCAGGTCCCCTTGTCTCAGGGCCAAATTGACAGGCCTAATTAGTTGCTACTTGCCAGACCATCCTATAGGGGTGGGATTTTCCGGAGCTCAAGTGACTCGGGTCCACCTTATGCTTATCAAAAACTAGTTATAGAAAATTCATTACTTCATCCGTGAATCATAATATGATTATACTTTTCTTTTGCTCTGTTGGACTCTCGGACAGATTAGTGCTTTTAACTTGAAGACCAGGTATCAATTTTTGGGCATGGGTGTGAATTGTGAAATTATAATTTCTAAATAACGCAAAAGTTGTCTTCTAAGTGGAATTCCTAAATCTTTTTTTTTTTTTTGGTATATGAATGATTTGCAAATACCAAAAATGTTAGAATTACGAATTAAGAGGACACAAAAGGTGAAGTGAGACTTTTCAAGTATTCAGAATCTGAAATTCTAACAAAGAAACTATTTCCGTTTTCATACGGCAAGGGGACAACAACCACATTATGTTTTTAAATTCTCAACAACGCAAATTGTAGTAAAAAAATGCTTTCAAGAAAGGGAATTTCTACTGCCACACAGATTTTCACTTTTCCCACACAATTTCTCTCTACACACATTTCTAAAATTTAAAAATTACATTATTTCTTTTCACACACACTAAAACTTTCTAAATTACCCATCCCTCCATTTCTCTCTTTCTTCCCACACACATCCATATGGTGTATGTTCGGACCTGAACGACTGTACATATCGTGATCCTGCAACTTATTCCAGGTGAGAAAAAAATTAAAAGAAGAGGCATAAATTAAAAAAAAAAAGAAAAAGAAAAAACACACACAAACAAACAAAAGAATTGACATTTCCACTGCTACTTTGATTTAAAGGCACACTTTGATTGCTGTTTTCTTCCTTCATTGCACTAGAAAATGGAGGATTGTGAGTGAAGATGAGTTTCCCAAGAGGATGGAGGAAGTAGAGAGTGAGCAGTGAAAAGTGAGATGAGTTGCCCAGGAGAAGAAAATGGAGGAATGTGAGTGAAGATGAGTTGCCCAGGGAAGATGGAGGAAGTGGAGAGTGAGAAGTGGAGAATGAGATGGGTGAGAGAGGAAGAAGAAGAGCTTGTGTGTGAAAAGAGATTGGGTTGAGTTTTTGTGAAATTATGGATATTTTGGTCATTTTATGAAGGGATAATATTGTAATTAAAAAAAAATAAATTGGCTGTGTTTGAAAAGTAAAAATTGGTGTACCAATAGCAGCACTCTTCAAGAAAACAGGTGCTCAGGTGTCAACCATGAGTCTACCGGCACTTACCGTACGATTAATGTAGTACACTAGTAATGGATTAGACTTCGTCTTGGGCAACAAACATTGATAAAAGGCCAGGCCCAACTTTTGTATTAAATGGTTTTTACCTCTTAGGTCTGTTTTGCACGCAGGCGAAAAAGTTGCCCAACTATTGGCCTGAAGCGGCCGGGCTTAAAGACTTGACAGACAAGCCCAGTCCATGGACAGACAGCCTAACCAATTGGTAGGACGTTCTGTATTTATTTTTTTATTTTTTTGGAGAGCATTAGCCCAAGCGAGACACGAGCCACCGTACTTCCTTTGACACTAATGTAAGACGATGCCCAAGCCTGACCACGAAGCTGCCAGGATTCAGGAATTGTACTATGTGTCAAATGGCCGCCCATAGGCCCCTGACAAATAAATATTCAGGGAATGGCTGGCCAGGCCCAGTTAGTATCATAAATGGGTCCGATAATCCAAGTCAATTGGGTCGGTATAAAATAGTCAAGGCCAGCCATGCTCCTTTTTCATTTACCATGCAAATATGCAAAGCCTGTCCCGAGCCGATCTTATGGACACTCCCAAAGTGGGTAGTACTAATCGCATGCAATCCCCACGCCCAGGGCAATTGCAACCCAATAGTTCCTTCCTAATTAGTAAGTTCCATTAGATAAATTTTTATTCTTGATGAAAGCGGAAAAAAAGCGTTAAAAATACAATAAATCAAAGTTTTGAATCCCCCATCTATCAAACTTAGAAGCATCAATAGGAGACCAGCTATGAAAAGCATATGATGTACTGTAATATTGATACATCAGCTGTGGGTCATCATTCATGATCCACCAGCGGTGGACCTAGAGTTTCCGTTTGGGTGGGGCGGACAATGGTCAGAAAAAAAAAATCATTAACAAGAAAAGCAACAATTTCATTCGCTTCCCTTAGAATAAGAATACAATATATATGGCCAGCGTAATTGTGAAAATCAGCTAATAGATGTAACAAGCAAGGCACAACATGATACAACAACATTCTAAGAAAATCATAAATCCAAAGGCACATGGTCGATAAAAAATACAATTCGCACTAGATCCAATTTTCAACTTTTCTAAATCAAACAATTTATGCACAAAACCTACCAATCAAAATCTCTTCCATCCATATAAGATTCAACAATAACAAAATTTACAAGGGCAACAAGAGTAATATCATGGATCAACAAAAGGAAATGTCAGAAAAGTGTTTAAAATCATAATGAAAGTGCAAGAATAAAACATGCAACAGTCCTGTTTATCTTTTCTCCATGGATTAGTGGAAAAAATAAAGAAATAATTGATTTTCAACACCAAATCATCCAAAAGGGAGAAGTAAAAAAGGAAAAGGGGGGAAAGAAAATCCAATAACCCTAAGCGACAACAAAGCTGGATCAGATCAAGAGTGATTTCCTAACATTTAAATAGTTTGTGAATGATTGAGCCATGAGTTTTGTGGGAAGATGGGAAGAAGGGAGAGAAAAGGGAAACAAAAGTGCTTTTTTTTTTTTAAAAGAGAGGAGACAGGGGCGGACCTACCTTATATTGATATGGAGCGGCCACCCCAGGTCAGATTTTGAAATGCCAAAGAGTAGAATGGTCCAAGCGGCAAGATTTTGAAATGCTAAAGAGTTGAATGGTCCCTTGGACCATGCCTCACGTAAGTCTAAACAATCGCCCCATATGTCTTATATCTAAACCTTCGTCTCCTTTTCTCTGTCTAAAAAATGCTATTCTTCCGACCATTTTCTCTCTTATTTTCTCTAGCCATCTTCGCATTACTTTACAATTTTCTTCTTTGTTTTAATCACTAGCGAACTATCCCAATCTTAGGAAGTCCCCCTCAATTCGATGTAGCTTAGTTGCCAATTATCTCTTTATTTGTTTTACATAACCCATGGTGAAAAAGGTAATAAAGAGTTTTGCATGTTTCTTTTTTCACTTTCATTGTGATTTTAGACACTAGTCTAAGATTTTCTTTTGTTGATCTGCGATAATATTTCCGTCATCCTTGCAATTCGTGCATGTTGAATCTTTTGTGGATGGAAGTGATTTTAATTTGTTGGTGTCGTGCATAAACTATTTGTTTTAAAAAGATTAAAGTTGGATCTTGTGTGACTTGTTTCTTATTGACCATGTGTCTTTGGATCTATGATTTGCTTATATTACTGTTGTTAGGGATGTACATGAGGGGTTTGGATTTGTTAAGTATTAAAATCAACCACCAAACCGAACCGAACTGTTTATTTATTTTTAAATTAGAAATTGAAAATTTCAAAATGATGACACCTCCTTTCTTTGCATTTATTTCAATGATTAGGGTAAAGATAAAAATCCATATCGACTATAAATATTCATATTAAATTACATAAGATACCCGTAGATTCCCGGTTCTGTAGCAAACCAATAACCAACCGCTGAGAAAGAGACGAAGGCTTCTACATGAGACGTGTGGGGCAACTTTTTTGACATATGGGGGCATGGTGTAGGGCCCATCCAAATCTATGGGATTTTAAGATGGCCACAAAGATGTACCATCCTATGGCATGCACCGCGGCGATCAAAGGCACACCCATGCTAAAAAGGAGGCAAACAAAAGAAAGAGATAAGTTCTTACCAATGTCCATTTTCATTTTCAATTACTAATCAATGGCGTCTATACATGAAAGAAGCAGAGAATCAAACGTCAAGAGAAAAGAAAGAAAAAGGAGAAGGGAATTACAGGCTAAGTAACTAGTTTCTAACCTAGCTAATAGAGCGCGCGGTACCGATCGACTACCGAATAAGAAGAGGGCGAGTGTGCAGATTGTCTCACCTGTCAGTTGGTCAGGGTTGAGAAGCAGCTTTCGCTTCAAGCAAGCAAAGGCCTTCGAGTGGTGTCATCTTCTACTTCTACTTCTTCGTCTCCTCCTCCTCTTCCTCCTCTGCCAATGCGAGGGCTGTTTGGAGTCGACCTCACGAATCTAGGAGAATCAAGGCTCCTCCTTAGAACCTGTCTCATGGCAGAGATCAGATGAACCGTCGGGTTTACAGGAACCGCGGAGCTGAACTTGTCGCAGAAGCTCATGTGGCGAGTCAGTGCTTCGTCCATGCCAATCAGCCTCTCTGCTGACCTGCGAATCTCCTCCTTCACGGCCTCCGAGCAGAGGCCGCAGATCCAACGGCCCTGGTGCCTTTCTCGGATCCTAGAGATGTATGCAGGAGTGCACTCCTCTATCAGACCGCAGCAATCGCATTTCGCAAACTCCACTTCGGTCTGGGCGGTGGTGGTACTGACCATATTGACTACTGGCAGTTGAGGTTGAGATTGAGATTCCGGGCCAGAAATTGCCATCGGATCCGCTTTGCTTGGAACAGTTGTAGTAGTGAGAGCTTCGACCAAACCCTATCAGAAAAACACGACGGGACGGACTCAGAAATCGATCGCCTTTTCAAATCCCTAACAACCGCCGAGATAAGATTAAATTCCAACAAAAATAGAAACGAAAGAACGAGCTTTAGATCTTTACCGTTTCAAGAGGATATATTTATAACTCAAACGCTTCGTTTTCCAACTTTCTAAAACAGAGCCTTCTGAGTAAAAAAAGAAAAAAAAAAAAAAAAAGGAAAAAAAAAAGAGATAAAGATAGAGACTTCGAATTGAAGATCGGTTTCCTTCATTTACCTCTCCTTCTCCCACGGGATTGATGATACTTGCACTTTTATAGCAATTGAATTGGCGATATAGAAATCCCACAGACGTGTAAATTAAGGCATAAAAAAAATCCTTTCCCAAATTCAATTATTTCCTTCCAAAAATCTTAAAAAAACTTCCGAAAGATCGTTGCAAATCTTCTTCGGCTCTCTCTCTCCTCTTCTCCCCTCCCTCCCCTCCGCTACTTTCTTTCCTTCGTTGGACCTCCCGTTCTCTTTCTATTTTCTAGTGATTTCTTACCTTTCTGTAACGTAGCAACAAAATAAAAAAATCCATCCCCCAATCTATAACTAAGTACGCATCATAAAATAACGGTGGCCTTTAACATTGAATGAAATGGAAATGCCAGCTGTCTGCCTTATCGCCGCTGTCCGGATGGGAAACGTGCTCTCTCTCTCGCTCTCATATCTCTCAGCCTTCATGGAAATGTGCGTGTGATATGTGTGGGTTTGTACAAATGGGGTAATATCTGGATGGATGGTTAGGATCCTAAAATCGGTGAAGCTCTCTGTAAAGTTTTTCCCACTGGATGTGGTGGGACTAAGGCTGGAATTCGAACAGGAGAGGACGCTCTGATCGGTTATTTGGTCATGCTTAATGAGCTGGCTGATTGGACATCTGTCATATCTAAAATCGTGATTGATTGAGCAGGTGATCTCGACTTGTGGCCATCAGTCTGAGTTTTTGGGGTCCACTGAATGATCCATGAAATGATAACGTGCACGAGAAGGACCAAGGTGGACCACACATTGCCAGAAGGAATCAAGAACATGATCGAGACAGGCAAACGACTGTCCAGGTCCGCGTAGGCCCTCGCCTCGCACCACGTGAAAATCATTTTGATTTTGCATTGCTGTACAAAAATATCGGCATTCCTCGAGCTACAGTTCGCTGGAATTGGGAGGGAGTTTGTTTTTCTACTTGCATGTTTGTTTATTAAAATTTTTTACGAGTATCTATCGTGTTGGGGTTTTTGTGTACAACCTGACATCTTGATTCTGGCATTTACAAATGTTATATTTTAGAATCACAAAATTCCAAGTAAGGGACTTCTTTCTTTACTAGAATTTCGAATAATAATTTCTCATGCTTTTTTTTTTCCTTATGATTTGGCAATGTCTCCTAGAATTTGTAAATGTTATGTTACGTCACTAGTATTTCAAGATTCCAAGTATCTAAAAAGTTTCAAATGACTTTTGAAATTCTATGAATTGAAACCATAGTACATTTTGATGGAATTTCTGATGCTCAAGAACAAGGTCCCATTCAAGAATTCCACGATGTTTGAGAATTTTAAAATTCTCTAGACAAGAATTCCAATAAAAAAACGTGCCCAAAAGGACTCAAATGACCTTTAGAATTCTAACTCCTTTGTTTTGTGGTGGAATTTTAGGATGCTCAAGTACAAGAGACCATTCGGGAATTTCATCATGTTAGAGAATTTCAAAAATTCTCTATACAAAAATTTCATGAATTCCAATAAAGAAATAGGCCCTAAATGCACAAGTTAACCTTAGCAGTTTATTAGAAGAATTATTTTACAAGATAAATAGATTGATAAGACTCTCTGAGATGATTAGGAACATGGGTGAGAGAAGGTGAGCTTGAGTAAAAAAACTCTATGTTTTTTGGTTTGGCATATAGCAAAAGGTTAAAGGGTTTATTTTATTTTTTACAAATAAACTGTCCATATATTTTCCTGAATTTAATACAGTAAGGTTTTTAGGCTTAGTCAACTTGTAATTGTGCATATGAGAAAATGCACATGTCTCATCTTCCGGTGTAACTACCTAAGCTTCCTAAATCCTCATTTTTACTTGAGCATCCTGAAAGTCCCCCAAAAAGCAAAGGGAGTGAAATTCCAAAATTTTCAAAAGTTATATTAGACATTTTAGGTGGGTGAGATTTAAGAATTCTTGTGAAAAATGGCATTTGAAAATCAGGGAAGAAGCCCGAAATGCCCTGTGCTAACCAATCCTGTGGTATGAAGATTTTCATTGTGTGTATCGTCAGTTTATTTATTTATTTATTGGTAACCCAGCGAAAGGGCTGGGACCTAAGAGTTATGGCACAACTCACACATGAGAAGAGAGATAGACACAACTCATACAAACAAGGTGATCAAAACTCGCACATGCAAGGAGACAAATACAACTTCCATATGCGAGGTGATAAAAACTCACACATCTGAACACAAGAGATAGACACAGCTGTCACATGCGATGTGCTGGAAACTCGGATATGCGGGAAGACATAGACACAACTCACAAATGTAAAGTAATAAAAACTCACATGCAAAGAGGAAGGAGGTAAGGTTCGAACCTAAGACCTCCTAATGAGAACTGGACTCCATACCTCTAAGGTAATGAGCCTTTCTGGTGCCGTCGATTTTGTTGATAATCGTTACTTCTGAAAAACAATACCAAGATGATCTTATTCTTCAACTTTCTTTTATCAATTCCGGTGGCATGGACATTTTCTTTGTTCGCATTTATGTGGATTTTTATTGATGTTGTTTTATTCTTGAACATCAGTGTGTGCGTCTCTATTTTTACAAATTAAGCTCACGTGCACATACGAACATGAATCCTTACTCAAAATCCTCTCAATCTTTGACTAGTGTAAATTATACCCCTTTATTCTCTCAATTTGATGTTCAATTTATTATAGAGTTTCCAAAAGTGGAAAGCTCTACCATGTAAAAAAAAATTGTATACCTATATTTATATGATAAACACGATTCATTCCCTCACGTGTGTGAGAGGAATACACAAACTTTCATTTCTCTATATGGTATCAGAGCTTAGTAAGAGGACTTCACCTTCTCAGCTTAAAAGCCTTCTCTCTATCCACACCATCTCCTCCATAACCCATTCCAAATAGTCAAAGCACATTCAGACGAGCATCACACCTAATGCTAACGAGTGCCCATCTATTCTTCATCCATGTGAAAACAGCCCACGGATTGAAGCGAAGTGTCATCTACAAGTTATATCCATCCGGCCTATTCTTCTTTCACATTAGAATCTTATTGTGGGACTCATCTTACCAAGCACAATGTCTTCTTCTTCCTCAACTCAGAAATATCCCTATCCGTCCAATCTTGATGTGGCGAATTTTGTTTCGCTCAAACTGACTCAGACATATTATTTTTTGTGGGAAACACAAGTGGTATCTTTGATTGAGTGCCAAGAACTGCTTGGTTTCATCATTGGAGAAATCCCGTCCCCAAATCATGAGATGGACTCGTTCGACGGAAGCAGCAAGATGCTGAATCCAGTCTTTGCGTCCTGGACTGGCACTGATTGACTGGAGGAAACTTGGATCACTGGAACTCTCTCAGAAGAAGTTCTAGGACTTGCAGTAGGTTGAAGAATGCAACAGATGTGTGGCGTGCCCTAAACGAAGCCTTCTCACAGAGGTCATAAGCCCGAGAGTTCGGGTTGATCTCAAAACTTCAATACTTGAAGAAGGGCATGTCTTCCTTATCTCAGCACCCTAGAGACTTCAAATCTAACTGTTAACAGTTAGCCGCAATCGAAAAGCCTGTCCCGATAAGAAAAAGGTTTTATGGCTTCTGAGTGGACTTGGGCCAATACGAGTCCTTCGCCACAGCAATGTTAAAAGCCCTAGTCCCTTCTTATGCTGAATTGATTCCCATGCTTCAAAGCCATTAATGGAGAAGCAAATGACATCAAAGTGATTCAACTGATCACTATATGGCTTTCATTGCTTAACGACCTGGTGGTGGTATAACGTCCCACCCTATACCCATGCATGATATTGTCCGTTTTAGTCCAAGGGCCTCACGATTTTGGTTCTAATGGGCCTCCACCCATCAAAAGGCCTCATGCAAGGTAACCTTACCAGACCACGGCAAGGGACCCACACTCAAACTAGTAAAGAGTCAGCTCTGATACCATTAAATAACGCCCCACCCTATACCCATACATGATATTTTCCGCTTTGGCCCACGGGCCTCACGGTTTTGTTTCTAATGGGCCACCACCCATCAAAAGGCCTCATACAAGGTAAAGGTGTAAGTTCTAGATATAACCCCATTCACTTTCCTCTCTACAGTCGATGTGGGACTTCGGGGCGTCACATGTGGTATCAAATATGTTAATAAAAAAGGTGGCAGTCATAGAAAAGTTCAGTGTGTGGAGTGCAAAAACTAGTGCACATTTAGCAGCTCTCTAAGGGCCTGTTTGGATGTATGGTGAATTGAAGTATGATAAGGTAAAGCATCAAATCAAGAGACATTAAAATATAAGATGTTATGATGGCGTTTTGTTTTTAGTTGTTTGGTATGGAATCTTTTTGACTTTTTGTATAGAAAAGTGGAGCTTTTTTGTCTTTTAGTGGAAAAAGGAGGTTTTTTTTTTTTTTTTACTTTTTTTTTAAAAAGATGGAGGGAATTTTGAAATTGTGTACTTTTGATATGACTCATTGTCTTTTCTTGTCTGGATAATGGAGGCTTTACCTCACCTCACCTCACCTTACTTCACCACACATCCAAACACGCCCTGAAAGTAATCATGGTAAAGAAAACACAACCACGGCTTGGGTCAAGGCATTTAGCGCCCAATTTGTATTGTTTCTGGGTGTTTTTGACGTAATGGGTCCAACGAGGGTGGAGGCAGAGTCAGGGAGGTGGGGGCTTTGTGGTGGGTTGGGGGTCACTGTGTAGGAAGGCCGCGATGCGGAATGGGCACTTGCTGCGATGGCTTCCTCGGCGAAGGATGAAAGGGTGAGGAAGAGGAGAGGGTTTTGAGGATGAGGGGTTTGAGAATGAGAGAGGGATTGTAGGGAATGATGGAGAAGAAGACGGTAGAGTGGTTTGGGAATGAGAGAGGGATTGCAGGGAATGATGGAGAAGAAGACGGTAGAACGATATGGCTTCAACAAAGGCGGAAAGTTTTTTTTTTTTTTTTTTTTTTTTTTTTAAAGCCAGAAAGGTTTATGGTTTGAAGGAGCGATTATACAACTCCTTTGTGTAGGCCTCACTACACCATAATAATCGATTAGTAATGGATCTGCGTCCGTTACACAAAAAATTAGTAACGGTTATTATACGTTGACACAATTGCATTACAAATAAAAAGTAACGGAAGTTAGTAACACTTAATAACCGTTAGAAAGATTACTAACAGTTATAAAATGTGACTGAAATTAATTTCAGCAACACATAACTAATCGTTACAATTTATTAGTAACGATTATTAATTTTGTTCATAGTTTGTTCCCAACGGATAAAACTATTGGTAATTCCCAGTTTCTGACGCATATATAACTATTTAGTCAAACTATTTGTAACGGTTGATATCCGTTACTAAGTATTTTTAAAAAACTAAAAAAAAATTAGAAAACTTTTGCCATAAGCGACTGCCTGGGGGCCGTCGTTTAATTTAAAAATTGGATGTCATTTTTTCATGAATGTACAACGGCTAGTCATGTGTAGCTTATATGAAACGACTGCTCGTAATCCGTCATTTTTTGAAAATATTTGACTTTTTTTTCTGCCCATTTTTTGGGCGTTGGTTTTTCACTTTTATGGCCTATTTAGTTTTTTATCCTGTAGCTTTTTTCAGTTTTGCAAGATTGAAAATGCTACAAATCAGGCACTTGAAAAAGTAGTAGTAGAAAAGATTTTACTGCATCAAATCTCTTAAATATCGAGTGAAGACTTCACTTATTTAGACATAAATTGGAACATAATTTCCCATTACTAACTAATTCTAGTGCAGTTAAAAAATAACACAAGTTTGTATAAAGAGGCAAAGAACCATACATAGAAAGAGAGATCTTTGGTACTAAAAATGTAGCTAGCCAACTTCTCGTCCCAAGAAGACAGTGATGACTTTGGAGTATGGTATAACACCTACGTACAAGAAAATACAACATAAGCAAACCATCATTAACTCCTTAACCAAGCAAATCTACACATCAGAACCTAAGAGAAAACGCTTAAATGCAATGAGAAACCAGAGAGCAGCACACAGCAGAATGCAGCAAAAAAGACAGAGAGCAGCACACAGCAGAATGCAGCAAAAAAGACAGAGAGCAGCACACAGCAGAAAAAAAAAAGGAGAAACCAGAACACAGCCCTGAGACAAGGGCTGAAACCAGCCAGCAGCAGAGCTGCACACAGCAACCACCAGACCAGGAGACTACAACAGCAGCAGCTACCAGACCACTAGACCACAACAACAGGGCTAGCAACACAGCACACAACAAACCAGGAAGCAGGCCTGAAGGCAACAAGCAGCAAGGCAGCACACAACCAGCCATAGCATCAGGACAAACAACACAACAATTAGCTAGAAACCAAAACACAAAGAAAAGCAGGAGCTGAAGGCAGCAAGCAGCAAAGCAACACATTGCAAGTGAGAACACCGGGCCATAACAACAGAAAATGCAGCACAGCACCAACAAGAAAACACTGCCTTGAACAGCCAAAGCAGCAGAATTTGCAGCACAACACACTAGAAGAAAAAAAACCAAAAACGATGCATCACCCAGCTGGAAAGAAACAACACCCAGCTTGAAGCAGGAGTTGATAGCAGCAAAACAGCAGAGTAGCACATAACAAGCCAAAACAACAGGCCACAACAGCAGAGAAAGCAGCACAGCACACAACAATGGGCAAAAATATCTAAGCCAAACCAGCAGTTCAAAAGGAACTTTTCAAATACTAACCACTATTAGTTGTCATCAGATACTCTTAGAGAGGACTTGAGAGGCCACTGATAAGTAAATTAAAGCTGTAAAAGCAACAGGATGTATCAGGTCATCAAGATCGCACCAACATAAAGCAGACAGGCCATCAAAATAAAGCAGACAGGCCATCAAAATTCCAATCATACAGACACACACAACGCCTTAGCTATATTCATATACTTGAGCAACACTATGAAACCACCAGGCCACATAATGAAATCAGATTATCATAGGAGAGTTATAATCACTGACTTTTGATTGCCATTTGATATATATTCAACTCTAATGGAAAATTATACATCTAGGTAAAACTAAGGCTTTTTTAGGTAAAACTAATTACATATTTCTTCAAGTACGCCACTATGAGTAAACAAAGGAACTTTAAAAGCAAGTGGATTGACCATATATAGATTAAGCCAGGCAACTTTCATTCAAAAATCAAAACAACAAAGTAGAAGCCTTAATCCTGATAGCATAACTATGCTCTGGGCTGAATTTACCATAAGTGGGAGCAAAATCGTGTAATCCTTCGTCAGCTCAAACAGAAGTAGCACTGACGTCAAGGGAACTGAACAAACTGAAGCTAATGTGGCAGCCATCCCAACCTGCAGTTATAGGTCAAGAAATATAAACCAATGTGCACATTAGCTTATTCATGTAAAGGAACTAACTTAAAAATTAAAAATAATAAAAAGAAGAACTCTTAACTAAGCTCATTTTTAGTCAAACAACTAAGCTCGTCAAATATGTGTGTGTTGTGTGTGTGTGACTGTGTGTTTGTATATAAATACTAAATCCGTATTCCAACACACCACAAACAAATTACAATATATATATGTATATAAAAAAAAGGGATCACCAGAGCATAGGCCTGCGGCGGCGCAATAGAGGCATTTCTTGGAATAGCTGAATTTATGATTTCTGCAGCTGAACCACCAAACACAGCACCAACAGCAGCACCAATCATCAAGCTCGGAGCATAAAGACCACCAACAAGTCTAGAACCCTTGCAAAGAGCAGTTGCCACAACTTTGGCCCCTATTAATTGGGTCAGTAGCCCAATTCCAGGTGCTTAAGCACTCTTTCCCGTGTGTAGGATTTCATCTACATTTGTGAAGCCCCAATAAAATATTCCAGGATATCTCAAAGCTGTTATACCAGCTCCTAAACCCCCTAAAGCAGGGTATACAACAATCGGAAGGCTTGATCCCTCCTTAATATAATCAAAAATCTTGGTGAACCAAGTCACCAAACGAGTGAAAACTACACTGACTGCCCCACATAACATACCCAGTATGAGGTATAAAGGGAGTTCTGCAAACAAGACAAGGTACAAAACAATTAGAAAAAAAATGCATCACTTGGTATCAGTCGTGAAGAAAACTACTCAGTACTATAGCATCACTGCATTCACTAGAGTAGATAGCACACATTCACAAAAGTACATAAAGACAGCATTGGTGGTCAGGGCCAAAGCACTCATACCTTCTTTTGTAAGCACACCTGTCCATATGGTCAGGGCCAAAGCAAAACTAGTAGCAGATGGTTATCACTTAGTCAATTGGTCACATTGGGCAGAAGCACTTGTGTATTGACTTCCTCTTCCAAGACATATCACACATTAGTTGCCTACAGACCAATCATCACACCAGTCAGCATCCCATAGGCAAGTCACTGCCATCACCATCCCATTTTCATTGCTTTCAGCCAGCCGCTATCTCGTTGATCCCCAACTCATGGCATGATTCATTCTGCTTTCAACCTCAGAATCTTCATGACGGTTCTCTTCCTGAAGTAGGGCATGTGCTCCTAGAAGAAGAGGAAAATTCAGCTCAAAATGGAAAGGATTGTTATTTGAAGTTAATATGTAAGGCCTATATACATGTAAGCACATCACACACAACCGGAGCATGACCATCACCATTTAATAGGTTGGGGTCTACCACTGGCCTAGTGTGGGACCTAGAATACCTAAGAAACAAAACTTCTAATCAAATAGGTCGTGGCAACAAGCAGGTAGAGCCCATACCTTATTACCATCTATGATGATAATAGACAATAATAGACATGGATGTTCAGAGTATAGGCTTCTAATGGGTTACTTCTGATTTTTGTTAGTTTTAATGATTAAAAAAACCATCAATGAACTCACTAGCCTAGATCTAACATCATTGCAGAACTCTTTTCATCTACCATGACAGTATATTTTTTCATCAGCATCATAACCATACATTATCATGATTAAATAAAATAGAAAAGCACACCTGGTTGAAACAAAGTGTTAAACCTCTGCTATAGAAGTCTGCATACTTAATCATGAACATACCACAATCTCACCTGCAAAGAGAGAAACATCTTTTAGATTTTTGTACATAACCCAGCTGGAACCCTTACCACCAGGGAACTTCAAAATGGAGTTAAATACATTCAAATAACATGGTATTTAACTCCATTCAAATAACATGGTAGAATGCCACTCCACTTTAAGTGTCCTATAACAATAGAAAGAGCTGTTGATGGGGGAATTACCTCAACAACACTCATGCAAATGTAATTGGCAATGAAGCAGACCCCTTTATGAATGGGAAGAACACAGTAAAAAAATAGATTGACAAGAATACCTTCTCTTACCTTGATATATTGACATTACAAAGACTTCCAAGAGAACGCCTTCTTCCTCCTCCTTTCTTCGGGCTTGGAACCGGCAATGCAAAGACTTTCTTAACCTTGCATTGGCGGAGTTAAAAAGGGGTGGTTTGAATAATCTCACAAGCCTGTAAAACAAACAAGCATACTTATAAAAACAAACAACAATAATAAAAAGATTGTTAGATCACATATCCAAAATGTTAGATCACATGTCCAAAATGTTACATATATGCCCAAAAGATTGTTAGATCACATGTCCAAAAAGATTAGCCCTTTTGTTACAACTTCCAACTAGAACCATAAAACAGTATGTCCAAAAGACTAGCAAATTTCAATAAAAAAACTAGCCATACTTAAAGCTTTAGTCAGCCCATATGTCCAAAAAGATTAGCCCTAATCAACCACTCTTAATCATACTTCAACTGTCCATCAGCCCAAATCAGCCACCCTCCAGCAACAAAACCATGTAGAGTTTTATTTCCATCCTGAGGACCATCATAGACTAGTGCATCACCTTTAAGCACTTCCTCAATATTGATCTTTGTCTCACCTCTAAGCACTCTTCTCCCATGGCAAATGTCTTTGTGCATAGGAGCAGTCACTACATATCCCTTGGCTACTTCATTCCCATCCCTGTCCAACAGGGTAACTCTAGCCTTCTTAGACAATTCTACACGAGCACTTGTCGCCTCAAAAGGACAAGCCAAGTTTTGAGGAGAGACTGGAGAAGAATGATGAGGTGAGGTTGAACCATTATGAGGTGTATTCACCACGGACTGCGCTGGGACATTTCCAATTGCAATGTGAGCCTGTATTAATGGAAAACGCATATAAAGGTAGAATACAAGTTTTAAGTGTAAAAAAATAAGAACACAAGCTTAAAGAGAGTTAATTAAGCATAGTTATATGTAATTAAAGAATTGAAGTTGCGTTACAAACTCACCATCAACAAGTTAGTTAGATTGGCTAGGGAAGCTTTAACCTCAACTAACTCTTTCTTGACATCGGGACTAGATGATGCAATGCTTTGTCGAGTAAGTATTCACCAATAGCAGCATGTTCAACTTGTGTTGGCGAGATTTGAGAGCCAACAGCACGAGTATGACTTTTTGTGTCTTTCCCAAATACTTCAGCTAGTACATCGCCTTTAAGATCTATGATCTCGCCAATATCATTCTCTCCCCTAATTCTTGCTTCAATAACTCTCCTTTCTTTAACAGCCTTCACTTGTTCCTTCAATATATACTTAAATATTCAGCACTAAAACACCAAGCATAACCAAAACAATATATACTCTATGACTAAAAGCATTACAATTTATACTCTATGTCTGGGACCTACTCAATACATTAAAATGTAACAAGTATAAATACTTACATATGCAGCACGAGCACTCTCCAAAACAGATCCATCAGGATGCTCATGAGCTGTTAGCCAATCATCCTCTTGATTGACTTTGGCTTTAGGGTTCTTTTGTTTCTATACAAAAGATTATCAAGATTTACCACAATCCACTTCTATTAAAGAGAGTAAGATAGGATGGTACCTTTTTGTAATGCATTTGGGCATATTTTTGCCGCCCAAGAGTATGACCAATAGTGTTCTTCTTCCTATTTGTTGCATTCTTTGCATTCCTTTGTATGACTTCGGGTCAGAATTCACGGGTCACAAACTCAGCCCAGAAAGTTGGATTCATACCTTCTGGACAAGTGGCAATAGCAGCTTCCTTGTTCAAAGCTTTCTTTATAAGTTCTTTTCGGTAGTTACTTTTTGTTGTCCTGAATTTAGAAGAGAACTCCTTTTGAAGATTTTTGTAAGCCAAAGCCATAGGCACATCATATTCAAACTCACCCTATCAAGAATTTATAATAGTTAGAAATTCATTTTGATAAAGATTGTTACTGACAAAGCCTCCAAAAATAGATTGTTACCGACAAAGCCTCCCACACTTCATCCTTAAAGGTCGGCTTCATAAGCCTCCAATCTTTATAACTCAATGGGATGGTTGCTCGAATAAAATGCCCCAACCGTGTTGCCCATTTCGCCGCATTAGGACCAACAACAGTGCCTTTAGTGGACACTGAGACAAGTAACTTAGCCTTAACCGATGAAGGTGCAGTAGATGATTGAGATGTTATCGAGGGTGTTTCTTGCCTTGGTGGGGCTGCTTCTTGCCCTAATGGGGGTGGACGCAAGGCACTAGGACCTGGATATTGTCCACTTGATGCCATTAAATTGTCCTGCAAACAGTGGTAAATAATATGTATTGCATACAAAAGAATTTAAGTCAAATCACTACACCTCAAAACCTAAAACAAATCGCATTAACTTTGAGGCACAATCATCAAATTATAGTGCACTACATAATAGAAAATAGTAACTATTTAACTACTGTAAGCGCACAAAAACTCATAGACCCGGAGGGGAGTGATTTTGAGGCCCACTGGAGGAGAAAGGAGAGTGTAACTCCTCGATGATGATAGAAGAACTGTTGCCTCGAGCCTGAAAGGGGAAGAAGAAAAAGGTCAGAGGACCCTGGCTTGGGCAGCGCAGGGCTCTCCGATGCCTTTGTTAGTTGCAGGTGCAGGACTAGAACAGAGGCAGGAGATGGAGTTTGAGAGGAAATGGCATATCGGTGAGTGTGGTGTTCATTGGCCATCCTTTTTTCTGGAGCTGTTAATGTGTTCATATAGAGGAAGAGAGGAGACAAGAGGGAGGCTCTGTCAGAGCCTGATCCCATCACAGCCCACTCTACAGTCCCATCGGGCGTGACTTCTGGGGCCAATCCCATCAGGCCATTTTGAGCCATGCACTTGGCAGGGGTGGATATGGGGGAAGAAATATCCCCACAGAAAGCCCCCCCAGATTTTAACTTCTTAGGGTGCTCCAACCCCTTGGAAGTTTGAAAGCTAAATAGCCTGACGTTGTATAAAAGCTTGGTGCCATCACCAAGCTTGATTTTTTCGACGCTGGTGCCATCACCGAGCGTGAGCGACACGACCTGCTGGCTCGTCACCAGAGGTGTAGTCCTTCGCCGTGTAGGCGGAAACTGGCGCGTGGCTGAAATGAGGGACGTGACTGGCTGGCACTGTTACCGGAGCCAGTGTAGTCTGTCGCCGTGTAGGCGGAATCTGGCGCGTAGCCGAGGTGAGGGACGTAACTGGCTGGTACTGTTACCGGAGCCAGTGTAGTCTGTCGCCGTGTAGGCGGATTCTGGCGCGTAGCCGAGATGAGGGACGTAACTGGCTGGTACTGTTACCGGAGCCAGTGTAGTCTTTTTCTCGAGGCTGGTGGCATCACCGAGCCTGCTTTTTCCGAAGTTGGTGCCATCACCCACCGAGCTTGGTTTTTCGACGCTGGTGCCATCACCGAGCGTGATTTTTCGAAGCTGGTGCCATCACCGAGCTTTATTTTTTCGAAGCTGGTGCCATCACCGAGCTTGGTTTTTCCGAAAGCTGGTGCCACCACTGAGCTTGATTTTTTCGAAAGCTGGTGCCACCACCGAGCTTGATTTTTTCGACGCTGGTGCCATCACTGAGCGTGATTTTTCCAAAAGCTGGTGCCACCACCGAGCTTGATTTTTTCGACATCGGGACGTAACTAGCTGGTACTTTTACCGGGGCCAGTGTAATTTTTTTTCTTGAGGCTGGTGGCATCACCGAGCCTGCTTTTTTGATTTTATCTGAAAAGGCGAATGTTACTGCTGCCGAGCGGGGGAAGGTACTGCTGCCGAGTTGGAGAGGACCGAGTCATGCTCGCCCAGCTAGTACTGTTACCGAAGCTGGTGGCCTCGATGCACTGCTCCCGAACTGGAGAGTTTACTTCTGCCGAGTTGGAGAGTAGTATTGCAGCCGAGCTGGAAACATCGGCCAAGCTGGAGAAGGCAGCCGGACTGGAAACATCGGCCAAGCTGGGACGGCTGCTGAGATGCAGAGTTCGGCCAGCTGGGATGCAGTTCTCTGCCGAGCTTGTGTATGATCGAAATAAATACATATAAAAATATGAGTACATGACATTATCCAAATTAGTACATGATAGCTCATCTCTTTTCGATATACGTGCATGACACCTTACATGTACGTTAGGTTGTGGTGTGGCTGATGTGAACTTTTTGGGTGCATGTGTGACAAGTGTAAAACATTGGAAATTTGTGGAAAGAGAGAGAGGACGAGGGAAAACACTACCTTGCATTGCATCGGTGGGTTTAGTAGTGGATGTGGGTCCACGCGTGTGGTGCTGCACGCTTCGCTCTGAGCCCAGATCAATGAAGGCTTTGAGACATTTTGGGAGGCCTAAACGGCACAGACACCGACATTATTTCATGCCATATGACCGACAGCTCAGATTCAACACAACCTCCCTCCCTCTCTTTTGCCCTTTCTAGAAAATCTTTTCTTTTGTACATCATCAGCTCCATAAACCCTTCCAAGCTCCAGCTGGGATCAGTAGTTTGGTAATAATTTACATACAGAAAGAAGAAGAATCTTGAACGGCTCTCTCTCTTTTCTGTATGCTCTACCCAAACAGAGAATATAAAGCAGAAAGCGTCCGATATCGTTCCGGCTACCGAAAGCTGTGATGCTGGATGACGATTTGGTTGAAGAAGGCCCGAAAGCTCTCATGGGTGACCTGGAACAAATCGCCAATGCTTCCCTCCTTCTTCCTGCACATCCACACATGTGCGGATTACGCGAGCCTCCCGGCTTCCCGACACGTGGACGGGTCTGACGTGATGCCGACAACATGAAGCCCTCCCGCGTGAGGCTCTTCCTCTACGGGCTCCTGTTTGGGATGGCCGACACGTGGCAGGTGATGCCGGACAACAAGATGGTAGGTGCGTGGGGGGCTTTATCGAGCCAGGATGGCTGCTGAGTTGGCTGTAGTTGTCATGCTGGAGTGCCTGCCGAGATGGGATCTGCCCAGCTAGAAACAGGCCGAACGGGGAGAGTAGCCAGACTGTCTACCGAGAAGGTGCGCCTGCCGAACTGGAGACGTCTGTTTGCTGAGCTGAGATGCAATCCCGGCCGAGCTGGGAGATGGAGACGGCAACCTGGGAGTTCTGCCGAGAAGAATCTGTTGTTGACGGTGCCGAAATGACGACCTGCCGAGATGAGACGAGATGCAGAAGAGGTGGGGGCTGCTGAGATCGTCCTGCTAGCTGGGGTGCTGCCGAGCTGTCTATGCAAACCGAGATGTGGATCTCTGCCGAGATGGGCAAGCTGCAAGATGGAGATCTCAACCGAGCTGAACGAGTAGTCCTCTGCCGAGATGTAGTCTGCCGAAGCCGATCTGGGACTTGACGCAGCCCCCTGCCGAGCTGAAATGCGTGTTGCCGAGATGAGACGAGATGGGGGGCTTTTGGCCGAAATGGGATGTTGCCGAGATCCTTCTGCTGAGCTGGGATCACCGAGGTCACCGTGCTGAGCTGGAGATCATCGTGCTGAGCTGGCTGCCGAGATGGGAAGTCTGCCAGCCAGAGACAGGCCGAACTGGGAGAGTTCTGCTGGGATGCAGTTTTCTACCGAGGTGGGCCTGCTGAACTGGGCCACGGACTGTCTGCCGAGCTGGAGTCTGCCCAGCTAGAGATAAGCCGAACTGGGAGGTCCGCCGAGCTGGAGATATTAGTCGAGCTGGAGTGTCTGCTTTAGTCTCTCGGCTCTTCTGCCCCTTGAAGAGGCCATGGATGATATGGAGAAGGAGATGGAAATGGCTTCACAGCCACAGACTTCTCCAGCTGAAGAAGAGAAAGAGAGAAAAAGAATTGCTGCCGAAATCAACTCGTCCCACTCTGGCTCTTCGAGGCATGGTGTTTGGGAAGATGACTTTTCCATCGTTCCCACAGACGGCGCCATTTGTAAGCGCACAAAAACTCACAAACCCGGAGGGGAGTGATTTTGAGGCCCACTGGAGGAGAAAGGAGAGTGTAACTCCTCGATGATGATAGAAGAATTGTTGCCTCGAGCCTGAAAGGGGAAGAAGAAAAAGGTCAGAGGACCTCGGCTTGGGCAGGGCAGGGCTCTCCGATGCCTTTGTAGTTGCAGGTGCAGGACTAGAACAGAGGCAGGAGATGGAGTTTGAGAGGAAATGGCATACCAGTGAGTGTGGTGTTCGTTGGTCATCCTTTTTTCTGGAGCTGTTGCTGTGTTCATATAGAGGAAGAGAAGAGACAAGAGGGAGGCTCTGTCAGAGCCTGATCCCATCACAGCCCACTTTGCAGTCCCATCGGGCCTGACTTCTGGGCCCAGTCCCATCAGGCCATTTTGAGCCATGCACTTGGCAGGGGTGGATATGGGGGAAGAAATATCCCCACACAACTACGTACCTATTTAACTACTTCAAATCTGAAAATGGTCATGCCGAAACAATCAACAATAGTAAAAATTACACTATATTTCAAAACTTCAAATTAATGGCATTCAACTTTGAGGCACAACCATCAAATTGGTGCGTACAACCATCAAATTGCACCACGAAATCATATAACTCACACAAAATAAAACTAAACACAAATGGATTCATCAATAGCAAAAGTTTATATTAACATAATAGACAATAAGTTAACGTCTTCTTTCCAGCAGGGGTTTCAAATTGGGTTGGTCTTCAAGAGTAGATTGAAAGTCAGATGGTACATCTAGCTCATCCACTCGACAAGTCAATCGCTTTGGAGAATGTATAACCACCGACCAATCGGGATGTTTCAAATCTTGTGAATAAAACACTTGACCGGCCTCTTTAGCAAGAATGGCTGGCTTATCCAAAAAATTACTATAACTTTTCAGTTTGTTGAGGTTGACTATCACCAAGCTTGAGTCTGGACAGAGTTTACAGCCATTAATCTTGTCTTCCACCCTCACCCAATCACAATAAAAAACCACCTCTTGAAAGTCGGTATAGTCTACCTCGATTATCTATTTAATGATCCCATACGACATTGTTGTCGCATCAATAGGATTCTTGTCTTTCCTACTTGCAGTAAAAGAAGTAATTGCCCTCATGAAAACACCACTATCTTGGGTGGTAACAGTATCATCATGAGACTTGGGAGAGAAGACAAAACCATTGACACGATACTTCTTATATGTCTTCGCTTTAGTTGGCCCTTTGAATAACCGCCACAACATAGAATTCGTAGCATTGTCCTCCAACAACTATGACATGATAGAAAGAAAACAATTTAAAACATAAGTAGTGAAGAACTATCTTAGTTTTCCTAAATTACATTATTTTTGTAAGAATTAATACCTTCTTGTATAACCAATCAATGAAATTTGTTTGTATTTCTACCTTTGTTTTTCCAATCCCTTTTCCTTTAGCACGTGAACCGGATTGCAACGACTCACGATACTCGCTGCATTTTATTCATCCAGGCTTTAATATATAAGTATATATCTATATAATAACACATGTTACTTGCCTAGATAGTCAAGAATTCAGACCTGTAGAATGTATCGCGTTCTTCGACATCAAGTCGAAAAAGCACCCATCGACGTATCTGTACAAATTGGTGAGGGGATAATAACACATCCTTACCATCTAGCATAGGCCCTTCATCACTATATTCGCCATTTTCATCTAAAAAGGCTTCTTGACTGTATTTGTGATTACTGGCTCGTGGATTGGACATGTACTCCATAGCATACCTAACAAATTCAACAACAAGATAGGATTCCGCAATAGAGCCTTCAACATATCGTTTGTTGCTAGGAATGTCTTTACACTCTTTCATCGACCTATTAAATATTCCAAACTTATTTAAGTAATGTTAAATTCAAAACGACGTCAAATAAAGTCAAAGACGATAGAAATAAAAAGCTATTTACCGTTTGAAAGGATACATCCACCGATCTTGGGTAGGTCCACAAAGCAATGCCTCATCTGCCAGATGCACCACAAGGTGAATGCTTATATCAAAAAAGGATGGTGGAAAATGTTTCTCTAACACACACAATGCCTCGACAACCATGAACTTGGCTTCTTGAATGTCATTTCTGATCAAGACCTTCGAACACAGTAAATGAAAGAATAAGCTTATCTGGTGAATAGCTTTCCGTAAGTCTCGGTGTTTCGGAAAGGCATGCTGAAGCAATATAGGTAACAAGTACTCCATGATAACATGATAGTCATGCGACTTCATTGTTAGCAAACCAGGTGGGTTGAGACTAACAATGTTGCTCAAGTTAGAAGAAAAACCTGAAGGGAACTTCAAGTACTTCAAAGTTTTCAAGAAATCCATTTTCTCATTCTTCTCCAAAACAAAAGAAGCATGTGGCTTAACTGTTTTCCCCGTGTTTGAATCAATTTGCATCCACTGCCCACTGTGTATGCCAAGAAGCCTCATATCCTCTCGTGCATTTACAGTATCTTTTGTTTTACTCAAGCAAAGGATGGTGTTTAGTAAATGTTCAGCAACATTCTTCTCGGTATGCATCACATCAATAACATGGCGGACTTTGTGGTTTATCCAGTACCCCAGACCAAAAAGGATGGACTTCTTATACCATGCCACAGTAACTTCACTACCATCACCATCAACATTCACTTCAGCTCTTTTTCGCTTGCCATGCTGTGTTTCCAAGATACAAAGTTGATACGATCTAAATACTGTAGAAGTTTTTCCCCTCTTAGCGATTCTGGAGGAAGATTATCTTCCACTGTCTTGAGCCCCAAGTATTTCCCATCTCTAAACGGGTGATCACTTTTAAGAAACTGCCGATAATTTGTGTAAACAATTTTCTTGCTGACAGGTAGAAGAAGAGATGGAGTATTGTCACCACATGCTGGACAAGGTTTGTATCCATGGGTTACACAACCGGATAGGTTCCCGAAAGCAGGAAAGTCGTGATCTCCCACATCAACATAGCTCTCAGTGAGAAATGTCCCTTCTTATACATGTCATAAGCAGGCACTCCACGATCCCACAACTGTTTCAACTCGTCATATAGTGGCTCAAGAAAGACATCAATGTCTTGACTCGGTGCCTTCGGCCTAGGAATTAGTAGAGACAACATTTGGAATTCTGCTTTCATACATAATGATGGTGGGAGATTATAAGGCACCGTGATGACAGGCCAACATCTATAACCAGTAGATTGAACTCCACGTGGATTAAATCCATCAGTTGCAATAGCAAGCCAAACATTGCGCTCCTCATTTGCAAATTCTTTATAATTTTCTTTACATACTTTCCATTGGCCAGAATCAGATGGATGCCTCATATAATCCCAAGAAGATTCAGATCTAGCATGCCAAGTCATCTTACGCGCTATCCATGGTATTGTATAAACATCTGGAGTCTCGGAATTAGAGGAAAGTGTCTCAAAACTTTGTTAGGCTCGTTTTGAAACCTTCCCTCCTTTGCCCGCTATGACTTTATATCTAGGTTTGTTACAATGACGACATTCCATCAAATTTTCATCAAGTTTCCAGTGTAACATACAATTATTTTCGCATGCATGAATGTAGTTAGCCTTCATCCCTAGGTCTTTCAACATTTGCTTCATTACAGGATATTTCACTGGCAATGTGTTCCTTTGGGTAACCATCGCCTCAACATGGACAACAATGCTGTCACACTATTTCCTGACCACTCAAACTGTTTCTTCAGATTATGAAGTTCAACGACTGCTGAAAGTGTTGTCTCAGGTCCCTCACAAGAAGGGTACAATTTTTCTTTGGCTTTTTTTTTATAGTCAAGATACCTTTTACCCAAGTCTGGTTTAGGAACAAATGGTGGTTCAATATCAACTATTTCAGTACCATGGCAGCCCATATAAGCATCAACAAAGTCCCCTATTCCAAGCCCTTCTTCCTCAGTGTTTTCTTTATTCATGTTTCCCACCATTGGATGCTCCATCAGAGTCTTCGAGCGTCTTTCACCATGCAAAACTCATACACGGTATGAGAGATCTATACCATTTGCGATCAAATGATCTTCAACCACCTCATATGTCAATCGGAACCTATTCCTACAGATTTTACATGGGCAAGGACAAGCCGACCCACCCAACTTTGTTTGGGCAAAAAGAACAAAATGCCTAACCCCGTCTTCATAAAGTGTGGAACTCCTATTTCTTTCGTCCATCCAATCTTTCTGTATTTGCTCAGACATTCTGCGATTCAACAAAGCACTTCCAAGCATGTTTATACTTAAGAAATTTAAAACAAAATAAGCTAATAAATTAACCTACCCATGCGGAGGGAGGGGGCTTCTAATTTTTATACCCTCGCGTGTCTAATCCCAAACACTACGTCAAAAGACCCAAAAAACCACAAATTATTATTTGCACATGTACTAAAGATGATTCTCTGGGCAGTTGAAAGCTTATAAAAAGTAGAATAATTTTATGGGGCTTAGCCCAAGGACATATACAGTGCTCTGAGACCCTGAGAGGCTGAGACTATATGAGTTGGGCCCACTATTTTTAATCTTGACAATTGAATAAATGGGCCATGCACCAAAAATATTATGGATGGAACACTCAAAATACAGAGAGGATCACTCACATATAGCAAAAGACTACTCATATTAATCATGCTTCTTCAGATGCAATCAAAAGGAAAGATTTTAGACAAGAGTTGAAAATCAATGAAATAACAAAGGCATGAAATCATTGGAGAGAGATAATGGAACATGCATTCACCAAGATCAATCATAAGTCATGCAACAGTAATGCCCTATTATTTCAGTGTATGGCCAAAAAACTCTGGTCATATAAGACTTAAAAGTTAGCAAGAAACACGTTTTCACTTATCAAACTCACTATTGCTCAAACATGATAAAAATAATAAGAAAACTTCAGGTGTGTGGCTGTCCATCCAACCCTTCCATATGTGTTGTCATCATCTGATGACATGTTTATTAAACTCTGGGATTGGGAAAAGGGCTGGATGTGCACTCATATTTTTGAGGGCCATTTACATTATGTGATGCAAGTAACATTTAATCCAAAAGACACTAACACTTTTGCTAGTGTATGGCTGAAAATACTTGATATTGGTTTGTGTTTACATTCCATTTTGTTTTTTTATCATGGTTGGTTTATTTGTTCTATTTAATGTTGATAATATCACTGTCATATTGGAAATATTTCAGATTTGAAATCTTGGTTCTCCTGAACCAAATTTTACATTGGATGCTCATCTGAAAGGGGTGAACTGTGTTGATTACTTCACTGGTGGTGATAGACCATACTTGTAGAAAAACAGAGTATAGAATAGACATGTTCAGTCCTAAATTATTGTTTGACTTTAATTTGTGTTCTTTGTATACTTGTAAGGAAAGTTGGGATTAATAGAATAGACATGTTCAGCCCACCAGGGGAGAGTTGGGATCACTTGGCAAAGTTATTTAAGAAGAGATAGAACCCCAGAACCATTGGGATTTCTATTACATTCGGACAATGTGGCTATCCATACTTTCATAGTATTTGGTTGTGCATTTGACTTGGACTGCGACAGTGAAGTTGCAACAGTGTGCAAAGGCCAGAGTTGGTTCCAACATGTTTAGCTTAAGTTGTCAGTTTCTAATTGTGATTGAGTTCTTTGTAAGCTGAACTTGAATCAACAGAATTTTCTATAATATTGAGACAACTAGCATTTCGGACTAGCTATATTCTAAATTTATATATCGGTGTGCCTATTCAATTATTCTGCTCTATCTTTCCTTTGACTACAAAACCTGATTTACCGTGGAGTGAGCATTTGTGGGGAGGAAAGAAGCCCTATTTTTTAAGTATTCACTACAACAGATAAGGGCTTTTACAGCACGCTATGCGTGCCGTAAATGTAAGTTCACGGCTCACGGGGTCGTGCCGTAAAAGCTCCTGCCGTAAAAGGCTCGATGTAATTACAGCCTGCATATAAAGGCCGTAAGTAGGATCAATGCACGCCGAAAATGATGCTGTTAGGACTTTTTGGACCAAATTTGTGGCCTACTGAGCAGGCCGTAAATACTAAACTTTTACGACGCAAACTGAGTGCCGTTAAAGCATTGGTGTGCTTAAGTTTATGGCACACGTAGTACGCCGTGAATACTTAAAACGAAAATTGTTTTACACAGCTTGCATTTGTGGGCTGTAAATGGGTTGTGTACAATCTGATTAACGGCTCCAAATGCAAGCCGTAATTAAGTATATGTTTTTACGACTTGCAAATGCAGGCCATTAAAGAATTGGCGAGTTTCAATTTACGGCTCGCAAGACGCGCCTTATTTTTTTTTTCTTTATAAAAAAATTAATTGTTTTTTAATTAAAAAAAATTAAATCCACATTTTTTTTATTGCTAAAAATACAAATTAATAAACTAAAATAAAAAAAATGTAAAAAGAACCTGTAAATAAACACTGGACCTGCAGTTAAAAACAAAAACACACTTGCAATCTATACAAGCTAGATAGGCCATGGGAAAAAAATACATGAAAAGGATCATCCATTCAAATCAATACCAAAACAATGAGAGAATTCTTGTTTGTTCATTTACAAGATTCACACACTTTTCATCTTCTTCCATTGGGATTTATTCGCGAAGGTACCTACCATTACATGAAAGTAAACTCCATCGTTGTCGTGTCGTCATTAAATCATAAGGAAAAAAAATACATGAAAAGGATCAACCATTCAAATCTTCCACACTACAAACATAGCATCGTCAACGTTGCTTACTAGAATCTGGGGAAGCAGAGATTGACAAAAGCTATATGCCCAAATCATCTCAAAAACTCATATATTCTTCATGAAATTTCCACAACAATGCAATCCCTCTTCAAATAAGTTTTTAAATAATAAATATGAAGTGCACTTGGGCCTTTAAATGGGTGCACTACACCAAAAATGGCAATACTACATCACACATCCACCTCATATAACCTTTTAACTACTTTCATCCACTCCATTTCTGAAAAAAAAAAAAAAAAAACCAAAGAGCTACCCCATCACATTTGTTGTGGCTTTAACTTTCTCCAATGTTGTTTTTTGCTAGCTAATACCAATTGTTGTGGTGGAAAAAGCCCTCCAATTAAATTGTAGCATTCTTTACAACGAGCTGCTTTTCTTGCACAATTATATTCTTTTTAGCATCCTCCTGAAAAAAACAAGAACATGGTCCGATCACAAGAGTATGCTCAGATTAAATATCTAAGTGGCAGATTTTCTTAAAGAGTACTTGCAAAATAGTAGTTATCTGATGCTTTCTCCAAGCTAAGCAATAAGCATAATAGATATTCATGCACTACCTAGAGGGAGTGTTGGAATTCACGTAGCAATTGATTTGCAATTTCGGGAAACTGCCCAAGTCTAAATTGGAACCACTCCTACTTGTGGAAGATAAATTACACCCATATTATTGGAACATTTCAAGTCATCTAAAATTATTAACAGAACAGAGAATCCAATCAGAAATCCATTTTTTTTATTGCTCACTTTTAAGGATCCAAGCATTGTAAAATGAGAGAACCAATCATATGCATATAAAAATGATTTGCAACTAGCTTACCTCATCAACAAAAACAACACTAGGAGCAATTTTACTTGCCAGAGAAAAAATAGCCTTCACATACTTCTCACCTTCCCCGAACCACTGCAATGAGATAGAAAACATGAGTACTAGAACCCATAAATGAACTCACAAAGAAAGTAATCATTTCAGAAGCTTTTCCGAACATTACCTTTGATGTGATGCTGGACATTGACGTTTTTTCAGAAAGTAATCATTTCATTACCTTTTCTGAACATTTTTCCTTCATGTTCACTGCTAGTATGCAATAATAACATCATCATGCAATAATAAAAAAGGATAAATAAAAAGCATAAACACATTATGGCAAACATTAACATAAACTTCATAAAAATGTTCCTAAGAAAAATTTCTAATGTAAAAGATTTCGCGAAATTTCGGCATAATCTCCCCTGTACATGTGACATTCAATTTTTTTTTACAACCTGTTAAGTACCTGTACATAACAAAAAAAAAAAAAAAAAAAAAAAAAAAAAAAAAAAAAAAAAAAACTTCATATAAACAACCCAATGCCCCAACACATCACAAAGTCATTCACCATTCAACCATAGCACTTCAATAATTTACTTCACACTCACACCATGAATATTAAACAAGTTTTCTTTTACAATCTGTTAGGGACCTGTGCATAACAAAAAACATGTTATGTTAAACATGAAAACTAATTCAGATGAGGAAGAATCGAGATATGTTAAAAATAAATGAGCACAGGACATGACAAGCTTGAAAAAATATCCAACCAACATACTGTTACAAGCACATGATACACTGATATGTTCAAACTCTGATCTCATAGATGATAATTTGAAGTCCAGGGTCCAAGTGCACAAAAATCTGTTGAAACAGTTCAAACACAAAATATAGATCCCATCAGTAGCTGCTGATCCCAGCCATTGCTTTTTTTTCTATTTGATAATCTCCCTCTTAATAGACGGCCAAGATATGGGCAACAAGCAGAAAAAAAACCCATACAAAAAGTCAACTTGGACAAAGATGAACATGGCCTCACGTGAGGCATCAGGCCAATTAAATTGAATCTGTGTATGTACACAAGTGGTCTGATCATCTGAAATTTGAACCATTAAATTGCTTTCTTTCTCCTTCTGCTCACATGTCAGCATATGTACATGTGAGAGAGAAAAGAGACCAGAGAGAGCAAGTGAGGTCTCAACAATGGGATAATGAAAATAATACAAAGAAAATTAACTGATTTGAAACCAATGGGACACCTTGCTTCTTCAACTGATCATAAGCAATATTAACTAAGGGCAAGTCTGGATATTAACCAAATTGAAGTTGTTGGAATATTTTGGGTTACAAAGGTCCTCTCTCTCTCTCTCAACACAAATCAAGTAACCAGATCAGATAGTATTCAACTATATCAAAGTTCCAAATATGAATCATCCAAGTGCACAAAAATAATACAAAGAAACAATTCACATTTAAACACTAAAATGAAAAAAAAAAAAAAAAGCTCACAAAAAATACTTGAAATACACCCACTGAAAGCAAAATGACAATAAATCCAACATGGAGAGAGTGAGCATTCCTCACGAAGGACAGCAATAAAATATAGCAATGCACTCATAAAATATAGCATTCCTCACTAAAGAACATTGGTCAATGAGTTTTACATCTCCTTACAGTTTTTCTTAACTTCTTTATGGCTAGGATTTTGTACATGGGGTTGCACAAGGAACTGAAATCAAATTCTAAAAAGAAGGGGAGAAAAAGAAGAATCAATCAATCAATCAAGTTGAGAAAATTTAGAAAGGGCATGATTTTTTTACTAGAAGAAAAAAAAAAGTAAAGTGATTCGGTACCTTTTCCATGAAAGAATGATCCATTCAGCAGAAATGGAAAAGAAAATGTAAAATGTTCCTCACAGCCTGCACAAATAGTCTTTCCATTCCATATCTTGAAAAGGAGAAGAAGAAAAAAAAAACAATAGACATCCATTCACTGCACAATATTATCAGACCAACGGACATGTTCTACAATATCCCAACTAAAAAGGAAAAAAGTTAAATGAAATAGATAAATAAATAGAAAGGGAAAGATAATGCCCAATACCACAGAAACAAAATATAGGCGCACAACAAATTAAAAAATCCAAGAAACACATGCCAAAATGTAGGATAAACAGAAAGCAACCCAATATGAAAAGCAATAAAAAGACGAACCTGAAAATAAAAAAAATAAAAAAAAAAGATTGTAGGACATTTGCCAAACTATTCATCACCAAACAGAGAAAAGGAAATGAATTTATTAGTGCATTATATATAAGTAATACAATCCAACATAGATTGGAAATATAGAATGGGTACAAAAAATGAAACATATCATCCCATCTCTCCCTCTCTCCCCCTTTATTTAGTCAACCATCTAGAAACAACACAAACCTCTCCTCATAAACACCAACCCCACAAACAAAACACAAAAACATCATAAACAAACAATCCCAACAAGAGAGAAATAAGAGAGAGGGCTAACTATCTATGTCAGAGAAGACAACCCATCAAGGAGAAATGGGAGGATCAGCAGAAGTAGAATCCAAACACAAGAGCTGTAAAGGAGGCGAAGAGTGCTGGCGTGAAGACTGCAGCATCTGATGCATGGCTTCGAGAACGAGAATGACAAAATATGTGGCTGCAGCCCTTTGGATCATGGCCGTGGCCATCAAGACAATGGCAAAGCAGATTGTGATGTTCAAAGCTTCCATTTAATTCGTTGTTTTGGAAGAGTTGAGAAATGGGTATGGGTTATTTTTAGGATTTTTTTTTGAATTACTTTGACGATTCCTAGATGGAATTACAAAGAGTAATCTGAAGAAGAAAAGAGAGATTTTATTTTATTTTTTATTTTTTGAAGGGGGTTTTTGGTTCTGGTTCAAACCTCGAACTATTCCTCGTTCGATTCTCAGAACTCCACAGAAATCAAATGAACATCTTCAACCTTTGACATATTACAGAAATCAAGAACCAAATCAATCGGGAAAAAAAAGAGAGAAAGAGAAATCAAAAGAAAAGAAAACTGAAATACCTGGATCTATTACTCCTCCTTTTCCGATTCTCTGTTACAGAGATAGAGTAGAAGAGGACATTGCGTATGGAGAAGATGACCAGAAAAGGGACGACGTCGTGCTGAGAAGAGAGAGAGGGTTGTGTCGCGTCTGGGCTGGGGATTTTTCACCAAAGCGAAAGAGGGATATTAGAGCGAGAGGGGGAGAAGATGACAAGAAAAGGTTCTGCTGCAAATGAGATGTGCAACATTCTTTCTGCACTTGCAGACATCTAATTTCTAAATCCAACCCTATTAAATCACGATGAATCAAATCACAACTGTGAAAAAGGCAGACTATAAGAACATAAAAAAAAGAAAAAATCTTACCTGTAAAATGCTATCCAAATGCGGATTGGCGACCATCGCCATTCGAAGAATTTTTCATTCTCACCCCTAAAATCACCGTCTTCTCTACCACCACTGTCATGCTCCAATCGCCCATTAAAGCCATTGATATCGTGATTAACTGAAAAATCTCGACGGAGAGACTGCGGTTTTGTGGCTAAAGAAATCTTCGGGCTCCGGCATAAAAACACTGAATTCGAAAAGGAATCGATTTGTTATGAAAGACGGAAGAGTAGGTGCGGGTGAGATTTTGGGGTGGAATCCATGGCTTGGAGGTCGAGACGGCCATGGATGGGAAACCCTAGTTGAGACCCAGAAATGCAGAAATAAAAATTAGAGAGAAAAGAAGATGAAGAGGAAGAGGAAGTTGATTGTGCTGAGATCGAGAGGGAGAGAAGGTCATTGTGCTGGACGAGGTCTGCGTGCGAGGGAGATGGAGAAGAGGGCTGAGGTCGCCTGGAGAGATGGAGGAGCGCAGGTCTCCTGGGAGATGGAGGAGAGGGCTGAGGTCGCGAGGGAAGGAAATGGAGGGATGTGAGATGAGGGATTGCTGGGCGAGAGAGGGTAAGAGAGAAGTGGGCGCGGGAAATGGAAAATGTCGCGGGCAACACTCGAATGTTATTTTTACGGCTGAAGTGATTTTGAAGCCCCAATTAATTTTTATTCCTTCAAAATAAAAATAATGAAAATTTAATTTTTCCCGGCGAAGTAGTTAAATAAATGGTCAAAATTTGTCAAATTGACATTTGCCGGCGATATAGGTATTTCGCCGATAAAAAATATATCATTTGCCGCCGACACAAATGTTTTACAGGTAAAACATAACCTTTGTCGGCGAAAAAATGAGTTTGCCGTGCAAAGCTGAACCTTTACCTAATTTTCGTCGGTAAAAGAAAAATTCGTCGGTAAAGGTCTCTATTTTTAATTTTTCTAAAAAATTAAACTTTACCGATGTTTTACAAAAAAAACGTCGCTAAAAGTTCATTTTACCGACTTCATTAAATTCATCGATAATAGTCTTTGATATTTATTTTCCCTAAAAATGAAGTTAATAATAAAATTGAACTTTGCCAACGGTTTTCAAGGAAACGTTGCTAAAAGTCAATTTTACCGACGTTTTATAATTCGTTGGTAATAATCTCTGATTTTTACTTTTCCTAACAATGAAGTTAAATCGAAAATTGGAATATTAATTGAAAATTCGTGAGAAGAAGAAGGGGTGCGAAATTTTTTTGGTGTGAAGATTTGGGTTCTCAGTGGGTATCGTCTATCCCTAATTTGGGGTTAAATTTTGGGTGTCAAAAAAAGGGTGCGAAATATTTTTGGAATATTTATTTGGCGGGTTTCTTTTTTTACGGCATGCAAAATGTGGGCTGTGAAAGCTGATTAATCTTACAGCTTTTCAAAGCAGGCCGTGAACTTAATTTGAATGGCTTGGCCTTTTACAGCGTGCAACATGCGGGCTATGATACCCTAATATTTTTACGGCTTGCGAATGTGGGCCGCAAATGCTCAATAATTTACGGCGTCCTAAACGCATGCCGTAATTGATAAGATTTCACGGCGCGCAAAATGCACGCCTTAATAAAGAAAAGAAAAAGCCCTTTTACAGCTCGCATTCCATGCGCGCCGTACTATTATATCATTTACGGCTTGCATTCATTGCACGCCGTAAATGAGAAGCTGTAAAAGCCCTGAAATGGTGTAGTGGATAAAAAATGGGAGTCCTTTTTTAAGTGCTGGAGATAGGAAGAGTACACTCAGCAGTGTGCACTCCTTACCATCTGAACCTATTCCAAAAATATAGGAGACCTAACCAGCAGCAGAAACTTTAGTCATGTTGAATACACATGGAGAAAAATAGTTAGGGGGACACTTTCAGTATTAGGACATGATGGTGTCAGCCCATCCACCATTTATGTTGGTTCACTAGGATTTGTGCTTGCAATGACCAATAATAAGGCAGATAGGCATCTCTGCCTTTTCCACATGGTCCCTGGCTACATGCCATTTTGCCGTATCCTATTCAAAGCTGCTATGGAATGTTGTTTGGTTTCAGAACAATCAAAGGCAAAACATGTCACCTGTCAAATTCTAGCAATTGATTAGTGTTCTGCATTGTTTAGAGGAGAAAGTCCACCCAACTAGATAATGATGGTTTTCTATTTTCATGGATGAGGGTAACAAAACTTTATTAGATTTTAGTTCAAATTCCGTTCTCTAAAAAATTCTTACATGTATAAGATGATAGACCATTTAAATGGATGACAAAATCATCCTCGTACAAATTAATCAGGTGAAGAAATGTTCTTGAGTCAATGATGGTATTTTAAAGCCAGACATTAGTACCTATTGGTGAAGTGCTATTGCATCAAGGCCTTGAATGATGTCTGTAAACATTGTCACTCGATTTGGACATTGCTACTTATACATAATGCTGGATAATTTTTAGATGTTTCAAATACTAAAATAACTTTATAGAAAGTATGAAGCCATGATAATTTTTCATTCATTTTATAAACAGATCCCATCCATCTATCATTGAATCAAAAAACATAGTAATAAAAAAGACTACAACCACAGTGAACCAAAAAAGTTAATAACTCATCATAAGGTTTTACATTTCAGAAGAAAAAACTACTTCTCACCACATAATTGCATCTAGCAGAACCTATCACTCAATCTTTCCATGCTACCACCCTCTATGTTCATGCAACTTTTTGGATGGATTTCCCCATGATGAATCCATATTGTGTAACTTGTATCTATACCATAACAGAGGGAAAAAGCAAAACAAGCAGAAAGCAGACCAAAGAGAAAGAATACAAGGAAGAAGAAAAAACAGAAAATAAAGAAAAGAGAAGCCAGCCCACAACCAACTGCTGAGACAGGCTACAACCTAGAAGAAACCAGCCCACTAACTGAAAGAAGCTTCTGCATAGGAACTAGCAAAGAAGAACAGCTCTGATCATACCACAACTGGGCAAAAGCACTGCGAAACAAAGAAAAAAGCCCAAGCAAAGGACTCCTGCAACAGAGCAACACCAGAAAGCCTACACAGCCAGCACTCCAGCAGAAAAACAGACTGGGAGATGAAGAGGAGGACTCCTACAATCCACTAAGAACAGACCAAAAAACTACTAGAAAAAAAAACAAAAAACAGAACCACAAGTAGCACAAGGCAGAACCACACACAAACAGAACCACAGGCAAAACCACACACAAGCAGAAAATAAACCGAAGAACAGAGGAAGCAGCAGCGGAAAAGGAGAAAGAGAGATGGATTGAATACCTTGGAGGGATCGGCTTTCTGGAAGTTCTTTACGACGGAGATGACGTCTTCAGATGAGAATAGTCGTCGAAAGAAGAAGGGGTTAAGCTCCGATGAACATGCAGGAGCAGAGAAGGATTCGACTCTAACTCTCAAGAGAGGGTAAGGGTTGGAGATTTGAGGGTTTTCGAATGAAGAGGAAGGTTGAATGAGAGAAGAGGGATGGCGTGAGAGAGAAGGAGAGGGCCAGAGAGACGGAGATGAGAGACCGTGAGGGATGAGTTCAACGAAGAAGCCTGCTTTCTTCTTTTTTAGCGCGGGAGCTAAAATAACTCCCGCTCCTGTTTTCTTTTTTTTTTATTGTGATTTTTTCTCTTTTTTTTATACCATTGTAACACATTTGTAATCGTCACAAAATATCCAAGAAATGTTACAAAATAATTCAAGTATTTGCAAAGATACTTAGTGACGGTTATGAATATTGCTAACGGATAATAAATGTGACAAATTACCTAACGCAGAAATATGCGTTACTAATAAGAAATCTCAAATGTTGCAAAATCACCCAAATGGTGTAGTACCTGTCAATTAAGCCCGTGGAAATGGGTATTCAGCTTGGCCCAACCCAAGACCAAAAAATACAGGTCTTTTAAAAAAAATTTGAGCCCAGAGGGATGGGCTTAGACAATAATTTTAAAACCTAGCCAAAATTGGACTGGGAGTGAGTAGAACAGGCCCGGCCCGTTGGAAGAGAACATAGCATTTAAATGGTACTGCATTAAGAAAAAGTCATATAGTAGAGAAAATAACATTTAAAAAGGAAAGAAGACCGTAAACTAATTAACTTTAATTTTCTCTTTTAGTTGTTATATTGAAAAGCAAAGTCAAATAATTGGAGTTTGGTTTGTTGCAGCGCATAAAGAAAACTTAGATTGTAACAAGAGTGCCATAAGATAGCAGGAATCAGAAGACTACGATTTCTAAACCTGAATGAGATTTAAAAGTGAAAGAAGTAGGGAGAGAGTTGCAGGGTCAAAAGTTTCCTCATTTGCATCTCTATAAACATAAGCAGGAGACATGACCATCATTGCATCTACTCCCAAAAACTTCCTTAAAACATCTACTTATTGAGTTTCAATTTAAATGTTGAAAGTAGATGTGGAAATGCCTTCATATACCTTACTTTTTTGTGCTCTTTTAGTGAATTCCTGAAATGCTATTTCACTAGCTCAAAAGGGTTGATGAAACATGATCCACTTTCACTCTTTATTTTACCAATGGTAGGAGGACTACGTAGATTTTTGCAAAATGCTTGATTCAAGGAAATGAAGATTGGACATCTGCATTTTGTAGATGATATTGTCATCCTGTAATGCATTTTAAGATCAGCTTAAGAATGATTTAGCAGTGGTCTGTAGCCTATGAAAGAGATTCATATAGGGAGTGTCATCATCAAAGGCTTTTATTTCCCTTGTTGACTTAGCTATCATTTGGTATGTTTTCCATTCAAATATCATTTTTTTCTTCATGTTGGGGCTAAGTCTAGATGGCCTTATTTCTTTCGATTTTAGAAATTCTATTTTATGAATTATCATCTTAGAAGATATTTCACATTAAGGGCTAAGCCTTTGCCTGACCCTTGGCCAACCCGGGCCTGCACAGTACGGAATTTGAAGTCGGCCCGTTCAGTTTAAGGCCGGTATTGGACAACCTCTAGTAGGCCCACCCAATATTTGTGATGGAATTGGACAACCCAAGCCTAGGCCCGGCCGGGCCCATTGACTAGCATACCTTTGTGGTTTTGGATCTGATATAGTGTGATGATGGATTTTCAAAAAGGAGTGGAGCAGGGAAGTTGGGGCAGCATGGAGAGAGCTGGGTGGAAAGAAATCATACCTATTGTGTGCAGTTGTAAGGAGAATGTCGCAGGTTGGATTAGGAAGAAATGTTTACTTTTGAAAATACGGGTTTGTGGGCACCGAAGAGGCTTTATTATTTCAGAATTAATTACAAAATTTCATAGCTTTAAGCGGGGTCTAAAATTAAGTTTTACCATCAACCAAATTATTGGCCGCCGCTAAAAACATATTTTTACCTTCAAAATTATTGGTTACTTCTACAAATTAGGGCTGTAAATATGGGCTCTAAGCAGCCCAAGCCTAGCACGGGCTCGGCAAGGAAAAACCGTGCCTGGGCCATGTCTAGGTCAACGGGCTGGCACGGCATGGCCCGGCAGTCCACATTGGGCTGTGCTGGGCTAGGGCTGCCGGCCCTGAGGCACGACACAGTTAAAATCTGATTTATTTATTTATTTATTTTTACCTTTTTAACCCCCCCCCCCCCCCCCCCCCCCGGACAGCTATAAACAGTCAAATGGGGGGTATTATTGTCTTTTGATCATTTTTTACCATTATACCCCCCAACTGCTATAAAACGGTCATATGAGGGGGGGTTTTTTATATCATTTTATCACTTAGGAATTCTATAAATAACCCTCATTCCTCTCATTTCTCTACACTCATATACTCTCTCATTTCTCACACTCTTTCTAAAGTTCTAAGGCTCTAAGCTCTCTTAAGTCTCATTCTAAAGTCTAAGCTCTCTATAAAGTTTTCTAAGAAGTGAAGAGTGAGAGAGACTTCTCTAATGTGGAGGATTCAACTAAGAATGACTTCTCTATTAGCTCTCCCATTCTTATAAAGGTATTTATTATCTTTAATTTTGAGTTTTTATTTAATACTAATATACATAGTAATATTATATATTAAGTCTCATCTTCTCCCCTTTCTTATATAAATTATCACAAAAAATACATTATACATAATTATTTATTTAAGTTTTTTTAATCTTTTATTTAGAAAAATGGCTAGATCATCACAACCTTTCAACCTTGACTTCTCTCTAAATGAGGAAGATCCTGAATTTATTCATTTAGATCAAACTCAAGGTATAGAAGTAGATAGTAATAGTCCCCAAGATCCTGCATGTTTGGTTTCTACAACTAAAAAGAAGAAAAAATCAAGATTGTCTTCTCCTGTATGGTCTTATTTTGTTCAATTTACTATCCCACATCCCAAGGGAAAAATAGAGGAAAAGGTAAATGTAAATATTGCAAAGATCTCTTAAGTGCTAAATCATCAAGCGGCACTGGCTACCTTAATAGACACATAAATAAGTGTGTGCTCAAACACACGAATACCGCTAACGATGGGGTAAGAGGTGGGATGATTCAAACACAACTTTCTCAAATAGATTCATCTGGTGGTTTAGGAGTTTTCAACTATGACCCTACTTATCAACTTATTAAGTTTATAATAGTTCGCTAATTACAGTTTATTCTTGCCGAAGACCAATCATTTGAAAGATTTTTGAGGTTTGCATTTGTTCCTTCATGGCAGAAAATATCTAGAGTTACTGCTAGAATTGATGCAATAAAAAAAATTTGAAAGAAAAAGAGAATTTAATACAGGTTTTTGAAAATACACCTGGAAAATTGGCTTTAACTTCAGATTTATGGACCTCTAAACAAAATCTAGGGTACATTGCAATCACAGCACATTATATTGTTATTGATTGGGTGATGCAAAAAAGAATGATGTCGTTTTCTATATTAGAGTTCCTACACACTGGTGCTAGGATATGGTCCACCATACTTGAAAAACTTAGAGAATTTAAAATTGAAAATAAAATAATTTCTATTACTTTAGATAACGCAAGCACTATCAATGTCGCAGTAGATTTACTAAAACCTGCGATTCAACTTGATTTAAATGGAGATCTATTTCACAATAGATGTGCATGCCACATCATAAATCTTATCGTACATGTAGGGGTAAAATGTATTAGAGATGATTTAGAGAGCATTAAATGGATTGTATGATACATATTTTGTTCTCTCTCGTGAAAACAATGGTGGAGGGACATAAGACCAAAGAAAATATCACAAGATGTAAAGCATAGGTGGAATTTTACTTATAAAATGTTAAAAGAATCATGTGCCTATAAAATGGCACTAAATCAATATTGTCAACTTTATTTAGAGCGTGAAAATATTTTTATAAGTGATGATAGATGGACCATTCTTGAGATAATAAGAGATTTTTTAGAAGTTTTTCATGATGCAATATTATTTTTTTTTTGGGGTATATTATCCAACATCAAATCAAGCTTTAGCCCATTTTTATGAAATAAGTCTTACTTTTAAAAAGTATAGAGATTTTCCAATTTTTTTAACTTATGTGTATACAAATAGAGGCAAAGTTTTCACAATATTGGAGAGTAGTTCCTTTAACATTTTGTATAGCTGCTGCATTAGACCTTAGATTGAAATTAAAAAGTGTAGATTCCCTTCTTGATGAAATAAACTGTAACATGAATACAACTAATATAAATGACATGTTTATAGTTAAGACACAATTAGAAACACTTTATTTGGATTATACTATCTGATTAGGTAGATCCATAGCACCCACAGTCCCAACAGGCGATCCCCAAGCACATAAAGGAAAAAAGAAGGCCATTTGGAGTGTTATGAGGAAATCTTACAAAAGTAACTCCTCTTCTTCCAGAGGATCCTCTTATAACCTTAATGAATTAACAATGTACCTGGGAGCGATCCTGTTTCAATCTTAGATGATGAAGAAGATGATTTTGATCTTTTGACATGGTAGAAATCATTCGAAACTAAGTTTCATGTGCTTTCCGCCATAGCCCGTGATATACTAACAAAACTAGCGTCAACAGTTGCATCAGAGCAGGCATTTAGTGCAAGAGGGCGCCTTATTGACCCCAGGAGGACTTTGGTTACAGAAAAAACCGTTGAAACCTGCATGTGCTTACGGGATTGGTATCAAACACAGGATATGGAAGACGAGCTAGAGGCGTTACATATATCATAGTATCATGTTTTTAGAATGTATAATAGGCTTTCAACTTATAATTTATTTTTTAGAATGTATCATAGGTTTTCAAAGTTGTAATTTGTTTTTTAGAATGTATCATAGGTTTCTAAAGTTGTAGTTCTTTTTCCATTTATCAGATGGTTTGAACTTCATTATATATATATTGATCCAAGGTCAAACTTGTAATTTTTTTTGAACTTTTGTAACTTAAATTTCAAGGAAATACAATTTATTTGATGTATTTTTTCAAAACATCATTAGTGTTATTCTACTTATTTATTTCTCCTAATTTCTTTATTTTAATGAAATTGGTCCAAGGCCAAGAGTCTATGTCTCTAACACTTAAAAAAAAATTTTAAAAAATAAAAAAGGGGAGGGGGATCTGTGGGCCTCCCATGGGCTACACGGCCCAGGCCCGACTAGGGCCTGACCCAGCACGGCACGACTAGAGTCGTGCCTTGCGCTGTGCTGGGCTGACCCCAAAGGGTTGGGCTTGGCACAGCACGGCTCGCATATTAAGCATGGGCCGTGTCGGCCCAGTCGGGGCATGTTGGGTCCCGGTTCATGCCTACTACAAATTAGATGTTAAAAACTTGAAACTTCCGCACCAAGATTTGGTGTCATTGGGGTGGGATTTTTACCAGCAGCCACTGCTACGGGCGCCACTAAAAGTTAATTAAAATTTGCATTTTACAAGTGTTGGCACACAAAAACTCATTCATTAATATATCACATTCCCCAAGGAAAAATATTCATTTCCATAGAGAGAATTATCAATTTTTACTGACCGCTGGAACTGACCAGTCATAATGGCAAAATCTCAACGGCTGGTTCATGCAAGACTCCACCGGCCACCTTAGCTCATAAAATGCTGGCCGCTGGGCGCATACTATGGCCGTCGTTCGCCATGTAAACATCAGCCACTAGACCTACGGAAGCACTTCGCTGGCCACCAAACCTCTTCTTCAATGGCTGCTGCGCAGTTGCTACCCACGATCTAGGCGGTTACGTTTCTGATGGCCGTTGAAACAACAAAAATGGTAGTTACAACCTCCATTTATTGCAATTTTTTGAAACTGCCTCTACTCCTCCATGATTTCTGACGGTTATGGCCTCACAATGGCCATAAATGGAACACTTGGGAGAGCAGGCAGGCATCCAATCCATTACAAGAAGCTCATAAACTCTACCATTTTTCATACATAAGACTTACTTCTATCATCTTCTCAAGGTGAGAACCAGGCAGTAGTTGTTTTTTAGATTGGGTAGCAGTCTCCAAAAAATAGTCTTTGTTTTTCTCACACCAGAGGGGAAGAGTTGATATGTTCTCGCTATTTTGAAGCAGACATCACTGTTAACACTTTATCCACATGAAGGTGATGAATTACAAAGATTGGCGGAGGAGACTATAAGACTAGACTTCTTTAACTTTGTCGTGGGTAATTCTCTGAAGACAGAAACCTTTCTCTTTTTCTCTTCATTTCTTGTACTTTTATATGTTTTCCTTTATATTTGATCTCATAAGCCTGACGAGGGGGTTGTATAAAAAATTGTAAACAACTTACACTCAGAAGGTGAGACAGACAGAACCCATGTAAGGAAAAGTGAGAATGACTTTTTGAAGTATAGTTAAACATATGAGTGAGTGATTTTCACATCTTCCTGTAAAACATTCAATATTGAATAAAATTCCCCTTTTCCTTTTTTAACAAAACAGAAGATTGGTGCGGTCTGTGGAAAAAGCGAAATTGTCTTGTTAATTAAATACTTAGAAAGTGGAGAAGCCAGTGTCCAGTTAGGCTATCATTGCGTGAGCAAGGTAATCTTATATCCATATAAGGTCTGGTATCTATGTCCAATCAATATACAATCCATAGTCCATATCCATAATCGAATATATAGCCATGATCCACCATTATCATGGTCTTTGTCCATTTCTATTGCATTCCATTTTCAACATTGTTCATTACATAACAAATCCATAAATGGGTCCCTAAATTAATAGCACAACCATCTACTCCAAGGTACCTTCATCCACCTACTCCTTAGGCCATAGATGGCCTGTATAGCCACAGACATGGGTCAAGTGATCTCCATTCACAATCCGGGTCACCCCTAGGGCATCTTAGGTTCAAGTTGTCTAATTTTCATTTTTATTAATTAGGTTTAAGGAATAAATAAAAACAAGAGTGAACAGCAATAAAGAATATCCATTTTCTCTAACCACCATGCCAATCAAGGACAGAAATAGAAATAGTCCATATAGGTCATTGTCCCCTTTTTAGTTCCACGGTCCCATATTAGTAAATTCATTCCCTAACTAAAGTTTCAAATGCCAAGAGATATCAATTTGGTGCTCTGAAGTTACGGGCATTTTTGACAACGTTTAAGTACCAAATCGGCATCAAAGTCAGTGTCATAGACCCTACTGGCCTCATAGGTCAAGGTTAACCCTAAACCATAAAGCCCAACCCTTGACTCATGTTTGGCATATCACTGGAGGTCTACATAGAAGGTCAATGGGCCCCACAAATTATCAATCTCGAAAGGAATACAAATCTAGAAGTTACTGCCTATAGTGCGGCCGGTTGACCTGCCACATGGGGGAAACGTGAGACTTAGCTTGCTGTCCGAGAACTCAATGCAATGTACCTAATCGACCAGTGGCTAGCCAAGTCAATCGACTGCACAGTTTCTATAACAAACAGATGGCATGCAGAGCCTCAAATCTCTGTTGTCTGTAGTGTCCTCGATCGACCTAGTACACGTAAAACCCATATTTCTAGATTTTTGGAAATTCATCCATTTCACCATTTCCCATCCAATTTCCATTCGTTTCTACTCCAATCATCATAAAGCCATCACTAGACTTCAATTCCCATCATTCCATCACAAATCTGTCATCAATTGTGTCATTGATCTTCCAAATGGGAGATATCATCATCAATGGCCATAAATTCATAAAACAATGCTTAAAGGAAGAGACCTAACAATCAACACATACATATAAATTGAATTACAGAATTCAAGGAAGAAATCGTGCGTTCTATGTTGAAAAGGTACATTGTATTTGCCTTAATCCAAAGCAAATTGTCTTTTGGCTTGGTCTTCAAGATCCAAGCTCTAAATCACTAATTCCAAGCTCTAATGGTTTCCCTCTCCCAAAACAGTACCCAAAACCTTAGATGTACAGAGATCTAGGCTACCTACACCCAATTCCCATAGAGAAATGCATTTAGGAGATGGGATTCTAGAGAGAGAAAAGAGAATTCAATGGAATTAAGCTATGGGAAGATACTAACCTTGTTGTGTGGAGAAGAGAGAGGTTTAGGAGATAGAGAGCGACCTCTAGGTGAGAGATAGATGTAGCTTGGAGAGAATTCCTCTTATTCAACGTAGGAAACCCCAGATTTAGCTTCTTTAATGTAGGAAACTCTTGATATAGGTTTCTTGTTGAGATAGAGAGAGAAAGAGATGGAATTCTTGGAGGGAAATGAGAGAGATGGAAGGAAAATGAGAGAAAGGAAGAGAAGAGATGAAGATGAGAGATGGAAAACGTTGGGGAGGGAAATGCGGTTCATTTATAGATTTGTGTTAAGGTGAATTGTCTAAAGAATCCTTCTTGTTTAGTTATAAGATTTTGATAAGTACATGGGCTCTCTGGGTATTTCAAGTTATTTGGCAAATTCTAATATGGAAACCCCTCATATTCTTTCTAATTGCTTGTGAGGGCCTCTAACTAACTAACACAGTCTAGAAGGCTTATCTAAAATCTTATTATTTTTATAAATCGCAAAAAGAGACTGATTCATAGAAAATAGGTCTAAAACCTAGAAAAATACTAAACTAACCTTACTAATCCCTATTAATTAGTACAAATAGATATTAAATACTATAATTAAAAAACTTCAAATACAAGTAAGGGCCCACAAGAGGTGGGGTCTCACAATAGGATTCCTCTCTTTTGCCAAACTTGAAACTCTCCTAAAAAATTCCTCTTTGAGGATGGTTTGATTCTAGCCGACCAAAGGAATCCTTTAAAGAGAGAATTATATTCTATTTGCCAAACGTGCCCTAAACATGTACATGAGGTGAGAATTTTTTACATGATCCATCCAGACGGGATCTATGGGAATGATGTGGAAAATCTTAAATTAGTCTGCATCTTCCCGATTCCGACAACGGTAATTCCCCGTTGATCAAGGGCCTCCGTGATCCGGGTTGTGACAAAATTAAGAAATCATAATATTGGAAATGTCTAACCATGCCACCCCAGGTCCCACGAGGCGATGGCCCCGAATACTCAGTGGTCATTACCTCGGCGTCCACCCATGGCCGGCTCAACATTTTTGGGGGCCTTAGGCAAATCATAAAAATGAGGCCTTTTAGTTAAAAAAATTAAAAATTAAAAATAAATCATATCCAGATGCATATTTTCTATCGGTGATTTCAAAGATTAACAAATTGACACAAATAAGAAATAATAACTAAACAAAATCCAATTGATACAATCATACAAAATAGAAATATTAGAAATTAGAACAATAGAACCTGGTGGCTGGGTAGATTAATTGTATATGTAGTAACTAGAGAAGGTTGGTCGATTTCTTTCCTTCAAGACAGAAGGCTAAAGCCAGATTGTGTAGCTCCTTTTTTTTAACTAGTAGAAAATCACCATAAAAGAGTTTTGTCTAGAGAAGGTAATAGAAATTGTTTAGAGAAGGTTGGGCAGATTGTGTTTGTAGCTAGTAGAAAATCACCTTAAAGGAGTTTTGGTGGCAGTTGTAATCCCATTGTTTAGCTAGCATTAACTTCACCATAAAAATTATAGTGCTGTTGGGTATAATATTTTAAGAAGAACTATGCTATTTTTTAGGAAGGAAGGTGTAGAGAATTGTGCAATTTAATTAATAATAAAATTTCTGATATTTTGTATTAAAATTTGATTTTGATTTATTGCTTATCATGCTCCTAATTTGTAGGCCTTTTCCTAAACTATACTTCCAAAATTTTTAGGCCTTTTTTTATTTAATTTTAATTTAATTTTATTACAATCATCATTCCTAATTTCTAGGCTATAATTCTTAAATATTCATAATTTCAAAGTTATAATTCTAAAAATGGGGCCTTATTAATTGGCAGGCCCTAGGCAGTTGCCTTAGTGGGGTACCCCTTTCAACCACCCCGTCCACGCCTGCCTACAACTGTGTTTGTGTTGCCCTGGCTCACATGGGACGATGTTCTCCTCTGAGCATGAATGAGCTTGCTGCGTATCAATGGGAGTGGGAGGAGGGCAGATGGAAATAGTTCTGCCTTGTGAGCACAGGCGTAGCCGCGTAGCCAGCCATCTCCTCAGCATATCGGAGAGAGAGAGAGAGGGGGAGAGGGAATTAATTCTTCTGAGCTGTATTCTCAATGTTGAGTGCTCAGAGCATGCAAAATATCTAGCTGGAGCTGGACCAATTAATGTTTTAATTATTACAACAGAACTGGACGGTTGCACCCCTACGCCCTAGCTCTGCATCTCTCACCCATCCGGTTGACTCATTAATGTATAGCTGTCAAACCTTTCTTTCCTCACGGATGACATGATCCGACTTTTTAACCTTTTTCGATTCCACCCCGGCCATCTTTCGGCCATGCACACCATTTAAAAAAAAAAAAAAAGGTGGGGAAAAAGCATATATAATTTTGCCGGTTTTGAAGTCGGCATAGTACAATATTATTTAAATTAAAACTTTCACACAGTACACGATGAATTAAAAGTTATTATGGGACGGAAATTTCAGTGGTCACGCAGAATAAAAATTATTCGTCCAGTTTTCATTTTGGATCAGCAATGGATAAGCCCTATTGTATTTGTACCTGGGAAAATATATTAATAATAAATTATTTTTTAGTTTTAATGTTTTAATCATATTTTCTTAAATTCAACCACTAATATTGCCTTCTTCATATAAGAGTTGGAGCGTGCTATCCTTGAGAAGGTGGAACCCACATTTATACATTACAAATAACTTGTCTATGCACGTGGAACAAGATTTCTATGATATAAATCGTTTGTATGATGCTTCAACCCGTATCTACGCAGCAGAGTCAAGATCTGCTTTCATCAAAGCAATAACTTCCATTGGATTGAGAAAAATGTGATGGAACCAATTACATCCATAGAATGAGGGATTGCTTAGTTGGTTATATCACATGGATATTTAGGATTAAATCCCTTGGTACGTTGTCCTTTTCTATTTGTGTGAGTTCTCTTTTGTGCGTGCAGGTTTTTTTCTCGCTTATGTGCGCACTTTTCCATGTGTGTGGGTGTTAGCATGTGTCTCACATCCCATTATTTTGGAATGTAAACAATTGAGTTGATACATTGTTAGCTCATCCATCACCATATGGTGTTTAACCCTAAGCACATGTGTATGATGTATGTTCAATTGATCATCTCACAAGGCGAGTGAGTTTTCATAGTTTGGGTAATTCACTTGTAAAGGAAAATGATTATTTAAACAAAAATATAAAAAAAAAGAGGTTTTCTCCAAAAGTACAAAAACTCAAAAATCACCTATTCAATATATAAAAAAAAAGTCAGAATTATCTTCTCATTCCACTGACCAACAAAAGGACACTTTTTTTTATCCAAAAAAATCCACACAATTTCATCCTCATACCACAAGATTATAAAAGGCAAATAATGTGAATTTTGAAATTTTGAGATGACCCTTACCCAGCTTTTTTTTTTTCTTATCTCTTAAAATAACCATTCACTTTACAAGTTCATTACCATAAATACCTCTCAAACCTCTATCTATTAGTAGAAAGATTTGATCCTTTACACAACTTAACGGTCAAAACTTTTATCTTACATTACTTTATAAAATTCAATCCAATAGTAAATACAATTTAAATTAAGAATTGTACTATTCAAAATGAATGGCATTCCCTTTAGAAACCTATTTTCAAAATTTATTTCAAAAGAAGTTGGTTCTTTACTTAGGATTGAGTATATCAGTAATAATGTGATTAATGTATATGATTAATAATGCATAAGATTTTACTAATTTATTATCAATTTGTGCTCAATCTTATGGGGTACAAACTTTTTATTAAAGTAAATTTTGAGAATATCACCGGTGGAGATTGATTGCTTTTCTTTTTTGAATTTGAAGCCGCTTCCATTCATTCAATGTAGAATTCAAGGCCATTAACTACCCCCCACCTACCTTTTCTTTTTATCTTTATATAACCCCCCACTTTGTTCAGCTCTTTCCAAGGCGCCCCTCACCCCCACCCCCACCCCCACCGCCACTACTCTGTGTGCCTCCGTGTGTGTTTTCATTTCTAAACAGAGTATAACAGAGCACGTAGTGAGAAAGAAGAAGATGCATGGAGGAGGAGGAGAGCACACACTCCTGTCTACGGAGATCGTGAACAGTGGCGTGGAAGCGTCGGGCCCCGATGCTGGCTCCCTAACCTTCTCTGTAAGGGTGCGTCGACGTTTGCCAGACTTGCTGCAGTCCGTGAACCTGAAGTACGTGAGATTGGGGTACCATTATCTGATCAACCATGCCATTTACCTGCTGGCAACCATGCCCCTGTTGGCCATCGCCTTCGGAAGCCTCACCAGTGAAGAGATATGGGACGATGCGAGCTGCGACCTCGCCTCGCTCCTTGGCTACTTCTCTGTCTTGGTCTTTACGGCCTTCGTCTACTACTTGTCGCGCCCGCGGCCCATCTATCTCATCGACTTTGCGTGTTATCGTCCGGCAGACGATCTCAAGGTGATAAGATTAAACCCAATCATATCATTATTACTAACAACAATAGTAGTAGTAGTAACAATAACATGCGTTTTCATATGATACTTGATGCGCTCTGCATGTGTAGGTTTTCGTTGATTTAGGTATATATGTCTAGCCGTAGGTAAATTCATAAAACTACTTTGGCGGGTCCATTTCAGGACATGGCCTATGGTTAAAGTGTTTGCTAAACAGAGAAATTGGGGCCACTAGATGCCGTCCAACTGTAAACTTATCAACTAATTCATTGCCTACAGCTTGAGGATCCCGATCTTTGAAAAGTTTTCGTCTACTAATTCGGTAGGCTTCAGGATCTTGAATTTGGCGGTCTGGCATTTGGTCAATTAAATTTTAACCGCCGAGACCCAGCATTGAACAGTCTGCAAGTCTGTGCACTCACTCGTAAGTCGCGCGTAAGCCGTATGAAGGTACACCCCCTGGTTTTACCTCTTTCCATCTCCTTCATTGCGCCTCACACGAGTCACGAGATGGGATGTGTAATGACTAATGACCGAAACATTCAATAACTACGCCTGAATAAAATATACAAGCATAAAACTCAATAATCAAGGATAAGAAACCAAAGAAAAGATGATGATGACGACGACCATGATACAATTATGGTGGTTAATTAATTGGACATCGGCATGATGGCAGATATCCAAAGAGGATTTCATTGAGCAAGCACGTAAGTCGGGAAAATTCGACGAGGATAGCCTGGAATTCCAGAGTCGGATCCTGAAATCTTCGGGCATCGGGGACGAGACCTACATCCCGAAGGCGGTCATGTCCCAAGAGAAATGCGCGACCATGAAAGAGGGTCGGGCGGAAGCATCGGCCGTCATCTTCGGGGCCCTGGACGAGCTATTCGACAAGTGCCGGATCCGCCCCAAGGACGTTGGGGTTCTGGTGGTGAACTGCAGCCTCTTCAACCCCACCCCTTCCCTCTCGGCCATGATCGTCAACCACTACAAGATGAGGGGCAACGTGCTCAGCTTCAACCTCGGAGGGATGGGCTGCAGCGCAGGCATCATAGCCCTCGACCTCGCCCGGGACATGCTCCAGGCAGGCCCTAGCGCCAGCGGCGACCTGGCCGTGGTCGTCAGCACCGAGATGGTCACCTTCAACTGGTACCAAGGCCGAAACCGCTCCATGCTCATACCCAACTGCTTCTTCCGCATGGGCTGCTCTGCTGTGCTCCTCTCCAACCGCAGGCGTGACTTTCGCCGCGCCAAGTATCTCCTCGAGCATCTCGTCCGTACTCATAAGGGCGCGGATGATAGGAGCTTCAGGTAATCATTTCATGTCTTGATGTGTTGATCAATATGAATTGAATTGTGCTGAATCAATCATCCATCCATCCATCCATCATTATTATTCATCCATGACCATCACTATCCATTCATCTATCTCCCTTATAGATCCATATATCAAGAGGAAGACGAAGAGAGGATCAAGGGTCTGGCCATCAGCAGGGACGTGATGGAAGTGGGTGGGCAAGCTCTCAAAGCCAACATCACGACGCTTGGCCCACTGGTCTTACCCCTGTCGGAGCAGCTCATCTTCTTCGTGACGCTCGCGTGGAGGCATTTGGTTGGGGGAGGAGGAGTGCAAGCGGGGGCCGGGTCGATGAAGAAGAAGCTGCAGCTGTACATACCGGACTACAAGTTGGCGTTCGAGCACCTGTGCGTGCACGCAGCGAGCAAGGGCGTGCTGGACGAGCTGCAGAAGAACCTGGGGCTCCGCGACAGCGACATGGAGGCGTCTCGGATGACGCTGCATCGCTTCGGCAACACCTCCAGCAGCACCATATGGTACGAGCTCGCTTACCTCGAGGCCAAGGAGCTCGTGCGCCGTGGCGATCGGATCTGGCAGCTCGCCTTCGGCTCTGGCTTCAAGTGCAACAGTGCCGTCTGGCGGGCCCTGCGCCGAGCCAGCACGCCCACCAGGAGCAACCCATGGCTCGATTGCCTGCACCGCTACCCCGTCCAGCTCTAGCCTGCTTCCACTTCCCCGTCATAAAAAGTTTTTTAAGTTTGCTATAATTTTTTAGTTCCTTCTGCTGCTCCTCTTGGGCCAACTGTAACTGTATTTTCAATTGATCATTCCTCTTTTTAAGTTTCTCTAAGGAAAATTGAAATGGAGATGACCAGGGTCATTTCTCATCGATGATGATCGATTAAATCATACTGTGTAAAACCTGTGGACTACAGATAAAAGGTATTAGATTGACTATGTCGTGGTCCATTTGGATGTAAGTAATCATTTTCCTTATATGCACATACACATATATGCCTGTAGGGCCCACTGTACCCATTGTTGGTCCATCCAAATGGACAAAAAACAGGCCCCGGCCCTTAAAAGTATAAATTTTTTTTTCTAAAACTGAAGCAATTTAATAAATATCAAATACAAATGCAGTGATGCTTAGGGCTTGTTTGGTATCTCTACTCTTTTTTTTATAGACACATCTAAAATAGAGCCATTAAAAAAAGATGCTAGAATAAAAAAAAAACGCATTTGGTAAGGCACAAATCTATTTTAAATACCTTGCCTCTATATTTTAAGACCCAAAAGCTCTATTTTTCATCTGCCTTTGGAACATTTGGATTCTAGAGGATTTGCCTCTAAATGTCTAAAGCGGACAGAGTCTAGAATTTTGTGCCAAACGCTCTAATTGTTCAAACCTCTGTCCGATTTAGACATTTAGAGAAATAGAGGCATAAAATAGAGATGCCAAACATGGGCTTAGTGTTATTGAGCACTAAGTCACTCATGGTGTAACAGATTGCTATTAGTTTCTAAGAGGTAAAATTATCTTTTTTTATCTTTTAGTTTAAGAGAGAAGTCTTTCTTAAAGGTAAATTGGTCAAAAAAATAGAGGGAAAGAGCGCTGAGGGAGCATATAACTAGTATAATTTTTATAAATAAATAACATAAATAAAAAGCTTACAAAGTTCACTAAGTCAACTTAATTTCAATGAGGCCTCCACCAAGCCTTTGACTTTTCTTATGCTCAAAGTTTGAGGCCAAAATATCTTTTTATCTCAAGGAACAAATCATTTAATTTTCTTTTTAAGGATAAATTGGTCGAAAATAAAAAAAAATTGAGGATCTCGTTAACTTTTGCTTAATTTGATTATGAGTCAAAAGGAGATTTTGGTACACAAAATCTTCCAATCATTGGAGGGTTTTTTGAACTCCTGAATTTCACGGAACGATTACTAGTGACTTACAATTTTTTACATAATATAGAACAATGTTTTAATTTCTGGAATAACACTTTTTTAGGGTACGTGCCAATTCGTTTTGGACTAAATGAGTTAATCTGGTACCAATCGGAATTTTAAATCATGGATTGCAGCATCCTGACGGGTTAAAAAACATAAAGATTGTGGAATTATGCACGTACCAAACGTCACTCCCATTTAAATTTGTTGTTGCAGACATTGATTGCAGTCATTACTTCAATTTAATGGTCAACGTGACTGACCGGGCCCCTTTATGCCCACAAGGGCCCCGAGGAGCATACTCCTTATCGGCTGCGGATTCTCGGAGGTAAAAGGCAAGATGAGGTATGTGTTTTGGCCTAATGTCATAGAAGCTCGAGTAAATTGATAAAATGAGGGATATGTGCTTTGGCTTATTGTCATATGAGGATTTAAAAAAGAAGAGAAAGAAATAAAAAACACTTTAGATGACCACTTAGCCTAAAAGATCATTTTAACCGACATTGCACCAGATCAGTTATTTTGCCTGAAAATGTGTGTTTTTTTTTTCTATCACTTTCAACTAGCGTCCCCAGCAATCTTAGTTTTATGACGTTAAGAGTCCCTAGAAACCCTATAGTGTACACAAATTAGAACAAGATAAGCATGTTTTCTCGTCCTCTTCTTCCTGACCGTAGCCCTGACCCTGATCCTGTCCTGTCTACTTCACCTCACCCTCTGACCACTGTAGGAAAGGTAGGCATGGCTTCTTCTCCGCATTCCCCTCTAAATCAAATCTAATCAAGTCAAATCAAGTGAAACCTACCTCTACCTCTTTAAGGATTCAAATATTGAAATGAAGAAGGTATGTATGGTATGGTATGGTATGTATGAATGCATATTGTTGGTTGTTAGGTTGGTGTTAGGGAGAGAGAAGAAGAAGAAAATATTATTTTTTTGATGTTGTTTGGGAAGGAATAAATGAAGAGGCGGAAGCAGTAGCTACAAAAGAAGAAGAGACTTGGCCAAAGAAAAGGAGCATAACATAAAAAGGAACAAAAAAGAAGAAGGAAGAAGAGTTAGAGTCGTCGTTCCAACGCGACAACTTTCTCTTCTGATTTGATATTCATGCGTCGTTCCTAAGAAAAACATGAGGAAACACGGCTATTTTGTTCGAATTTATGCACACCGCAGAGTCCCTAAGGACCCTTAACATCATAAAACTAAGATCACTAGGGACGCTAGTTGAAAGTGCTAAAAATAAAACACATCTTCAGGCAAAATGACTGATCTTGTGCAAGGTTAGTTAAAATGATCTTTTAGGCCCATTGCTCACTTAAAAGTCTTTTTTTGGGTAAAATCCTCATGTCATATTATTTAAGTTGGGGGCTTTGTGAATAAGAATACTTTTGAAATGAGAGATTTTCTCTTGCGAAGTAGAGAGACACAGCACGAAAATCAATCCAGCTAGTTCTTAAAAATGCATGGAGAGCCTGAGCTTGAATCATAACGCTGGCTTCTTCACATTTTCCTTTTTTTATTTTTTATTTTTTTTAATTTCTTCTCCATTTAAAGGCAACCTATTGTACAGTGAAATGGACCCTTTCCTTCTATACTCAATCCACATGTCTTGAATTTGGAGAAGATGACGGATAATGCTTGATTATAATTAGATGTTGAAGTTACATCTTATCCACTACTCGTAACCCTTTTTAAAGTCAAGATACACGAAGCTCGATTCTATCTATATTATAAAGCCTCTAGTCAGTCATTAAAAGGCATCTCTAAATCCTTAATTGATCTACTTGTTGGTTGTTGGAAGTTGAAATAAATTCTGGTCGCTCAAGTTAGTTGGAATAATAGATCTGTAAATGTTTTGTCCTCTATAGGCCCACGGGATAAATGGGAATCTGTCAAAATTTTGTTGATGCAGCTACCTTTCCTTTTCTCTCCTTATTTTCTTAAAAAACTAATGACTAGAGTAGTCAAAGAGGAGCTCTAGTTGTATACCAACTATCCATTCACGGCTTCAAAAAATATAACAAATCATTTTTAATTTTACTGTGATTTATGGTGGTCGACTAATTCATTAATTCTCCTTTTGAATTTAGTTGAAGTAATGGACAAACATCTTTTTTTAAAACATGTCATTGGTCATTCATATGTGTTGATTATATTGAGTCCTCTTTTAAATTGACCAGGACACCCGTTATCCCATTAAACTATAAACCCAAGATATTCCCTTCGGATATCATCAAAGGGCAAGGCTACAATACAGCAGCGCTGCATCTTAGTATGATGCAGCGCTTGGCATATGCAAGTGGGTGGGGCCCATTCTTTTTATGACTCAGGGGCACGGTGGATGAACTTGGGAGGGTCATGAAATACAGGGTGATCTTCGGAGATCCTCGCCTCCTTCAGTGCTGCCCTGCACCCAAGCTCGTATACCTTCTTGCATAACTCATCTAAATGGGTTCGTAAGCCGTGGTCACATCCCTCACTCCATCCCGGTACGAAGCAACCACCTCAGCCTGCAGGGATTCCTCGAGTTCGGCCTACTCCTTTCATATGGTCTCCCTCTCAGCCTGTAGACGGGCTTCAACTTTGGTCTTGGATTTGGCTAAGGCTGTCAGCTCATTCTGTAGTTTCAGCAACTCGACCTTGAGCTGGGCAGCCCTCTTTGACTTCACATTGACCGCCCCCTTCAGATCGCGCGTCTCCGTCCTCAACCGGATGATTTTGGTTGCTGTCGAGTCCATCTCTGTGGCGAGTTTCGCGTTTTTCTCCTCCAGCTCCTGCACCCGCTCGCCACTCGCCTCGAGAGCGGATGCGATCTTCCTCTTCTCCTCCTCTAATTGAGAGGCCTTGGAGGAGCCGTGCAGGGCCCTCGTCAGTACCACCTCAAGCTTCTGAACATTCTGCACAAGAAAGACCAGTCAGAAGGTCGTTGAGATAAAAAAACTACAAAGTCAGAAGAAAAAAGGGACTAGACTTACTGCTATCGACGCTTGCATCGCCGACATCACCAGAGCCGCGTCCTCAAGCTTTTCAAACTTCTCCATGTCTCGAGGGAGGCAGCAGGCTCTAGTGATCGCGCCCAGGACAACAGAATTGTCGCAAAGCCGGTCATGAATCGTCAGGGGCCTCCCCGGCTGCAACATCAAGTTCAGCAGGAAAGGGGGGCCACAGATGAGCCTTTTCGTCGAGTCGAGCTCGGGGCCCTTCTCCTGCAAAGTGTCCTCCTTCCTTGGAGGTACGCTCTCCTTCACCAGCGGGACACTCCCCTTTCCCGGTGGGGCACTCCCCTTCTCCAGAGGGGTGCTCTTCTTCTCTAAAGGGGCGCCCCCCTTCCCGAGCTCCTTCCCTGACGGCCCCTCTTGTCGAGGCCTCTTCTCTACCGGGCCTCCCTTTTTGTTGCCCTCAGCGGGGAGCTTTTGAGGGCCCTCGACAGGGAGCTTTATAGGGCCCCTCGATGGAGCGCCAGACGCGGTGGAAGACCCCTTGACGCCGGAGACTGGGGGCATCGACGCTAGGGGAGTTGGGTTACCAAACGCCTGGGACTCCAAGTCCACGAACTCGACATTGGGCCGACGCCTTTGCAGCAGCATCTCCTCTTCTTCCTCTTTTTTCAAGCTCGAAGGGAAGGCGTCCACCGCCTGTTGGGGGTCGACGGGCTAGTCCGCGGACGCCGAGGTGGAAGCCTTGACTCCTAGGGGGAACACCAGCTTCACGTTTGGCTTCTCGTCCTCGGGTTCTTCGACCGGAGGGAGATTGCCGGGCCTTCGGGGGATGAACGAGCGGTAGACGGGCTGATAACCGAGAAGGTCCCAAGCCACGCAACCACTGTGGCCTTGGTACTTCTTTACAGCTTTCAGCCACTCAACGTTCCGCCTCCACCCAACCTTGAGCGCCTCCTTCTTCCTCTCGTTGTGACCTACTCGGCAAGCAAAACCCATAAGTTCGGCAGAATAAGAAAGGATAAGATAAATGATCATTGAGCTCGGCGTTTACTTAGGGGTTTCCCGAGACGGCGGGGTATCTTGAAGAATCTGGCCGCCGTGGCCTCAGACGCTGCGAACTCCCATTCTCTGGAGACGAACAAGCGGTCGTCCCCGGCGTGCCAGCTTGAATCCTCTAATTTGTGGACAAAGAGCTCCGTTTTTGGCTTCCCGCGGAGGTAATAATGGTGCTTGGACCCCACGGCCTTGCACAAATCATATACATCCTCGATGTCGTGGACATCGAGGTTGATCCATAATATTCTATTGAGCTCGGCTGTGCCCATTATTATTTTAAAGCTATTGGGCATCAGCTGGCAGGGGCATAGTTTCCAAGTCCGGAGGCACTCTCTCAAGAGTGGATGGATAGGAAACTGGACCCCTCCTTCCACGATGGACACCAAGGGGAACGGCATCCGGCCATTCCGGCAGATTATGCCATTAAAACCGTCATCCGGGTCATCTATCCTAATAGGGACCTCCTTTGGTATCCTATACATGTTCCTAGTGGGGTATCTACCCAGTGCCTGTATGCTCTCATCTCCAAGATCCGGGGCAGAGAAAGCTAGACAGAGAAAGAGACAGAAAAACCCTAGCAGAAGTCCTAGCAGGAGCAAGAGAAGCACAAAGAAGGAAAGGCGGCGAGAGACTCATAAGGATCGAAGAAAGCACGAAGGGTTGCAAGGACGAGCACGGATCTTTTTCGCAGAAGGCTCTCGCTGCAAGGGTCCTCTCTTTTCTCAGAATGCCAAAGTAGGAGAATGGAGAAGACGCCCTGTTTTTATAGAATAGAGGCATCTGTTCAAGTTTCTAGGGCATGCTGTCAGAGCGTCGCTTCGGGAGCCGCACACATCGCTTCGGGTTAGCCGTACAACCTATCAAGTGGTGACACGTAATGGGACAGTACACGTTCCGCTTCCGTGCAGCCTTTGCAATCAGTTACCTCGGGCAGACGAAGCGACGTTAGCGCCTTCAGCCAGCAGAGCAACGCAATAAAGATTGGACATTAACAACCGCTGGAGCTACGAGCTCGGTGCAAGGAATAACCCCTAATTCTTAGCTCCTAACCCCCGAGTTGCGGAACTCCCGAGGTCAGGAGCTAGGGGCAATTGTGCGGGGTATTTCGTTGATCCTGAAATTACTTTCAGTCTTAAGAAGGAGTACCAACTGGGCTTGCTTTGGGCCCGGCCTCGCTCAGCTCGGCGATAGCGCCAGCTGGCTTCAAGTCCGAGCCCACCTCGGTAGCAGTACCGAGCCCGTTCCCTTGAGTTCGGCATCTCGCATCTCGGCAGTAGTATCCAAGCTTGCACCCACGACTTCAATGACTTCTCCAGTTCGGCTCTGTTAACCGAGGTGAACACTGAACGTCGTATCCCCATTATGTGACGAGACAGCTACATTGCAGAACGTACTGGCAGATAGGGTAGTCGTCGATTACTGATAAGGGGTCGTCCCTATCAGGCGATCACGTCCGCATTTATGTGTGGGATTGAGGAGAGATCCGATGGGACAGTACTCTCGCCTACCCCCACTGAGGATCCTAGGTATGGGCTGATGGGATAAGCTCCCTCGCCTACCTCCACTGAGGAAGTCTCCACACTCTTCTACATATACCTGCATGGTAAGTCCATAACAGGTACGCATATACACCGTGCAAGACATTACACCATTTCCTGAATCCTCTTCTTCCTCACTTCACCCTAGTTCAGTGACTGCACTAACTCAGGCGTCGGAGTGCCTTCGGTTGACAGCAGCTAGGGGCCCTGACTTTTGTCTCCCTTTCAGGTTCAGGATTTCCAGCAATAATCCTAATCAGCTGAACAGCATCATCACAAGCTCCATTACCATCTAAACTAAGTCCGTTATTTTTAGACACTTACAGGAGCCATCTTATTGTATTAAAAACGAGAAACAAATGCAGGCGAGACTAATAACAACAAAATGACAAACAAAAAATGCAAAATGTAGGGACATATAGTGCTTAAGTACTCTGGACTGCCACAAAAAGACTACAGCAGTTTAGGCAGCAGTCCCTGCTGTATTCTGAACATAGAAAAACTTTCCCCATTCTTGGAACCTCCCAGATTTCAGGGGCGCATTTTCCAGGTCCTCAAAAGGCAGGGAGCCAACACAGCCTTAGTGAAATTCAGTTCACGCAATATCTGATATTTGTACAGAATTGAGGTACAAAAATCATATTAAGTTTGCTTTAAGATGTCCGTTTGCACCCATATGGGCATTCTACATCCAACTAATCTACGTGCTGTTTTAATAAGATGGCAACTCTGCACATCAGTTGGAAAAGAACGACATTTTAGAAATGTAACATAAAACAACACTATCAAAGGCGAGCAACTTTGTTGGACATTGAAAAATGACTCTCAAGTCTTTAAAAGTATACAACCAATGAATCCAGTCACATTCAAGGATATTTAAGTCAATAATAATAGGAATAAAATTGGATAGATACAGGACTGAAATTCAGAAGTTCGGATTTTGAGGAGGGAGATGCAAAATAAAAGGAGAAAAAAGGAGGAGATTGAATGGGTAGCATTAGCAAAACTTGGGATATTATTATGTTCGCTCAAGCAATAAGAGGTACTATGTTAGTCAACCAATCAATTCTTAGAAAATACATCATATTGCCTTCATTGATAATGGCTAAAAACCTCGGCCACATGTTTTTATTTCAATTCAAAGACGTTATCCAGCTGTTTGTACCAAAATAAATTACATAAATTGAAAAAGAAATGAATTGATAAAAAAATGGAATTTTCAAATCCGGCCAATTCTTTATATTCTGATAGTTACTCAGAGAATCTCATTCCTGAATGAAGTTACAAGACAGTTATTATTATTAGTACTTTACTCATGTGGAAAGTTCTCATCAGGATTCAGGACTTTATGCTTATAGCATGCATGGTAATTACCCAGCCCATGAAAGGAAAGCATTTGAGAAAGATACAAAGCAGTACTGGAACATTATAAGTTGACATAGGTACCTATGCACATATTCTGAAGCCTCCCCTGGAGAGTCATACTGAATAATATATCTAAGTTTTGGAAAATCCAAGCCTCTTGCAGCAACATCCGTGCATAAAAGCAGTGCTGAATTTTCAGTATTGAATCCTTGAAAGGTTGCCCTTCGTCCATCATGTTCCATGTTTCCATGCAACCGAAAAGCCCTGCATTTGACAAAAGTCTGCTTTTGATTCACTTCTAGTTGTGGATCATATGACCACTGAAATTCACTTATAAGAGAATAGTGAAAATCTACTGCATCACATGTTGAGAAGAAGACCACAATCTGCAAAATGAACATGTCAGAAAACTTGAGTGATTGAATCAAAGAATTAGAGTATGATGACAGCATCTAGTCATAAAACCCTTGAATCTTTTTATTTTTATTTTTATTTTTAAACGCATAAAACCCTTGAATCTTGAACAGCTAAAAATGTTAAAATTTGGTGTCAGAACATTAAAGAATAGGTATCACGTAGGGGTGTTCATGTGCCGGGCCGGGCTGAGGAATATCCAGGCCCGGCTCGACTTTTAAAATATAGGCCCAAGCCCGGCCCTAGCCTGACTTGGGCCAAAAGTGCCTGGTCCGAGCCCGGCAAATCTCAAAGTGTCTGGGGTGGATGAGTGCTTTTCCAGCCAAAAACAGATTGCTTAAAATGTCCCAAGCTTGGTGTGACACCCAGTTACACCCAAACCGGCTCATCATAGCCTATAGTATAAAGACTGCCACCCTAAAAGAGATTAATAGGTAATTCACACTACAAGAAAAATTACATATAGCGGCGGATAAAAACCGCCGCTATATGTATGAAAACTGCCGTTAATACCTTTTGTAGCGGAAAAATGTCCGCCGCCACTTTTGTCGTTGATACTCCTGTCGCTGAATGTATTTGCGACGGAAGAGGGGTTGCTGCAAAAAAATTATCAATAGCTGTGGTTGTAAACCGTTACTAATTATTGTAACTTGTAGCAGCAGACATTACAAACTGCTGCAAACTTATAGCAGCAGAAATCACAATCTGCTGCTGTAATAGAATAACTTCTACCAGCGAACATCACAAACTGCTGCTGTAACTTATAGCAGCTGACATCACAAACTGCTGCTGAAACTTATAACAACACACTTCACAAACTGCTGCTGAAAACAACAGATATCCATTCACAACAGAATTTACTTCTATCTCAAGCAACCGGACCTAAATCAAAAGTTCAATAATCCATTAAATAAAAAGCAAACACCAATCATACAACACATTCAAGTTCACTTCTTGGTTCCTGAATTCTCATCTCATTGCCAAACTAGTCCCTCATGCAGTCTATTGCTGCAACTGAATGTTACAACATGAATAAACTTTGCCCCAGATAGATTATATTAGATTACAATGACAGATGCATATCTCTTGTAACTAGAGTTCTTTTGTTCTTTCCCACTAATTCCCACTATCCCAATCCAAGGAAGAAGAAAGGATCTTGGAAAGAAATCTGGACCACCTAACTGATCCCCTCTGTGTCTCTAAAACCCATCCAGTTGGCTCTGTTTAAGGCTATGATATTCAGGTGAGGCATTGTTCCATTGACAGTCTCCATTCCTTTTACCCGTTGTCCTCTGATAAAATGGCATTGAAGCAGTTAGAGCTTTGCGAGGTTTCTACAAGACTGAAAAGGGCAATGCCGATGTTGCGGTGAGTGTCATACTGGATTCCAACAGAATCGCTGCCCAGTTTTAGGCCGGTTCCCCACCCAGCCATACCGACAGCATATGCTGAAGTCCGGCATGCTGCGTGGAGGTAGAACCATGCAGGATCAGCTGACTTGAACACCTTCATGTATCTGGCTATGATGACACCAAGAGGCATTAAGATACCCCAGCTGACTGCACTCAACACTCCATGAACCTGAAAACCAATTCAAGCATTGTATAATGAGAAAAGAGGTTTCAACATTCATAGACCAACAAACATGTTTGCAAAGAAGGAACTGAGCTATGGGTATAGATTTAGTGATTCATTGAGGACTTGAATTTAATCAAGAAGAATTCAAATGAATTAAATAAGTCTTTCAACTTATCAAGAAGACCCTTTGAAACTTCTTAAGAGATGAATTAAATAGTTTTCCCATAAATTCCCAAATATATATACATAAAACAGATGCATGCTGCAAAATCCAAAATCCAAAATCCTTCAAAGAACAATGCAGTCTTATTGCTTTTCTTCTTAAGCTTTGGATTCACTATAACCTACCAAGAGGAAAACAAAATGAAAATGACAAAGAAATTTAAGATGTAAATCATCCAAAACACCTTAAGTGGATCATTGGATGTCTTCCTTGTCTCGACATCAACTTACCAAAAGATCAAAGGGGCGCCTGTCTTGTGCTTCAATTTCCTCCTTCCGAGCGTAACTTATATATTCCTTTGTATCTTCCAAAACAATGATCTGCAGGAAAAGCAAATGCAATAATTAGTCAAATGAAAGATAAATCACAATGTTTTATCAATAGAGGGAAGGGGCATGCCATTTGTATAAAGTCAAAGATCTCAGTAGTTCCACAGTTTTTGCCAGTCCACCATAAAGATCTTACTTGTATTATATAATTTCACATGAAGAAGATAAGCAAAGAGGGGAAGGGAGATGAACGGCACATTAAAATTATCTGAATATTATCTGAATCTCACTTGTAATGCATGATATTTATACTTCGTTCCGTTTCATGATGGAAAATTTGAGAAAATTATAGCAATTAGTAGAAGCCATTTTCGAGAATGAATGCACATCAACTAACACTGCAACACATCTGCATAAATTATAAATTGCAAACATACTATCACATTGCATCAACTAAGACTTTAACACACACCAAAACTTCATACGTGATCAGCAGAACTCATTTTCAAGAATGTGTACAATCCAAGCTTCATCAAAGTTCCATTCTAACATACAGCAATCAGGACCATGAATCTGGTATTGCATATAGATTGCTTGCTTTGAAGTTCAGACACTTTAGATACTAAAATAGCAAATGGGTCTTTCCTATTTTTCATCACCTGTTGCTGTTGTTTTCTGAGCTACCAAAATCTTCCTCATTCTCAGACCTCCTGGCCTTCACCGACTTCTCGATACTCAGTCGACTCCTGGCCGACAACCCGTCTGACTCAGTGGGCAGTGAAGCTGGTCCTTTTTACACCAATGCCAATCTCAATCAGCCCATGGTCAACAGCAGCAGCAGCTACTTGCATCAAAAGCTACCCTAGCAAGAGTTATCTGCTCTTTCTTCAGAGAACCAGCTCAAGCGCCAGAGACCCATGGCATTGAGCTCAAATGAAGGGGTTCTGCACCACACATCAAAGAAATTCAACAACAATTCATGCAACTTCACCAACATAACTAATCAGTTAGACACTCCACAATACAACTTACTAAATCAGTCATTCTTCAACCAGCAGATACTGTTGAATTCTCATCTTGAATTCTAATGAATTACACATCCACTTTGCTGGGAGCATTATGACAGCAAGGAACCAAGAAAAGTTCCATTGGCATTGTTTAATGATCAGGGTCTAGTATGTACAGATAGAACAAGAATCAGTATGTTCGTAGAATGTTGGAAGGATACATAAGAGTTTAAAAGCTTGAATGGTGTCAAAAAACAGAGACATCATTCAGAGCAGGTGAGAGAACACAAGCTTGGGCCACCATGCCCCAGGCCCAGACACATGCCTGGCCCCAGGTTTGGTAACACTTTCCATTCAGACAACCAGGCCTCTTAGAGTCTGTCACTCTGTCATGGGCCCATCCATGGGCTGAGGCTGAGCCCCGACCTCAAATTCATGTGCAACAATAAAACAGACCATATTCAGAGGCCAATCTCAAACACATTTCAGTGGCATACTGGCAGCCTTACATGGGCTATTCATTTTCTGGGTAAAGTTTCATTAATGGAAAATTGTGTAGGAATAAAAATATGTAGTATAAGGCTTTAGCTTAAGAGAACCGATTTTCACCTGCATAGCTCTCTCCTACAAAATATACTTCCCTTCCTTTATATTGAGGAAATCGCTTGAACCACTTCTGTAGAAATGCTAACAAGTGCTTCGCTACATGGGGATGGCTTAAAAATAATGAGTGGTAGAAAAGATGATTACTAGATAACAATCAGATATAATTTCGAAGAACGAATAAGAATCATATGGAAAAAAAACTAAGTAGTACCAGTCCTTTCATCTCCATTGGTCAGTAAATCTTGGGAATTGTTTGAATAGGAGAATCCAACACCAACAGGGGAGTCAAGGAACATCATATTGGCCACTGCCAAATGACACAAGCAATTAGACCCATAAATGGATGAAAATACAACTCACGCCCTCTTCAGATGTCAGGAAGACCCAACCCTATAGAAAATGAAGGAAATGAATATATTTTTCCTTATCAACAAATTAACACACTCACGCCCAAGTCACAAATCCCAGCAAAAAAGTATCATTTCCATCCTTCTCCCCAAAAGGGTGTGCAATTCCTGACCATAATAGGGTTAAAAAATGAAGAAAAACAACTACCAGGAATAAAGTGAAACCAATTTATTATCAAAAGAAAGGAAAAAGTGGGTGTCTTTTGTACCTTGATTCCATGAGTAAGGGTTCAAAAATAGACTCTTTCCATCTGCATTAACACAAAAAGGGTCTACTTCCTCTGCCAACCCATAAGCAATGGAAGAACATCCAGGTCCTAGAAACATATGTTGGATCAGAGATTAAAATAGAATTCAAAAGAAAAATAAGTAAATAAAAAAAAAAAAACCAAACAATCTCATCTAAAGTCAAATATTGCAAGTTTTCTCCCTTCTTCCAACAAATGTATATTTGGAAAAAAAAAATAAAGTAGCAGCAAGAAACCAGTTCTGAATCAAAGTTCTGAATCATGTAGTGTTTCATGGCCCACTAAAGTGAAAATATCGGTATATTAAAATTCAGTATGTTAAACTTCTCCAGCTACAGCCTTTTCAATTTATTGTGCAAGTTCCCAAGAATAAACAATGTGAGAAGAAACTATCAGCCAAAGCACACTTACATCACATCAGAAAGTACGCCTAAGAAAGTACCAACAAGAAGAGAAGCAGCATATCCCACAAATAGAGTGCCCACCACCCACTCCCTGCTGAGACCATAGTAACCAACTCAAATTCCCCAAACACTGATCCAGGCCCTTCAATGACTGAAGAAATAAATACATAAAACAGAAAAGTGTCATAAACATCAACATTGGAATTTACCAAAGAAAGTAGGAAAACAGATAAATGAAGTGAAAATTAGTTTCTCAGATCTTCAGTATTTAATAACAGTGCGCGAGATGCAGATATATGAAATCTAGAAATCAGCATAAATAATTAACCCAGTGTATTAAAAACAAAAGGAGAAGAACTGATGGATACACTAAAATTGCAGGAGATTTTATGTCCTGCATATTGCAAAAATTAACAAAGAAACTGAGTACTGAACTGAAATCAATAGAATTAATCATACTGAGACAGAAATAATAAAACCCAATCACACCCACAGAGCAAAATGCCAGAAAACAAAAACCCACTTCACGAAATTAGCAGAGACTCTGATGAAGATAGAAATAACATCAACAAAATCAATGACACCCACACCATGTAAATAGCTAAAGTGAGATAAGCAAACTGAAATCGAGAAATTCAGTCAAACCCAGATTACAGAAGCTGCAATAATGCAAGCAACAGTTCTGAAATCACCAAACCCAAATCATACTCAACTGTAAAGATAGCAATAATCGGCAAGAAATCGTATAAAAAAAAACCATAAAAGAGGAGATCAATGGTCAAAATCCAATCCAACCCAATAATTGAAAACAATAGATGATGAGAAAAAACTGACCTGAAGCAAGAGAGTAAACGAGCAAGAAATGCCTCTGAAAACGCAGAAAAGGCGACCCCATATCGAAGAATGAATTGGACTTTCCAGAGGTGTTTGCGAAGTAAGGAAGAAGGATAATGGAAGAGATACAACAACAGAAATATTAAATGTACTCAAAACAGATTGACTCCATTAGCTGACGCAACACATTTCTCATCTTCTTGTCGGCACACTATCTTCACTCCTCTTTCATGTCATATCAGCTTATAACACTTTCATTCTCATCCAAAAACTAGAAATTATCCTCACCCTTCTGCATAAACAAATCAACTAAAACATAATACTGCAAAATGAGTACTTGGGTGAGTCCTATACTTTTCCCAAACATCAGTAGGGCAAAGAGGAGACTTTTATTCAAAACTGATTGCAGTTTTGAATTTTGGACAAACCCAGAGCAAGAAGCAATCTCAAAAAAAAAAAAAAAAAAAAAAAAAAAAAAAAAAAAAAAAAAAAAAAAATTGAAAACAAGAGAACGCCACAAGAATGACTGCAGTGCAATTCATAGAAAATGAAGAACAGAATTATGAATCATTGCATTCCAACTAGAATGAATCTTACAAGTCTACAAACCCATATGTCCAAATTGAAGAAAAAACCAAGAACAGTGATGTGAATCTTTGCTTTTCCAATATGAAATGATCCTACAAGTCTCCAGTAAACAAACCCATGTCTCCTAATTCAAGAGAAAATCAAGAACAGTGATATCAGTCCTTACATCCCAACCTGTAAAAATCCTGCAACAAACAAACCCATCTCTCAAATCCAGCAAAATCAAAGCGAAGATCCCATTTCATGGAATTCAATGCAACAGACAATCATGCAAGAAAACCAAGCTCAACCCACATCAAAGCGAAGATCCCATTTCATGGAATTCAACAGCTGCAGCTCGTGCTTCAGCAGTTGCAGCTCGTGCTTCAGCAATTGAAGCTTGTGGGCCATATATATCAGAGGGAGTGACACCTAATCCAAATGTACGAACCTAGCCATGTTTATCTTCTCCCATCACTTGGGTGAAGATGTCATCTCATGTTGTCCTGCTTTGTGAGCTTTCCGGAAGTTGGCTAAGTCTTTCCTTGAGCTGTCTCTGCAATTCAGAATTTTGGGCTTAAAAACTCATCAATTCTTGCATACAAATGTATTCAACCAGCAGCTATAGCAATGAACGTTGACAGTTTGATCCATCCGATATGTAGACATGGCACTTATACACATCTGATATGTAGACAGTGAAACCCAAACTCGACAAACTTTTTGGCCAGAATTTGGGACAAACTCCCATGTGGCACAATCCTAGAGGTGCAACCTTTGAAAGAGGGGGAAAAAGCACCTCTAGGATTGTGCCACATGGGAGTTTGTCCCAAATTCTGGCCAAAAAGTTTGTCCAAGTAGAAGGGTTGAAACTCTTATGTGCAGATAAGAGCTGATTGTAGCATATAGAAGGTGACAAGATGAGCTGATTGTAGCATATAGAAGATAACAAGACAAGAGCTGATTGTAGCATATCAAAGGTAACAATTTGAGATTTAGCCCATAAATTTTATAATACCAGCAATGGAAATTATACATGAACATGTGATGGATAAGTAAAAAAGGTTTTGACTCTTTTATCAATGACAATATAAATGAATGAATGACGGCTGATGCACCCTTTGAACCCTGCTTTTGCAAGATGCAGCATGCTAAACGCTTAACAATTATAACAAGCAACATTCCTCATTCTTGAAACATCCATTGCAAAATTCAGCTGAGGCAAAGTAGGAAATGCCGGTCTCATATACTGAGGGAAAATACTAGATATGTCCCCCCATTCCACCCACCGATTCGGATGGATCAAACTGTCACCGGTCTCAATAATTTGCAAAGCATCAAAGAATATAGAAACTATGGTGGAAGAGGCCAGCTAGAACACTAGAATTACCTTTTCTTTTATTTTGGCAAAAAGAGATTGGTTTTCAAACCCAAATAATATTTTAGCATGTTCAACAAGGATTAAACATACCATCACGTCCTCTAATGCTTGATCCACGAGATGCCCATCTCGGCGTGTATGAGTCACTCGGAACACTTCCATCCGGTCCGGCACCTGCCCATCTCGTGCCCGCTATAACCATTTAAAATAGTTAGATTAAAAACAATGAGATGGATATCCAAAGTATTATATTAACAAAAATGATTTAATTAAATAGAAATTACCGCTTCATCGCGTATTCGGGCAAAACTTTTTGTTCTGGCCGTATGACTCATCGTCTGTGATTCGCGATTTATTGAATTTCTCTTGCTTCGCGCCTATTTATAATAATGCAAACATTAGTTTTTTGAAGAAGATAAACAAAAGTAAAAGCAAAATTAAAAAATTCGTCTTAGAAATCATAAAGTTCTTATTTATTTCACACCACCCCCTCCTGAGACCCCCAAAACGTAACGAGCGACGCCCATTGGTCTGGATTCACTCTAGCAGGACAGTGCTGCAACCGCTCCCGAATGGTATGATATGGGTTATAATATTTCTTCTTTAATGAGGCTTTCCAATTCCTCCAGCTACGACTTATTGCAAAGAAAACCCATCTCTTCGATTTCTCGTTATTGTCCAAATCAAATGTTGCCTGCAAAACATACATGAAAAACTCGACATCAGCACAAATAAAACACATGCTATCATCATAATTGAATCAATTACATTAATACCTGTATAGCCTGCCACATATCCGTTGTCCGCTCTGCAGGCATTCTCCTCCAATCAGAATAATTGAGTTTACATGAAACTTGAGTAGAATGCCCTCTTTGGACATGGACATGATCTGGGAAGCACTTCTAGTCTTTAATTCGTAGAATGTTCACCTCGAAACTTGTTTCCAACCAGTTGCATTCTATACTATAACATTAGCAACTATGTGGACAAAATATGAATGCATTCTGCTATAAGGATTTCATTGAATTTACTGGCTTCGCTTCGTGAAAAATAGGCTACATTTTAAATTAAAAAGTGCAATGTGAAAATAGATATTCAAGATCCATCTCTGTTTATTCAACATTTGTTCCCTTGAAACAGAAAGAAGGTCTACAAGAATACCATATTGATGCAAATAGATATTCTGAACTCTATTTAGTTCAGTGCATAATTTGTTTTGATAGCAGGATTTTAAATTACCATACCAATATTAAATAATCCACATCATAATATTCAGAAAACCTGTTCGACTTCTCATCTCTACATAGAGAATGCCTTAAGAATTAGTGTCATACAAATCATCAACATCATCACTATTGGAGCCTTACATTGTCGGATCGGTTTTGTGAGTTCTACTTTTTCACTCGAGTTACTTGTAATCACGTTTTTAGTAGCTCCATAATCCTAATCCTAGTTCCCTTTCAGAACTTATAACATTTTTTGCAATACTTAAGGAAAGGATAGAAGACAATAAAGTGAAAGCAATATATAATAAGCAATTATACCACCACCTCTGTAACGCCCCACCCTTCACACATGCATGATATTGTCCGCTTTAGCTCATGGGCTACTTGACCAGAGGACCTGGCTCAAGCGCATCCAATCTTACCTCACGGTTTTGCTTCTGATAGGCATCAACCCATCAAAAGGCCTCATGCAAGGTAAGGGTGTAAGCTCTACATATAACCCTATTCACTTTCCTCTCTATAGTCGATGTGGGACTCCGGGGCGTCACAATCCACCCCCCTTAGGGCTGCACGTCCCTGTGCAGTAGCCTGCTAGTCCCTGTAGCCTGCCAGCCCTCTCGGCCCACCCACATGAAGACCCGCCCACTTGTACCAAGCCACGACAAGGGACCCACACTCGAACTAGTCGAGAGTCGGCTCTGATATCATTTGTAATACCCCACCCTTCACACATGCATGATATTGTCCGCTTTAGCTCATGGGCTACTTGACCAGAGGACCTGGCCCAAGCGCATCCAATCTTACCTCACGGTTTTGCTTCTGATGGGCCTCAACCCATTAAAAGGCCTCATGCAAGGTAAGGGTGTAAGCTCTACATATAACCCCGTTCACTTTCCTCTCTATAGTCGATGTGAGACTCCGGGGCGTCACAACCTCCAAAAAAAAAAAAAAATCAAGAGCAACAAAAACATAAATACTAGCCAACTACAAAAAGAGGGCCTAGATGAGATAGGGTCTTAAGCATTTCTTGCTAAGCTAGCAAGTCAATCACCTCACTTGCTTCACCACAAGGATCATGATGAAAACATCTAAAGAGCAGATCTTTGATTTTAATCCATCTAGGGCAGCTACATGAAATCTGTTTCATATAAAAAAATAATATACACCAATGAAATACCCACTTCTTTTCCCCTTTCTCTTAAATAGAAAGGCCCAACCAAGCATAATGCCACATTAATTAGTATTGCTATCTTACACAATGTTTTGATGCATAACTATTTTTTTTTTCTTCTGGAGAACCTTAAACTTTCCATACCAACTTTAAATAATTCACACCCATTGAGATTCACATCTCTAGAATTAGAAAAAAGAAACATAGATATTAGTGTCACACACCATTATTCCATATATATAAGCTAATACTATACACCACCATCTAAATCTTCAGCATCTGATGATTCTGATCTCTCAAAAACTATGAAAAAAGTTATAAAAAAAAAGAGAGAGACAGAGAGAGAAGGAAAAGTACTAACCAACCCCAGATGAAGGATTCAAAGAGAAGAAAAAAAACACCCATCTCCTCTCATCAACTGAAAAAGAGAAAAAAAAACTAGAAACCCCCAAAAACCTTCCTTCAATTCACATCAACCCACTCATGATTCCTCAAACACCCTATGATCCCTCTTAACCTCCCCTGCCTGTGGCACCGCAGACGGCTGCAGCAGCATCGCCGTGAAGGTAACCGCTATTTGATTGGAGATCTTACTTTGCACAAGGTAACCGCTAGACTGAATTGAGATGAATAAGTTCGCGGCATTCGAAGTATTGAATTGGGTTTCTTGATGGTTATGATTTTTTCTTTTTTAGGGCCGAGTGAGCCCTAAAGATGTTTTTGGTGTATCCAATTCAGATTTGGTCCCTGGGAAATATGAAGGTTTGTGATAATTGTGATTGTAGTTCAACAGAGATGATTGACACAGTTTTGTTCCTTTTTTTTCTTTAGATTGAAATGGAGCTATGAATGTATAGTTGTAAATGAATATGACAAAAAAGGGATTTTGTTTGTTTGTTGGATTAGGGGGGCTGAAGTTATGGGAAGGTTCACTTGATCTGGTTAAGACCCTTTATAATGAAATTCATGAGGGGAAATTACCCCTCAAAGGAAAGCGAGTACTAGATGTGCATTCAAGAAAAAAATTCAAACTGATTGAGATTTAGGGTGCATCTGAAAACATTCTAGAAACTTGATTATCAGCAACATCTGAAGGAATACAATTGCATATTTTTTTAAAATTTGAAATTTTCAGAAGAATTCTACAGGACCTGTAATTTACAGAGATCTTACTAAACAAATCTCAAAAATAAAATATGTCAACTGAAATGCAACAGAAGAAATCTTGTTTGTAGAATCAGTACATAAACAGAATTATAGCTCAACTACAGAGCATGAGATCAATGCGTAGTTTCCAAGGATCAATTTATGGAAATGTCTGTAATGTTTTATATGTCTTTAAGTACACCAAGGAAGAAGGGGGGGGGGGGGGGGGGGGGGGAATCACAGAATGTACTTTGACACTCCCTGTATCATTAGAAAACTGCTTTTGATTCTAAAACAGAAATCATCATCAATGAAGTCATAGAACACACCATCCAACACTTGTGATAATCTTTAGCTGGATAAAAATGTGAGAGAAGAAAACAGAGAGAGAAACAAGGGGAGAAATGTCGATTTCTCAGCTACCTTAACTTCAAATCATTGCACAAAACCATCAAAATTCATAGAATAGTCGAGTTTTCCACAGACGCATAAAACATCCAAATCAAATCAAATTTCAGCAGTCTTAACTTCAAATCATTGTTCAAAACAGCAAAAACGCTCAGATTAGGTGAGTTTTCTAGCATGCAAAAACCTAAGCAGAGATCAGATTTCCGAACTCCAAATCACCGTACAAAAACACGAACATGCAAAGGAAAAAGCGAATTTTCCAACTCACCAAATCAATATCAGCAGATTCCGAGAAGCCCTCGCCTATTAGAACCGTCGATCTGCAGCAGTTTCTTCTTCTTTGGTGGAGATCTGAAGATAGATCTCACAGATCGAAGAGAGAAGAGAGAAGATCGGAAAATGCAGCGACGTCGATCAAGTCTGGAACCTCAAAGCTGCTCGCTGCTCTAGCTTCTGCTTCTTCTTCTCTGATGTCGATCAGGTCTGAGACCTCAAAGCTGCTGGAAGCTCCAAACAAATCAATTGAAATGAAAATCCAAGTGAATGAATTGAAATGAAAAAGAAGGAAAACCAAACAATACAGACATTCATAGCTTTTCGTATACCTTCTCTGAAATTAGTCTTGAATCGGCGAGGTAGAGAGGGATCAAGTAGAGGCAGCGGTGATCGGTTTCAGGCAGAGAGAGAGAGAGAGCAGAGAGAGCGAGAGCGAGAAAGTAGAGAGAGCGAGAGAGAGAAAGTAGAGAGAGAGCGAGAGAGACAAAGCAGAGAGAGAGAGAGAGAGAGAGAGAGAGATTAGGGTTTTGGACTGGACGACGATGGGTTTTGGGACTGGATGTGGGTTTAGGGTGGGAAGACGAAAAGAGGTTTTGGTTTCGGCTTTGTGGACAAAGGGAGGAAGAGACTAGGTTTTGGGAGGAATGGGGAAAGTGAAAAGAGGTTTTGGTTTCGGTTTCGTGGAGAAGGGGGGAAGAGACGAGGTTTTGGGGGGAATGGGGAAAAAGTTCGGTGGTTTTGTGGAGAAGGGGGGAACATATGAGGTTCTGGAGGGGAAGAGATGAGTATAGCAGCAGAATATACTATCTGCGGCTATAATAGTACTTACAGCAGCATAATAGAGTTTTTTGCTGCTAAATGTATGTTTTTTGAATCATTAATACACAATACATAATGTATAGTGACATAATAAACTTTTTGCTGCTAAATGTATATATAGTGGCATACTACATTTTATGCTGCTATATGTATATGTAAATAGAAAAGTAAAAAGTACCCGTAGTGTATGTATAGTGGCATACTATATTTTCTGCTGCTATATGTATTAGTATTATAATTTCATAATGTATAGCAACATAATAAATTTCCTGCTGCTAGTGCCTTACTACATTTTATGCTATGTACAGTGGCATACTATATTTTCTGCTGCTATATGTATTAGTATTATAATTTTTTAAGTGTTTATAGCGGCATAATACAGTTTCCGCGCGCTGCAATATCCAAGTGTTTATAGTGGCATTATACATTTTCCGCTGCTATACGAACGTTTATAGCAGCACAATACAATCTCAGCCGCTGTATGTGTACTCATACTTAGATGTAGTGACAGATAAATAAACCTCCGCTGTAAACTGTCGCTAATTATCACTTTTCTTGTAGTGTCACTGTCTCCTCGTCCACTAGACACATGGAGCAAACATTAACAATAAATTTCTTTCGCCTGCAAAGACCATCCATTGTTAAGACACTAATCTGAAGAACTAACCAGCTGAAAGCAACAACTTTAAGAGGGGCTTCACTTCCAAATGTGAACGGAAGGGCTGGAATTAGAGGAACTATTCGTCAATGCCACAAAAGCAAATGGGTTGACCAGTCCTTTGGGCCCAACCCACCCACAAGCCTATCTATTTTATTTTATTTAGAGTTTACAGAAACAAAGATTAACATCATATGCAACATTATTGATTAGTTTCGACATTTTCCAATGATGTATACTGAATAAGGAATGAATAGCTTTCAGTTCACAGTGTACTAAACTGCAGTCCATTGAATATACACAATAATAGGCCGGGTTTTCTAGTGAGAACTGAGAGTCATTCTCTTTAGGAACTTGTAGGGCCCATCCTTGGGTCAATCAAACCCCTTTTTGCTCACCCAATAAATTGGAACGAGCCCACATTATTATTATTACTATTTTGAATGGTAACTAAAATCTTTTTAGAAGAGCTAAACAGCACTGGCCTAAATTTGATCTTGATCGAAGTGATATTTGCCAATGAATTAAGGCAAAAAATGTACCACTGGATAAGGTAAAATCCATTAACTCTGACGGCTTTACTGTTGGACCAAAGCCCACATAGAGAAGGGGGTTTGCATTTGGCATGATGACAGTCAACACAGAATTTTTGTCACAACCCAGCATGAGTTCTGAGAGATGAAAAGGTCATGTAGCCGACCCCAACATTGTTGGGATAAGCCTTTGACATGACAATGATGACAGGGGTGGACCCATGTCATCCGCACCTGAGGCGGTGAGCCCCACGTCAGATCTAAAAATGCCCAAAGGTGGTATGGGCCAGATGGGCCATCTCCCATTTCAATTAAGTTGTCACCGCACCCCACCTCTACAAAATTGTTTCTCATTCTTAGTCTCAAGATCTCCCTCTTCTACATCTGCTACTAGTATTTCCGTGGGTTTTTCTTTTTTATGGGAAGGGAATGAGATGGGAATGGTAAATAGAAGGGAGAAGAGTAGAAATAGAGGATCTTGTATCGAATTTGGATCCTCTACGCATGCCGCAAAAGGAAAGTCTACGACACGTGGCAGGTGCCACCTGTTCTACTGTGTGCTTTGAGATGGAGATATCTAATGGTCATGATTTTCTGGAGTGTCGTTGGGCCCAACTGACTCTTTAAAGTTGGTTTGATCTTAGAAGTCCAGATTAACCGGAGAATGTTCTATTGTGGGCGTTTTGAGTTTCGGAAGATTTGGGAGGAGCAATCCAAGACGTCACAAAGATGTAGGGTGGAAAATCAAAAAGGTATTATTAGGAACTCTTCAGCAGCTTACGGGAAAGAAGAGGTGCTATCTTCATATGATAATGATTATTACTTCTTTGGAGTTCTTTATAGTTTACTATTATTGCAGTGCGGTTGCTAATTTGGATTTTATCCCACTTATTTATTAAAAAAAACTATTTTGAACATAAAAAGTTTATATAGGAACTAGGTGTAAATAGTAGGATGTGAGTTATTTTTACTTAATTTGCCAAAAAAATAAAATAAAGTAAAACTCAAGTCATTAAATCATGCAATAAATGGAGATTACTGGTATTTAGCATTGATTTTGACCTTTTCAATTAATCATCGCCCGCCTCACTCAAATGAAAATCCTGGGCCCGCCACTGAATGATGATAAAGTGAATTTCATTCAGATGTTATATCATAGTAACGATCTTCTAATCAAGCTGATTTTTGGGCCATCCCTAATTCACTATAGAAGCTTAACCACCTCCTTCACGAATAGTGGTGGGGCCCAAAGAAGTTAGCAATAAATTCCAACGTTTGAGGGTTCCCTTAAATATAATGGCCTGGCATGATTTATTATTGTATCAAACAACCATAAATAGGAAGCAATAACTAATTGGAAGCCAAACATACCTTTTGGTGAACTTCTCTTTCAAATAAATTTCTAAGAACGGAAAGAAGCACCACCGGCCGCATGCCACAAGGCACTGCAGATGACAGTACAAATGGCATTGCACGGTTAACATTGTTATGATTTTAAATAGATTAGTATGAACATGAAGTGATCTACCCATGAACAAACTCACTAACCTTTCACATATCTCTGAACCAGTTGAGCTGGAAGGTTATAATCTTCACTCAAGGAGCTTGCTAATGACCGTGAATATTTTATTTCACCACTTACCTAAGATCCAATGGACCCAAAAAGATTACGTGGTGAGCAGGGTAGGTTAGAAGAAGAGTTATTCTCCTCTAGACCAATCATTACAGGATTCTATAAGCTAATCTTGGCTAAATGATTCACTTTATCATTCAAAGTTGCTGATGATAGCAAGTTCTGTCTTTGGAATTTGGAGTTCCCCAGTACTGCATCTTTGCCACCAGACCCACTTTGTCTTGAGCCCAAAAGAGTAAGTATTTCCTCTATTTCTTTCCCAAATCCCATTTCAAGAATCCTGTAGAAAAGAAAGCTCATGACAGATATGCCACAATGCAAAGGAAACACATAAAATCATCAAACAAGTCTTGCCAAGCCGAATAAGAAGTAACAGCATTAAGCTGGCAAGTAACATTAAATATGCCCAATCTAAGAAAAGACAAATTCAGAACCACAGAAAATGTGGAGTTTGCTGCAATGACCACTTTGTACATACGAGCCCTTGGTTCCATGATCCTGATTGTTGATCTGATGGACAGCGCATGGGTAAGATAATTAAACATCTCCTAAATTGGAAAATCATAACCCTCAAATCAGGCAATTAAGATAAAAGGCATAGGATCTCCCAATTCAACTGGTTTTTAAGCCATCATCAACAATCTCAAGTGGGACCCACATGTACTGAAAGTAGTGGTTCACCGATTTACCGCACATGACGCGATTCCTCCAAGAATAGCACTACTTTAATCCCCGAAGCATTGGAATATAACATGTACCTATCTGCTTCCTCAAAGATTATCCAGCGCAAACTTCTGTAAAGAAATGATGATGTATTCTTCAAGTGATCCAAAAGGCGCCCAGGCGTAGCAACAAGGATAGATATTCCTGAAACAAAAATGGAATCCTGAATGACCTAGAAACCAGGTTCTTTTGTTAATAACAGTGAAATTAGGCTGCTGCTTCACCAGAACAAAAACCACTCATTCAGCTATAACTTATATAGGTCACTTAGCACCTTTTAATCTGTTAGTACGACACCAAAGGAATCAATTTTGTTGGAGTCATGGTGTTACCAGTGTAGAGGAATGACTTATTGGAGAGGTCAGCCATAACATAAAACCACAAAGCAAAAACAAAGTTCCCCCTCCCCGCATTATTTGTTTTTGGGAGGACAGGTGGGGGACGGGGGTATACAATGACATAAAATTAAAAAAAAAAAAATCACACTCCTAAGGGAAGAAACTTATACATAGGGGAAAATTTATAGTTTTAAGCATCAGTTAAGACAAATGAAGTTTTGGTGGGAAAAAATCACAAGGTGTGTTAGTTTCAGATCTTACAGACCTTTGCGAAACTTGGCTTTCTCCTTTGACCTGTTCTCACCACCCATTATGTACCCAGGAACAATCCAATGGAATCGGTGTAGCAACTTCTGCAGAATTTCATAAACCTGCATGCATAACTCACGCGTTGGTACAAGCACCAGCGCTAATAGCAATTTGTCAGTTTAATGAAACAATGTCAAAATTGAGAAGGGAATGATTCAGATAAATTATATAGAAAGGATTCAGATAAATTATATAGAAAGGAATAAAATCCAGAAAACTTCTCTAGAGATGGTATTGAGCATGCTTTGGCAGAGTAAGTCATGAAATTGATTTAAACGTTAATTTACTTTGGTAAAAAATATGGAAATAAAACTCCAAACAAAGTAATAAAAAAGGAGCCACATCAAGCAAATTCCAATGATGAAACTGTATCCGATTAGAGAAGCTCACCCATCCAAACAACGGATTTTTGTTTCAATAATTTGGTCTTGGCCACAACAATTTAAGCTAAAACTCAAAAAGAAAGAGAAGGTGGTGGGTTTGGGTAAGAAATGCACCTCTTTTTACTCTATGCTATGGAGTGACAAGTTTGCTGGAGAGAAGGATTTGAAAGAAAGAGCTTTTGGAGGAATGACTTCTGGTGGAATGATGGCCTGCCGATCCTTGAGACAGTTTGCCCTTTTTATATCAATTTGAGTATTACATTTATAGCAGGAGTATTCCTTTAAGGGAACTTTGATCTAATACAATCAATTAACTTAATTTTTCAGATATCTACTGCATTATATGGTACGATATACATTGGAAGCATTTTCTTCTATGGTCCTTCACGTGGACAATTCTAATCATCCCTCTCTTAAATTGATGTTGCAGAGTCGGTCAATAGCAATTTGTTTATAGTTATAAAGAATTGACATCGATTTCTTGTCGACATTTGTGTGAAGATGTCAGCAAATTGGAGTTTGGTAGGGACATGTGGGACAATAAAAGAATGATCACCAAATGCTTCTCGAATTGAGTGATTGTTGGCCTCAATATGCTTGCTTCGCTCTTGGAAGACTGGATTCACTATAATCCAAATAGCATTGGTATTATTAGCATGGAGAGGGATAGGATGGTGCTAAGCAAATCCTAATTTTGATATAAGCCCCTTAGGCCAAATAATCTTGGAACAAGCTGAAGACACAAGCACAATACCAGCATTAGTAGAAGAGTTAGAAGCCCTTTTTGCATCCTACATTTCCATGAAACCATGACATTACGAGGTGCATGCATCATACCGTCGAAGAACAACAGGTGTCAGGACAACACGTCCACTCCAGTAGGCATCACTATAATACATGATTTTCTTTGACCATAAAAAAATTTTAAAAACTCGCCAAAAAATCTAGAATATTAAAAAAATGCTAGATTTTTTTTTCCAATTAATACACACTATAAACCAAAATATTGGTCCTCCTAAGTTGTACGTTCTACTAAAAAATATGCGAGGGAACAAAAGGGTATCTTAGTAATTTTGAGAAGAGTTGCCAAAGTACAGTGTCTGCAAAGGATGACAAGTCTACAGGGCAGATTGCCTTTAATTTCTTAAAAAATTTAATGAAACAATCACAACTAAAGGTTAAGTATGGAGAAAGTTGGGATTTTCATTGATTTCTATGGATTGACAGTAAGCTCTCGTTCAATTTGACAACAGCGAATACCCCTTGTACAGTCAGTTGAGTAGCTCAAGATATTTTGGATTTACGGGAACTAAAGTCCTCTTAGTAATCCTCAAGAAACCTCTAAACACGGTAGTTCTAAACACTTAAGAGCTATGATGCACGGATACTTCAAAGTGGGCAACGTATCGTATCCGACACTTCTTTTTTTATGTGTAAAATCCGTATCCTTGCCGTGTCTACGACGTGTATCTATGCATCATAGCTTAAGAGTATCCAAATGCTGACTAATTAGTAGCCTAAATCAAGGCTTGTACATTAATATATATATATATATATATATTGATATCAATCGACCCTAGGGAGATGATCCCGTTGCAATCTAATTTCTCTACAGTTCTAATCGCCTTGTCATGGTATCAGAGCACTGTTGAAAGATAGAAGTTGAAGGAGTTCCGTTCGATCAGTATTTGAAGAAGTATTCTTCTCGTGGATTAGTCTATGCGACTGTTTTCTCATCACAGATCATCACAACAACAGTAGATCTGTGCCTGATCAAGAGTGGCCCACCACTGATCATCCTGGTTCCTTCTTCGACTTAGAAGTTTTTTATCAACAGGCTTTGTAGAAGTTTTTGATGATTTTCTGGGGATTTTTCAACATTTGAGGTAGGTTTTCCCTCCTTATACATTTGTCGACTTTGGACGTTTTTTTTTTCAATTCAGTTTCATCAAGACCGTCCAGTTTTGTGGATTTATATCCAATTCACTTCAAGTTTGGACTGCTGGTAGTAACTTGGATCACTCACAAACAGATCTGATCTGATCTGTGATTGGGCAAATTAGTGTTTTTGCCCAATGCCAGAAAATTCAAGGTCGCCAGGTCGCCTGTTGTGTTTTTCCACAGTATCTGTCCATGCATTAGTTCTGCCTGCATTCTATTGCATATGGGGCATTTTCTGTCTATCTGGGGCATTCTATTGCATCTGGGGCAATTTCTGATTTGAAAACAGATAGTTTCAGTGCCTTACATCTTGATCAGAGGTTTTGTTCTCTGTTTTTTCAAGTCAATCTTGCTGCTTTGTGCCTGGTTTTGTTGATGTGTGCTTAGTTTTGCTCATCTTTGCTGCTTGTTCATCATTACTGCTTGTTCATCTGAATATTTGTTGCAAATGGATAAATCTAAAATCAACTTAATCAGATTTAATGGTAAAAATTATCCATCTTGGGCCTTTCAGTTTGAAATTTACCTAGAGGGTAAAGAATTATGGGGCCATATCTCTAAAACTGATCCAAAACCAATAGAAAATGAGAAGAAAATTGCGTCTCGAAATACCAAAGATGCTTAAATCAAAACTTGGATTCTCGGGCCCATGGAACCTCACTATTTCATGTATTTGAAACCATACAAAACTGCCAAAGATATGTGAGACTATCTGAAAAATGTGTATCATCAGGGGAATTCTGCACAACAGTATCAGTTCGAATTTGAAATTGCAAATTATATGCAAGGAACTTCTTCCATTTAAGATTATTATTCTAGTTTCCAAATGTAAGAGGTGAACACCCCCCACAGGTGATGACAACCACCGGGTATTGTATACACTTCAGGCGATCGAAGGCACATGGCCCCTAGTCCTATTCATGCATTTGTCCCTCATCCCACATCGGCAGGAGAGGGCGCCTCCCACCCACTTATAAGCCTTTGGCTCATAGAAGGGTGTACCACACTTGTGAAACACAAGTGAAACACAAGTGTGGTACACCCCTTCTATGAGCCAAAGGCTTATAAGTGGGTGGGAGGCGCCCTCTCCTGCCGATGTGGGATGAGGGACAAATGCATGAATAGGGTTAGGGGCCATGTGCCTTCGATCGTCTGAAGTATATACAATACCCGGTGGTTGTCATCACCTGTGGGGAGTGTTCACCTCTTACACCAAATTTTATGAACAGAATCATATGAAATCAAATATGCAAATATCTCTGCACAGGCTCTTTCCAAACTGCAAAAAATACTAGAGACTAGTCATCGAGATCAATTTCTCATGAAATTAAGGCCTCAATACAAATCGGTCAGATCTAATCTCATGAGTAGGGAACCTTCTCCATCACTAGATGAGTGTCTCAATGAATTGCTATAAGGGGAACAGAGACACTTGACTCAGTCTGGTTTGCTCCAACAAGCCACTCATGGTGCAATTGATGTTGCCTATAGTGTACCCGCTCAATCTCAACCACCAAACTCACCAGTAAATGTTGCTTATACTACCAATTGAAATTGACCCAACAGAGATATCACTAAAGTGCAGTGCTACCGATGTTAGAATTTCGGCCATTATGCCAATTAGTGCAAGCAAAGGATCTGCAATTATTGCAAAGTAGCTGGATATTCGATCAATGAATGCCACAAACGTCCTCATAATAGAAATACAAAAGTTTACCGGGCTATCACTGCTACTTCTGGCACTACATTTTCATCTTCCACATCTTCTTCTGCTCCTATTTTTGCTGCTCCAGTCACCCCTGACATGATCCAACAGATGATCCTCGAGGCATTTTCCACTCTTGGTATATCTGGTAAAAAAAAAACTCTCTCTCTCTCTCTCTCATTGGTATTTTGATTATGGTGCCTCAAATCATATGATGTCCTCCTTAAAAAACTTATCCAAAATTAAACCATATGATTGAAGGATTTAGGACCATGCTGCTAATGGTACAAAAATACCAATTACCTCTGTTGGTGAAATTTCTCATTCTTTACCATTACATGATGTTTTTTGTTCACTAAATCTTTCTACCAATTTAATCTATGTAGGCCAACTGGTTGATTGTAACTGCAATGTTTCTTTTTCCTTATCTAGTTGTGTGGTGCAGGATCAGGAGAAGGGGAAGGCGGTAGCAAAGGTGCCTAAGTGTGGGCGTTTGTTTCCTTTTCACATACCAACACCGAATCCAGATATATCTTTGTTTTGCTTCAACAGTTGTCTCTAAGAATAATGTGCAGTTATGGCACAATAGATTAGGACATCCCAATTCCAAAGTATTGTTATCTTTGTTAAATTATGGTCACATAAATAAAATGAAGTTTTTAGCATCACATGTAGCTCTAGATTGCACCACTTGTAACCTCGGAAAGAGTAAAACTTTGCCTTTTCCATTACGTGTTTCTTCTGCTACCAAATATTTTGATTTAGTACATAGTGATATTTGGGGTGTTGCTATTTCTCATTCACAGTATAAGTATTTTGTGACTTTCATTGATGATTATAGTCGCTTCACATGTTTATTTTCTACATGCCAAATCTGAAGTCTTTGATCTGTTTAAAAAATTCTTGAATTCTGTTCAAAATCAATTTTCAGCATGTATTTAAAAAATTCGTACAGAGTCAGGGGGGAATATGTGTCAGAAAAATTTCAAGCATTTTTACAAGACAAAGGGATTATATCCCAACGGACTTGTCCATACAACCCTCAACATAATGGTGTTGTAGAACGAAAAAATCGTCATCTTCTAGACATGATCAAGTGTTTGCTTCAAACACCTTCTAGATTTGTGTCCAGAAGCATTAAGCACTCCAACTCATATTATCAACTGTCTCCTTTCTCCAAAACTTTAAAACACATCTCCCATATTTCCGTCTTTTTCAAACTGAACCACAATACACACATTTCCACACTTTTGACTGTGTTTGTTTTGTTCATCTTCTAACCCATGAACGTTCAAAGTTATTTGCACAATCTACAAAATGTGCCTTTCTTGGTTATGCTTTCCAACAAAAAGGTTTCATGTGTTATGACCCCACATCCAAGCATATTCGGATTTCTAGAAATGTTGTGTTCTTTGAACACAAGTATATTTTTTAGTCCTATCCCGATTCATCTCCAGAAATCATATTTTCTAAAGTACCATCCTTTGATGATGAATGTCTCCCTTCACCTCTGTGATTTCATTCGGACAAGGTGTATGTTCGTCGACAAAGAACAAATGCTACTACTTTGCATCTTCTACAAGAACCAACCCCAAATCCTCCTCCGGCACTAGATCCAACTCAACTTGCTATTCACCGCTCTTCTCGTATCTTTCGACCTCCAGATCGATACGGTTTTTTTCATTTTTCATATTTAGCTACCTTATCCTCTGTTTCAATTCCCACTTCTTATTCACAAGCAGCTAAGCAAGAATATTGGAGAAAGGCTATGGAAGAAGAACTCAATGCTCTACAGCATAACCAAATATGGGTTGTTGTTTCATGCCCAACCTTGGTTAAGCCTATCAAGAGTAAATGGATTTACTCTATCAAATTAAAGGTAGGTGGTACTTTGGGTGGATACAAAGCAAGGCTTGTCGCCCTGGGCAACAGACAAGAATATGGTATTAACTATGAAAAGACTTTTGCACCTGTAGCAAAAATGACCACAGTTCGCACCATCCTTGCCATAGCTGCATCCCAATCCTGGCCCCTTTTCCAATTTGATGTAAAAAACACCTTGCTTTTGGCAATCTTAAAAAGGAAGTTTATATGCGATTGTCTCAAGGTTTTCCAAAACCATCAGAAGGACAAGTTGCTCATTTGAAATGCTCTTTGTATGGCCGAATACATGCACCAAAAGCATGGTTTGACAAATTCAAAGATGTGGTACCTAACCTGTAATTTCAACAGAGTGCTTGTGATCCGTCATTGCTTCTGCATCAGAAATCAACAGGAATCACCATTCTTCTAGTTTATGTGAATGATATTATAATAACCGGCACATATACATCCATGATTCAAGATCTCCAAGTTTCCCTTCATCAATCTTTTCAAATGAAGGACCTGGGACCTCTAACATATTTTTTGGGATTGGAATTTCATCAATCTGAGGAAGGGTTGACTCTGCATTAACATAAGTAGACTTTGGATTTAATTGAATCAGCAAGCTTGTCAAACTCCACACTTGTAGATACTCCTCTTGAAGTAAATAATTAACTCCATAGTGAAAGTGGCGATCCCCTCCCTGATCTGACATATTATCGACAGCTTGTCGATAGTCTCATATATTTGACTACTACTCGGCCATACATCAGTTATTTAGTAAACTTGATAGTTAGTATTGACCAAGCCTCATCATCTCCACTTAGCAGTTGTTCAACGAATTATCCGCTATCTTATTGGCACTTCTCATAGAGGCTTATTTTTTCCAGTTGGCTCTCTTATGACATTGATTGCCTATTCCAATGTTGATTGGGCATTTTGTCCTGATACTCGTCATTCCACAACGAACTGGTGTTGTCACGTCCCCCGAACCCGATTAGAGAATAAACCGGATCCAGGGAGTGAAATTTTGGCCCAATTAAAAATTTTGCCCTTTTTGGCCCGAGGATTGTAAGTCCGCTGTGAGGATAATGTATTTGAACCTCAAATCATAAAACGATAGCAGAATTCATACATTAATATTAACAATGGATAATAAATCTCAATTAAATTTAAAATTGCAAGAAACAATTAAAGCGAAAAAGGAAGTTAGTTTAATTACAATGGCCATCCCAATACTAAGGCCATTAAATCAAATGAAATCAATAAAGGAAGGTTCAACGATGATAACAAGGAAATAAGTAAAATCTAATGTAATGTCCCCAAAGTGAATCTCTCATGTTCCTGGTAGTGATGACGCTACTCTACGTCATCGACACTCCACTCTCGTGCCTCCTGTGCTGGTTGGAGATCCTCTGGGATCTCCTCACCAGCCTGCTCCTCATAGTAGTACTCAACTTAGGAGTCTGCATACCAAGGAACAGAGTCAATGACATGTTGAGTAATAGATAAGCAAAATATAATTTAAACATAACATGCATCAAGTGTAAGAATCATGACAAGTATAATCAAGTGAATACAAGGAACAGAACTAGGCATAAAGCATGAGTAAATAACCATCAGAATCATAAATAGGAATCCTAGCAATACTAACAATCACCACTACCAATGTAATGCAATGCACAAGAGGGAGACTCCGTAGATGTCCAAGCCACCTCACGGGGTATCAGTAACAATCCTATCTGGACTACTGATACCAAAGTCCTGCTCCAGGGGGATCCAAGCTCCCGGTCCTGGGAATAGTAGCACGGTCCAAACCCGCTCCCAACTATTCAACGCCATGGACGCCATCTAAAGCCGACTGCCCACCCCGATGTCCGAGTAACCGGCCCATCAATAAAACCCCAAACTGCAGCTGGCCATGATATGCAAATGATAATAAAGTGGTGCTGACACGTGGGGAAAACCAAGACAAACAAGTCTAGCTAGCTCAACAGACGAAACATGTTCTTAGGGATTATCTCATTCAAAACAATACAAAGCAAACCAACCATATTTTAATCCCTTACATGCTAGCCAGTCATGTTTATCAATGCACGATACCCGATTCCTAAGGTACACTCTAAGTCAGGTCCTTATCCTAATTCTACAAGAGTTTATGTTTCATAATTAATTAGGTGTTTTATGCCAAGAGAGTGTACAAGGAACGATAATCAACGGATACAGTTAACAAGTCAATGAGAGATTACAATCCAAACCTAGGCAAGTGTTGTCATCCTTGTACCATATTTGTTTTAACGGAGTGCGTGGGGAATTCGAATCAATAATGTTTATAAAGAATTCCTGGGTGTACAATCATGTTAACCATTAATTAATTCGACTCCATACGCATTCGGTTAAACCAACACAATACACGAATACCTATACAACCTATCGAAGCACACCAAGCCACGTGCTACGATTTCAAAACCCCATTAATGGTCAAGTGAGAGACTAGGCTCATGGTTTCCAATATCTAAGGCCCAAACCTAAGTTATTAGTCTCATTTACAATAAAACATGAGCTGAAACTGTAATCTAAATATCTACATCACTTCCCGACCTCCGATCGTGATGAAACTAGAACCATTGGATTCTACATCTCGAGAGCTTTCCAACAGTATATTATATATAGAATTCCAACGGACGGATTAAAAGATAAGGCCTTTAAAAATCTGTCATTTTCACATGTATATAAATGTATACATAAATATATATATATATATATATATATATATATATATATATTATTATTATTAAATTGTACTGCGCGCTGGACTGAACTCTGAACGTCTCAGAACGTTCTGAACAGAACGTTCAGACGTTCTGAACCGAGAGCTCCTTTATTAAATTTTTTTTTTCTAAAAGTCCCTGCGCCGGCGTACGGACGTTCATGACGTTGAACGTTCAGAACATTTTGAACGTTCTGAACGTTCAACAACAGAGCCTCTTTTCTTTTTTATTTATTTATTTATTTCCACCCCAAAACCCTTTCTCATCCACTCCAAATCCTTCCAAAAGTTTACCTGTAAAAAATTGAGCCACCGTGCTCCCCCAATAATCCATTCCATCCATCATCATTTCCACAAACATCAAATTAAAGAATTAATTACAATTAAATAGAGGATCACCCAAAATCTATTCTAGCATATTAATCCCAAATTAATAATAGGAACATGCTTGGAATTAGGGAAATCTAACAAGAAAACACATCCAATCAATGGAAAACATACACACATGTTTAATTATCAAGTGCAGATCTACTTGCCTCAACTAAGAAGAAGATTGGAATCGGGGAATTCAAGGAGAAGCTCTCTATCACAAAACCCACAAATCTAACCCGACCAAACGCAACCTAACACGCAAAAGGAAAAAAAAGAAAGGAAAAGATTAAGATATAACCTAAATCTAAACCAAAGAGAATTGATTAAAAAGATGAAAGTGAGGGAAATCTTACCAAACTGATGTCAATGAAAATGGAAGATTGCGAGGAAGAAGATGAGCGGTTCGGATCTTCGAGATGGCCTTTCTGGGGAAGAGTTCCGGAGCCTTGGAAAAATGAGGAAGAAGAAGATGGCTGCGGTAGAGTTCTCGTTCGTTGCAGATAATGAAAAGAGATTAGGTTAATCTCTTGATTAAGAAGAAAGGAGGGGAAAAGACAAGTTTGGCCTTTAAGTGGGTCCGGTGAAAGAATGAATTACTAGAAGGGTTTTTGTTTGTCGGATCACAACGAGCCAGAAGACAAAAATGATCAGCGTGACGAGACCTTTCCAACGAACTCAAAATCACGGCGATAGGAATTTTTCGGAAAAACACTCAATTTTTCTTAAATTGCAAACTACCCCCTACTAGGGTCAAACGAACTCAGAATCGCACGAAACTCCGCAAGCACTATTCTAACGGTAAAAGAAACTCGCTCACTATCTAAACCCACCTAAATATCTATCAAAACAATAATAGTAATAATATCAAAATAAGTGGGTCAACGGGCCGGTTATTGGGCCCAACTGACCCAGTAAGGTCGTGGACCTTACATCTCTCACATCTAAAAAGAACATTTGGTCCCCCAAATGCCTAAAGATACCTCATTAGGGAAAAGATAAGGATACGCCTTCTGCATCTGGTCCTTGAGCTCCCAGGTAGCTTCCTCCGGTGTATGATGCTCCCATTGTACCTTAACCCACTGAATGGTCTTGGTACGTAGCACTATTTCCTTGGTGTCAATGATCTGTACCGGACGCTCCACATAGGTTGCATCTGCCTGTAACTGAAGTGGCTCATGCTGCAATACATGAGCAGGATCTGGAACATATTTCCGAAGCATTGAAACATGGAAAACATCGTGCACACCAGCTAACTCAAGCGGTAGCACCAAACAATAGGCCACGTCTCCGATCCTGCTCTTAATCTAAAATGGTCCCACAAACCTCTTCACAAGCTTCACTTTATGTCCGAATCTGACAACTCCTCTCATCGGTGACATCTTCAGAAACACCTTATCCCCCACCTGAAATTCTAGAGGTCTCCGCCTCTTGTCTGCATAGCTCTTCTGACGATCGCGAGACTCTTTCATTCTCATCTGAACAATTCTGACTTTCTTACTAGAGTCAGCAATCTCTGAGGGTCCATGGAAACTCCGAACTCCTACTTCTTCCCAACATGTTGGAGTCCTGCATCTTCGCCCGTACAATGCCTCAAATGGTGCCATACCAATACTTGAATGATAGCTATTATTGTAGGCAAACTCACATAAAGGCAAGCTTTCATCCCAACTCTCCTTAAAATCCAAAACACATGCTCGGAGAAGATCTTCCAATGTCTGGATGGTACGCTCAGACTGTCCATCTGTCTGAGGGTGGTAAGCTATACTGAACTTCAACTGAGTACCCATAGATGACTGGAAAGTAGACCAAAATCGAGAGACAAACTTAGGGTCTCGATCGGATACTATGGACTTAGGCACTCCATGTAGCTTGACTATATTGTCTATGTACAACACAGTCATCTTGTTCGTAAACTGACCAGTCTTGAATGGCAGAAAATGTGTTGATTTAGTCAATCTATCCACAATCACCCAAATCGCATCATTGTCTTTCCTGGTGTTTGGCAATCCCGATACAAAATCCATAGTGATGTGCTCCCATTTCCACTTTGGAATATCCAGTGGGTGAAGCAAACCAGGAGGCTTCTTGTGTTCTGCCTTAATCTGCTGACAAGTCATACACTTAGAGACAAATTCTGCAATCTCTTTCTTCATTTTCACCCACCAATAGTGATTTTCCAAATTCTGATACATTTTGGTGCTCCTCGGGTGAACTGAATATCTGGTGTGGTGCGCATCCGTCATCAGCTCTAACTTGATGTCTTGCATATCTGGCACACACAACCTGTCCTTACAATACAGAATTCATTCAATCAATCTGAACTTTGAATGATCATCAATGTGGTCAATAATTCTCTACAACCCAGGATCATCCTTTTGAGCTTCCTTGATCCTGTTAATTATTTCTGGCTCCCAAACTCCCAAAGTAGCAACCAATACTTTCTCCTTGACTGGCCACACTTCCACATCCATATCTCTGAAATGCTTTATCCATCTCCATTCAAGCATTACACACCCACTGAAGGCTACCTTCTTGCTGAGAGCATCTGCTACAACATTCACCTTACCAGGATGGTACTTAATCGGAAAATCATGATCCTTTATGTACTCCATCCACCTCCGATGCCTGTTGTTCAAATCACCCTGTGTAAACAGGCATTGTAGACTCTTGTGATCTGTGTGCATCTCAAATCTCTCTCCATACAGATAATGCCTCCACAATTTCAATGCAAACACCACTGCTGCCAGTTCTAAGTCATGTGTGGCATACTTCTTCTCATGATCCTTCAATTGCCTTGACCCATAGGTTATCACTTTATCATTCTGCATAAGAACATAGCCCAATCCAATCCCTGATGCGTCTGTGTAAACCACAAATCCTCCACTGCTAGAGGGTAAGGCAAGTATGCGTGCTGAAGTTAATCGAGTCTTCAATTCTTGGAAACTCTTCTCACACTCTTCTGTCCATACAAACGGAACATCCTTCCTTGTCAACTTAGTGAGTGGAGATGCTATGGCTGAAAACCCTTTCACAAATCTTCTGTAGTAGCCCGCAAGTCCCAAAAAGCTGCGAATCTCCGCTACATTCCGTGGACTGCCCTAATTAACAACCGTTGCTACCTTCTTAGGGTCCACTGTTAGTCCATCCTTAGAAATAATATGACCCAAAAATGACACTTGCTCCAACCAAAATTCACATTTGCTCAACTTAGCATACAATTGGTTATCCCTCAAGAGCTACAATGATGTCCTCAACTGATGCTCATGCTCCTCTTTAGATTTTGAGTACACCAATATATCATCAATAAAGACAACTACAAACTGGCCTAAGAAAGGAGCAAACACCTTATTCATCAGTGTCATAAAAACTGCTGGTGCGTTCGTCAACCCGAAAGGCATCACAAGAAACTCAAAATGGCCATATCTCGTCCGGAATGCAATCTTAGGAACATCCTCCTTCCTGACTCGCAATTGATGGTATCTGGAACGCAGATCTATCTTCGAAAAGAATTGGGCTCCCTGCAACTGATCAACAACTCATCAATCCTCGGTAACGGATACTTGTTCTTAACGGTCACCTGATTCAGCTGTCTGTAATCTATACACATCCTCATGGTTCCTTCCTTCTTCTTCACAAATATTACCGGAGCTCCCCACGGTGAAACACTGGGTCTGAAGAATCCCTTATCCAACAGATCTTCTATCTGAGTCTTCAACTCCTTCAACTCTGCTGGAGCCATCCTATATGGAACCTTAGAAATAAGTGCTGTACCCGATTGCAATTTTATCGTGAAATCCAACTCACGAACAGGTGGCAAACCAGGGATCTCCTCCGGAAACAAATCTGGGAATTCTCGAACCACTGGAATCTCATCAACAGTCTTGGACTCTTTGTCTTCCACGATAAACGCGATAAAGCCTTCGCAACTGTTCCTCATCAACCGTTCTGCCTTCAATGCTGAAATTAACCGAGTGGAGATGGGCTTCTCAGTGCCAACAAACTCAACACTACGGTCTACACTCTGCAACTTCACGGTTAGTTCCATTATGCCTTAATCTAATAACACCATGCTAGGAAAGGACACTTAAGCTAACCTATTAACTAACGAAATCCTCACACGCGTCCTATGGTTTCTACAATTTTTACCCAAAGAAACCATCCATTGCTCTGATACCATTCTGTCACGTCCCTCGAACCTGATTAGAGAATAAACCGGATCCGGGGAGTGAAATTTTGGGCCAATTAAAAATTTTGCCCTTTTTGGCCCGATGATTGTAAGTCCGCTGTGAGAATAATGTATTTGAACCTCAAATCATAAAACGACAGTGGAATTCATACATTAATATTAACAATGAATAATAAATCTCAATTAAATTTAAAGTTGCAAGAAACAATTAACGCTCAAAATGAAGTTAGTTTAATTACAATGGCCATCCCAAAATTAAGGCCATTAAATCAAATGAAATCAATAAAGGAAGGTTCAACGATGATAACAAGGAAATAAATAAAATCTAATGTAATGCCCCCAAAGTGAATCTCTCATGTGCCTGGTTGTGATGACGCTACTCTACGTCATCGGCACTCCACTCTCGTGCCTCCTCTGAGATCTCCTCACCAGCCTGCTCCTCATAGTAGTACTCAACTGAGGAGTCTGCACACCAAGGAACAGAGTCAACGACATGTTGAGCAACAGATAAGCAAAATATAATTTAAACATAACATGCATCAAGTGTAAGAATAATGACAGGTATAATTAAGTGAATACAAGGAACAGAACTAGGCATAAAGCATGAGTAAATAACCATCAGAATCATAAATAGGAATCCTAGCAATACTAACAATCACCACTACCAATGTAATGCAATGCACAAGAGGGAGACTCCGTGGATGTCCAAGCCACCTCACGGGGTATCAGTAACAATCCTATCTAGACTACTGATACCAAAGTCCGGCTCCAGGGGGATCCAACTTCCGGTCTTGGGAATAGTAGCACGGTCTAAGCCCGCTCCCAACTATTCAACGCCATGAATGCCGTCCAAAGCCAACTGCCCACCCCAATGTTCGAGTAACCGGCCCATCAATAAAACCCCAAACTGTAGCTGGCCATGATATGCAAATAATACTAAAGTGGTGCTGACACGCGGGGAAAACCAAGACAAGCAAGTCTAGCTAGCTCAACAGACGAAACATGTTCTTAGGGATTATCTCATTCAAAACAATACAAAGCAAACCAACCACACGATAATCCCTTACATGCTAGCCAGTCATGTTTATCAATGCACGATACCCGGTTCCTAAGGTACACTCTAAGTCAGGTCCTTATCCTAATTCTACAAGAGTTTATGTTTCATAATTAATTAGGTGTTTTATGCCAAGAGAGTGTACAAGGAACGATAATCAACGGATACAGTTAACAAGTCAATAAGAGATTATAATCCAAACCTAGGCAAGTGTTGTCATCCTTGTACCATATTTGTTTTAACGGAGTGCGTGGGAAATTCGAATCAACAATGTTTATAAAGAATTCATGGGTGTACAATCATGTTAAACATTGATTAATTCGACTCCATACGCATTCGGTTAAACCAACACAATACACGAATACCTAGACAACCTATCGAAGCACACCAAGCCACGTGCTACGATTCTAAAACCCCATTAATGGTCACGTGAGAGACTAGGTTCATGGTTTCCAATATCTGAGGCCCAAACCTAAGTTATTAGTCTCATTTACAATAAAACATGAGCTGAAACAGTAATCTAAATATCTACATTACTTCCCAACCTCCGATCGTGATGAAACTAGAACCATTGGATTCTATATCTCGAGATCTTTCCAACGGTATATTATATATAGAATTCCAACGGACGGATTAAAAGATAAGGCCCTTAGAAATCTGCCATTTTCACATGTATATAAATGTATATATAAATATATATATTTTATTATTATTAAATTGTACTACGTGCCGGACTGAACTCTGAACGTTCAGACGTTCTGAACGAGAGCTCCTTTATTAAATTTTTTTTTTCTAAAAGTCCCTGCGCCGGCGTATGGACGCTCATGACGTTGAACGTTCTGAACGTTCAACAACAGAGTTTCTTTTCTTTTTATTTATTTATTTATTTATTTCCACCCCAAAACCCTTTCTCATCCACTCCAAATCCTTCCAAAAGTTTACCTGCACAAAACTGAGCCACCGTGCTCCCCCAATAATCCATTCCATCCATCATCATTTCCACAAACATCAAATTAAAGAATTAATTACAATTAAATAGATGATCACCCAAAATCTATTCTAGGATATTAATCCCAAAGTAATAATAGGAACAGGCTTGGAATTAGGGAAATCTAACAAGAAAACACATCCAATCAATGGAAAACATACACACATGTTTAATTGCAAACTACCCCTTACTAGAGTTAAACGAATTCAGAATCGCACGAAACTCCGCCGACACTATTCTAACGGTAAAAGAAACTCGTTCACCATCTAAACCCACCTAAATATCTATCAAAACAATAATAGTAATAATATCAAAATAAGTGGGTCAATGGGCCGGTTATTGGGCCCAACTGACCCAGTAAGGTCGTGGACCTTACAGGTGCATGTACTTTGGCGATGCCCTTATTTCATGGAAAGTGAAAAAGCAAGACAAAGTTTCTAAATCATCAACTTAGGCAGAATACAAGGCTATGTTTGCAGCATGCTCAAAAATTCTATAGCTTCGTGGTTTAATCGTGGAACTTGGCTTCCCACAAAAATCTCTCACACCCCTACATGCGGATAACTCCAATGCCATTCGGATTACAGAAAATCCAGTGTTTCATGAAAGAGCTAAACATATCGAGGTTGCTCGCCACTTTATCAAGGATGAATACCTGCGCGATGTTATCTCTCTTCCATTCATCTCCTCCAACCTCCAAATTGCTGATATTTCATAAAAGCTCTTCCTTGACCACGCCATCAGTTCTTAACGGACAAAAGGATGCTTGTTGACTCATCGGCATCAATTTGAGAGAGAGAGTGTTAATGATTCTGGATCCATTGGGCCGAATCCACTTGTAAAATAAAGCCCTACTCATTGGCTTAGTCAAACTGTATTATTCTATACAGATACTACATACTATAGTAGGATATAGCTGACTGGACAATGACTAATGAGTAGCCCAAATCAAGCCTTGTACATTAATATATATTGATATCAATCGACCCTAGGGAGATGATCCCATTGCAATCTAATTTC